>CP136061.1:72047416-73247416 GCA_032622095.1 Siphonodentalium dalli
GTTATATGACTATTCGCCACCCGGGTGGCAAATAGCCACTGCCTATTACAAGCTTTGCTGTATCTTGTATGTGTCAATCCCAACAAGCAACTACTGATTCATGAATAGTGTCGTGATGTACGCATGCTCCTGTTAAAAAAAAAACTGTGTTTCCAAGTGACTGGACAATTCCACGCCTTACATGTTACCAAAAAGTATGATATTAAGATGTTTACGTTTACATGCACATAAATTTGAGTTTTAACTGTGATACATGCAGCTTTCTCCCTTTATGTCTTAAAGTCGCATGCCCGATTCATATGTCAGAACGGTTGCAATTATTATTACTCGTAAATAAAGGATGGGCTTTTCAGCTACATGTTGTATTATCGTTTTTTATTTGCAGCCATATTTATACAGTATTCGATGAAAGGTGAACACATCATACTGTCTTTTTCTGGATTAAATTCCACGAGGCAGATAACAAGTTTGTTCCTCTTCAAACTTCAAAGTTTCATAAGTATTATCTCTCACATTATGCATTGAGGATTTAAGTTTCATCAAATCGTAATAGAAGAACTAAGATGTATGTTTCAGTTACGAATAATACTAATATGAGACCATTCTAAAACATATGAATCGTAATGCCTATCGGGAAATCATATTGTCCCCACGGGCTAATTGTACGGTAAATTGTGACCCGTGAAAAATACCATTCGTCTGAGTCGTCTGATCGTTATTAGTTATGGTCTTGATATTAATTAAACGGTGTTGATAAAAATACAATGGTCTTACTGTTACTGGTTTTAGTCTGCCAGTTACTTAAACAGTGGAACATGCTACAGCCTGACCGTATTGTAACGGTCCAAGGTTGGCAGCGATGGTGCGCGCTATATGACAACGTTAAAGCGACGGGCGTTTTTCTAACAGTGTATTCGGCCAAAATTCGATCTTTACGCAGGGGGGTTCTTATGTGAGACGAAATATAGCCCACTCAGTTTAATTGTGTGCAGATGTGTCAAGAATGTGCCACCGGTTCTACTTGGGGACGCTCTAACGTTATCCGTGTGGTGTATTACACACGGATCTGAACGAGACGCACATTATGTTTTCCATCAAATGTATGTGCAGCTGAATATAGTGGGGTATGCCGTCTCACTAATTAGCCACCGTAAGTAAATTGTCATGGTGTCAACCTTACTTGGACAATAATTCCTATCCGTAATCGTAAAGGTGATTTTTGCGAAAGGCCTCTAGTAGCCCTCCAACGCTGGTATCGATGCGACAAATTCAATGCTCGTTGTAATATGAATATAGCAGAATTTGGGAAAACCCAGTTTCTAATAGAAAGGGCTATAAATAAACAAAATGCATATTTTTTTTTATATTCATCAGAATCCCGCATTCCCGTTAAGAATTATTTTTCCGTCCTACCTTTAATCTCATCAATTATAGTAATTCCCTTCAAATGAGTGTCGTGATAAACCGAAAAAAACCCCCAGAAAAGGCATGTATGATCTAGTAGATCATGATTTCAATTACAATATAAAAGATTGCTCGATCGCCTGTTTAAAGCCTTTTGTTGCCCGTTGATGTAAGCAAGAGTGCAAGCATGAGGGAGTGAGGGAGTGTATGCTTGATAGTATGTGTCAGGTGAATGTTCTCTATTGTATACATCATGTATAACCAATATTTATTTATGTAAAATCATCTGACTGTTGAAATAAAAAATAAATAAAAAGACCCGATTCAAGACTACAAACAGCCCATTTTGTGAATACAATGATTACACAGGCTGAGGTGGAGGAATGGTGTGTTTATTTTTCAAAAATATGTAGGCGTGTAATAAATAGAGAATATCTAATGAGTTGTTTGATGTTTGGACATATTTATTGTGACCCACATATACTAAGCGCAATGTCGATGTCAATGCCTGAACTTTATTATTCTGTTAATTACAATATAATTATGATATTCGATTTCGGTTTGGTTATATAGTGTTGACTGAGATAGACGTGTGTGATAAGGGTGGTTGAACAATTTTGTCAACACGAAAAGGCACATTTACAATGGAACTATATCTGTTCTTGAAAGTATCTTTACTTCCTCTTTGGTTGTGATTGTCGTGGAATAGTCTAGGCGTGGCATAATTGGTCGCTCTCTAATTAGTCATACTCACAAGGAGACCCGGGACGTTGGATAATATAGTAATCACACATGACTATATGATTTGTATGCAACTTAGTTGTGTTTATGTGTTACTATCCAGTTTATGTAATATAGTAAAACAAAATACTATCAACGAGAAACATGTGTAGTTAGATGTTTCTCCCAAAGTAAGAAGGACATCACTATTAATTTGTTTAAATCCAGCCGTTTCGAGATCGAGATTGTGATTATTTGATAAAAATCTGAAAGTAGTCGCAATACTATACGCAATTTATTAACATCGTCCACTATATTCGATTCAAGCCTCGCTAAAGCGCGACTATAATTGAATTTAGTGCATTCGGTTGATAAATTTCGTATAGAATTGCGACTCATTAGATAACATAAAATATTTTGCAATGTAGACTCCGAAACAACGGCAGTGATTGAAACTTCGACAAATTCAAAAACTACATCTCCTCAAGGTCGTGTTGCTCCTGTGGTAACCGATGTGACGACGCAATGCCCTTTCTATACAGATGCAAGAAACCGTATCTGGACAAGACTAGATGAGCATTACGTGGTCATCACCAGTATTAAATATACTCTCTTCGGCATACCGCAAAATAGCAATACCTTGAATTAGTCTGGTCGATAAACTAAAATTTTAGGGTCAACCTAGAATACATTTGGACTAAGATGGTTTCTATTCCATTTTGAAGAAGAATATATCCCCTATAACATATCGAAAATCCGCTAAAATCCGCTTTGAGCATTTTTGTGTGATCCAAGATGGCGTCCATGATGGCAGTTGGTGTCGAAAAATTCTGAATTTCGGTGGTAGGTGCGCCAACTATACCAAATTAGTAATAAAATAAAATACACACAAAAAATGCTTAGTGTTAAACCATATCGATAGAATGTCTGTCCCAATATGGACGCCAAAATGGACAAAATCGAATGAAATTTACAATTTGTGGAAAATTGAATAGCTAGTCATACAAGAACGAACAAGCGCTCAAATTATACGAGGAAGAATGATTTCAGAGTATAAGGGGAGCTTTTAATAATAGATGTAAGAATTCTCTCTAATGTATCTCGCGAGAGAGCAAACGAAAGCCAGGTTTCACACAACGATTAAATATGGACTTTTTGGGCGCCAAGAAACATAAGAATAACGCAGTTTTATCTGTGCTGTTTATCTTGAATCGTGTAATATATGTGTAATTAAACAGTTAAATGTGATCTAATGGGGATGTATTGATTGTGTGACCTTTTCTGGAAGCAGAAATGTATGTAATGAAAACAGTCTCACGAATGTGACCGATAATCATTTATTTTTAAATTTACAAGACCAAATCTGTCAAAATTCACGACTATAGAACATACTGCAGTATGAGAGCTATTCATATGGTACTAGGTAAAATGTGTAGATCCTAATGGCCGTGTCTTAAAATAGTAGTGATAGTTGCCTCCGGTCAAGTGATTAAACACGAATATTTCGCTTTTATCACACAAATACATGGTGGTATACCATGAACAAAATTTATCAAAATACAAAGGAGTACAAAAGACTATCTTCAATAAATAATCAATATATCACCAAATTTGCCTACATACTCTGTCTTTATACCAAGAAATTATATGTGCTTAAATGCACTAAGGCCACATATACGCGAAGGCAATACATATTACGTACATCAAAACTTATCACCATGTAAATACGTTTGTATCGTCATCTTGATTTCATGTGTGTTGCTATATTGTGTTGGGAGAGGGGCTTCATAAGTTGTAAAAACTTGTGCCCCAATCCCTTTTGTATATTATGCAAATAAAATATGTTTCAAGTCAAGCGGACTACATTTTCTGCAACCGCATCGCCGCGTTTACGCATTCTCCCTAATGTTACACATATCTGCTGCATATAAAACCATAAATAGCAACATTGAATGAGTGGTAAACGCAGAACTAATAACTTTAAACGCTGATGACCTGATATTTAGCGCAAGTATGTGGGTGGCAATGGTAATATAATTTCAAACAACAAGATACTGAAAACTAATAGTGTGCATTGTGTGGTACATATTCCCGTTGTAAAGTGCCGATTTAAGTTATTTGAACAAAATTGTCTATTAAGAAACCAGTTTGGAGGCAGCATGAAAATTAGTATTAAATAAAATATACGATGTACCATCTATTCGATCTAGTGAGATGGGGTACTATTCTGTTGAAAACATGAGTGTTTCTTTACAGTTTAATCAGCATTACGACATACGTGTATGGTTTATTATCACGGAGAGTGTTGACAATTCCGGAAATATAACTAGTACTTACACAGCAAGGGCGTGCACTTCAGTTTCTGCGTTACATTCAATAATTAATCATCATTCCAAATGAAACTACCACGCACTGTGTGACGAAATATTACTTCATGTGTTGCATGCCCGAAATAAATTTTTTTTTGGCCCGACTGTTGTATGCATTATAAGCAGAAAACCGGAACGTAAATCACTGGGTTAACGTGCGTTGCAGTGATCGATACATCATTCAGATAGATCTGTGTTAATTATATGTGTACCTTTAAAAGTATATAAAAACATACTTGTAAATTACCAATGTGTATTTTCGCTTATAGGTGGTTTTCCAATATGTTGCTTTCGTCGTAGCATGGATTGGAGTTGCGGCAATTTTGACAGCCATTTCATCGCCGCGATTGCATTATTTTCTGTCCTTGTCACTCTATTCGCCCCTCTATACTCTAATTTCACACAAACTGGTATATATCGGATGGAGGATTAATGCGTTCTGGTGTCGCCGATGAGGGATATTGTAGAAAAACCTACTTCACAAGGTCGAAAAATGGGCATTTTTAAAAATCGCTGTAAAAACGTTTGCTCAAAACGGATTTTGGTGGATTTATGATATGTTGTAGAGGATATATTCCTCTTCAAAATGGAGTAAAAACCAACTTAGTCCAAATTTATTCTAGGTCAAACCTTTTATCGACCAGACTATATAGGCGATTATTCGAGACAGTACAATCATTCGTCATATAAACAGACCGATTTTAGTAATCATTATTCCCATCGAAGTGGGACGTATGACTTTTCAGTATTTACTGTTTGCATGTGTATTTTCAAATATTTGGACCGGAGCGTTCTCATTTGTACATAGTGTATTATATGTTTTCTCATGTACCAAGTTACCAATTGGCTGAGAATAAAGCATTACTTACTTACTCCGCCCACAGTGACTGCCATAGCCGGAACTACAACCTGCATGTTTTGATTGGAAGACGGTGCCCCTATGTATACATGTATCTGGTCGATCGCATGGGACACCGTCCCCATACAAATAACAAAACAGAACTCTCATAAAAAATCATTCCGCAACACCATCGATTTAAATTCATTAGCAGCTGAACGCCAGGGGAGAGGATCCTCACTAAGTTTGGTAACTGTGCACCCACAATATTATCTATATATTCTGTGTTATGTAAAATATTCCATGTATACAAACAAAATATTAGGCCGGATTTAGGGGTCAATTATATGATTAGGGGGGGGGGGGGTCAAGTGACCAATTTTGAATGGGCATTTCCATAGTGACTTGATGTGGTATTGGATATTTATCTTGCGGGTCCGCTGGGAACTTGTTCCATTATAATATTGGTGTATTTATTTTTTATTTTATATTTATTTTTCAAATGTAGGTCATGTCATGTAATTCCAGAAAACGATTCTCAAAAGTATATTTATTGCAAAATTGTATAATTTACCTAGCGCACCTGCCAGTTAAATATTATATCTGTTCTATGATATACCTGCTTTGATTTCCGCAAAACTGCTTCATACATAACTTTTGCTCCGGATGTTTGCATGGAAATCCCCATTCAAAATTATTCCGTGACCTCCCCCTTAATAAAAGATGTATCATACCTGAATGTGTCGAATTTCGGTGGTATTTTCTCGTGAATATATCCCGGAGATGTGCACCTGGGCATGATGTCAACATAGGCGAGGGACGGCATGTCCGGGATGATCGTGTTTGGTACAATAGAGAGTGTCATGTTCCCGAGCACCTTCTCGAAAATCGGACCGTTGGCAATCTCGTCTGATAAATAACACGCCGAGCTCTCGTTCGACGCCATGTTTGGTTATGTTGAGTAACTCACTGAAAAGAACGATGTTCATTAAAGCATTTATTACGCTGGGTATTCGGTGCGGCAAATAGTGATCATTCGGCGATAATTTATTCTTTATTGCCGCCTTTTTTAGGACAGATATTTCACGGTGGGGAATCACGTGGTTTCGAGGTTGGTGAGTACCACGCACTCAAAATTTGCAAACGCACAAAAACATAATATATGAGGAATTGACTCAAAACATAGCATTTCGACCGTTATGGGCATATGTTAGTTTATTTTTTAAACAAGTTGATACCTTATTTGTTAGGAAATACTCAGTAGTTTTCTATAACATTCTGACCAAAGTTTCCAGCCGGAGGTTCGTGGAATACACAAGACCATACCTCTAGGAGAATCATTCGACTGACAACTTTAGTCAGAATGTTAGCGCAAGCAACTGTGTGTTTGGACACAAATTAGGTATCAGCTTGTTTGAAAAATAGTATAGCATATGCTCGTACTCGCGTTTGCGATCGCCTCGGCCATTTTGAATGCGTGGTACTCATCAACTCGAAACCACGCGATTCCCCACCGTGATATTATATACATGGTTAGTTGCAAGCACATTGGACATAAATCGAAAGATCAAAATCACAAACACGTGTACTAAATGTGTAAATATAGACATGCGAACGATGTATAGTTATATATATAAATACAGTACATCGTATTGTCGAATATTGAAGGTATAACACATAATATAGACTATTTAGAAAACAAATTATAAATTTATGTTTGGATATTCAAAAGTAATTACATAATTATTTCACACCCGTGTGATTGTTGACGGGCGTCACGGAGGAATATGCATGAATCACACCCGTCAAATTATTATGGTAATTCATAGTTATGCATGCATAGGCTATAGATAAAAACAATTATACAAATGCTTGGATGCACAAAACAAATTTAAATATATCACACCCGTGTGATTACTGATGGACGTCACTGAGACAGACACGCTAAATAACTTTTAGTTACGCGTGACTAATGTTTAGGCAACTTTTAACTAAACTATTAGGTCAAAACTCCTCCGACTAAAACATTATTGGTAACTAAATCTTGACTAACACATTTTTAGTCAATTCTGAACTACAATGTTTTCTGACTAAACACTGGGTGAGATCATTCATATACTAACTAAATTGGGCACCTCGTTTTCATCCAACAATCAATAGGGTCAAAATTAATTAGTTAACTCTTAACCCAATATTTAGTCAGATTGTAACCCAATGTGTAACTAATCACTGGGTTACATAAAGTAATCCAAATGGAATTGGGTTATAAAATTAACTAAATATAACTCAAATTGAGTCATGTATGACTATATAAATTGGGTCAAAGGTGACTGAATATTGGGTCAAACGTGACTAAATATAGGGTTACCATAGCCTTTCTTAACGCATACAAAAGTATGAAAAACAACAAAATAGCTAAATCTAACTTATTTGGTCGTCCAACAATGGAATAAGTGTTTAGAAAAAATATAAAATAATACATCTAAATGGTTTTTGTTGTTTCGTTAATAATAATACATGTAAATGTCATTTTGATCCATAAAAATACATGTTTTGGGTCAATAAGCGAGTCGCGACCAGGCTGGATTCATCCAGCCCCGTTCCGCGGTGTGATGCAGGTCCAAGTTCTGGAGGTGCATTCCATATATGAAAATTTTGAATGTTCATGATTCAATATATGTACCATTTGAATAGTCATTTATTTCATATATGGAATCATGAATATTCAAAAGTTCATATATGGAACGCATACACCTCCAGAAATGTGACAAGTAGCACTTAAACTGGGGAACAGAGCTGGATTAATCCAATATGACGACGACTTAGTAATCTCGCTTATGTTCCAACATCCAAAGAGATGTGAGAATTTGTACCATCTTGTGGGCGTGGGGGAATCGTTATTAGCATTACTTTCTTGTATGCTGATTTAACCACTTCCGGTGGTCAGTTGCGTGACACTCAAGGGGGTTAAATTCACCAAATATGAAGGCCTGCTCCGCTTCTGTAGGTGTTGGTAGTTCACCATTATGTTTGGTATGTCAATTGATACAAATTGTATAAATTATTGAATGTTCTCAAATAACAAAATGACGCATATTGAAACCATTGCTATGTAAATAGAACTGTTACAGTGATTTGTCAACAAACTTTTCTAATCGCGAAGTAAGTTAAAATAATTTGGTCTAAATATTACTATTTTCGCTTATTGCTGCTTCCAGGACTAGAATGGTACGCACTACGTTCGTGACCGAACTAAACATAAGTTTTATTCTATCGTTTTCATTGTTCACACTTCTTTAATATCGACATGATGTCATTAAGCCAATCACGGATTCATGGTCGCAATAGATATACCAGCGTGGAAGGTGACACTATGGCTCCGTACGTGCTGGATTCAGTATTGGTCTTATATTTGTCTGATCTTTCTTCTCCAGGCAGCTGGTGAATATAACTTGTCGACGTCACAAACAAAAAACGTCATTGATGGATGGTTGTACTCGATTCACACAGCTCCGGCTATCGTCGGAACTGGTCTCATGACAATAATCAATACTGACAATAGTTTGCAAACAACGTCCATTACATTGAA
Organism: Siphonodentalium dalli; assembly: GCA_032622095.1. Taxonomy (NCBI): domain Eukaryota; kingdom Metazoa; phylum Mollusca; class Scaphopoda; order Gadilida; family Siphonodentaliidae; genus Siphonodentalium; species Siphonodentalium dalli. Next base: position 72,056,337 of record CP136061.1, read on the forward strand.
ATGTCAGAGTAATTCGGCACATATTTTCAGTTCAATTCCACCTTGAATCGACTGAACTCATATATGCACAATACTATTCACAGCGGAAGCGGGCAAGGTTTTACCATGGCTGCGTACATATCTTATCCGGATAACTGACATTAGTTGGAATATGATCGACGTCACAACCTACTGTAACAGTAATGTTTCGTTGCTGCTTGCAACGCCATTAATCGGCAATGGGTGTACTCGATTCGCACAATTTTGCCGCTTCGGAAATCATCTCGCTAGTCACGTCACCAAATCAATGGAGTTTGCAAGCAACGTTCATTCCATTGAAATGAGTCAGAGTAATTTGGCTCATCTAATCTATTCAGTTCATTTTCCACATTGAAGTTGAATCGATTCAAGTCAATCACGGTCAGTGTCAAATCAATCATGACTCAATGTGACGAAGAGTTCAACAGACGACCACAACCTGTCACAGGCAGGATTCCACGTCCACCACGGCCCTATGTGAATACCAATCTGTAAACTTTATGACCACTGGTCAGAATTCAAAGTCCGACACTGCGAAACTCCGACAGTGTTTTGGAAAACCTGGCAAATATTAGTTGGAAGAAACTGAATGGGATGGTGACGAAATATCCAGGAATGCTTGTCAACCAAGTATAAACGAGATATAGTACGTGTACAATATTAAACATAACCTAGATCGGTTAAAACATTTCTGACAAACTTGTCCGCCATCTTTGTGAACACCGTCACGAAGTGACACTAATCTCATTGGTTGAAAACTGCCACGTGCTAGTGCATGTTGCCCTCGAGAAGACATTTGATTGGTCTAAAAATTTAACTTTTTGTTATGTTATATCAACATGCGATATGATTTGACTAATTTCTCATTCCTCGATCTACGGCTGGAAATTGACTAAACTTCGACAGAATAATATGGTCAAAATCTAACTAAAATGTTGACTATATAAAATTCAATAAATGTTATTTAGAGTGTATCTTTTCAATTTCAATTCTTTAATCCCAATAAACCAATAAACATGGTGTCTGAGATATACACATTTAAATACAAATACATGACAAAAGCACATTTAACAGGTACATACTTATATAATAGTATATGTAATATTAATGTATTCGTTGAAGGCACATCCACCCAAAACTTATGTTATGAAACCTTTGGTGCGAATGAGGCTCTTGCCTATTCGTCAGTACTGTGAATATTGCAACGTTGTTGATGTGGGATCATTGAAAATAATAGTGGATGTTCACGTTACTATATACATACTGTATATATATATTATATCTCACGTGACTTTCTCGCATTCTGATTGGGCCAGATTGGCTGCACTCTGCTATGCTATTTTACGGTAGTAACCCAGTATGATTCCAACATGCCTACTATTCTTTTTATATTTATAGTTTTCGCGAAATCGGATTGCCGTCTGAAGATACGGCCAATCTTAAACTATACCTTGTGCGATATGTGTTGCAATATCTGTATATCATTAGATTTATTGGTGAATTGCAATGATCTTACAGATTTACAGATTTACAGATGTAGCCAATGTAGTTAATAGTGTGTCCGTTTAGTTGGCAAGCGGCCAGTCCTAATTTTGTAATGCCAGTGGACGTTATTTATAATTTCATTTTCCGATTTAAGTTAACTTCTAAAATTTCGCCATGGTGAATTCCATGTTAAGTGATTTAGCCTTATCGGACAACGCCGTGTCTAGTCCAGGCACATTAGGTTTCACTAGTGCAAAAAATCCGGGAAAGCTGAATTTTTCAGGGATTAATATGAACATGTTTATGAACAACTTGGCAAAAGTCCCCTAGAATCCGAGTTGAGGTTTTTGAGATATCCTGATTTTTCGTAATGGTGCAAATTCTGACGAAATTCCATTAGACCATATGCGAATGCAGTCATATGTATGCTAATTTATGGACTCAATCTTCACACATACCCGTCCACCGTGGAGCAAGTGTCGACAGATATGCGTAATTGATTCTAGAGCTTACTAACAGTCGATATTCCATAATTGTGATGATATTTATTTGCGAAGAGATCATATAAATCGCATGGTGATTCAAATTTTTCCTAACAAAAGAGGGTGAGTAAAGATATTCAGACGACTATGAGCTAAAATATGAACCATTATACTAGAACAGTGGTTAGTTCAGAACAGGAAAGTGATTAGATATATCGAACCATCACCATCCGGAAACAAATCAGTATAGCCGGAAACATAACACTACCCACTAAATGGTACGCCATGGCTTTGAGTGTCTGAAAGGCAAACATACCACATAATAGTCCTGGCGTTTGATGTAACAATTGTGCAAATGGTGATAACACTATAAAACTTGGCACATAGGTTCCTTATATACTATTAATCATTTCCAGATGTGTAGACATCGCGGCAGGTCCTTCCTTGGCAACGGTTGCTAGGCAACTATCCCACACCGAAGAAATACAAATATGACTGATAGTATGGCAGTTTTAACAATCTAACCTACGTCATGCAGCATTTTTATGGTGAATATAATATTAGTTGTTGTTCGAGTGGATCTGGCTGGAAAATTACCATAGTTCTTACTTACAGGGGTGGTAACGGTTGCTAGGGACATACCCGAAATCGAAAAATGCCGAGCTGACTGATATTATGGTAGTTTTGACAAACTAATATAAACTACGTCATTGTCATTTTATGGTGAAACAATTGTAATAGTTATTGTTAGTGTGGGTTCGACTTATTAATTTACTATATATTTCTGGTAACGGTTGCTAGGGACATACCAGACATTGAAAAATGCACACATGGCTGATATTATGGTAGTTTTAACAAACTAAACTACGTCATGTAACATTTTTATATTGAAAACAATTATTATAATTGCTGTTAGTGTGAACATGGCAGTAAAGTTGCCGCATTCGTTACCTAACGGGGGTATAATGGTTGCTATGGACATACCCACCTTTGAAAACATACCATATGTATGAGTTTCTGGTAATTTAACTGATATAACTGTTTCATAATATGGTATGAGTTTCGGGAAATTTGCATGATATAATTGTTTCATAATATGCCATATTATGCTTATATTGACAATAATGCATGACTAAAGGTTGTTGTGTTGTGAACTGATGCATTCTCGTGTGATTCTCGTGTGGCAAATTGGTATTAAGGTATCATTGTTGCTAGGTAACCACCTACCATTGAAAACTCTTCTTTAAACTGACAGACTATTCAGTTAGTTTTATCAGAATCACATACATGTGTGGAGTTTATTGTTGTTTCTTCCATCAGTCGATTGTTGGAATACATTTTAATGAGACATGCAAAAATATTGACCCACATTTATGTCGATACCCCCCCCCCTGGAATCGGACATTCGCACTACATTTGACAATAGCATCCATGCAGAACACTCTATCACGGTGTGGCAGCATACGCATATCAGTTGCTATACGATATGAACTAACTGTGTTTCCTTCATATCCATGCCATAACTACATATATGTCAATACATGGTCATGAGTCATTTACAAGTCTATATGAGCTCGTACATGAGCGTGGCCTATATATTTCAGACTGAGATACCATGAACTACCCTTTGGAACCGGTGACCAATACCCATTTCATTGGCAGCCATGGGCCCATTGCCAACCCATAGTTACTAAGGAACAGCATCCAATGACGTGTCTTAACTACTATGTCCATGTCATAGTAGAAAGGGGCCTGGACCGATGATATACTATTTAGGGTTGGTTTTATTGATTTGCCGTATAGACCTGGGTACATGTAATGCGTTCATAACTATAGACACCTGTGTATTTGCACTACATGTTGTGTTCATATGGGTCCATAGCGTATACGTGGCTGTGGTTATAACCTAGATAGTCATGTAACATGTTCATTCATGGGATGGGTTCAGGTCTTACATATAAATGTCTGGTAATAAGGTCATACCTAAATCAGCCTGGATAAATGGGCTGTACATAGTGGCCCGTCTCAATTTCCTACCTATATGAGCCTGGTCCATAGCCAAACTATGGTAGTGCACACGGCCAATCGATAGGGACCTCCATCATATAGGGCGTTGGTCGAATGGCTGAAAACGGACGTACGTATATGGTATTCATATAGAAACGTGGATCCATGCACATGTATTTTGGTCCATGACTTACCCGTAGACATGGGGTCCATGTGTCTCCTATATATGTGGATCAGTCCATTGCCTACCAGCATATATGTGAATCTATGAAATGATTAATAACGCCGGTGCCGTATCTTGTATTTAGGGACCTATGTCCATGCATGTCCTACTGTCCGACTCCTACACATAGGCACCTGTATCCACTGCATACATCATTATATTCACCTGTGTATTATCACTATTTAAACTTGCCTGGGTCTTTGGTGTAGATATATCACGTATAAGGGGTGGGTCCATATCCTACATATAGACAGACACCTGCTTATGCCTGGTTACAATGCAATGTGGCATACATATATCGGCCTTGGTCCATGTCCTACACGTATCGGTATGTGTCCATGGCCAACCTACAGTGCAATAATTATGTGTATGGGTTATTTATAAGGGCCCCCCATCCTTAACTTTCGTATATGTGGCATCGGTACAATATCTATATATAGGTTGGTCTGTCATAAAACTGTCTCATATGTTCATACCATATATAGGGTCCTGAATCCATGGTGCACTAATGTATTGTGCATCGGACTTGGTCTATGGTATCTTAGTACATGGTCTATCTGTGGGCACTTGGGTATTTGCACCATGTAACAGTGTCATGGTCATGGTCATAGATACCATACATGTATGCTTATATGAAGCGGTCTGGTTCATGGACTATACATATCCTACGTCCATAGTCTATGTGTATGGACATGGGTCCTGTGACTATATATGTGCCTGGGATCCTAACCTAACTATTGTAGGCTAGGGCCATGGCTAACATATTGGTGGCTGACCCTAGCTATGTTCTTCATATATAGTAGAGTGGGTCCGTGACTTACAATATACAACTAGTTGTGTGGGTCTATGGCTTATATAACTATTATGGCCATGCCTCATATTAAATATAAGCAACACCTTTTCAACTCTCACTTTGAATTTCCGATATCTAAACTGATGGAGCATAACGGATAATTGTACCCATATTCTGGTTAGGCTCACACTAACAACATTTATCATTGTGTTCACCATAAAAACGTTAATACTACCATCATATCAGTCATATGTGAATTTTTGTATTTCGGGTATGACCCTGGCAACAGTTACCACTCATATAAGTAAGAATTATATGGTATTGTTTTCAGCCAGCTCAACACTAACAACAACTATTCTAATTGTTTTCAACATAAAAGTGCTATTAGGTGTAGTTTAGTTTGTTAAAGCTACCATAATATCAGTCATATGTGCATTTTTAGAGTGTGTGTGCGTCCCTAGCAACCGTCACCCCTTGTAAGTAAGAAATATGGTAATTTGTCAGTCAGGCCAAAACTGACAACAAATATTTTCACCATAAAAATGCCACACGACGTAGTTTAGTTTGTTAGAACACATATACTATCAGTCATATGCATTAATCCGATGCCGGGTAGTTGCCTAGCAACCGTTGTTAAGAAGAGCCTGTCGCAAATGTCGCCACGTGTGAAAATGAGCAGTAGCGTATAAGGAACATATGTGCCAAGTTTCACTCATGCTTTTATCGCCCTTTTCACAGTTGGTGTGTTTTCTACAACAAGCACTTGGACTAGTGGAAGAGCAAAATGTGACGAGAGCCAGTTTAGGGGGTATGGTTATGTTTTTACAAGTATTGACCACTTATCATACGTATAGTTGCTAATTCCGCATATTATATTGCAGGAGTGATGTCTGTGCAGTTTTTAAAACAAATTGCTTGCGCCTACGTAATGAATAGCCCGAGAAATTTGACATCAAATAGGACAGTTTGTCTGAAAAAATCGTCATTTTTGGGGGTCATTATGTTATTTTATATCCATATCTGCGAAATTCATTCAAATCCCCCGTTGAATTTGTATCTCTGGTTCGAGAATTGTGTATTGAACAATATTGAGAACATTTGGTATATGTTTCGGCTGAAAAATTGTTATAGCATCCCATTATTGTGAAAAATATAAAAGTTTTTTTTTTTATGGAAAAAATTGGTTAACTCCGAAAGCTCAACTCCGATTTTAGGGGACTTTTCGTGACGCATCCGCGATGTTATGGCCTAAAGAATTTAAAAAAAATCAGCTTTCCCGGATTTATTTCCTTACTTTTCCCCATTCACGCCTAATGTGCCTGGACTATTAATAAATCATCGGGTTTCAATTGTTCCTGTTAACTTTTGCCAAGGGTGCTATGGGATATTTTGGGCTGATTTTGTCACGATACACTTTTCGATTTAAATACATTTACAAAAGTGGCTTTTTCGCTAAATGTATATAAATAAAAGGATTAACTGTCATGTGGACTGTTTTTATGGCGATGTAACCGTTATGACCACTGACCTCACGGTTACATCTCCATAAAAACAGTCCACATGACAGTTAATCCTTATATGAATAGCATATATTGCTGCATATGAGATTAATCACTCGTAGAAAACAGGCACGACAGATATGACTGTCAACTACAATATTTACAAATCAGGAATGGCTTCGTTGCTTCCGGGGGGAGGTCAGGACTCAGGGTGCTGTATGCCCCCCCCCCCCCCCCCCCCCCCCGTCGAGAAAATATGTAGTGGTCAGTCCGGTAGCTTCCAGGATAATATAGCCCTCATGTTGGGGATCATAGCCCCTGCATTGGGGATATCCTGGGACCATCACTGGTATAAAATCAAGAGAAGACTGACAATGATTTAAACAGAACGTCCAACATTTGGGTTATCGCGCGAACAATTATTGTAAGCGGCCTGACGACTTCGTCCAGTCAACGGCTTTCTGCACGTTCAGAGCTTGACTCACTGTGGTCAAACATAGCCGCAATGACTGGGTTGTCAGCAGACACATATTACATGGTCTGTATGATCCATGTAAAATGCCAAATACACGATATTTACAGAGATTACATGCATGTGTGTATCCACCCTAACTCGTAAAACTCTATGTCTTTTCTATGGCCAAGCATGCTGTGTTGTACACATAATATAAAGATGCATAATCCGAATTAATGCTCGCAAATGACCATTTCCATGACTTCGGGGGTAAAAAATATTTGATTCGAGTCGAGGAAACCACCCATCAAAGCCCGGAGTGATCAGATATCGATGTTTGAAGTCTAATATTTTTCACCACCGATAATATAAGTGGCCCAGTAAACAGTCGACGAAAAGACTTTGACCAAATAGCGGAAGAAGATGGATAACTCTAAATAAAATCAAGTGGCTTTTTTTGGGTCAGATATGTGACAAACCGGCAAAATTTCGTTGAACAAAATGTTGATAAATAACAGGTTTTGTGCAATTTTATATTATAGTTGACTGTGGTTAGCATTGTTTTTGGGCAATTACTCGATTCGATAACTGAAGCGGCATTTCAAAAAAAGTTGTTGTTGTTGTTGTTGTTGGAATCTGATTAGATGGAGACCATAGCATCGGATTGATTACCTTTAATGTCTTCAGAGATGATTTGTATTTACATTATACATGTAGCAAAGTCGGTTCTCATATCTCGCGAAAAGTGAGCTTGTCTCGATAAAAATGGCGGATTGTAGCATAATTGAAAAGTGACACGCGAGCGCGGTAAATAGCAGTCGGATAGCAATCACTGAACGGACGATAGCGAAGACCTAAAACAAAATCTGACCAAGTATGATAGCGGTAAATCCTCTCCATGGAATAATAGACACATTTCGCATCATTATGAAGAGGATTACTTAGCGACGACAGATAATTATGACGATTATCTATTTGCAGTCGTAATTATGTGAGACAATCGTGCTTGAGAATCGCAGTAGGGGATGGTAGGAAGACAATCTTACCAGACTATGCCATCCCTCACAATATACGACAGATATATCCATAATTTTCATCATTATTATGTAATATATATGTGTATTGGAAATAAAATATCCTATCCTATATATCCTATAATGGTTATGCGTGTCGTGATTATTTTGTACTTAATTATGTTGTTAACATGTCATAGCTTAGCTCTTTGTGTTTCGTGTTCCACGACGACGAATGATTTATTTGCCACTAATAGATAAACTTAACGCCAGATGGCGATCCCAATTTAAGGACATCATCTCAGTCATCTCGCACATTGAGGAGCCGAAAAACGATCGCGAACTTATTACTATATGATGTATTTGTGAGTTTTGTTGACAATCCAAAACCGTAATCGTAACAATTAACGGATAATGAAAAACGACAATGGAAAGAAAGAACACAAATTTTCGTTAGTTTATCACGGATAGTTGCGTCACGAATGGAGAAGTAAATATTTACAATTGAGGGTAGTTCAGAATGAGTAGTTCTATGGAGTGGTACGGTCGATTTGCTTGAAATTTTCAGCGATGTTACTAAAATGCTACATTCATCCAGTTGACATAGCGCCTGAATGCCAACTTATCAGTTTCACATACCCGAACAAGTCCATAATATATCGTTAACTGTTCTGATGTTCTGAGTAGTGTACGGGTTTCTCCTCGAGTGAAATGCGGATGATTATTTTTACTAGGCGCTATAGAGCACACACTGAAACACACGGTTAGACCTATTACGTTCTTAAAGCTACAGTATCACCAGCCATTTATGTTAAAATAACGCGCAAGGATACATAATGACGTACGAATTGACGTCATGACGCAGTGCTGAGAGTAGGATAACATCTTGAGCGTTCGGTCTTCTGGGAATGCCGCTATTATTTTTATTACACGCTTGTTCCAAGAAGTACAGTGTTATTGCTTTCCATATTTACAAATACGTATGGAACGTACGTTCCATACGCATCTCGTTAGCGTAAAATGACGTACATGACGTTCGCCTCAACCATGAAACCGGGACTATACAATAAAAACATCATCACACATGACAAAACACGCCCTCTATGTGCCTAAATTAACCTTCTAAGCCTGTATTTTTAATGCACGGATTCTAAGACGCGATCGATGCGTGTAATAAATACAGAATGACACGATGTGTAAATGGGTTTGTCGATACGGCACTACTGTCGTTCTGTGTATATATTGTGACGTAAAAAGTAAAGAATATATAATAAAAATAATAATGAAAGTATCACTTACAGTATATATTTTTGTCTTTGTCCAGAATCACTCACACCAGTCTTTTCGTTTGGCGTCCTCTCGTGTGTGGGCCGCTGCCACCTGCGTCCAGTTTTATATTGGACTATATATAAAATAAAGCCGATTTCGGGTCAATACCACGATGTTAGTAGCTTATGGGAGATTAGGTATCATATCGTGTAATTAATTCCCTCAAAAATAGTTTCGTTCGCGTGCTTCCCCAACATCAACATACCGTGCGTCATAATCCGTAGTCGTGGAGCCAATAAGGTCCACCTGCATTCTTCAGTTACCTTCACCTTTAGCATTCCACGGTGTACTCGTTCCCCGACTCTAGAACACATTTAGCTCCCTGATTCCTATATATATATGTATATGCGTAAAACACAGCGTTTCTTATAGTATTTTATCCAAATATAGACCTTACTGAAACAAAAATGGATTATATCGGGCAGTAGTGGTTTATTTTTTCAATATGAGTCATCCTGAAAATTTGTGTCAATCATCAAAATAAAGCCAAAAAAATTGATTTTTTTTTCAATTTTACTAGCTGATGCATCTCGTATAACTGATGTATGCCCGTATATACCATAATGTTACTAAATTGAAGAGGAAATGTTAATATACATTTTGAGAGGGATATCTTGTCCAATTTTAACCCTTTTCGTGCAGAATTTGGCAATTTATAATGAAGATTATAATAAAGATTTACCAAAATTAACAGAAAATTAAAATAAAAAATACTTTAATAGCAATATAAAACAACCATGAGTCAATTGAAATATCTAAACATAATGATACAACATCAGACAAAGCCTCAGGCATGAAATTTGACTAGATGACAGGGCATACTGTCTGTTTAACAAACCTGCCATGACAGTCTTGCACGACAGTAACTCTAGTGGTGATGTCATCACCCCCCCAATTGGGGTGGGGCTACCATCCCCAATAAGGCTACTGGGTGCCGGAAGCTTAATTAGGTGAACTGCCACCTTTTCCCAATGGGGGGGGGGGCTAACATTCCTCAAAATTGTGGGGAGGGGGACTTCAGACCCTCTGATCCCCTAATGGTACCTGATGTCCATGAAAAACTCCCAGAGTTATCACTTTCTTTATTATCTACAGGCGAATCAATGCGTTTCTTCTTTAAATATGTCCAAAATGTGGTCATTATCATTTGAAAATAAGCAAATATGAAATTAACAACTTATCATGGCGAAACGTGAAATTTCGTAAAATTCAAATTTTTCTTATAGGAATCACGGAACTAAATGGTTTCCCATAGGCGACAGTGTTAACGTTTCGGCCAAATTCACTGAATTGAAGCCTGCAGGCCATATCAGTGATGTTTACCTGGCTAGATTGACACCAGTTGATCACGGAAATGGTAGAAAAATCATAGGTCATGTGTTTACTTTTTAAAATAAATCCCCAAGTGTACGACAGGGCTATCCCACAGCCAAATTTGATCTGGACATATCCAGAACTACAACAGCTAGTTAAATGAATTTCACGCTCACAAAAATCCATTCCCCCATTCATTCACCAGTTTAAATTATTTAGATATGATGTACAAATCAAATAAACGCGATGTCATCCTTTAATAACGTGTCGCATGTATCAGGTGAAGGTAATTCTTCAGTTACCTTCACCTTTAGCATTCCACGGTGTACTCGTTCCCCGACTCTAGAACACATTTAGCTCCCTGATTCCTACAGCCACTCCTTATATTCCTATGCATCTCACCATGGACACCCCACTCATAACCATATAGTCACTCCTTGTATACCTATTCACATCACTCATGACCATACAGTAACCCCCTGTATACCTATTCACATCACCTATGATCATACAGTAACTCCCTGGCTGCCATCTTGGCATCCATCTTTTATCCAGTTCATCACTTTTTATCATAATGGGCCAGAATAGCCACATATTATGGTTCATCTCTGTTCTGTTTCAAAGTTCTGCCCATTTCCTTTCAATAATATGACCAGAATCACAAAAGAGGTTCTCGGCAAAATTCCATACTGCAACTTTAAAATGAATTTGTCATGCCCCATACGGAACTGGGACAAACAGAATAGAACGTAGTTGTCAGTTAATTAACTAACACGTATAATAACCAAGTGAGTCACAGTTTGCTACCTTGTTGGATAACGCAGATAATAATGTTCGGGATATGTGTAAAAAAATTACTTTTTACAAATTTGGTTGCCATTTTGGAAGCCATCTTGAGCAATTTGGTCTATAAACACCGTAGTGTGACACATTTAAGATAGACCAAAACAATAAATACCTTTGATACCAATGATAGTTGCAGTTTACTTAAAAAAATTGTCCAACCCTGAAAAGTTTATTTTTGCCGATATTTATGTCAAGTTTGTGAGAGAAAAATCCAATATTTCTGGTGATGTCAGTGGTGACAATATTAACAATGATCCATGGTGCATCAGACATGTTAGTATCCAATGTATATAATACAGATTAGCCAATTTTAAATATCAACCACAACTTGTAAGCCATTGCAGGACACCCTGGGGGAATTTGACCATTTTTCATATTTTCGGAGGCCATTTTGGAAAATATTCTACACCAATTTCATTCCCATTGAAGTAAAACATCCGTCCAATAAAATAAAGCACATAGTTGTTGACATTCTATTAACAGCCTGTGTGGTTTGTCGATAAAATGACTATCAAAATCGTCTTGCAAAAAAATCGAAAATTTTCACCCCTCTTTTTCAAATCCTCTTTCTGTATCTATTACGGAACTCTCGTCAATGGCAAATGTCTTAAAATGACGCTATAATATCACGCTTGATGACTGTCTCAAAAACATTGCCATTTACTAATGATTAATGTGAAGAAAAATGGAAGATATGGTGAAATATTAATTAAATTTCCTATTTTCGTGCATATAACGTCATTTTTCGGCGGCCATTTTGAATTGTTTTCGAAATTATTTGCCGTCATTTTGAAGAAGGACATCATACCAACAAAATGGCATACATTTTGTCTGTGTCTTTTGCTAACGACCGATCTATTACAACGATTAAATACAGCTGGTCGGAATTAGAGGAAATGGCGGCCATATTGGATTCAAATGGCTCAAGCACCTAGTAGGGCCACCTTTATTTTTCGGTGAAATCCGGATTCTTTATCTGGATACCATAGGGAACAATTCAAATAAGGTTATTTGTAATCATCGGGGGGGGGGGGGGTGCAGGTGGACCTTATTGGCTCCCCGACTATCACAAACACGACATGAATTACACCACCAGGCAAGGAGATGATTCTGATGAGGAGCATTTAGTCTGTTTGTAAGCAATTTTTTAGTGAATTTAGTGTGGATTATGAGTAATTGAAAGTGTTAGAAAATATGGTCAGTAAGAAATGCCAAGATGTGAAAAAAATTCAGCTTTTGTATTGGAGAACGTATTCTGTTCACATCTTGGCTACGCTTATACATATAAACTTACCAACTATAGTCGGGTGTAATATGTTATTTCAACGTATTCAGACTGTACACTGAATGTACGTTCACTAAATAAATTTAACAGTCGGGCCAATCAGGAGATCTACCGATCAGGTGCAATATATGGCAAACCATAAAATGAAGATGCATGTGAAAATCACACACCAGTACAATCAATTACTTCATGTAAATGATTAAACTTAAGTTGATGTACATTGTACGTGACTGCTGGTGTATAATCGTGATAGATTATAAAGTTATTATACAATGTTGTGTACAGTATGTGTTTTTCTTGTACGAGTCCAGGTTGTGGTGAAAAGTAATATTGGACGAGACACGCCAGTGCCAGTCCAATATGACTTTACACCACAACCTGGACGAGAAAAACTCATACTGTACACAACATTGTATAATGACATTTTTCTTATCCATCTGTATGTTTATCCAAATTTCGGGAATAAAACTTTTGTGGTTATTTTTGGTATTTGTCGGCACTTAATTCTCTATAAAAGCCTGTATATTGATCATCAGAAAGCATGATTTGGAAAAGTAAACACGGAAGTGAGAAAAAAACCTCAATGCAGAAGTGAAACGTCTGCTAAAATACATCAGTGTTGCGCGCCCATCACAATTTCACCGATTCATTTCGCAATTGAGTTAATTCGTGACGTCACGGAGTCCCAATAAAAAAGTGACATTGTACAGTCGGGAGTCCAATATGACTTTTGGGAGTCCAATATGACTTTTTCCAGGACTATCACGTGGCGGCTTTTGCCCAATCGCAAATGGTGTTAGTTAAGGGGTGGATAATAAAAGAGTATTATGTGGTACCGTGGTCCTGAATTCCTGATACCGTTGTAACTTTACAATGATCTTGATATCGCCCATCGTCACCACTATTAAGGTGGTCCGGCTAGCTATTTCCGGCATAAAAAGTATATTTCCGACATAAACAAGTATTTTTCCGACATAAAAAGTATATTTTCGACATAAAAAGTTACTGCAAGCCTTCCTTGTATCTATATCTATATTTGCTAATGTCTGTCTGTGTTCTATAGAAATTCACAGGGGACCATCTAGATGGCACCAAAGGGGTCTACTAGGGGTAATTTTTACGAGAAAGATAATGGTGCGGGTTAGAATTTTCTAAAGTGACGCCGTGTGTTGTCAGGGGCAGATAGATAGATAGATCTTTATTTGCACAATAATATTAAAATACAATACATTAACAAAATAGTAAACAAAAGTATATTATTGCACAGGAGAAGCATGACCTAGCTGGCCGTCTTCATGCTGCCCCTGAATGATAAATGTAATATGAACATGCGATGGCGTATTTACAATTTGACACAGACTATTTGGTATTTGGATGGTCGGTTGGTGCCTACTTTAATATTTTATGTATTCATTTTAATCAAGACTTTTAATCAAGACTGGGTTGAGTTTTGAACAAGTTTGTACCGTAATAGAGATTTTGGACAAGTTTAAGATATTGAAACAAAACTAGTGAGGTTGTTGCGACAGTTCTGCGTCACATTCGCGGACAGCACCGTGCATGTGACACATGGCTGTCTAGGATGTTCAGGGTGATAACTGGGGTGCATTATAATATGAGTTAAAAAGTTAAAGACACGGTTGGCCTTGGCGGTGGGTATCCTGTGAAAATATCTCCACCCGTCAAAAACCGCCACAAACAGAAAGAACATCAAAATGTAGATAGACTTTGTCCGTATACAAATAAGAAATATCGCATAAACAGTATGTTATGGTCATATGTTTGACCATTGTTATGTAAACAAAAGCGTAAAAAGTTACTTTTCTGGTGTTTGTTTATATTATGATGGTAAACATAAAGAGCGTTCTTTGTTGGTGAATACCTGATATGGAACTAATAAAGAGCGTTTATGCCATTTGTGTGTGATTAGCTAGTAGCGTTGTGTTGTCTTCTGTAACACAATCAGGCTCCTGCTTAGGTAAAATATAGTAGGTCTTTATGATAACATGCTGTTTACGCGATGGTCATGGTATATATGAACGGAACTGTATGCGTCTTACTGTTTTTCTGTTTACGGTGTTTGGAACAAATATGAATATTTTCGACAATTAAGGCCGCACGTGCCTTTAACCTTGGCAGATTATTAAGTCATGTGGATTTTTGCCGACTGCAAATGAAGCATAATTTGTTTTCACAGATAACCATTTGAGAATATTTACCTATTAGTTCCAGAGACAATAACTTTTTGAATGTGTAAATAAATTAACTTTTTTTTATTTCGGAATTTATCGAGTTCCACACTTTAGGGGAGGGGCAGAATTGTTTTGTCACCGATTGCCACGAAACTTATATATAATCATCCCTATGATATAAGGAATATAATGGCATGGTTTAAATTTGTCAAAAGTTGCGCCGTTCGAGTCAGGGATGCACGGAGGGGGAGAGGGGCACCAAAATTGATAAAAACTAATTTTAGCGCCGATGGAACATGTAATGGCGCCAAAGGGGTCTACTAGGGGTAACTTTTTACGGGAAAGATAATGGACGGGTTATAATTTTCTATAGTGACGCCGTTGTTGTCAGGGGCAGAAAAGTGGGAGGGGCAGAAAAAATGTTTGTCGCCGATTGCCACGAAACTTATATATAATAATGCCCATGATATGAGGAATCTAATGGTGTGTTAGTTATGTCAAAAGTTGCACCGATCGCGTCAGGGATGTACGGAAGGGGAGAGGGGTACCAAAATTGACAAATCTAATTTTAGTGTCGATTTCCACCAAGTTGATACATATTCTTCACCATGATACACGGAATCTAATTGTGTGATCTAAAGAAGCCAAATTGCTGTTGTTTGGATGAAAGATTGGGGGGGGGGGGGGTGGACACTAAATCTGATAAGAATGGGTTTAGTCGCCGATTGCCACCACACTTATATAATATCATCCCCATGGTATGAGGAGTCTAATGGTGTGGCTTAAATCTGTCAAAAGTGGCGTCATTCGAGTCAGGGGTGCACTGAAAGCCAGAGGGGCATCAAAGTTGATACGCAATATTTTTAGCTCCAATTTCCACCAAAGTGATACACATTCTCTAATCGTGTGACTGAATTCTTTCGCGATATAAACGCCGATCATGTGCAGGATAAGCCCCCCGAAATTCCGAAACTTTCGGATCGTATGCCAACTGTTGAAACTTTAGATAAACCCATTAGTAAGACGGAAATAGAACTAGCACTAAAGTCCCTAAAGAGTAATAAGTCGAGCGGACACGACAACACACTGAACGAGTATCTGAAAACATCATCCCCGCGACTGATGGAGATATATCACAAACTTTTTAATAAGATTTTGGACTCGGGTTGTGTGCCAACTGAATGGTTAATTGGAACGATTATACCTATATATAAAAATAAGGGTAACCCAAATGACCCCAAGAACTATAGGCCTATCACACTTCTGAGTTGTTTTGGTAAATTGTTCACAAAGATTTTGTCTAATAGACTAAATGAGTTTGTCGAAGATAATGATATTCTGCTTCAGAATCAGACGGGCTTCCGCAGAAAATTTTCGACGTTAGACAACATTTTTATACTTCATATTTTGAGTAAATTGTCAAAAACATTGAAGCCAAGACTCATATGCGCTTTTATCGACTTTGAAAAAGCGTTTGATAAGGTGTGGCGCCTCGGGCTATGGTCAAAACTACTGCAATATGGAATAAGTGGGAAAGTATTCAAAATAGTCACGAATATGTACAGAAATATAAAATCATGTATTCAGGTTAATGGGAATAAATCTGATTATTCCCATGCCTTTCAGGAGTCAGACAGGGTGATAACTTGTCCCCTTTATTATTCTCTCTTTTCCTGAATGATCTTCAAACCTTTATGGATAATCAAAACGGAATCAGTCTTTAAAAAATCGGAAGAGAATTGGAAACTGAACTGGGTATATTACTAGATCTATTCCTAATTTTATACGCAGACGATACAGTTATTTTAGCAGATGGCCCCAGAAAACTCCAGAAACACCTTGACAAATTTAGCGAATATTGCGAAAAATGGAAACTGAAAGTTAATGTTGAAATTTTTTTTTTTTTAGTCCTTTCAGGACGAAGCGTACCAAAAAATCGTGTTTTCAAATATGATGGTAAAATCATTGAAAGGTTTCAGAACTTCACTTATTTGGGAATACACTTCAGACGATCTAGCTCTTTCGCGGCAGCAAAAACAACTCTTGTAGAAAAGGCGACAAAAGCTATGTACGCATTAATTGGAAAGTCTAGAACAAATTGCCTGTCGATCAGAAATATGTTTTATCTCTTTGATTCCTGGTTTCGCCTATTGCTTTGTATGGATGTGAAATTTGGGGATTTGCTAACAACGATATAGTTGAAAACTTACACCGGAAATTCATCAAACACATCTTAAGATTAAAACCATCTACCCCGATTTACATGGCGAAAGCGGACGGCTACCGCTTAGTATAATAATTAACACACGAATGATCAAGTTTTGGTGCAAAGTGGTAAACAACGAAGATCGCATATACAGCAAAGTACTATATAAGTTAGCTTATAGCTTATCACATGAAAATGATTATTGTTTTCCATGGCTCCGTAAGATTCGCGACATTTTGCTTGATTCTAGTCAATCCCACTTATTGGCAGCTGATCGAATTCAGAATGTAGACCAGCTAACTGATTATGTAAGATGCTGCCTTATAGAAAAATTTGTTTCGAGTTGGTCGACAGACATTGATAACTCTAGCAGAGGTGTCATTTATAGAATATACAAGCACAATTTCGACTTTGAAGAATATCTAGATTGTAGTAATAGAAACGATCGAGAAACTTTATGTAAATTCCGAACGTGCAACCACAAACTCCCAGTTGAGGTGGGTAGATGGCAAAACATTGATCTCGAAGATCGTATTTGCACGCTGTGCTCTTCGACAAGAGTTGGCGATGAATTCCACTACTTATTTAAGTATGAACACTTTAATTTTCTTAGAAACCGCCTACTGCCGAAAGAATTCACTGAAAGACCAAATGTTATAGTCATGAGCTAATTACTAAATACAACAGACAAACATTTATATCGCCGGCTATGTATATTAATACGACACATTATAAAGGAATTTAATTAGATTAGGAAGGTGTATTACCCATTGGTTCAATGATATCATAAATTTGTATATTACAGCGATGTTACATGTATATCTGATCATATGTCTTTTATATAACACTGTTATGTTCTAGATAAACCATGTTTACCACATGAATATATGTAAATATTGTACACATATAATTATCTCCATACCTTTATTAAGGGAGTGAGAAATAAATGAATTGAATTGAATTAAAGACGCCATATTGGTGATGTTTGGGTGAGATGTGGGGTGGGTGGGCACTAAATTTGATCAGAATTTGTTTAGTCGACGATTAGCACCAAATTAGTATAATTGTGTTGTTTAAGGATGTCACAATTGGGGCCATTCGAGTCAGGGAGGCATAGAGGGTGAGAGCGACACACCAAAGATAAACAATGTGTTTAGCGCCGATTTCCACCAGATTGATACATATTATTCTCTGTGATACGCCAAATTGGTGCCGTTTTGGTGAGAGATATTGGGGCCCTAAATTTGATACGAAATTGTATACTCACCAATTATATATATGCATTTCCATAATGAGTCTAATCATGTGGTTTAATGATGCCAAAAGTGGCACCGCTTCAGTCTCAAATGGGGACGGGAGGATCACCAAAACTGAGAAAAAATATGTTTAGTGCCAATTACCATCAAATTCATACACGTTCTTCTCATATGATACGAAGAATCAAATATTCCGTGTTAAAAACGTATAATGAGCTGGCAAAACAAATACATAGAAAAAAACATTTATCATTTTATTTAAGAGATACACATATTCTTGCAAATTGAGAGACCTCGAACCGTCAGAAGATTGCATATTAGAATGGATCATGTCTATATAACACAATTGAGTCTGTTCCATTAAATATAGTTTCCACAATTTTTTTTAAAATAAACCACTCAAAATCTCGCTCTGGGTCCGCCACATGTAGCTGATATACTTACATAGCAACAATGCAACATTTCTTTTAAATTGAGAATATTTCGCCAATATATAGCGTCATCAACAGAAAACATCTGGACATTTCTTTACAACATTTGTATCTTCATGGCGATATGATAGGCAGGTGTCCTCTAAATCTAAGTCAAACCCACTAGATTGATTGATACATCTCTATAGATGTAAAACCCATATGTCGTCTTATTTCTGCGAACTGATGTGTTTATGATGTTCATGTTTCATGTCATAACGTCTGATGTATTCCGATGTATTGGTCATTCGGCCAAAAAAAATGGCCGCCAGCAGCCATCTTGGATTTTACTCTTTGTATGACTAAATCCGTTAGCACGGGCTACAGGTCCTACTTTTAGTCTGATCATCATAAAATTTGTCAAGAATGTTAATAATGACATGTAGATGAGAACGAGTCATTTTGGGGTCATTCAGCCAAAAAACATGGCCGCCAGCAGCCATTTTGGATTTTACTCTTTGTATTACTAAATCCTTTAGCACGGGCTACAGGTCGTACCTTTAGACTGATCATCATAAAATTTGTCATGGCTATTGGAAATTGAATGTAGATGGGAACGAGTCATTTTGGGGTCATTCGGACAAAAAACATGGCCGACAGCGGCCATGTTGGATTTCAAAATATAATCCATTAGCACGGGCCACAGGTCGTACTATTCGCCTGATAATCATGAAATTTCTCATGGATGATAATATTGACATGTAGATGGGAACGAGTAATATTGGGGTCATTCGGCCAAAAAACATGGCCGCCAGCAGCCATCTTGGATTTTACTCTTTGTATGACTAAATCCTTCAGCACGGGCTACAGGTCCTACTTTTAGTTTGATCATCATAAAATTTGTCAAGAATGTTAATAATGACATGTAGATGAGAACGAGTCATTTTGGGGTCATTCAGCCAAAATACATGGCCGCCAGCAGCCATTTTGGATTTTACTCTTTGTATGACTAAATCCTTTAGCACGGGCTACAGGTCGCACCTTTAGGCTGATCATCATAACATATGTCATGGCTGTTGAAATTGGAATGTAGATGGGAACGAGTCATTTTGGGGTCATTCAGACAAAAAACATGGACGCCAGCGGCCATCTTGGATTTCAAAATTTAATCCATTAGCACGGGCCACAGGTTGTACTGTTCGTCTGATCATCATGAAATTTGTCCTGGATAATAATATTGACATGTAGATGGGAACGAGTAATATTGGGGTCATTCGGCCAAAAACCATGGCCGCCAGCAGCCATCTTTGATTTTACTCTTTGTATGACTAAATTCTTTAGCACGGGTTGCAGGTCGTACCTTTAGTATGATCATCATAAAATTTGTCAAGAATGTTAATAATGACATGTAGATGGGAACGAGTCATTTTGGGGTCATTCAGCCAAAAAACATGGCCGCCAGCAGCCATTTTGGATTTTACTCTTTGTATGACTAAATCCTTTAGCACGGGCTACAGGTCGTACCTTTAGTCTGATCATCATAACATTTGTCATGACTGTTGAAATTGGAATGTAGATGGGAACGAGTCATTTTGGGGTCATTCAGACAAAAAACATGGACGCCAGCGGCCATCATGTATTTCAAAATTTAATCCATTAGCACGGGCCACAGGTCGTACTGTTCGTCTGATCATCATGAAATTTGTCGTGGATGATAACATTGACATGTAGATAGGAACGAGTAATGTTGGGGTCATTCGGCCAAAAAACATGGCCGCCAGCAGCCATCTTGGATTTTACTCTTTGTATGACTAAATTATTTAGCACGGGCTGCAGGTCGTACCTTTAATCTAATCATCATAAAATTTGTCGTGGATGTTAACAATGACATGTAGATAAGAACGGGTAATTTTGGCTAGGTCTTCATGTAAGACGCACGAAATCATATATATTTCTCCATATATATTATCGACACGGATATGTATATAGCTATATATATATACTAGCAGGGTTACCCGGCGTTGCCCAGGTCAATGTGATGTGAAACCATCTGTATGCTGTGGATATTTGTTGGTAATAGAAAATGCTCTTGCTTAAAGTGTTATACGTTTTCTCATAAATTGTATATTCAAATAGCATGATCATTACAGTCATGGAATATAAGTAGTGGCGCACCTTGTCAGTTGTCATTCTGTTTATCGCGATTAATCCGTTCCACCAATAATGAAGTATTTATTAATTTATTTGCAACTGCGTATACATTAGACGTTATAATATGATACATGGACATCATAAACACATTAGTTCGATAAAACATGATAATTGGGTTTTACATATTGAGATGTATCAATCAATCTAGTGGGTTGGACTAAGATCTCGAGGACACCTGGCTAACATATCTCCATGA
This sequence comes from Siphonodentalium dalli, assembly GCA_032622095.1. NCBI lineage: Eukaryota > Metazoa > Mollusca > Scaphopoda > Gadilida > Siphonodentaliidae > Siphonodentalium > Siphonodentalium dalli. The sequence continues at coordinate 72,077,556 of CP136061.1, forward strand.
AGATACAGATGTTTCAAAGAAATTTCCAGGTGCTCCTCTGTTCATGGTGCTATATATTGGCTAAATATTCTCAGTTTAAACGAAATGTTGCTGCGCACATATATCAGCTACATGTTCCAGATACAGAGCGAGATTTTGAGTTGTTGTTTATGTCAGTCGATGAGTCTGTTCTAAAACCCTTGTCAGATGTCAGTATTGGGAGGATCATGAACAGTCTTGTGCTACTAACTGCATTTTCTTGTATATCAGAAGAAACTATATCTGACTGCACACTGTGACTACTATTTTTGAACAGGCCTTCCATATCTCTTGACAAATTGTAACTTTTTTGTGGAAACTGTATTGAATGGAACAGACTCACTTTTGTTATAATATATATGCAATCCTCTGATGGTTCGAGGTCTCTCAGTTTGCACGAATATATGTATCTCTTCAATAGAATGATAAATATACGTTTAATGCTTCTTATATGTATCTCTTTTTGCTAGCTCATTGTGTGAATGCCCTGATTGCCATCCCCATATAAATATGACAGTTAAGAAGATATAATTGTTCAAGTGACTTAAGTAGGTCACCATATGTCAGGATTGTGAAATGTGAACGCCCAAAACTACTTAAAAGTGATATGGAGATGGCCTGGGTGACTGTAAATAACTTATATGTGGATATCGGCGAATAGCAATCTTATCCGCTCGCCATCCGTGACGCAAACGACACCAACTGTGATTTAATTCATGGTATATCATTAGAGAACAAGAGCTACGCTGGGCGTGCAATATACGCCCTCTCTTGGGTCGGCGGAAACTGGTAAAAAAAGGGGCATGACTCTGGTAAAAATTGGCGGACGGAACTCAAATTTGAACTTGACCTGTGTTTTAGTGGGAGAAAGTAATATACCAAATTATCATTGAATCCGATAAGCTCTAGTAAAGTTATCATCCGGACAACAAATTTCAGGGATTTTCTAAGTCAAATTACGTCAAATAAGGGGCATAACTCCTGTGAAAATTGGCGGACGGAACCCAAATTCGAACTTGAGCTGTCTTTTCTCCTAATAAACCCACATACCAAATTTGATTGAAATCGGTTCACTCTAACTAAAGTTATCATCCGGACAACAAATTTCAGGGATTTTCTAAGTCAAATTACGTAAAAAACGGGGCCATAACTCTCGCAAAAATTATCGGATTAAAACGAAATTCGGACTTGAGCTGTATTTTGATATATGTAATCCACAAAAAAACGGGTTTTGCATATAAACATTCCAAAATCGAGTTATCATCCGGAAACCAAAAAACATAAGAAAAACTGAATTTTCTGAGTCGAAAAAGGGGCATAACTTGTCCTGTGTTTTGGTGGGAGAAAGTAATATACCAAATTTGGATTCATTCCGATAAACTATACTAAAGTTATCATCCGGACAACAAATTTCAAGGATTTTCTAAGTCAAAAAATGTTAAATAAGGGGCATAACTCCGGTGAAAATTGGCGGGCGGAACCCAAATTCGAACTTGAACTTACTTTTCGGCTAATAAACGCACATACCAAATTTTACTAATTTTGGTTCACTCTAACTAAAGTTATCATCCGGACAACAGGTTAACGGACGGACGCCCGGACGCCCGGACGCCCGGACGGACAGACCAATACTATAATACGGCCTTTTTTTCAAAAGGGCGTATAAAAACGTGTATGAATTTGGTGGAAATTGGTGCCAAATATATTTGTATCAGCTTTTGCCTCTTTTTACATACTTAAACCAGGCCCATTAGACTCGTGGATGCATGATATACCGGCGATGATTATATATATGTTTGGTGATAATCAGCAACTAAAAAAATTCTGGGAATAGTTATGACCCCACATCTCTCACCCAAACGACAGCAATTTGGCGTCTTTAAATCACACGATGATATTCCTCGCATCATAGAGAAGAATAATATATCAATTTGGTGGAAATCTGAGCTAAAAATAGTTTATTAAATCAACTGTTGATGCAACGCTGACTCGAACAACGCCATATTGCGAAGGTAATTATGTATTCGTTTGGTGGAAATCGGCGACAAAACTATTTCACCCACCATCTTTTTTAAATTTTGCCGACCTCCCCCTTTTCTTCCCCTGACACCAACATCGTCATTTTAGAAAATTTTAACCAGCACCATTATCTTCCTTGTAAAAAGTTACCTCTCTTAGAACGCCTTGGCGCCATCTCGATTGTACCGCGTGAAGTTATATATAGAACGCATACCGACAGACAGAAGACAGACAGACAGACAGCACGATTTGATTTCTTGTATCATTTGAGAAGAACGTGTCTGAATTTGATGGTAATTGGTACTAAAAATATTTTGTATCAGTTTTGGTGACCCTCCCGTCCCTATTTCGGACTCAAGCTGCACACACTAAGACTCATTAGAGATGCATATATATGAAATTGGTGAAAATTGGCGAGTATACAAATTCGTATCAAATTTAAGGTCCCCATATCTCTCACACATGGGGCATCAATTTGGTTTATCTAAGATTCCTCGTATCACGGAGAAGAATATGTATCAATTTGGTGGAAATCGGCACTAAACATATAGATATAATGTTTTGTGTCCCTCTCATCTCTATACACCACTGACTCGAATGGCCCCACTTGTGACATCCTTAAACCACACGATTACACTCCTGATATCATGGAGATGATTGTTTATAAGTTTGGTTATAATCGGCGACTAAACAACTTTTTTTAATCAAATTTGGTGCCAATCCCTCCCCTCCCAATCTCTCACCCAAACAGCACCACTATGGCGTCTTTAAATCACACGATTAGATTCCTCGTATCATGGATAAGAACGTGTATCAATTTGGTGGAAATTGGCGCTAAAATAATTGTGCATCAATTTTGGTGCCCCTGTCCCTTTCAATGCAAACCTGACTCGAATGATGCCACATTTGACAGATATAAGCCACACCATTAGACTCCTCATACCATAGGGTGGTGGCCATCGGCGACTAAACCAATTATTATCAAATTTAGTGCCGACCCCCTCCCAATCTCTCATCCAAAAGACAACAATTTGGCGTTGTTAAATCGCACAATTAGATTCCTTGTATCACGAAGAAGAATATATATCAATTTGGTGGAAATCGGCGCTAAAATTAGTTTTATCAATTTTGGTGCCCCTCTCCACTTCCGTGCATCCCTGACTCGAACGACGCCAATTTGACATATTTAAATACCACCGTTGGATTCTTCATATCATGGGGATGATTATCTGTAAGTTTCGTGGCAATCGGCGACAGAAAAAAAATCAGCCCCTCCCCCTTCCGGGAACCCCTGACGCGAACAGCGCGACTTTTGCCATATTTAAACCACACCATTAGATTCCTCATACTATGGGGATGATTATATATAAGTTTGGTGGTAATCGGCGACAAATTTTTGTTCTGCCCCTCCCACTTTTCTGCCCTGACAACAACGGCGTCACTTTAGAAAATTCTAACCCCGACCATTATCTTTCTCGTAAAAAGCTACTCCTAGTAGACCCCTTTGGCATCATCTAAATGGTCCCCTGTGAATTTCTATAGAACACAGACAGACAGACAGACAGACAGACAGACATTCGCAAATATAGATATAGATATATATGTAGCTATATATATACTATATGTATATATATATATTTAATATATATATTTATTATATACTTTCCCATGAATTAAAAGGTTTTAGCAGTGAGATATAACTGATATCCCACTAGTGAGATATCGATATATCACTGGTATTATTGCGCCGTATGGATCCTCATATGTATAGTCAGGTTATACTTCATAGTGAATGATTTCCGGCACACATCATGTACTGACATTCATTGGGGGCCCTCGGCAAGTAACGAAAGTATATAATAAATACAAAATCTAAACTTTTTGAGCGTTTTAAATATGGGACTATTTTTTTGGCCGTAATGTGTCAGCTTGATTTCTGATGTATTGACATTTATTGGGCATTTTGGGGTCATAGGCAAGTAACTAAAGTATATAATAAACAGAATATCCACACCTTTTCAGTGGATATGGGTTAAACCTCATTCGTGATGACAAAACATTTGAATTTCCACTCGTGGCTAAAGCCACTTGTGGAAATTCAATGTTTTGTCATCACGAATGAGATATAACCCATATCCACTGAAAAAGTGTGGATATCCTCTATATACTATATGTATATATATATATTTAATATATATATGTATATATATATGGATACGTAGTATATATATATATTTAATATATATGTGTATATATATGGATACGTAGGACACACCGACACCGCCATGCGCAAGTATGGTTACTGTGTGCTGAAGTATCCCAGAACCCAGCTCTATATATGTGTGCCATATACATATATATTAGTTTATACTCTGCCCAGGGCACACCGACACCGCCACATGCCTGTATATACCGTGTGCTTTATGTACATATACATATATATTCGTTTATACTCTGCCCAGGACACACCGACACCGACACCGACAGTATATATACCCGTTCGTACTCTGCCCATGCAGGGCACACCGACACCGCCACATGCCTGCATAGTGGAGTAGATTAAGTACAAATTTCAAGGCAATTGTTCAAATTGTGACTAAAGCATGAAACTTTGCACATATGTACATATTCACACACTTATTGATATTAGATATGGAGCCACGCTGAAATTTAACTTTAACCCCTCTTTTAAGGGGTTTTCCAAATTTAAAGAGCGTTTCGTGATTAAATAAGTTATTCAATATCGCAATTAATCCTACCATGAAATATGCGAATTAAAATTAGTCATATAGGTAGGTATGACTCTGAGAGATAGGATGCCACATTTGTAGGGAAAAACTGGAACTCCCCGTCCAAGACGGCCGTCAAAATGGCAGCTGAAAGAGGAAATTTGACGTTTTTTCACTAATATCTTCTAGATCAGGTTCGCTGTATGGAACTGGTTTGGAGATGGGACTTTATTTTGTATTGTTCGTGTTAACTGATCATTAGAGCAATGAAATATGCCATTCGTGTGATTCTAGTCCCTTCCGATCCCTCAATAATTCGATTATACAGAACTCGGTATGACATTTCACCGAAAATCACCGTTAGGATTCTAGTCATATTTTAACAAGAAATTGACAGAACTGTGCAAATTAAGTGAGGCATACAATTAATTACGAATATTTGAACTCAATCAACAAAAATTGTCACTTTGTCGGAAAATGGCTGCCAAAATGGCGGCCAAAACCTGGAAAATGGTAAATATTGCCCCAGCATGTCATGTAATCGCTTACAAGTTGTGATTGACGAATACTTATTGGCTATGCTGTCTACATTAAATTTTAGCATTTTTGATGCAAATTTGTTAAGTGTTACTAATGTAACCAATGACATTGCCAGAATTATTGGATTTTTATATCACAAGCTTGACATCAAAATTAGCAAAAATTTACTTTTCGAGTCTGGACCATTAATTCAAGTAAATGGGACTATCTTTGGTATCAAAGATGTTTATTGTTTTTGGTCTGTCTTAAATGCGTCACACTAGTGTGTTTTAAGACAACATTACTCAAGATGGCTTCCAAAATGGCAACCACATTTGGTAATTTTGTTTTACATATATCCCGAGTAGTATTCTCTGTTCCCAAGAGTTAGCAAATTGTAACTCACTTGGTTATTACTTAATCCACTGACTACTACGTGTTTCATTCTCGTTGTCTCTGTACCTTCTGGGGCATGATTAATTCATTTAAATGATGTACTGTAGTGTGTACTTTTGCCAAAAATGTCTTTTGGGACTCTGGCTATATATTTTAACGGATAAAGGCAGAATGTACTTAATTATATGGTGTATATCAAAATGGTAGCCAGGGAGTTATTGTATGGTCATGAATTGTGCGAAGGAGTAGCCTAAACGGTGATGGGGTGGTGTGTCCATGGTGAGATGTATATGTATACAAGGGGTGACTGTATGGTCATGTGTGAGGTGATTAGCTATACAAGGATTATGTGTATGGTTATTGGAGTGGTGTATTCAGTATAGTACAGTAGGTAGTCATTGCATGTCTCTTTCTTCGGTCTATAGCATGACATTAACCAATGCACGTGTGATTTGACTTCTGAAAGTTTGAGGCGTTGGCAGCATGTCACTGATTGAGTGATTGTACCACATTACAATTCCGAATATCTAGGGTGACACTCCATAGTTTCGAATGATCAGTAGGGTTGATTTTATAGATATAAAGTGCTAGTGGTTTCTGGCACCATTCATGTGGTATGTATATTAAGACAAGGTCGGATATGAATTTGTGTAATTTTAGAAGGTGTTCTAGACTGATGTAAAAATAAGTGCAAGTGACCTTGACCCCACCCATAGACAGCAGTAGCGTTTTCTGCGAAACAGTGGCTCTAGATACTGGGTCCATTTGATAGCACCCAAAATTTGTCATCTGCATTAAAAATTGATTTTCTGGTATTTTTAACGCGAAAGTTTGAATTTTTTTCACATTGATGTTGGAAGCCAGAGGCCTTTAAACCAACATAGGTGACCATGCTTGAAACAATCTGGTATTCGTGCCCCTTGGGTATGAAAATGCAATATTTTGGTCATTTTTTGAATCAAAATCACATTTTTAATCAAAAGATCAAGGGCCATAACTATTGATAGCCTATATATTATGGAAATTATGTATCAAATTCTGAATGCATATTCTGTACTAATTTCAGGCATATATATATTGTCTATATGGTTTGGGATCATAATCCAGATAAATTTCAATGAATCTATGGGCCCCCTATTTTTGGGCCCATTCCTGTTGATCTTTCTGCATAAATGGCAGCCGTGCATTATCTCGAATTATTGGAAGAACGATCGCCCTTATATCAGCGAAAAGAAGAGAGACTATGGTTTCGTATACACCCGCCGCGTTAATCGTACGTTTATTTTCTTTTGTATTTTTGAAAAATTAAAAAAAAATTCAATTTTTTGAAAAAATTCAGTTTTTAAAGTTTTAACATTTTTTTTATTTTTGGAGAAAAAAATAAAGTTTTGTAAGTTTTTAATCTTTTTTTGAAATTTTGAAGTTTAAAATTGTGTTGTGTGTCCTTTTAACTTGCACCCACTGCGAGTGCGTGTGTCCCTTTAACATTCACCCAAAGTGAGTGCCGAGTGTCCTTATGAGTACCGAGTGTCGCTTTAACATTATTATACCGAGAGTGTCGTCCCTTTAACGTTCACGCATTGCGAGCGCATTGTCTCCCGTTAATATTCACACAGAATGCATCGTGTCCCTTTAAAGTGTAGGTCGCGACTATTTCGGTTATATGCGTGCATTTATGTAATTCAACTCCAAATAGTGACCCACTGCAGAGTAAAAGTCGCTTCTGAAAAACGCTGGCTCTGTTTTGATACAGCGCGTCATCAAAGACGACGTCACGGAAAAATATTTTTGAATCGGCGAAATCATGAAAAGCGACGTTCCGCACTTGTGACGTCACAAGTTGAAGACTGCATTGTTTGTGTAACGTTGATTAAAATTGGTCGACGCAGCATGCATTTCGATGCCGTCTGGAGTAAACTACATACCCACATATAAAAAATAGTGGGTCTGACGACCTTTCGTTCAGTTTTCATTTCCCAAACCCGGGATTCCTTGTAATTACCGCCAATCAAAACTTAGCTCCAAGAAATGTGTGCCCCAATAAAAAAAACTAGTAACATGTCACGTGCTCTCGGTGTGGAAATTCCGCAGGTGTGGCTAAATGTTGTTAAAATAGTATCCATGACGTCATGTTATACCGAAAGAGAAATTCACAAATCGACAAATAAAGTAGATTGTTGACGAGCGGTCGAAAGTTTAAAATCAAGAATCACCGGAATTTGGATTGCAGGCAACTGTAATTAGGGTACAACTGGCCAATCGTTGGAGCTAATAATACGGCTGTGTAAGGTCGGGAGGGTTTCGACGGGGTTGGTGGTAGAATTGTGTTGCTCTTCGCTCGTTTTGGCTGCGGTGGTACTACTGCCGGTACTGTGGAACTGATAGATCGTTTTTGTTTTTAGTTCTGGAGTTGTTTTAGCAAATAGTCCCGACATTCATGTATTTTTGATTCGTGGCCGTTGATTTGTGTTATTTTTTGACAACATGGTCGACAAATCGCCTGGCCAATCTAAAAAATAATTCGTTCTGAGTCCAAGAGATCCACATAAATTGACATTTTTTTATAATTTCAAGAAGATCTGTCTTAGTTATTGTACATATTATTTTGGATCCCGGAAGTTAGCTGTTTCCCTTTATTGTCAGTAAAACAACCGCCGAACGAAAAGTCACAAACCCTGCAACTATTAATTCCGATTCTTAGAATCGGCTTCACAGGGTTGAAGCGGCCATGACGGCACTGGCACGTGACCATGTTTACGCCTGTCAATCACAACTAATTTCATATTTATATTTAGTGCCGTGCGACGTAATTTGGGGGAAGCCCACTACCTTTCAGAAATGAAAAGTTGATGGGAATGCAATAGACTCAGTATCAGTATGAATCTGAGTGTATGTTTACATAGACTGATTTCGATGTCAAGCTGTTCTATTTTTGTTGTTGTCTGCGACATTGTGATTTCGGATTTGCGATAGACTTTCTACCATACATATCGACAATTCACCGATCAGAGTTTGAACTGTCATACTTGTTTATCAAATGTCACAGATCCACCAAATTCCGGCAACAATGTAACATTCTAGAAATAATTTGGACGGTGCAGATAAATTGTAGCACTACTCTCGATCGTGATCCAAATAATAGCCGGAGTGAAATAAAAGTACAGGGGGGGTCCATATAAATAAGAGTACGGGGCGCGATATTAATAGTACAGGGTGATTGTGTGTGTTTCTGATAGGCTGATATACCCAGTTGCCCACATCTTTCAGAGAAATAAATTGATACCATAACTAATTGATACCTCAGCCACTGTAGAATATTGGGTACGGTACTTTTTCGTGATTTAGTCCACATTTGTTGGCCATTATAAATATTAGCCCTATGTAGTATAAGTATAATATCTGAACATTATTTGTACTAAATTAAATAACTCGCTCTTCAAAAGCTTTCGGCCTCAGGCCTTCCTCAGTTGATATTATTGAGACAAAATCACATGATGGCATGATTATTATTTGTTTGTATGTTTATCTGAATGTTTGTTTGAATGTTTATTTGCACATTAATACAATACAGTGTTATATAATTATATGTATACATATTTACATGTGCAGGGGTGGCATGGCCAGTACAGGCCGTCTTCCTGCCACCCCTGTAATATAACATTACATGTATGATTGAGATAGCGTTCATTGCGGAATAATGAGTATTTACAACAAGGATGAGCGTGGAAGGGTTTGTCAGTGGTAAATCTTCTTATCCTGTAGGGCAGTCTGACATTCGAATATGTGTTTAATGTTGGAGCTAAGCTAATTATGTACGCGTGCATGAAAATATACGTATTATTAAATCGCCCCAAAAAGGTGAGGGTGCCTCGGTGACTCATACTTGTTGGGCCATGTCAATAACAAGGTCAGTGATTTCAAGTTGTTACTCTGCACGATTTACATTCTCGAATTTTACATATAGTATCATTACTATATTGTGATAATAGATTATTGGTGATAGACTTTTTGAATTGTGTTTTATTTGGAGAATTTCTGAGCGAAGCGTTCAAACAGTTCCATACATTGGGGAAAGCGTGTTTTGGAAGTATTAGTGAGAAATTTGTTCTCGGTTTTGTCATCATCAAGCTTCCGGCTTGTCTAGTTGTAGATATGGGTGTATATTTGAATGTTTTTTCGAATGATGATGGGAGAGTTTTATTTTTCCAATTGTACATAAATAATGCGATTTGGAGATGATATAGATCGTGTAGTTTGAGGATCTTTTCCTTCTTAAAAAGTGGTTCGGTGTGGCTACGATATTTCGTCTTGCATATAATGCGTATAGCTTTCTTTTGAAACTTAAATAATGATCCTGTTATAGTTGCATGGCCCCATATTATTAAGCCGTACATGAGATGACTGTGAATGAGAGCGAAATAAAGGGTTTTGAGTGCGTTTTTGGGGAGAAATCGTTTTGCCATGTTTAAGCAATATGTGGCATGAGAAATTTTTTTTGTCATCATGGATATATGATACTTGAATGTGAGGTTCTCGTCTATGATCACTCCGAGAAATTTAAGAGATTTTTCTTTGTATTGGTTTCCAACACGGGTAAGTTCTTTACGATTCAGTTGTATCCTTATATCGTTTCATTTTGAGTCATTGTTTTGGGGGTGTATGAGCATGTATTTACTCTTAGACTCATTAATTGATAGGTTGTTGCTGCAACACCATCTAAAAAGTTTTTCTAGTTCTCCGTTAATTGTATTCTGCATCTTGCCACAGTTATTTCCTGATGTACACATAGTAGTGTCATCGGCGAATGAGAGGAGTTTAATGGACGTACAGTTCGGCATGTCATTAACGTAAACTAAAAATAACAAGGGTCCAAGAACTTACCCTTGTGGTACACCATATTTCATTGCCAACATTCCAGAGTTAACTCCATTAAGATTAACATAGTGTTTTCGTTCCGATAGGTAGCTTTTAAACCATTCGTATGCTAAGCCGCGTATTCCATTGTGCTTTAATTTGTGGAGTAAAATATCATGATTAATTGTGTCAAATGCCTTTGATAGGTCTATGAAGACAGCCAATGTTGAGTCACGGGTTTTTTTGTCGTTGCTATTCGCAACTTCGTCTAGAAGGTGGATCAGGGGGTGGACAGTAGAGTGGTTTTTACGAAAACCATATTGGTTTTCGTGTAGTATATGATGCTTGGTCAAAAAAGATGATAGCCGCTGATACATTAGTTTTTCCAGCATTTTGGAGAATGCTGGTAAAATACTGATGGGTCTGTAGTTCTCAATTCGATCGAGATCACCGTTTTTATAGATTGGCACAATTTTTGAAATTTTGATTTGCTCTGGTACAACACCTTGTGTGAAGGAAAGATTGAAAATATGGGTTAGCGGGTCGACGGTTTCATTAATTGTTCGTTTCATTAACTTTACAGAAACATTATTGAAGTCCGTAGATGACTTGCTGGATAAATTTGAACTCAACTTGAGCACTTCATCTGAATTTGTAGGAAACATGAAGAAATTCGATTTGTTGTTATTCGATAAGTAAGTTGTAAAGTCCAAACCTGGTCGAGGTGAAATTGAGCTATTAATTTTTCGACCTATGTCTGAAAAGTAGTTGTTGAAAGTACATGCTATCGATATTGGGTCGGTTATGTTCGTGGTTCCATTTACTAGGAATTCAGTTGGAATTTTAAGTGTGTCATGAGACATCTTTAATGCGTCTTTCAATATTGACCATGTTCGTCTCATGTTAGATTGGTTTTCTTTTAGTGCATGGTCGTAATATTGGTTTTTACATTTTCTTCTTAGCTGATTGTATATTCGAAAGTAATTCTTATATTTGTCAATGTTTTGGTTGGTTGGAATTTTTAATTTTTTGATATATATTTTATGTTTTTCTATTGACGATTTTAGTAGACCCGTTGTCATCCAAGGTTCGCGTTTAATATATTTATTTGGCAGTTTTTTGGTTATTAAGGGAAATGCCTCCTCTTGAGCAAGTGAATAAATATTAAGGAACGAGTTATATGCGAGATTAACATCTCGGTATCTGAATACTTCTTCCAACGAATAGCTGTTTAGTATACTTTTAAACTTTCTGAAGTTGTTTTCTGACATTATCCGAGTTGGTATTAGCGTTGAGTTATTTTCTGACAATGTTTCGCATGTAGTATTGGTCTCAATATGGAACGTACCAAAGTGATCGGAAACGTCTGTTAGTATTATTCCGCTGGTGAATTTACAGTTTGATATGTTATTTGTGTATATATGATCAATTAAAGTTGCTGAGAACTCAGTTACCCTCGTTGGTTTGGTTATCAATGGTATAAATCCTCGTTCGAACATTTTGCTAACGAATTCACTGGTTTTATTATGATTATTTGTGTGTAATAAGTCAATGTTGTAGTCACCTATAAGATATGCTTTAGAATTAGATTCGTTTATTTTTATGATAATATTATCAAGTTGGTCCGAAAATTCCGAGATGTCAGCTAATGGAGCACTATTTGGTCTGTATATGGATCCAACGACATACGATTTATTCTTTCCTGTGTGTATTTCTACAAACAAAGTTTCGATTACATGGGGAATAAATATCGACAGATCAGGACGCAGTTTATATTTTAGATTGCTTTTTATAAAGAGTCCGATGCCTCCGTGTCCATCGTCATCATCTGGTCTAGATTTATATTCAAAGGGGTGGTACCCTTCTAATGAGTGAGTATCTCTAATTTTAAAGACTTCGGAGAGTGCGATAACATCGAATATGTTTCCGCATGACTGTGGTTGAATGTTGCAGAGAAGATCTACAAACGAGTTCCAGTTTGCCTTCAAACTTCGACAGTTTAGACCCAGAAAGGTCTTCGTCTTCCCATTAGATGGTATTTTTTCTTTTATTTTTGATGGAGCGTAATATTCTGAAGAATGATTAATTATGTCATAAATGGTGCTTTCATCGCAGTCATCTCCCTTATAAATAGATGCGAAATTGTAATTGTCACCCTGGAGCTCACCAAGAGTTATTCTATCGGTAGCCATCAATAGTGCATATGTTAAATTTAGAGTTATCTCGCTTGCCCCTGGTTTTTAATTTTCCAATTAGTTGAATCACACAGAAGTGTTGTTTCTTTGTCGTCCCTTCTCGCACATCCTTGTCATACATATATATTAATTCAAAAAGCATAAATATTCACAGCATGAGTATATGTAAACAAAGCAGTTGATAGGAGGTATACATTATATATATATACAGCAAAGGCTAATATAAGACACGGCAGACAATACTGTTAACGAAGACCCAATAATATTGGCAAACATGTTGAACTAATCTGGTGACTGATATACATGTTGGTTAATATTAATGTTGGGGGATACAAACAATGAAAAGAAAAAAAAACACACGGCATGATTTCATAGTTGGATCATGTGCGCGTAGTCCTGCGTATGCAAATTGGCCAAAAATGACATGGAATCGGAATATTACAAAGTCACGACGTGTAAGATTGGTATGATTGGGGTCACAATAACTTGTGTCTGACCTACCAATGATATCCATCGTGTTTCACGGGATAAATGTGGCAGTTTGATGTGAACTGACATGTTCTATTCATCAGGTGGTGATAGATTTGACCCACTGCTTGGTGTTGCTTTCAAGCGTTATTGTGTTCGACATACTCGCGTTGTGTTCTGATAGATGTTGAAGTCGAATGAAGTTTATCAACGTATGATTCTTCTTGGATTATTCTAATATGGTATTGTGTATAAGAAGACTATAGCAGTGCACTGGCCCGTGCCGGTAGTAATGCAACCCCTCTCATTAATCAACATGACTAGTGACAATGTGAGTCTCAAAATAAACCAATATTTCCAACTTCACCGTAACCCCTGATCCTAAGGGTGCGCTCACAATCTAGCGTATTATTCAAACGTTTTAAGTTTGTTGATTTTGGGAGGGTCGATCATATTTGTTGGTTTTACAACCTTAATGTACTGGACAATGTTGTGAAGTTTATGCTGCTTGGATTGAACATGGTCAAATTGTATATGTGTGATATAATACAGTAAGGTTGGGTTTATTTTCTTTTTGGGTGGGTAATAAATGGATTTTTTTTTTACAAATAGTCATTACTTATTATGTGGGTTTTACATTGAAAGTCACACCATAAGCAGACATTGTTCAATATATGGGTGTCACATTATAATTTACAATCATATATGTCAGCATTCGATACCAAATGAACATTTACTTTATGGTATCTTTTGCATTTGGGATTTACAAAGACATTCACATCATGAGCAGACATTATTCAACACATGGTTGTCACATAATAATTTACAGTTATAATATCAGCATTCAACACCAAATGAACATTTACTTTTTGGAATCATTGTTTAAATTGAAATTCACATTATGGGCAGACATTATTAAATAAATGGGTGTCACACAATAATCTACACTTATATATGTCAGCATTCAACACCAAATGAACATTTACTTTATGGTATCATTTGGGATTTATATAGTTATATATCATAAATTTATTTATCTTCTTTATTTCTCTTCCCATGATCTGAATACTTCACAATTATTTTCCATTTACAGTCATTAGACAATATGAGGGTTTTATATTGAAATTCACATTATGAGCAGACATTATTCAATATATGGGTGGGTGTCACACAATAATTTACAATGATATATGTCACCATTCAACATCAAATGAACATTTACTGTATGTTATCATTTGTGATTTACATAGTCATATTTCAGAAATTGATTTAACTTCCTTATTTCTCTTCCTTGCATCTGAATACTTTATAAATATTTCTCCATATACAGTCATTACTTAATATGAAGATGTTACATTGAAATTCACATTATGAGCAGACACTATTCAATATATGAGTGTCATACAATAATTTACAATTATATATGTCAGCATTCAACACCAAATAAACATTTACTTTATGGTTTCATTTGGGATTTACATAGTTATGTATCCGAAATTGATTTAACTTCCCTTTTTGCTCTTCCCAGGATCTGAATACTTCACAAAATATTTCCATATAGAGTTTAAATGAGGGTTTTACATTGAAATTCACATTATGACTAGACATTATTCAATATACGGGTGTCATAGAATACTTTACAATTATATATGTCAGCATTCAACACCAAATGAACATTTACTTTATGGTATCATTTGGGATTTAAATAGTCATATATCAGAAATTGATTTAACTTCCTTATTTCTATTCCTAGCATCTGAATACTTCACAAATATTTCTCCATATACAGTCATTACTTAATGTGAAGGTTTTACATTGAAATTCACATTATGAGCAGACATTATTCAATATATGGGTGTCATACAATAATTTACAATGATATAGCTTATAATTATATATGGCAGCATTCAACACCAAATGAACATTTACTTTATGGTATCATTTGGGATTTACATAGTTATGTGTCAGAAATTGATTTAACTTCCATATTTCTCTTCCCAGCATTTGAATACTTCACAAATATGTGTCCATATACAGTCATTACTTAAATGAGGGTTTCACATTGAAATTCACATTATGAGCAGACATAATTCAATATATAATATGAGCAGACATTATTCAATATATGGGTGTCACACAATAATTTACAATGATATATGTCAGGATTCAACACCAAATGATCATTTACTTTATTATATCATTTGGGATTTACAAAGTTATGTATGAGGAATTGATTCAACTTCCTTATTTTTCATCCCAGCATCTGAATACCTCACAAATATTTTTCCATATACAGTCATTACTTCGATGAGGGTTTTACACTGAAATTCACATTATGGGCAGCCATTATTCAATATATGGGTGGGTGTCATATAATAATATACAATTATATATGTCACCATTCAACACCAAATGATCATTTACTTTATGTTATCATTTGGGATTTACATAGTAATATATCATAAATTTATTAAACTTCTTTATTTCTCTTCCCATGATCTGAAAACTTGACAATTTTTTCCATTTACAGTCATTACACAATATGGGGGTTTTATATTGAAATGGGTGTCACACAATAATTTACAATGATATATGTCATCATTCAACACCAAATGAACATTCACTTTATGTTATCATTTGGAATTTACATATTCATATATCAGAAATTGATTTAACTTCCTGGATACTTCCCAAATATTCTCCATATACAGTCATTACTTAATATGAAGGTTTTACATTGAAATTCACATTATGAGCAGACATTATTCAATATATGGGTGTCATACAATAATTTACAGTTATATATGTCAGCATTCAACACCAAATGAACATTTACTTTAATGGTATCATTTGGGATTTACACAGTTATGTATCAGAAATTGATTTACCTTCCTTATTTCTCTTCCCAGGATCTGAATACTTCTCAATTATTTCCATATACATTCATTACTTAAATGAGAGTTTTACATTGAAATTCTCATATTGATCAGACATTATTCAATATATGGGGATTTACATAGTTATGTATCAGAAATTGATTTAACTTCCTTATTTCTATTCCCAGGATCTCAATACTTCAGTTTATTTCCATATACATTCATTACTTAAATGAGGGTTTTATATTGAAATTCACATTATGAGCAGACATTATTCAATATATGGGTGTCATACAATAATTTACTATGATATATGTCAGCGTACAACACCAATTGAACATTTACTTTATGGTATCATTTGGGATTTACATAGTCATATATCAGGAAGTGATTTAACTTCCTCACTTCTCTTCCCAGCATTTGAATACTTCATAAATATTTGTCAATATATAGTCATTACTTAAATGAGGGTTTTACATTGAAATTCACATTATGAGCAGATATTGTTCAATATATATTATGAGCAGACATTGTTCAATATATGGGTGTCATACAATAATTTACAATGATATATGTCAGCATTCAACACCAAATGAATATTTACTTTATGGTGTTATTTGGGATTTACATAGTTATGTATGAGAAATTGATTCAACTTCCTTATTTCTCCTCCCAGCATCTGAATGCTTCACAAACATTTTTCTATAAACAGTCATTACTTAGATGAGGGTTTTACATTGAAATTCACATTATGGGCAGACATTTTTAAATATATGGGTGTTACACAATAATTTACAATTATATATGTCAGCATTCAACACCAAATGATCATTTACTTTATGGTATCATTTGGGATTTACAGAGTTATTTATCATAAATTTATTTAACTTCTTTATTTCTCTTCCCATGATCTGAATACTTCACAATGTTTTCCATTTGCAGTCATTACATAATATGAGGGTTTTTTTTTATTAAAATCCACATTAAGAGCAGACATTATTCAATGTGTGGGTGGGTGTCACATAATAATTTACAATGATATATGTCACCATTCAACACCAAATGAACATATACTTTATAATAATTTACAATTATATATGTCAGCATTCAACACCAAATGAACATTTACTTTATGGTATCATTTGGGATTTACATAGTTATATATCATAAATGTATTTAACTTCTTTATATCTCCTCCCATGATCTGAATACTTCACATTTTTTTCCATTTACAGTCATTACATAATATGAGGGTTTTATATTGAAACTTACATTATGGGCAGACATTCAAAATATGGGTGGGTGTCACACAATAATTTACATTGATGTATGTCAGCATTCAACACCAAATTATTTACATAGTTATATATCATAAATTTATTTAACTTCTTTATTTCTCCTCCCATGATCTGAATACTTCACAATTTTTTCCATTTACAGTCATTACATAATATGAGGGTTTTATATTGAAATTCACATTATGAGCAGACATTTTTCAATATATGGGTTGGTGTCAGACAATAATTTACAATGATATATGTAACCATTCAACACCAACTGAACATTTACTTTATGGTATCATTTGGGATTTACATAGTTATATTTCAAAATTGGTTTTACTTCCTTATTTCTCTTCTCATGATCAAAATTCTTCACAATTTTTTCCATTTACAGTCATTACATAATATGAGGGTTTTATATTGGAATTCACATTATGAGCAGACATTCAATATATGGGTGTCACACAATAATTTACAATGATGTGTGTCAGCATTCAACACCAAATGAACAATTACTTTATGGTATCATTTGGGATTTACATAGTTATATGTCAGAAAGTGATTTAACTTCCTTATTTCTCTTCCCTGCATCTGAATATTTCACAAATATTTTTCCATTTACAGTCCAAGAGTCTTGAATCCCCTGGGCATCCTTAGATGCTTTAAGCAGAGCATTGTTCATCTGAGTCAGGTCGTCTTTTATTACTAATCTTGTGCCTTTTAGGATTTTCCTTGCAGCAATTATGTCATTTTTAGACCTTCTGGACACAAATTTGCAAATCATTGCTCTTGGTGATGTTTGGTTAGTAACATACTGACCCAATCTGTGTGCAATACTTATGTCTGCAAGGGTGATATTTAGATTTAGTTTTTTATTGCACATTTCAACTACCTTTTTCTCGCAGTCAAGTCTGGATTCATCTTTGGAATCACCTTCAAGGCCAAAGATTCTCACACTTTCTTTTCTTGTTTGTTGTTCCATATTGTTCACCTTTTCATTCAGTTTTTTTGTTTTCACCTTTTAGTTTCACCATTTCTTCATCTTTCGCATCACAGTCGCGTTTCAGAGATTTCACTTCATCCCTCAATGAGTCAAAATTTTGTTCAATGTCAAACTATTTTCCAGAAAAATTATCCCTGGCGTCCTTTATTTTCTGATCGTAGTCTAATTTTAATTTATCCAACGTTTTGTCGAGGTCATCCCTTCTCACGAGTGGTTTTATACATTCATCCAACTGTTCTTTAGTGACCAGTTTGTCTAGCTTTTGATTGATGAGTGCTAGACTCTCTTCGATTCCTGTAGAATTTTCTGGTTTAAAGTTCAGTTTTTGCTGGCTTGATGAGGCAATGGTGTCGATTTTCTGCTTTTTACTTGCTGCTATTGCGGGTTTCCTATTTTTGAGAGGTTGTTTGTTATCAGCGTTGAAGCTTTCGTCGTTACTGGACGTGGAAATTTGTTGGCGTTTGTCTGGCATTTTCGCGCCTGGTTATTTACCACGAAAATATGCGAGCTAGATAATTCACCGATTTTCTTTGAAAAATGGCGTTGGTGTCACTCACTTTTTTAGATACAAGTTTCCGTCTATTATCGTTGGCCTTGTGTGTGTTTTCCTGATGTATGATGCCTTTGAAATTTACAAGATTGTCATTAAATTCCCCATCAACTTTTTTGTTACAAACTTAGTACGCCATCTTGGATTCTTTGTCTCAATAATATCAACTGAGGAAGGCCTGAGGCCGAAAGCTTTTGAAGAGCGAGTTATTTAATTTATTAGCCTACAGGGTCCCTCATCTCCTGGACCATTTTTACACTATTATTTGTACTGTTTGTGGGGCTTTATGAACAATCACCGTCCCTCTGTTGTTTAACTAATTTCTCATGGGACCGCCTGCCTACTCGAGCAGCTTTTATCATCAAGTTGGCATCACTAGATTTGGCGTTTTTCAGTGATTTTTGCGATATATTCCTCTGAGGCATGGGGGCTTCACAATTTTGTTTTATTCCGTAAAAAATTTTGCTTCAGCCAATTCATTTTCATATTTTTTTTTCTTCATATTTATCTGTTAATTGTTTTATTTTTTTTCAATGAGTATTTGTTTATGCCTATCGCGGAAAACATTTTACATTTTTATTGTGAGCCATGTGATTTAAAAAAAAAACCCCAGCTACTGATCAAAATACGTAGATTTGAAAAGTCCGCGCATGAAATTTACAAGGTCGACTGGCGAGGATCACGATCAATCAATATATTATTTCTACCCAGCATTGTCGCAGCATTATTGATACATGCACATTCGGCCAACCCAAAGCGATTCATTTTTATTTAAATATTTATAAAGAACAAAATACGCTTCATATTATAGTTAGCACCCTATGTGGCCCCAATGTACGGAACACGTGTATTTGTTAGACCTGTTCGAGTTCGCAATGATAACCATATGCGATATCATATGAATATAGGCCTAGGCCTACCCCTCGTTGGTTAAAAATGGAATCGATCACTCAAGTAAATAGCCAACTATTCGCCCAAAAGTTCTGACGCGTCCATGCATGTTACCAGTCCAGATGGCAGCCGGGTCATATAATGTAGGTCCATGCATGCACTCTGTTGGCTGATTGTACTTTCATTTTCGATTTCTCAATAAAACTTCAGTATATTTAATCATTGTTAGATGTGGGAAGCCCAGCGCTATTATAATTCGTCGGCGAATTCTGTTTAAAATAAAATATACACATTTTGCTTCGGTTTTTGCTAGTGACTTACGTTTATTAATTTCCCGGCTAAAAAATCGTAAGGATCCCAAATATAAGCACCGTACTTTTCTTGGAAATAAATAAGCGTATCGGCACGGTTCGTTTATTTCGATCGCGAGAGTACGACTACATATACACGGATAATTATTTTTTTTTTTGGCGGGGCGATACCTCGAGTGCGGGACGCAGTCCCGCACGAGAGGTATCGCGTTCCGCCAACAAATCGAGTGCAAATTTTAACAATGTGAAAATTCATTGCCTGGAATTCAAAGTTAGACACCCACACCGTGAGTGAAGAGGCTATATATGAATATCCCTTCTAATATACTTCCAGTTGTCCGTCAGAGCACCGTTATACTTGAAAATCATTGTATATGAGCTTTATGGAGGAATTAACGGACTCAGTATGGGAGTTCATTTTTCAAATGTGCTTGCTTCAGTGAAAATATTATCGAAATGGTCAGGTATCGATCAGAATGGCACATTGAGAAATCCCTCAACCCAGACAAGCTTGAAAAGCAGTCCTGATTTTCGCCCATGTCGGGATTAGAACCCGTGCCAACCTCGTCTAGCATAGATATATATATATATATATATATATATATATTTTTGGTAGCTCCATACAAGTCATATAAAATGGAATCGTTCACAGTGAAATAACCTTCCATTAAGTTCGATGTTGAGCATCCGTTATTAAAATAATGGATCGGTGTAAAATAGTGTAGGATCCATTATCCTACATTATTAACCGGACGCGGCGAACAAACGAGTATCCGCTGTCATTACTGGAGAAAACACAGTTTTCAGTGAAACGATTGGGTTTCCGTAGTTAGCTAAGTGCTAGAAAACGCCTCGAGAGTTTGAACATAAAACTTATATGTCTTATAAATGACAACTTTATCGATGCGATTTGCAGATGTTTCTTGCAATAAATAGGATAATGCGTAGCTGACAGCTATTTCATAGAATTCATGTACTTATCGGTGAGAAAACCTTAGTGAAAGATCACCGATCAATGGGACACATCTATCCGTTCTAACTCACTATAGTTGTATGTGCTGCATTGAAAGTACGCAAGTGATCGTGACCGAACTTCACCGATTTACCCGTAACCGATCCCGGCGGACGGGTATCGCAAACTCTTATTAATAAAGTTGTGGTCCCTCTTATAAGATTTAGTACCAGAAACCACCGACTGCCAGTCGAAATGGCTCATGGACAGATACCCCATACAACGAACGAGTGTGTACTTTATGTAACGATGCTTTCGGGGATGAATTGCATGTTATTCTAGTCTGCCCATGCCTGAGTGATCTGAGATTTAAATATTTGAAACCCTATTACTACAGAAGACCGAACATATTTAAACTAGCCGAATTGTTTAATTGTGGCAATAGACGAACACTGGTAAACCTCGCTTTGTATATTAAAAAAGTCCAAAATATATCGTCCATATCCCGCGGATCATAATTCATCATTATTATTTGTTTCTTTATCCATTTAAAATTAACAAACAAATTGAAATGACTATATACACATATAATTATTATATACACGTGTATATATATTTGGTCAAAAACACTACACTTATATTTCAAATGTACACCAAGCATATGTAATGCAATAATTTATAATATATTAATTGTATTTATTATATTACTCTCAATTATGTCAATACACGACGATGAGTTATACAATAAATTGAATTGAATTGAATTTAACTGCAATGACTGACCAGTCATTTATAAGTTCTCAATAAGATCACAAATATTCGAGCGCATTTCATCTCTCTGTGAATATGGGAATTATACGCACGTTTTACAATAATTCAGATTAGTATAAGGACTAACTGTCATGTGGACTGTTTTCCACATGACAGTTAATCCTTATATTTATATACATTTAGCGAAAAAGCCACTTT
The DNA here is from genome assembly GCA_032622095.1 of Siphonodentalium dalli. Lineage (NCBI taxonomy): Eukaryota > Metazoa > Mollusca > Scaphopoda > Gadilida > Siphonodentaliidae > Siphonodentalium > Siphonodentalium dalli. Next base: position 72,099,586 of record CP136061.1, read on the forward strand.
TGTAAATGTATTTAAATCGAAAAGTGTATCGTGACAAAACCAGCCCAAAATATCCCATAGCGCCCTTGGAAAAGTTAATAGGAACAACGAGGCTCTTTATATTAAAACATGATGATTTATTAAGTCAATCCTGTGCGAGTCCAAATGCGCCCAAAACATTACGCTTTCTTCTTTCCGAAACCGATGACGCGTCGATGTAATTATGGGGCTGCAGTTATGACCTGTTGCGCGTTCAGCACTCGAGGTATCGCTCCGCCAACAAATCTCGTGCGATAATTCCGTCAAAATCCAGACACTCATGCAGTTCTATCTATGTCTCACTGACAGCTTCACGAGAACTTTTAGAAATGAATACCTGTAGAGGTAAGTGGTAGACAATGGATTTTCAATTTCTTTTTGTTTTGTTTAGTTTAAATTCAGGATTTTCTTTGCCCCACAAAAGGCAACACAATTAATTCACATCACTGTTTCACTTCAAATACTATTAAGTCTGAAACATATTCAGTGTTACATGACAAAGAAAAACAAAATGTAAAATTTACGGTCTGTGTGTATTTTTTAATTATTTTGTTATTATACTTTGACATTTTCATATGGCTTTTCGTGTCTTCTAAAATATTTAGATCAGCCTAATTTTGATTTTCTTGGTATAAACTGTGAAAAGCACAATGCTTTGACAGAGAAAACCCCATTCAGATTGAGACACTGACGTTTATGTTTTGTTTTTTATATACAAAATTGGGAACAAATTTCTTGAAAAGCATGACAAAACTTTAGAGTGGGGGGGGGGGGGGGTAATAGGGTAGGTAAGGAAAACCTTAACCACAAATAATTTTGACTTTGGCCTTGAGATAGGGACAAATCAATTAACATTTGATACATGATGCTTCCAACATTTTAGGCGTATATACAATTATACACATTAGACGGCTATATAACTAATGTATTGGTATGTGATGGTATGTGATGTATGTACTGACCAGTACCCAATTTAGCACTGATGCCCCATCCCCATTGTAAGATTTTCGAATCTGTTAATTGCAGGTGGTCTTAATGTCTGGAAACTGGAGACAGAACCACGGTACATGATATTCTAATACAGAATGCTGAAAATAGTAGTTGCATGACCGCGATAAATAGCTGATGAGATTGAGCTAGAAGTTCCTTGATATATATATATATATATATATATATATATATATATATATATATATATAGAGAGAGAGAGCGAGAGATCTTGAAATGAAGAACAGTCACCCACTGAATCATATTTGCCACAATATATCACCCACTGAATCATATTTGCCACAATATAGTCATACAAAGGTTTTTGAATTTAAATGAGTCTTATTTTAGTGACCAGCATGCAGAGAGGGTGAAACAGGAAAATGGCTACATGCACTTACAGTGCTTAGCTGTGGATGCCCCACTACAAGTTTAACTTAATTATTGCCCCGTGAATTTGATATACATGTAAATACCAATGTTTGGCAGATTAAGTGCTGTGCCATTTTTATTTTGAAATATTTGTTTACCCGAGGACATAAACTTCTTATAATTTCAGGGAAATGAATTCAAAAACTGAGAATACAATCATTTTAACATATACCCACCACTACTGCCCCTCCACCCAGAATCCCAAACACCTGTTACTACATGTAGAAACTTAATTTTAAGAGAGAGGGAGGGGTGAAATCATGCATACCAGTTAAGAAAATATTGACTACATGCCATGGCAATTGATATAGTTGACAAAGAATTATACCTATATTCAATATTAAACCAAGAGCAATAAGGGTAAATTACATCGACAACATTATATTTGTAATTTGAGCCAAACGCTATATAAAGTTTGAAGAATGTTGTGGTATAAAGCTGCTTACAATTAATGCAGGCTATTTGCTGGATCCTGGATATCAGTTAAATGGAGCGGGTATACTGCGATTAATTAGTCCGAGGCAACCTTTGCCGCAATCCTTGGATCCTCTTCAGAGACGCCCCCCCCCCCCAACCTGTCAAATCTGCGGCCCACTCTATGATATAGCGGTACCCCTTCACCCATACCCTGCTAAGAAGATGGGGTGAAATATTAGAGGGTATGCTCAGAAATAGGGGTAGGTCTATGGACGGGTCACTGTTGAAGATCCAACTCATGTAGTCATGCGCTTGAAGTTGTACAATTGGGTGATTTAAGAACACTATATATTGTATTTCATTTCATTTTTAATATAATTTTGTGACAACACCTGGATTTAAATTCAAATTGCCATCAAGTGAAAACTCACTCACGATGCTTTTGGGAGCAACTGAACACACCAAAAGCAAACTTCCAGTACTGTGAATAGGCCTGTACAGTTGTTCGAAGTTTGATTTTTTTTATTTCTGAAGAAACCACGTGTACAGGCCTTCTAAACAGTGACTGAGATCTTAATAAATACAAATTTTAATTCAGCTATTCTCTATATTACGGTAAGTGGACTAATTAATTCAAAAATATCTATCACTCAATTATCACTGTTTAGAAATTAGAAGGTCTGTGGAATAAACTAATACATTTTTCCCACAGTCAGTGATGTCAGTATTTCGTCATTTGGTTGCGATCTGACGAATGCAATAGCTGCTACTCACAAGAAAAGCACTGCGTGTACAGCGTGTAGAATACGTCTTCAACTTGTGACGTCATTTCCGAAGTTCTCCGAAAGAGGCCGACTATTCTTAGCAAAGAGGAGGGCTTACGCTCTGATTGACGTCGGGAGCACAATTAGCAACCGCTTCGTCTGCGGTGTTATTTCTTTGAACACTCTAGACTACATTGACCAGATTAAGCGTGGTTAATAAACATATATCGGGTGGTCTTAATTGTTACTACCTGCACTTTAACATACTATGCGGTAATACACCTATTAGGAATATAATTCAGGGCGAGGCTCCCCATTGTTCATCAATGACATCACGTAATATACATAACATTACACCCCATAACGTAATATGGTAGAGATGCATATACATCACATATGCAACCATGACCATGCAACCATGACCACATGGGCACTTCATATATACCCATACACCACCAAAGACCATCCAGCTATGCTCCAGGTATGCATGTACACTTCAACAATCATGATACAGTCATTCCATGTACACCTATATACATTGCACATAAGCATACAACCACTCTATATATATGCATACACCCGCAGTCCCATACGTGATCATACAGCCAACATATGCATACATATACACCCATCCGTGACAATAGTCACCCAATGTAGGCATGTATATCCCACACATTACCATACATTCACTATATATATATATATACTTGTAATACGACCTTGCCTAAACCTACATACAAGGCTCGTCCTGATTGGTCAATATCATGTATTCCCATGGAGACACGAACGTCGTTTTGTGGTACAATTCTAGGTGACACTCCACAGTTTCAACAGGAATGGGCCCAAAAATAGGGGCCCATAGATTCATTGAAATTTATCTGGATTATGATCCCAAACCATATAGACAATATATATATGCCTGAAATTAGTACAGAATATGCATTCAGAATTTGATACATAATTTCCATAATATATAGGCGATCAATAGTTATGGCCCTTGATCTTTTGATTACAAATTTGATTTTTATTCAAAAAATGACCAAAATAATGCATTTTCATACCTAAGGGGCACGAATACCAGATTTTTCAAGCATGGTCACATATGTTGGTTTAAAGGCCTCTGGCTTCCAACATCAATGTGAAAAAATTTCAAACTTTCGCCGTTAAAAATACCAGAAAATCAATTTTTAATGCAGATGACAAATTTTGGGTGCTAAAAAATGGACCCAGTATCTAGAGCCACTGTTTCGCAGAAAACGCTACTGCTGTCTGTGGGTGGGGTCAAGGTCACTTGCACTTATTTTTTTCATCAGTCTAGAACACCTTCTAAAACTACTCAAATTCATATCCCACCTTGTCTTAATATACATACCACATGAATGGTGCCAGAAACCACTAGCACTTTATATCTATAAAATCACCCCTACTGATCATTCGAAACTATGGGGTGTCACCCTAGATATTCGGAATTGTACCACAAAAAAATGTGGTTCAATCACTCAATCAGTGAAATGCTGCCAACGCCTCAAACTTTCAGAAGTCAAATCACACGGGCATTGGTTAATGTCATGCTATAGACCGAAGAAAGAGACATACAATGACTACCTACTGTACTATACTGAATACACCACTCCAATAACCATACACATAATCCTTGTATAGCTAATCACATCACACATGACTATACAGTCACCCCTTGTATACATATACATCTCACCATGGACACACCACCACATCACCGTATAGGCTACCCCTTCGCACAATTCATGACCATACAATACCATTTTGATATACACCATATAATTAAGTTGATTTTTAATGCTAATATGGTTTCACTCTGTTCCGTTTAGACATTCTGCCTTTTTCCGTTAAAATATATGGCCAGAGTCCCAAAAGACATTTTTGGCAAAAGTCCACACTACAGTCCATCATTTAAATGAATTAATCATGCCCCAGAAGGTACAGGGACAACGAGAATGAAACACGTAGTAGTCAGTGGATTAAGTAATATGGTTACTAACCAAGTGAGTTACAATTTGCAAACTCTTGGGAACAGAGAATACTACTCGGGATATATGTAAAACAAAATTACCAAATGTGGTTGCCATTTTGGAAGCCATCTTGAGTAATGTTGTCTTAAAACACATTAGTGTGACGCATTTAAGACAGACCAAAAACAATAAACATCTTTGATACCAAAGATAGTCCCATTTACTTGAATTAATGGTCCAGACTCGAAAAGTAAATTTTTGCCAATTTTGATGTCAAGCTTGTGATATAAAAATCCAATAATTCTGGCAATGTCATTGGTTACATTAGTAACACTTAACAAATGTGCATCAAAAATGCTAAAATTTAATGTAGACAGCATAGCCAATTGTATTCGTCAATCACAACTTGTAAGCGATTAAATGGCATGCTGGGGCAATATTTACCATTTTCCAGGTTTTGGCCGCCATTTTGGCAGCCATTTTCCGACAAAGTGACAATTTTTGTTGATTGAGTTCAAATATTCGTAATTAATTGTATGCCTCACTTAATTTGCACAGTTCTGTCAATTTCTTGTTAAAATATGACTAGAATCCTAACGGTGATTTTCGGTGAAATGTCATACCGAGTTCTGTATAATCGAATTATTGAGGGATCGGAAGGGACTGGAATCACACGAATGGCATATTTCATTGCTCTAATGATCAGTTAACACGAACAATACAAAATAAAGTCTACAGGTTGTACCATTAGTCTGATCATCATAAAATTTGTCAAGAATGTTAATAATGACATGTAGATGGGAACGAGCATTTTGGGGTCATTCGGCCAAAAAACATGGCCGCCAGCAGCCATCTTGGATTTTACTCTTTGTATGACTAAATCCTTTAGCACGGGCTACAGGTCCTACTTTTAGTCTGATCATCATAAAATTTGTCAAGAATGTTAATAATGATATGTAGATGGGAACGAGTCATTTTTGGGTCATTCAGCCAAAAATCATGGCCGCCAGCAGCCATTTTGGATTTTACTCTTTGTATGACTAAATCCTTTAGCACGGGCTACAGGTCGTACCTTTAGTCTGATCAAAATAACATTTGTCATGGCTGTTTAAATTGGAATGTAGATGGGAACGAGTCATTTTGGGGTCATTCGGATTAAAAACATGGCCGCCAGCAGCCATCTTGGATTTTACTCTTTGTATGACTAAATCATTTAGCACGGGCTACAGGTCGTACTTTTAGTATGATCATCATAAAATTTGTCAAGAATGTTAATAGTGACATGTAGATGGGAACGGGTCATTTTGGGGTCATTCGGCCAAAAATATGGTCGCCAGCAGCCATCTTGGATTTTACTCTTTGTATGACTAAATCCTTTAGCACGGGCTACAGGTCCTACTTTTAGTCTGATCACCATAAAATTTGTCAAGAATGTTAATAATGACATGTAGATGGGAACGAATCATTTTGGGGTCATTCGGCCAAAAAACATGGCCGCCAGCAGCCATCTTGGATTTACTCTTTGTATGACTAAATCCTTTAGCACGGGATACAGGTCGTACCTTTAGTCTGATCATCATAACATTTGTCATGGCTATTGAAATTTGAATGTAGATGGGAACGAGTCATTTTGGGGTCATTCGGATTAAAAACATGGACGCCAGCGGCCATCTTGGATTTCAAAATTTAATCGATTAGCACGGGCCACAGGTCGTACTGTTCGTCTGATCATCATGAAATTTGTCATGGCTGATAATATTGACATGTAGATGGGAACGAGTAATTTTGGGGTCATTTGGCCTAAAAACATGGCCGCCAGCAGCCATCTTGGATTTTACTCTTTGTATGACTAAATTCTTTAGCACGGGCTGCAGGTCGTACCTTTATTCTGATCATCATAAAATTTGTCATGGATGTTAACAATGACATGTAGATGGGAACGAGTAATTTTGGGGTCATTCGGCCAAAAACATGGTCGCCAGCAGCCATCTTGGATTTTACTCTTTGAATGAATGACTAAATCCTTTAGCACGGGCTACAGGTCGTACCTTTAGTCTGATCGTCATAAAATTTGTCATGGATGTTAACGATGACATGTAGATGGGAACGACTCATGTTGGGGTCATTCGGCCGAAAACATAGCCGCCAGCAGCCATCTTGGATTTTACTTTTCTCTTCATGTCTATAAACTAGTATTAGACATTCAACTTTCCACATTCCTAATCGCTCCATTGACTGTAATACATTAAATTATTCCCTTTCCAAGTTGAGCTACAGTGTCATTGACACTTTCATATTCCATGTGTAAGAATAATGTTTTGTGATGCTATTTGAACAGACAATTTATGAGAATATGTGTAGCACTTTGAGCAAGAGTATTCTCTATTCCCACCAAATATCCACAGCATGCAAAGGGTTTCACTTCACTTTAACCTGGGCAACGCCGAGTAACCATGCTAGTATATTATATGAACAGTTGTTCATATACAGACATATTTTTATTATTTGTGTCGGTTTGAAGTTACGTGGGTGTTCATCGCTTTTTATGAAGTGTCGACTTCAGTTATTGAACGTGGGAAACATTCGTGTAACCGTATCGCGATTTATACTGATTTTCACGAACGCTAATTGTGTGAATTCAGAGAGTGTGTCATCGTAGCAAGTTGTTTGCGTTCTCTCGCATTCGTTGTCGCTATGGTGTGCTGTCACTTACCTTACAAGCTATAGACGTCACATGTCACACGTTGAACATCTCTATTGGGACGACCAGTACATGAGACGAATATGAGACGTTTGAAAAGTAGATGGTTAGTTTAGCTGATGGTGTCACCGTGATAAGGCATCGATGACATTGATAGCCAGCTTTTCAAATCGCGTCACAAGTGTAGCTATTGCTTTTCAAGGGCGATCACATTGCGAGACTATTTATGTAGCTAGTTAGGCTAATAATAGGCGAAGCGTGTAATACACACAGAACGACACGATGTGTAAATGGGTTTGTCGATTACGGCACTCGTGCCGTATCGCCAAACCCATTTACACATCGTGTCGTTCTGTGTATATATTGTGACGTAAAAAGTAAAGAAAATATAATACAAAATAATAATGAAAGTATCACTTACAGTGTATATTTTTGTCTTTGTCCAGAACCACTCACACCAGTCTATTGGTTTGGCGTCCTTTCGTGTGTGGGCCGCTGTCACCTGCGTCCAGATTTATATTGGGCTATATATAAACTAAAGCCGATTTCGGGCCAATACCACGATGTTAGTAGCTTATGTGAGATTAGGTATCATATCGTGTAATTAATTCCCTCAAAATAGTTTGGTTCGCGTGCTTCCCCAACATCAACATACCGTGCGTCATAATCTGTAATATTCTATCACCAAAACGATATGAATAACACCACGAGGCAAGGAGATTATTCTGATGAGGAGAATTTAGTCTGTTTGTAAACAATTTTTTAGTGAATTTAGTGTGGATTTTGAGTAAGTGAAAGTGTCAGTAAGAAATGCCAGGATGAGAAAAAAATCAGCTTTTTCATTGGAGAACGTTTACATATAAATTTACCAAATATAGTCTTGTGTAATATGTTATTTCAACGTATTCAGACTGTACACTGAATGTACGTTCACTAAATAAATTTAACAGTCGGACCAATCATGAGATCTACCGATCAGGTGCAATATATGGCAAACCATAAAATGAAGATGCATGTGAAAATCATACACCAGTACAATCAATTACTTCATGTAAATGATTAAACTTAAGTTGATGTACATTGTACTGCTAGTGTATAATCGTGATATATAAGAGTATTATGTGATACCGTGGTCCTGAATTCCTGATACCTTTGTAACTTTACAATGATCTTGATATTGCCCATCGTCACCACTATTAAGGTGGTTCGGCTAGCTATTTCCGGCATAAAAAAAAGTATATTTCCGACATGAACAAGTATTTTTCCGACATCAAAAGTTTATTTTCGACATAAAAAGTAACTGCAAGCTTTCCTTGTATATATGATAGGAACAGTTGTTCATATACAGACATATTTTTATTATTTGTGTCGGTTTGAAGTTACGTGGGTGTTCATCGCTTTTTATGAAGTGTCGACTTCAGTTATTGCCTGATGAACGGCGGAAAAGTTCGTGTAACCGTATCGCGATTTAGTGTGGGTTTACATTGCTGTAGATCTGTACACAGATATGTGTGAAGTCACGTGTCGCAGATTGCTGTGATCACAACATGATTACTGATAGTGAACGCGCGCTCATCAGTATTCTGGTAATTGACAATGAGTCGTGTCAGTTTAGGCCAGACAAAAAAAAATTAATCAAATATCAGCAGACCAAAGCAGTTTATTCTTACACCAGTTGATAATGGTTATGCTATGCTTTTGCGGTCGCCCCGTGAGTGTACTGAGGTATACTGTATATAGTAAACACTTTACTTTAAGTACTTTGTCACCACACGCACACAGGTTCTCGCTTATATACACAGTGTGAAATACGTGAGTTGAAATAATAAAGAAAGATTAAGCACATTCGCCAAGCCCGAGTAACAATTAATCAAATCAGATTTGCCTGTCGCAATTCCTCGGTGCATTTCTATATCAACCCGTGTACACTAGTATGCGTGTAGAACTGTATACATATCTACAGCAATGTAAACACACCCTTACACAGATTCTCACGGACGCTAATTGTGTGAATTCAGAGAGTGTGTCATCGTAGCAAGTTGTTTGCGTTCTCTCGTATTCATTGTCGCTGTGGTGTGCTGTCACTTACCTTACAAGCTATAGACGTCACAGGTCACACGCGGAACATCTCTATGGGGACGACCAGTACATGAGACGAATATGAGATGTTTGAAAAGTAGATGGTTAGTTTAGCTGATGGGGTCACCGCGATAAGGCATCGATGACATTGATAGCCAGCTGTTCTAATCGCGTCACAAGTGTAGCTATTGCTTTTCAAGGACGATCACATTGCGAGACTATTTATATATTTATATATATAATAATAATAATACAAAACCAGTGGTGCATGTGACTGTCCCAATTGGACTGATGGTTCCACTGTAGAGCTCAGATCCTCAAAGTGGGGTCAATAGGGTGACAACTGAAATAAAATACGTCCAACCAATCTCATAATCTCTGGTGCACAGGTTGCCATGCATGGTGTTAAATATATGTACCAAGTTTCATAGAAATTTACCAGGAAGCAATGGAGCATATGCTTGCACAACATGACGAAATTACGAATGGTTGCTAAACATTTTTTAAAGTCGAAAATTGGGTAGCTATAGCTAAAGCACTCGGGTGGATATCGTAAATTCCGGTGCGTAGGCTCCGATGATGGTCAATTACTCTGCCAAGTTCAAAACCACTACCAATAAATGAACTAATATAAGCTCAGACAAAATTACAGTTGGAAAAAAAAAAATCTAAGTTGTATAACTCCCATAAAAAACCGACAGGACCTCATACTCGCAGCATGTCCACAGCATCATATGATAAAGCATCTCTGTGCCAAGTTTCAAATACTGAAACACGAAGATGTGCAAGCACGGACAATGTGGAATCTAAGGGCGGACGGCAAGACGGGCGGACAGAAAAGCTGATTCCAGTATATCCCCAATAACTTCGTTACGGGGGTATACTTACTACATGTCCAGTGCAGGGATGTGGCTAGAGGGTCTCCGCTGGGGGGGGGGTGTCCACCTTGGGAATTTCCAACTGCACCCCCCCCCCTTGAGTCGGAATCACACCAACACAACTTTTTGCATAATTCCATATGCACCCCCCTTGTACCTCATGCTCAGGCTTAATTTCCTATATATTCATAAGCCATGCTTCTATTTTCCCAGTATGAGAACATTAAGATATTTTAACCTGAAAATTGCCCCCAAAAAAACAACTAGTGATCTAATTCCAGACAAATGCACACAGCTACCGACAACAGACCAGGAAACACCGGGCCGACCATGGTTGTTTGGCCCGGTGTGAGAAAAATTTTCAAACTATACAAGAAAATCGCAAATCCTAGCATCTAGATTGGCCTCAACTGAAGCTTTCCTAGTGTTGGAAATTTCAAACCTCATGCTCCCCCTCAGGTTGGAAAATTCTTCAACTGATGACCATTTATGTCTACAAGCTTGACCAAATGTAGTAAAATATTGTTTTGCTAAACTAATTAGCAGTTTTGTATTGGCCATGTGGATGGGACAATGACACACCGGGCCGACCATGGTTCGGCCCGGTGTGCGAAAATTTTGAAATCTGAACAAGAAAATCGCAAAATCCTAACATCTAGACTTGCCTCAAGCCTTCCTACTGTTGGAAATTTCAAACCCTACACCCCCACTTAGGTTGGAAAATTTCCAACTGATGACAATTCCAATGACAATGTTGACCAATTGTATGACAATATTGTTTTCTTAAATTAACTAGAAGTTTTTGACTGGCTACGGGGGAGGGACCAGGACACAAGCTTTCCAAGTGTTGGAAATTTCCAACCTGTCACCCCCCTAAGGTTGGAAAATTTCCAACTGATGACCATTTCTGTCAAAAATTTTGACCAAAAATAGGAACATATGCAAATATTGGTCGAAAAACAATAAATTCCCCCTAATAAATTGTTTTATAATCAAACTACAAGAACATTTTCAACCTATTGTTGGTGTGAAATTTCGTTGTGGCAGGTATGAAATTTCCAACTATTGAAAATATAGCTCTCTGCTGGGGGGGGGGGGGGGGGGGGGGTGAGACACCCCCACATCCCCCCTCTAGCCACATCCCTGGTCCAGTGGTCATGGTTATGCGATTTCAGTGATATATGGATGAGTCAATTAAATATAACACGCAGAGACGTGGCTAGGGGTCCCATAAGGGGGGGGGGCTTAAAATATCCAACGGCACCACCACCTTACTGCTCAATACCCATTTTCTCAAGTCCGGGAATTTCTATTTACACTCGCCATTCTTGGGTTTGAAATTTTCCAAATGTTGGAATTTCTAAATATTCCAACTGATGGCCATTTCTCTCCAAATATTTGACCGATAGTATGAAAATATAGTTTTTCTCTAAAAGTAACAACTTTTACTCTAAATGTTAGTTGGAAATTAATCAAACTATCAGAACAATTAAAAACACTCCAGTCATAATTCCCCCGGCAATCTACCACCAGGATGGAGAGGCTGCACATGGGGTCGAAAATCCTTCACTACTTATTGATTATATTATATCACAGACTGTAAAACATCAAATAAAAGGTTGTTCGTTACGGATTGTATGTCGGATAGCGATGCTAATTGCTTCAGATCTTGGGTGACTGCGTGTTTGTTTTGAAGTTTGCATCAAAGGGCCTTTCTGAATTCCTGTATGCAAATGTGGAAGCAATGAACGAACAGGCGTGCCCTCTGACATGGGTATAAAAGTGGCAATGCTTGCACGTTGCAGCGTTATCACGTGCCATGTCTCGGATAGGATGTTTGCCATAGTATACAAAGCGATTTCGGCAGAATGTTTGGGTTTTATCCTGGTCAACAACCAACCTCTCGACACAGATATCTGACTATATATAGGCTATCGATACCGCGAGGAAAAATTATGGTGGTTGTTCGCTTGTGGCTCAAGGTTCGCGGGGGATTGCTATTCTTTGCGGAAAACTTTGGCATGCGGCTTTAAGTTTTATGAAATTGTTTGAGAAAAAATTAAATAGATCTTCTTGAAAACATGGACAAATCTTTAGGGTAGGGGGTTTAAAATAGGGTCAGTAGGGAAACCCAAACCACAAATATTTTTTCTTTGGCTTAACCTACTACTTACTGTACAGCTATGCTCTAATTAATCGACCCCTTTAACAAGGTTCTATGGCATTAATGACACATGCATACCACACCGCCATTCAACCACGGTCAAGTGGTTGACATGTGGCAACCCCGCAAGTAATCTGTCTACGGTACTAGTAATAATATTTTGCGACCACTGTACTCCGCATTTAATTTTTCACATGGCCACCTTACACCCAGTCCAGCTTTTCGTGAGTGCCATGCACCGTGTTAACTATACACAAAACAATATTCCAATTAATAATTTGTTTACGGTTTAATCAACATTCAAAGTTGGTCACTGACCGACATTTGCCACTGCATCATCAATGCAGCGTCTAGTCCAAGTCTTCTCGTTCTAAAACCAGCTAAGATATTGGGATGGAGATGCTGGTATTTAGTCCGAGATTGCCGCCATAGGCTTCTTATAACAGGAGTTACGCCCAGGGTTTGTGGCGGGAATTCGTAGTGTATTTTACTCAATTTACCTCTCAAATCAATACATGATGCTATATACATCGGAAAGAGTGACATCTTATGGTCACAATGGTGTGTAATAATCTAACTTTCATGTTAAATTACACATAGAATATTCCGGTTGATTGCCACTAACGTCGCTTTTTTGATATGTTTGTTTACGTTTTAACTGAAAGCTGAGTGTTCCGAAGAACTTCGGCATTGTCCGGAGTTTGTTTTGGCGGAGACGAATTTCGATACAAACAAGATGGCAGCCGCCATATTTATTCTAATGCTCGTTGTGTTTACACTGTTTTAAACTGTGAGAGGGTTGTAATTCCCGTAATTTATTTAATGTATTACATTTATATCTTCAATATTTACTTAATCTATTTATTTATTTATTTATTTACACACATACTTACAATGGAGAATGCATCGCCATGTGCATGGTTAGTCGAAAATCTATAGAATATTTTCACTGGAAAATGCCGAACACAGTTCGCGAGGTCAACTGAGTTCGCATACTTTTAAAAATATGTCAACAATGCGGTAAATGTCTCTTTTCACATTAAATTACAGCTTTCAATTCACAACTGATGTGGGGTTCAGATCAAATATCATGTCTTCTGCGGAAAACAATCCGTTTATTGTCACAATTGTGATATTTTATTTCATATAATTGTGGTTTTATTTGAGCGGGTCACTAACGCTTAACTCGTGTTATAAGAAGCCTATGGCGGCGATCTCGGATTAAATACCAGCATCTCCATCCCAATATCTTAGCTGGTTTTAGTACGAGAAGACTTGGACTATGCAGCGTCAAGCCATGCCAGTTATATACACACTGTGGTGGTTATAATCCTGACTTTAAAAAGGTACGAAGGTCGGCCATGGTTGGATTGATCATGGTTAATAGCATCAATGAAGTCGAGTAACGTGGTAATATCGCTATATGTTCACTGAGAAGACGATTTATACCTTTGTCGATAACAACTTCCCCTAACTTGAAACAGTTTAAGATCATCATGGGAACAAAAGACGCTGTCTTAATACACAAAATGTGTGACTTTATCAGAAATATAGAACAGCTAACGGGTTCACCGCCAAGACAATAGAAATAAAATATAGTTATGTTTATACATGTATTGACCGCCATCGACATAATTATATTGATTATGTTATGATATTTGTGACCTCTCAGACGTGTCAATATTTTGATTTATTGAGAGTGAATAAAGAATTGAAATTGAGATACATCATGTTCTTATCAAAACATGTTTGGCTATCATTCTGAACGATTCGGCCATTTCCGATTTTCTAGGAAATAACCTCTTCCATAATTCGAAACCATATTCGCGAAATTCTACATTATATGGCTCTGGTGAACAGGCAATGACATTGACTCGATGACGCATAGCTGCGAATGGAGAATAACTTATTCACTATGGCTGTACCAAACTGGATTATATATTAAATACATTAAACTCTCTTTGCGTGAGCTTTGTTTGTGAATATACCGATACAGCACATCGGAAGTGTACTATAAGCAAAACACTCAACACCGTGGCAATTTTGTTTGGGATAGTGATTCCATTTGAGATTTGACTGGAGTTCCAGACCTAAATGTTTATGCTTTTCCACGAAGTCAATTGAATTCCTACAAAATTTAGGTTCGGTTTCTCTGTTGAGGGCTCAACTAATGAGAAGGACATGCCAACTGTTTTAGTTGGGTTAAAGCTGACCAGCCAGTTTCTGGACCACGCTGTAATTTTGTCTAGGTCGCTGTTCATAGTGTGTTCAAGTAGATTATGATCAAAGTGACTGCTCGTGAGGCAGGTGTCGTCCGCATACATTCTCGTTACAGATTCAATACCGTCGGCTAAATCATTTATATAGACGAGGAACAAAAATGTCCCAGGATATACCCCTGTGGCACTCCTGATAGGATGATCTCATATTTTGAAAATGTATCATTGACTAGAACTCTTTGTGTCCGGTTATCTAGATAGTCTTCTATCCAATTCAATATGTTTCCTTCTAATCCATAAGCATTCAATTTACGAATCAGTCCCCTATGCCAAACCCTTTCAAAAGCTTTGGATATATCACATAATATAGAACATGTAAATAGTCCTTTATCAAGGGATTGGCACAGGTTGTGATATAAGTCTAACCGTGATGTTATAGATCGATTGGTGGTTCACCCATACCACCATGAAGAAGTCTGATTTATATGTATACGGTTCAAACCCATTAGTGCAAACGCATAAACATACATCTGTGATAAATCACAAACCATTGCGATTTATCGCAAACATTTGTGATCAATCAATAACCTTTGCACTAAATCGCATATATTTGTTGCAAAGTAGTTTGCGATTCGCAAATGTTTGTGATTTATCGCAAGGTAGTTTTTTTTATTTATCGGGCTATTATATATCGATTGGTGTTTCACCAGACCTTTTTAAGATGCTTGATTTATAATGTTTACTTTAATATTATTGCACACAAATTAAGAAAATTTGAGGATTATTTTAGTCATTCAGACAAATTTTACTCCACATGCAGGGAACAGTTCAGGGAAATCCTGACATCGAGATATTAAACCTTGAATTAAGTACACAAACACGATCAAGGTTCAATACTAATAAAAGTAATATAATTCGGATTATTTCATTTTGCACTATGCAAGGGAGTTCATGTAACTGATAATATGATCTTGAAGAACCTGTATCGTGGTTTTGCACTTAATTCGATGTTTAAACGCCGTAACATCGTTTGGAATCTAAGATGCCACATTGTTAAATTTGCCGTCGTCCATTTTTCGTAATTTCGAGTGCTCCACTAGTACCTATATATTTGGTTCTCTGAAGTACCAAATTGATAGGTAATATACATAGTAACCTAAATAATTGGTACTACAAAGAATTTGGTACTCCCCACGGGACAAGTTCAGTACATACGTAGATACTCTGCAGTACCTATTGTTTTAAGAATGTACATAATGCCTGGATAGGTACTCCAGAGAACCTAAATATATGTACGCCAGAGAACCTAAATATATAAGTACTCCAGAGAACCTATATATATAGGTACTCCAGAGAACCTATATATATATAGGTACTCTAGAGTACCAACAATTAGGTACTTCCCCTGGGACAAAGTTCAGTACCTACGTAGGTACTCCAGAGTACCTATTGTTTTAAGTGTGTGGAAACAGAAATAGAGATGCAGCCATTAAGCGCAATTATCTTCAAGTATGGCATGAAGTCCGTAATTATATTTAGGCACGCCTATATTAAGTGTTACGCTTTGAGTTAGCCTTTGACTAATGGTCCACCGACAAAACAAAATAAGTCCATGCCGGAAGTAGGCTGTCGGAAGTCGGACGCTACCACCCTGTAATAAGGCTTTCAGATAACACAACAAAAGCAGTATAGTAGAAGCAGCTCTCCGCGATAAGCGAAGCGATCATTTTGTGCAATCCATGCAATGGCCGATATTTTAAAAGGTCTGCATGAATAATGACGATAATGATAATGAGTTATTGGCTAAAAGATCCACACGATGACAGTTTTCTACCACAAATAAATTCTCGATGCAAATTTCAATATCTCCGGTTATATCCCGAGTTACGTGCTGAAATTCAGTGCGGGTTCGCGAGATATCCGCATAAAAGTACATAACTGTGTAACTTCATTTAATCACGGAACGTTTTGTCAAGTTAATTGATTGTTTCCGTTTACAGTACCTAGAAAACTTATGGTGGAGGGCTGCGTCTACTATACTGCTTTTGTTTTGTTATCAACAACATAAGCTTGTTCTATAAATTATAATATTGTTATCATTAGCTGACCCCAATGTCAGATATGTAATCACATTGCACCAATATATAGTATTTTAAAATAAACACATTTTACTAATATACAACACAAGCACATTGTAATTTGAGCAGGTATACGTCTATAATAATTATATACCAATTCAGGGCACATCCACACCCATTACAACTTCACTTCTTAAGTACATCGATAAAAAAGATTGTATATTTCAAGCAACGATACATGTGATATGTTCTGTTTTACTGTGTCGATTGCTGGGTACAAAACACACAAAGAACAAGCCAGTGTGGATGTGCGCTTGTTATTATATAATATTTACATACTAAGTGTTGTCATCACTAAATCCAGCATTCTGATTGGTCGGCGACTCGGCGCCCACGTGGCTAGTTGCAATTATTTCTCGGTGAATGCGCAACAGCTAATAACTGCAAGCTCATAACAACATCGATACGTCATTTGGGTTTGGAAAGACGAACGCGTAATGTTTTGGGCGCATTTGGATTCGCGCAGGATTGACTTAATAAATCATCGGGTTTCAATTGTTCCTGTTAACTTTTGCCAAGGGTGCTATGGGATATTTTGGGCTGGTTTTGTCACGATACACTTTTCGATTTAAATACATTTACAAAAGTGGCTTTTTCGCTAAATGTATATAAATATAAGGATTAACTGTCATGTGGACTGTTTTTATGGAGATGTTATGACCACTTACCTCACGGTTACATCTCCATAAAAACAGTCCACATGACAGTTAATCCTGATATATAACATAGTATTCATATACATTGATTCGCTCTCGCCATGCACACAGGAATTCTGTCATCGTGACTTGTAAAATAGCATATTAAATGTTCACTTGATGCGATTGGACACATAGCTAAGCTCTGAAATACGTTTGAATTAGATATATAGCTCCTATTGTTGAAGTCGTGTCTGTTCTTATTATGCCATTCCCACTCGCCCTATATAAGTAAACAAAACTCAAAATGATTGATTTATGCGCTTATACTTATTCTGTTAAAACCGAGTATACTCGTTGCATCCATGCACATAATTATGTGTTAGTATCCGCGAGAAATTGTGATGTTTATGCTATTATGACCGTAAACGAACTGACAATGACTCCATAGGAAATACACCCCATCTCATCAAGTCCATGTCGTCAACATCAAGCAAAGCCTGAGTAATCGGGGAGGATCAAGTGAACCATGGCCAACATCGCGTTCATCACCTCCGAATCTCATCTTAGGAGTTAAACGCACTCCGGCTGTTTCTTTGGATAATCCAGCTTGCCGGCTGATATTTAGATTATATTACATTGGTTTGTTTGATATTAGGCACGATATCAGCCCGAGGTAATCTCCTATCAGCATGAGACCGAAGGCTTATAATATCAAACCAACCAAGTAATATCATATTTATTAATTATATCGCGCCTCTTGGTAACTGACAACTCTTTATTATGAGTGACGTCAACAAAATCGATATCTACATGTTATTTAGCAGTCAAGTAGATTTATTGGATGTCGCAAAAACATTTTACTCGGATTTGTGATGTCGTAAAATTACATTACTTGGGTTAAGTGCGTTATTCACATAATTCGATAACAGGCCGTTATCACAAAAATGTCATATCTAATAAATGAAGGTTTCTATGGACGTTTTGGAACCGACGGATGTAGTTTTACCACTACGTTTAGGTATCCATAGTCGCGATATTCATGTTGGGCGTTTCGCAAAAATTACGACGACGATTACGTACGCATAATTTGATAAACCATATCGTAGTCGTAACATATCCGTTTGTTTTGCGAAACGTCCCTATTATCATAAGGCTCCGACCACATTCAGCTTTTCAGATCGGATACAAGACTTATGTAGTTAGCTTTTCACCGGCGATCACTTCTGTAGCTGGTTTTCAAATAAATGTTATTTCAACACGTGATATGCAGCGGATACAACTTGAGGAAGGGTGTTCATTATTTTGTTTCGCATTTTCGAATAATCACTAGTTATGCGACAACGATTCAAACCTTGTACTGAACAATCTCTTTAATTTTGTAGTTTTGTTTTCGATCGTCTGCTGAAAGATGGTGTAGCTCTTCTGGGCCACGATTACAACAACAACATAATTGATATAAAACCCGATTTCAAGACAAATTACCTTTACAGACAAAAATTAAGATTGTGCATATTATTTGCCTATATATATAAAGGCATAGTAACGTGGTTTATTCCTACAAAATATTTTAATGGTAGTGGCATTTGCCTTGACGGAGAGTGCTAACATGATAGGGTTGTTCTTGCCAGCCCCGAATGCGCCTGAAGTTCTGTTCTAAAATAGCACATAAACATTCACGAAATGTATGTATTTAACCAGAAAAATCGAAATAAAATAAATATTAATTGATATAAGTGTTTCCGGAAATCATATTTATTATTTTATTCCCTGGAAGCTATATACAATTTTCCAGGAAGAGATAGACAAGGTTATATACTCTAAAATTATCTCGCTCTATGGGAGAATATGAAAAGATGACTACGAAAGGGATGTCCGGTCAAAAGCTAACTACGAAAGTGATCGGTTCGAATATTTGACAACGAATGTGATCCCAGGCTTGTGACAATGACCCCATCAGTTATCTAAATTGAGCACATTCAAAGAAGGAATGATGTAACCATGCTACAATACAGCAGATACCATTCTAATAATGTTCTTTTTTTCAATAAAGCAATCAAATTACGAAACAAGATATTGTCTGCCAAATCTAATTGAAATCAGACTCTGAACACGCTACGCTTTAGGGAGTCCATACGAACTAGTGTTCTATATGTCTACATATTAGGTTCCCGGCTCTCGGCGTGTGTCCGACGTCTGTCGTCATTCTTTGTTCGGAATCTTGAATTATGTTACCAACAATACATGATGAAATGCGTGAAACGATGTTTTTTTCTAGATCACGATGTGTTTCACGTATACTTACTCCATGTACCGGTTGCCTCGTTTTGTCGGTAGTGTGATCTATAGGGTTGTCAATTGGCATGATTTTCCTGATATCAAACTCAGGTGTCTCAATCTATCTGAGGGCCAATACATATGCTATGCGATCGCCCCCACCAAACACATACACAGCAAACTTTGCATTCATGTTTGTGTTTTCAATGATGTGCTTGGTTTTCGACATGGGAATCTTCGCAACGACGTACTGCGTCATCCAGTTTGCTGGAGTCCACGTGGCGCCACTTATGGGGATGCAATCAATGATGAATGTGGCGGTGAAATCCAGTTTGGTGACGATAACGACGTGATCTGTAGTGTCATTGAATGGTGGCTCGTAGATGTAATGCTTTCCAAATCTTGAAATAGGGGTTAGGACAGCCATTGCGTTATCACATATGTTGCTGTTATGGCATCTGCTGAACATAGATACTTGCACCGGTGCCGAAGCGACGATGGAGTGAACCTCCGCTGCTTGAAATGTGTAGACGATGAAGTTGTTGCTTTTGTTGATGACGTCGGTTTGGTTTCCATCAACAGTGAGATGGGTGTCATTCATACAACTGACGACTTTGTAGAAATCATTGCCTTCATTCATGGGGGTACCAATTGTGATGAATTCCGTCCCCCACGCGTCGACGGGCATCAGCTGATCAACCATGTGATCAAAGGCACCTGAATCGCCCGAACGCGTCTTCCTATTCCCGGCAATAACACTAACGTCCTGTGTAGCGTTAACCTCCATACCAGTAAAGTCGCTAGAGATTGCAAACAATTGAATGGTTTCAAATTTTGCCATGTTGACCTGGAACGTTTTCCCGGCCGCGTAATCCACATCATCGAACGTCACTTTGTTCAGCATCATTTCTGGGAAGGTTACGACAACTTGGGTTTGATCTTCTGTAGCAGCAATGAGAAGTTCAGATTGAACGTCCCATGTCGTTGCTATATAATATCTACCGATGTTGTTAAGATCAATGGCGTCATATGCGTCGAGCGAAAAAAACGCTCTGTTCGATAAGATAGCTACAATGCTTCCCACAGCCTCGATGTAAATGGCTCCTTGTTTCGATAATTCAGTGTTCATCTCAAGTGTGACAAAGTCGTTTGGTGGAATCGTGATGTCCTTCTGGTAATTGGGATCAAAGAGTGGAGTAGTTATCCTGACGTTTCCAATTGACTGTTCAGGGTTACCTATCTTCAGGCTAAGGAATTTTTCTGCACCACCGGTGTTCAAGAATCCAACGACGTACTTGCTTTTCTGTGGGTACAATGAATCTATAAAAGGAAAATATTCCCATTAACTTCCATGTGGGGTTAAGGACATATTATGTGCTTATTTCACTACTTCAAACTTATATTTTAATATTCAGCCACTGCATCAACCTGTACGGCAATGTTACTATTAGTGTCTATTGCGTGTACCAGCACGTATAGTAGGAAAACACCATATCGGAACTTCGCAAACATGAAAATATTTAGGCCTTAATTGTCCCGAATCAATCACTGACAAACAAAGCCAAAGAGAGAGACTACGTATAATTCATATGAAAGAATGACGCCACAGCACCATGGCATTGTGATGCCAATTGGAATGAAATTATGCTATAAACCTCTGGACACATAAGCGGAGTATTTCACTTCAGTTTAAATGCAACTGTATTGTTCTCAACTTCAATATATAAAGTTACTTAGGTAGTAATTTGGGTTTCACTTTCGACAGCCATGGTCCTGCCGTAACATAAGAGAAGACATAACTTCGGCATATGGCGTTTATTTATTATTCTTTCCACTTTAGATATTATATGAATACTATTCCGAGAATAAATGAGTTTTCAAAAGATCTTTGAATTCATGAAAAATGACATGTCACCGAAAATGATATCAACCTCTGGGTACGGAAAGAGCATTAAGTCCTCGGATCTGAGATGCCTCGGTGGTACATATGCACATAACTGATCATTGAGGTAATGTGGTACACATATTTTTTTAAGACTTGTAAGTCATCTTGAACTTAATCCGATAGGAAACCGGTAGCAAATGTAGCGTGAGCAATGTGATCTTACGCGTGAGCTTACACCACTCTGGTCGCGGTGTTTTGTATTCGATGCAGACTCGATATTTGTTGAGATATCTATACTTCAGGCAGTAACTACCATTGTCCTATTCTTCTCTATACATGCTGGGACTGGACCAGTGACTCACGATTGGTTAAGTTGTCCTGTTATGATGTTGGTGCATCCTGCTGAACTGCTATCATGCCTGTGGGGGAAACTGATGATGTTAAGAAGATATGCCGTTATTGTATCTAATGTAATTTTCGCGGCTTTTCGGCTTAGATCGTTTGTTGATCAACCAGCTGGGCTCAGATTACTTTTGTGAGGGAAGGGATATAAATTTTTAACAAGGTCTTCACAAAATACTCATTGCCAGATGATAGGTTCCACAATACGGCGATATATTGTGATGATGAGGACGATGATGACGACGATGCTGTTGCTGATGATGATTGCTAATAATGCTGATGATAATGATGATGCATATGAAAACGACATCGAGTATGATGATGATGATGATTTGAATGATGATTGATAATGAGGGTGATGATGATGATGATGATGATGATGATGATGAAGATGAAGATGACGATGATAATGATGGTGAAGACGACGCGATTATGATGATGATGATGAGGAAGATTATAATGATGGAGACGATGGCGCGATAATAATGATGATGATGCTGATGGTAATGCTGATGATGATGAAGACGACGATGATGATTGTGTTGATGAATTGATGATGATGATGATTGTGATGATGAAGATTACGACGACGACGACGACGACGATGATGATGCTGATGACGATGATGACGGTAATGGTGATTGATAATTATAATGACGATAATGGTCATTGATAATGACGATGATGATAATGCTAATGCCGATGATGATAGTAGCAACGGTAGTGATCATTAACTCACCATGTCTTAGTCTGTTGATCCGCCAGATGTTAGTCCCAGATGGATTATGTGACGGGATTGCTTTTATTACCCCACACACGGACATAATACATGTACCATTGCTGGCGTCGTAGGCCGCTGCTCTACACATGACTGCTTCCTCACACTGGGCAACACATTCTATTTCAGAAGATGATTTGACTGTTGCCAATGCGTTCTCTGTTTCCATGGTGATTGACGTCAGGATAGTTGTTTCATACATGGATCCAAGCGACAAACAAACCAGACATTGGATCAGTATCAATGCTTTGATTGGGTTCATGACTCGAACTGAAAAATACATGTGATATATAACAAAATCTTCCAGAAAATCGAAACATATTTTCGAACTCGTCTGAATAGAGGGACATCTCATTGTACCATTCCGATCGATACACATGGCCATTTCGACTTTGTTCACGCTCATTGAAGCAAAACATATTTAGGCCTACTCATTGTGAACCAGTGCATCATAAATCTGATACATCTGTAAGATTGGTATTTATGTGAAAACTCATAGAAGCCACTACAGGCTTCTTGCCCCATCAATAACCCACCATGAATCACCAAAACATAGCAATATGTAGCTCAACTGGTGCTGACATACCATACAAATCGAAACATTGGCAGAAAGGAACCATCTTTGAAGCAAACTAAAGGGAACATGCGAACGTTACCATGTAATATATTTCATTGAAAGCCATTGTGACTGTGAACACAGATACCAAATTTCAATGAAATCATATAACCTGTGGGCGAGATAGCTGCGCAGACGGACAGAAAACCGTCAGTTCCAGATAAACGAAGAAGTATGTCTCTAAAAAACGGAAAACGCGAACATATAAATTGGCCCTTCTGTTGAAAGACTTCCTGATGGCTAATCTCCACACCAAATTTCCTTCAGATATCATAAACCATGTCTGAGATATACGCGCAGACGGACAATGAACAATTATTTCCAGATAAACAAAGACGGATAGTTCAAGAACGGACACCGGAACAAGATTTGGACTCTCTTTGGAAGCACTGCATGCATGCCGATGGCAAGGTTTTCCGCCTAAACGGTCGCCCGGTCTTGTGTCTGCAAGGCCTGCCGCCTTAGAGGACCTATCGGAGAGGAAACGCGTTCACGATCTGCCGTCTAAAACCTTTATGCAAATTTTCGTTGAGATAAGATAAACCACGGTTAAGATATCAGGGCGGACGGACACAAAACCACCATTTTAAGATCAACAAGGAATGATAACCATATAGAAATGACAACTCGAATTTAAAGGACCCCTCGTTTCGTCTTTTGGAACTTGGAAGGCTTCATAGTGGCTAACATTTATAGCAAATTTCATTCAGATAAGACAATCCGTGGCTGAGATATTCGCCCGGACAGAGGGACGGACGCATGCAATCCAGTTTATACCACCCCCGTATAATTTGCATGTGCTGTTTTTTGGTTAGGAACGTTCAAAGAAAATTCATCGAGTGATACTGACACATTGTTATAGTGCACAAAATAATCCCACAAAACATGGAAGGGGGGGGGCAAATAATTGTCGAAATGGCCAAAACACATTTTCATACACGCATGTATTTTTTTATCTGAGACTTTGAAAGCCCCAAAAAAATCAGCGTCTGGTGGCCATGGGTTTGCCACTATAAATGTGTAAAGATATGTCAGAGTAAGACGTGTAAATGTTTCAATGATGGACATGTTGTAATTCACGTTGTCACTCAAGCACTGTGTATATATATCCGACACCGGAATTTTTCATTTTCATTAAATTTCGATATTTCTCACTTAGTGTTGATTATATCTAAATACGAGGACAAGTTGGGAATAACAAAAACACTAGGAATAATTCACCAGTATACTATATTTTCTAAAATCTACAATATATAAATCCTGGAGATAAAGCACGTCATGGGAAATCACGATTATTATGTGAAATTCCACTGATCGTCTGCAACTTGGTCACATAAATACCGGATATCTTGTAATTAAAACGAATTAATGTTTGAATAATGCTATTTACACGACACACGAAGGTATTTTATGGCTTATATAGCGTAAAAATTAGTTTTTCGGTTGCTTGATAAAATTATTGTCAAACGAAATAAATATCAGATGTACGGAAAATAGCAGAAGCGCTGTCATGGTGTGCGGCAAATTGCAAGTCGAAATAAATATATGCCAATTACAGGCACATAATTGGTTAAAAATAGGAGTCATATCATTACACACTAACGCTTGTATTTTTGTTACGTTACACACTAACATTGGTTTTATAGATCCAATTTAAACAGAGATTTATTTGTGTCCTTATAAATAACGTAGGAGTACATCTTTAACAGTGTGCATGATATCTCGCTCAAAAGAGCAAATAGACGTTCGATTTAAAATTAAAATTTGCCTGGCTAAGGAGAGGATGTGAAAATGTAAAACATTTAATCAGTGGATACAATCACACTTTCAAGTTTGTTCTCTCTATCATTGAAATCCGACCGCTCCTATCAAAACCTAATACAATCCGTTGTGGGAGTTGAATTTACACAAGTATGTCATGGAATAAAATAATTGTAGTGGCATTATAAATGTTCTTTGATACAACTGTTCATTTTGCTAAAAATCCTAATTTTCTCTCGAAAGTAACTGGAAAGTTAGTCACAATGACTCAGATGGCAGGCGCATTAAATGTTAAGGGATACATTAACGGCGAAGCTGGGAACATTTGACCTCGGTTTCCACAGAACTTGTATATATACACATGTATGTGATACAATGAGTACAATTATTATGTTTAATGTGCCAAATTGATGCCGTCCGGTTCAAGGCTAGGGTTAGAGGACAACAATGTTGGTAAAACAATTTGTGCTACTGATTTCCAGCAAACTTTTATTTATAGACACTTCCACGATACCAGGGCCCAGTTTCAGGAAACAAGATGATCTTAATATAATATACTTAATCTAAGATATAAGGTAAATCTTATGATTTTGCGTTGACGTTTCAAGAAAGCGTTTCACAAAATAGACTTAAGATCATCTTAAGTGGGAAGTTGAGTTCCCGCGCATTTAGTCAGGCTCGCTTCCATGTGTTACAGTTATGAGCAGAAATTATTAGTTATGCGTATGATATCTTCCTAGGTACGATGTCTCGCGATATGTATATAGTAGGGCGTGTCTAAGAATAACTAGTATATGGCAATGAGAGGGTGGTAGGTAATCAGTATAGTGGCTGATGCATACTGCATTTCCGCGCCAATTTCCATGCACACATGGTTGCATGTTTCCAATTTATAGTATACACAAACATACCGAGCTCTTCCAATATATCACTTCAGTTATTAAAGGGAATTATACATAATGAGTTTGGAGGTGAACATTTACCCTAGTATGGGCCATGACATATGTTCGCTCCTTTCTGGTGGTAGGTAATAGTTAGGTTCAAATATATTACGCCCCGTTGAAACATCTATTTCGCGGAAACTGAATAGTTCCCACATAGATTCAAGCACGCAACACATAACGACTCAAGCACCGAGCTAAACGCTCTCTATTGGCAACAGTCATTGAATACTAACACGACACTCTATATATTTATATTACTCTAATAATAGTAGTAAGACCGGCTTACTAGCTTCAGAAGTATTGTGTTTTTGTGCTTCACTTTTAGCTTCAAATGTATATTCGGGTGTCACCCATTACCGTTATGTCATTCTGTCTCAGGGATGTGTTAATTGGGGAGGTTGTCTATTATTGATTCTTTTGTAGGTATTTTTGGTCGTAGTATAAGTATTAGGTAATGTTCTTGATGCTGCTGGTCAATTAACGAGATAAGTCTTTGAAACATGGTGATATTAAAGATATTGTAAGCGTTGGCGATGTACAAAATAGTCACATCCGTTAAAACCATAAACAGAAATAATATATAGACAGATTTTGTTCTTATACCAATCATAAATATCGCATAAATAGCATGCTATTGTCAGGATCGTACACAGTGTTAGTAAACAAAAGTCACGTTATGTTACAGTACAGTACGTAAAGAGAGTGCGATAAGCAAAACACTCAATACCGGGGAGATCCCACTAAGTGAACGTCGTTTAAAACTGTACCATGTTGTTTACAACATACCGTTATAGCGCTCGCTAATCCTCACCACTCAATATATCGGTGTTGAAAAAACCACCGTGAATCAATCTCCTAAAGAAATCATCACGGTGTTGAATGTTTTGCTTATCGTGTTGTATATAAACAAACGCTCAGTCAGTACAAGTTTTTTTCCTAATTTATAACTTAGAACCAAGGCGATCCATGCCTTTAATTCCATATGCTGATAAGTATCGTGTGATGTTGGTCCTGATCTTATATCTCAAATAATATTGTCACCCCATTATAGATACGACGCATGTAACCTTTTTGGCTTTTGTTTACATAACAAAGCGTAAAAACTTGACATACTGTTTACGCCACATTTATGATTGTTATAAGAACAAGGTATGTCTACATTTTAATACTCATTCTGTTTATTGCGTTTTAACGGATGTGACTATTTTAACAACAATACCCACCGCGAAGACCACCCGTGCCTTTGAAAACATTGGGTTCCATCAATAGTACTCCGGCTCATTCACACCGTTTCGATATCTCCGGTATCCAATCAGTTGACTGAGACTTATGTCTCAATCGATAATTGCCGCCCAAATAGGTGACTCCCGAGTACACATTTGAAGCTAAGAAGTCCAAGAACACCATACCTTTGAAGCTATTAAGATATTAAGTAGTATAAGACCAGTATACTTCACATCACGTTTGTCTTTGGAAGCATCATTTGGATTATGATTTGTAAGCCAGCAGTCTAAGCTACCGGCATTCACCTGCACAAATCAATGTTGAATACATCTACACAAAGCAAATTCACAGTTGTCCGACTTCGATTTTCGCTCCCATTCTGACGAATTAGTGAAAGCTTAACAATGACGCGAAATGTCTTTCTTTGCTGTCGTGAATTGAACTGATAAATCAGAGTTCAAACAGTCGGCCAGGCAGTTAAATAAATGTATTCCGAAATGTCAACCAATGGAGGTTGAAATTTCGGACTATATTTTGTATATATTTAACGGAAATCTGTTTATTCTGACAAATAAAATGCGTGGTTTTTTTTTAAAGATACATGTATATATATAGTCAGCGATGGTTCACTATGCACCATGCCTTTGTACATAAATGCGTTCTTTTCCGAATTGAAGTCGCGCATCATTGTTTTCAACAACCATGCAAATACGCGTATTGAAGTTACAGTCTGGCCACAATTTGTTCTATACAATGTCAAAAGACACTGTAGAATCATAACTGGCCTGACTCGATATGTATAAGAAGCGAGAGCACTGGGTGAACTTGGATGGCCTCCCCTCAACGAAACATATATGGCAGATTTTGGTGCAGAAAAAAAAAACTATTGGACAATAATTAAAGCCCCTCCATATTACCACACTTTGGCTCATGCCGTTGGGGAATCATGCTGATACCCCATTAGACATTTATCGTGTAAAAGTACAACTGACGCAAACAAACTCACATGCCCAACTTCAAAACCAACTACAATGCCGGGCGGAGAACATTCAATATTTTGCAATGAAGACTCCGAAACAACTGCAGTGATCTGAACTTCGATAAATTGGAAAATGACATCTCCGCATCTCCCATTTTTTCTTTGAATGCCCAGTGGCACAGTTTGTTCTATAAGATGTCAAAAGATAATTGGAATCACTTCTTTTAAAGTTGCACGTGTATAATGTGGAAAAGCGGACGAACCTGATTTATATTGATTTAGTACAACAGACGAATCTGAACATTAAAGTCACGTTTGATGTCGTACCATCTCCAAATTATTTCTTTTTGAACCATGGATATAGAGTTTTATTCACTGTGACTAAGTGTTCATTAAAGATGGTCTATCTCTTCCTACCACATGTTTTATATAGTTTCCTGGGTAATAACTATGAATCGAAAACACCTGTCCGGAAACGCATCTATCAATTAATATTGATTTTATTTTGAATTTTCTGATATAATATACATACAGCCAATTTGAGACATTTTGCGGCTCGCGTTCGTTCGGAGCGTAACAAGCGGGATAACTCTATCTAAAATTTCTAAAATAGTAAAGAAAAATTGTGCCAATTGATGATGGCGTTATATAAGAAAATATCGATATATAATCAATATTAATTGATAGAAGCATTTCCGTACAGGTGTCTTCGACTCATTGCTATTATGCTATACCCCGGAAACTAAATAATTCATATTTATGAATGATATACCATCTTTAAGAGATATACATTTGATCTCTGCAGCGCTTAAAACCCTTAAGATCCAAAAGCCTTTGCACACCGACTCCAAATATGCTATATTTTCAGTCCGCGACTTAGAAGCCTGCGGTAATTCGTGGAATTCGAAATTACCACAGGGTTACGTTGAACAACTATTTGCTCCCAATGTTATAATGGAAAACCACAAGGCGATGACTTTTAATAGAGAGTGTTTATGATTAACAAAACTTGAAGGGATGGTTTACAGTGCTATTCTTTTACGGGCACCCGATGTGCCGATCATAAAAGGGTGAATCTATCAGAAAAGAAATTTGAGATTGGTTGAAATATGTTTGAAGATCCTTAAACCAAATATGAATGGAATCGGTTGATGTTTATTCAGGTTATCACGCTAACGGCCTTAATATTTATTTCATGTTAGAAGAAAAGTATTATGTTGTCAGTATATGACTCCATGCAAAATTACATGTTGACCATTGCCATCAACATTAGCCGTGTTCATATTCACTCCTGAATATGTATGGAATGAAAATTGAATTCAATCAATAATAATACAATATCCATGCCATAGATATGGCACCTTACACTTAAGAAATAAATACACTGCGCATCGGCGTATATAGTAGAAGTTGCCCATAAAGAAACTGATTGTAGGACGACGGGAAGTGTATTTATTTCGTTTGTAATTCGACTGTATGTTTTTGTAGAAATTATGGTGATAGATGTGCAACCTGCTATATAATAGCCCAGGTTATTTACCTACGTGGTGTGATATCCCAGGTTATATCCCTACGTGGTATGATATCCCAGGTTATATACCTACGTGGTGTGATATCCCAGGTTATATCCCTACGTGGTATGATATCACAGGTTATATCCCTACGTGGTATGATAGATATCCCAGGTTATATCCCTACGTGGTATGATATCCCAGGTTATATCCCTACGTGGTATGATATCACAGGTTATATCCCTACGTGGTATGATATCCCAGGTTATATCCCTACGTGGTATTATATCCCAGGTTATATCCCTACGTGGTATGATATCCCAGGTTATATACCTACGTTGTATGATATCCCAGGTTATACCCCTACGTGGTATGATATCCCAGGTTATATCCCTACGTGGTATTATATCACAGGTGATATCACTACGTGGTATGATATCACAGGTTATATCCCTACGTGGTGTGATATCCCAGGTTATATCCCTACGTGGTATGATATCCCAGATTATATCCCTACGTGGTATGATATCCCAGGTTATATCCCTACGTGGTATTATATCCCAGGTTATATCACTACGTGGTATTATATCCCAGGTTATATCACTACGTGGTATGATATCACAGGTTATATACCTACGTGGTGTGATATCCCCGGTTATATCCCTACGTGGTATGATATCCCAGGTTATATCCCTACGTGGTATGATATCCCAGGTTATATCACTGCGTGGTATTATATCCCAGGTTATATCCCTATGTGGTATGATATCCCAGGTTATATCCCTACGTGGTATTATATCCCAGGTTATATCACTGCGTGGTATTATATCACAGGTTATATCCCTACGTGGTATGATATCCCAGGTTATATCCTTACGTGGTATTATATCCCAGGTTATATCCCTACGTGGTGTGATATCCCAGGTTATATCCCTACGTGGTATTATATCCCAGGTTATATCACTATGTGGTATGATATCACAGGTTATATACCTACGTGGTGTGATATCCCAGGTTATATCACTACGTGGTATGATATCCCAGGTTATATCCCTACGTGGTATGATATCCCAGGTTATATCCCTACGTGGTATTATATCCCAGGTTATATAACTACGTGGTATGATATCACAGGTTATATCTCTGCGTGGTATGATTTCCCAACAAACTGTTCTTCGCTTCGAACTGTATAACGTCAAACATGACGTAAATGATGAACGGCGACCCGTTTTCGTTGCCTATCCAGCCTATCTGGCAATATTTTTCAGAGAAGAATTATTTTTGTTCTATCTCAAATAATATTCAGTATTAGTAGGTAGCCATTATACGTCCCTTTCATACGTCTATAGCACGATATTAACCATAGAAGTGTGGTTTGAGTTATGAGCGTTCTGAAAGTTTGAGGCGTTGGCAGCATTGCACTGATTGTACCACGTTTTTTGAAGTACCATTCAGAATATCTAGAATTGTATCAGAAAACGACGTTAATTATTCCATGGACATACAGGCTACTGGCCAATAATCAGAACGGGCCTTGTATGCAGATATGGGTAATGTCGTATTACAAGACAGTGTAAATATCCTATGCTAAGTTTTATCATTTCTCAGTTAAATGTGATGCAAATGTAACAAATAGAATCTACAACGAGTCCCCAGTTTATAGCGGAATTTATAAAACGAGTAAATTAAATTAGGTCTGGGCCGAGCCTTTGGCGAGGTCTAGACCTAAGTTACTGAATGAGTATTGTAAATTCCGCTGTAAACTGGGGACGCGTTGTAGATTCTATTTATTATATGATCCAAAACCTCGATAAAACATACTTAAATCAACAAATGGGAAGTGAAAACTAACATCGGCTTCTACAAGGCCTGTGTTGGCGTTTCACACAACCATGCATTGTTTGCCCGCGTAAAGAAAAAGAATAGTTCCTTATAAATAAAGACCTTTTCACGCATTTAATGGCGTATATTTAATGAAATCACTTTCCAAACTCTTCATTCGTTAGAGTTTTGTTGGAAAAATAATGGAACCCATAGTATTTTGGAAACATTCGGCCGAATTCTGGTCCCTGGTCTAGACCAGGGTTTCATGTAAACCATAGTCTAGACCAGGCCGAAACCACGGTGATCGCCATGTGTTACCCAGCTTCGAGGCGAGTAAGCTGGGATTATTGGTCAGCACTGGTCCGTATTCTCGTCTTTTTGAAACTCAGGTTTACGTAAACCAAGGTTTGCCTTCTTATTGTCATTCAAGCCTGTGTCGGTCTGTTCATAATTCGAACCATGTGGTAACGTACACGTTCTGGTAACAGAAACATATGTATTTTTTGGAAGCATTTATCTTTATGTTAACCAAATAGGAATTGTGTTTTATTGATATGCCGTGTAGAAGAAAGATTATAATATATATGAACTGGACAAAATGTAATATAATCGATAATTATGTGTGTTATAGGTAATAGTCTACAACTGAGACCTAGTACCCCCCTGGTCTGAGATTTTTGTATAAACCGAGACTTGAACCTGAGACGAGAATACCAATTTCTGTTTTCGCAGTAACGATACAGATTGGTAATTTGATTGTAATCATGCGTGCGTTTATCTGGCTTTACAGCGGAGTTTTATTTATAACACCCTTGCCTTGTTTGAAAACATATTACCGTTAGATGGATTAAGTCAGATTTTCGTGCTATTATTTCTAATATGTTATCGATGGGTTTGGTTGACACGGATAAATAGGGAATGATAGTAGTTTTGCAATCGGAACGTAATCCGCATTGGATGCGGGTGTCTTTCGTTCCGTGTTTCTGAAATGAATTGAGGTCGGAGCTAGTTTTGATAGTACTAATTCATCATTTGAGAATAAATTATTGCTGGATATACAATATAACAGCAAAAGCTCTCAAAATTATATTTTTAAGTCAGAACGAAAAATTGTGGTTCAAAATAAGGAAATGTCCGATTAAATTGAATTAAATTAAATAAAATGCATGGGACCCCTGCTCTTGATTAATGATTATTTGGTCCAATTTCTTAAGCCTTGACATTTCAACTTGGTTTATTTGTCATAATTTATCTTTAAACATGGATTTGGAAACAAATTACATGGCTATGGAAATATCTGCTACTCCTATCGGAAGTGTGATACAACGCACCCATGTGGATTTTTTCCGATACCCCCACCAACCCACCCCACCCCCCCCCCCCCCCGTTGTGTACATTTTCAATCACGGCGATAGTTATTTAGAATCTTTCAAAATTTTCAACTTATTGCAAATTCCCAAGACCGCGAAATTACATTGCACATGTCACCCCCCTCACCCCAATGAATTGTTGAAAATTTCCAACAAGTACCTCACTATTTCTATTTATAATAATGGTTCAAAATGTTTTCAAGAGCTGAATGTAATTTATGTGTAATATTTTGACGCAAAGTTGAACAATATATAGTTGGTTCTTGATCTGAACAAACAATATTTTACACTATACATTGATTGTAAAGGACGCCGGTGGTCCCGTCGGTAGAATGCTCGGGGCATTACCCCGCCATTTGCCATCTAGCGCTGACGAAGCTTGTTCGAAAGCGCGGTTTCGCGATCCACTCTAAGTGAGGATAATCTTATTCGTGTATCTGGGCAAGTTTGTCGGTCCCATTCCGGGGTCGGTATTTCTACACACAGCGGAGTGTTCCTCGGTGAAATTTACTCTCTGCGTAGATTTTCCTCCACCCGTAAAACTGACAACGTCGTGACATCCGCATAGGGGGTGAGAAATCCGCACCACCCCTGCCCCGTGATCCCTGTCGAACGGCGACGGCATACATATACCGCTATACAACACGGATATAAGCCGCTTTCACGTGCTCAGGTGTGGAGACACCAACACACCAATCTCGATGCAGCGCTCAGCACGCTTTTGTCCATAGATTGTCATTGATTGTCGTTGATTGTACAACAATGCGCCGATCCCAGCTTGCGACCAGGTGGTTTCGCGAAACCAAGTCCTGACATGGAACACCGTGATTATTAGGGTGGTCTAGACCTGAGACCAGAATTCAGCCGCTTGAGTTCGGAATGTAAACAGACGACAAACCGAAAGTCAAATGTCATCTGGCCTATTTCCTGTTATGAAACGAACGTTTAATATCACGATTTATAGAATGGGTTTATTGAATGGAATAAGGGTAGGACCATGTAATAAATTTGTTTATGATCTAAGATTATTGCAGGCTTCTGTTAATATACACCGGGCGCTTGTTTGGGTATTATTATCCTGCCGATATATACAAGAGCACAATCATGTTATCCTTACCAACATATGGCATAACAATCGATACATGTATTCATGTAAATATATTAAACATCATAATTGACATTTATGACAGAGAAGCATGTATTGAGCACCTTTAGCCTTGCTTGTGTTACAAGCATAACAGCGATCACCCTTGTGGTTATCAAGTGGATAATAGTTCCTAGCTACACGTGAGGATACTTGATAATCATCAATAAAAAATCACCACAACACAATATTATTGTTCATTTAAAGCCAGATTCGGCCGAGCCTTATATCATTAATGAACGTACAGACCCCCATATTTATCAACGAAAAAGAGATACTGACATATATTTCCCGAGGATAGTGAAGGTGGCGCTCATATGCTGAATGTCTTCCTTCCATCGATCGAATGCGATCAGGGAGCTCACAAAGTAATATTCACCCAAAAACTATATAATTACGTATGCGCGTGCATGACAAGTGTTTTTTCTCTCCAAAAAGAGTGTGAATGAACTTAGCGATACATAACAGAACAGGTTTGAAAGAAGCCAACGCCATCGACCCCACAGCTTAAACGTATATTTGTATATAAACCATATCTGCCCTATAACAGACAACATATCAACCTAGATATCACGGATAGTTTATAGACTGAATCTGCGCACACAATTTATCAAAACTCGAGTAGTCTCTATACCTACATACACACAATAGGTGTAACAACATAGAAATATTTTAACTTTCCTCAATTATGTTCAAGTACAAAGAGAGGATGGAAATGGTAACTGACACCAGATATATAACAACTAGCAACGGAGCAGTATGAACAATGCAATCGGAGATTAATAATCGAAGAACAATATTCCTTGTTGCTGTGATATCTTACAATTGCGACTATGGTACTTCTAACTGTGTTTGAGCCACACTCGACATGACACACATCGATTTCTTGCACAAACTATTGCTGCGAGCACCTGTAGAATTCCGAACCAAAGCACCGTGTTGATTCTTAATCTGGGCAACATAATGCTCTTGCGACACAGTCGTCAACAGCGATATTATTTTTACTTAAAATATTAACCTTGTACATTGTCACTCATAAAACAAACATGATATGTTTTCAAATTCTTATAAATTACAATAAAAGTTTTGTTTTCAAAAGTTGCAAACTATTCAACAAGCCAAGGACCTTGGTTCAATTGATTACTTTTCAGGTTTCAATGATTGGTATTGGTAACTTCCAGTCTTTACTATGCTTCTTGATACATTGAAAAGGTTGCAGTAGAGCATTCACATTAAGCAACTGGGCAATTTTATTTTGAAAATGTGTATATATCAATGTTTCATTCTCGAATCATTCACATGACAGGAATGGGAAATCCGGAAATAGCTTCACCACCAAAGTATGTATTGTTCGTTTCGGTAACATTATCAAAACGTTACATTGTGGTTATGCTAGTGGGGATTGTCTGAATTGTTATACATATCGATAGTTAACATTCAGCATGATCCATGGAGGAAAGACACCACACCCAACATAGAAAACAATAAACCGTTCACAACTTCATAGCTGACTGGAAAGCACACAATATAGTAGATGTATACGTCCACGACTGTTGCAGAAACAGACGAGAGTCTTTCATTATCGCCATTATTTATGGTGCTAAATACATTGATTCTCTGAATAATTCATGCACGTTTGCCATTTCTTATCGGGATAGTTATTACTTGTTGCTGTGGAGTGATCTTTCAGTGAAATAGTTTGTGGTGCCTTCAAGTGATGGAAGGAAAAACAAGGATTATCCTACCGCAATTGAAAAAGGGACCTGGACCTCAGCCATTTGGGAAAATCTCAACATATGGCTTGCCAATTGGATATTTTCAACCAGGTGAATCCCTTAAATATATAGCCCAAGTTTTCTTAGGCATAAACCAGCTTGTGATATCGGTTTAGCTGGTTTACATATGAGGAAACTAGGACTACAGAATATAAAGCTGATATCTAAGTTGCATGGTTATCACAACAACTGTCAGTAAAATATGAAAAGTAATTTATTAGATGTGTGTACTGCACAAACACATCAAATAATTACTTCAACCTGTGAAATTTCAGATTAGATATTTGGCAAACTAGGGTACCTTTGGCATTATAATATCGGCCTGTTTTCGGCTCCTAATGATGTCATGGATCATCCCTGAACATAATCCGTAATATGGCAATGCGGCTGAAAACACACCATATCCCAACAAGTGAAACCATGCAGTCTCATACGGCGTCCCTAAATCCTTTCTGTGGAGTTTGTTTTTCAGACTCGTGTGCAGATACATATCAGCATTCATTTACTGGCTACCTGCCAAAGGATTGGCGATTTTTTGGAATGAAAGTATGAGTTTCAATCCGCTTGTAACAAAATCACATTTAAATGCCATAAAATTCGGCTGCAAAAGTGAATGTTCACATTTATATGGATGGGATAAGCCACGTATATACTGCTTATGCGTATTTTGTCAAGAGACCAAATGCATGCCTTGTATACAGGGGCTCAGCTTTTCATCAATGTCATAGCATATTAGTGTTTTACACCACTCGTTGTCTGTTTGTGTTTACCAGCATGTCTTGAATTCAATTTGCACTGTAAATAACATGACTGTAGAGTTCTAAACCATTCAAATATACACGATATTATAATTAGTCAGATAGCAATTGCCCTGTCGGTCGTACTCATAAAACTGGCACCGAGTGTTGTTTGCTCGTAATTTCGTGTGAAGTGAAACAACTATCAACTGGCAGTTCAATTTAGAATCGGAATTTCTCAAAAGCAACATGTTTAGAGCATGAATATAATAGCTATACTAAACCATCGTCAGAATAAGCAGTTAACTACACTACTCGTTATTTGCTAATTCAACAATTTTAATGTTAGACTGGTAAGACCATGAGAATGTTGAAAAGATGTTTGACACATCTTATTAACACATATTATTAACACATCTTATTAACACATCTTATTAAATCTTATTAACACATCTTATTAACACATCTTATTAACACATCTTATTAACACATCTTATTTAGTCGGTTATGGCCGATATTTTCAATCAGTGACAGGTTGTTCAATTTAAAAATGTTTTTTTCAACATCCCGCATTCCTCATATACTCATACACAATAATAAAGACCAATAGGTGAAAATTTCTTCAAAAATTAAATTTATTATTGAAATTTGGAGAATTTGTCACAATTTCGGGAAAAATTGCACATATTACTGTTCCTTTTTGTCTCCAAAATAATTACATAATCATGTACACATCAAATATAGTTGACTGTGATAAACAATGACCATGTTAACACTCCCCGACCAATATTCATATATTTTTATTTCACTGAAATATGCACCCTTACATCGGGGAAACCTCGGATTCTTGGGGACTTTTAGTATGTTGTTCTAAACATATTCTGAAAAAATCTCTTCAGTGGATTGTTTGAGGACGACAGGGGCCGAAGGCGCCCCACTGCGTTTGCACAGTTGTGTCGTCCTCTATTGTTTTCGCTTTTCGGGTATCGCCTTTCGTGGATGACGTCACTTTGCCTCTCGTCGACGTCATATTCTCGCGACAGTGTCGTGGGTACACACTAAATCGTGTATCCTATTGTGGTTTTTACCAGCTTTGGTAGAGGTATAGCTGTATGATTTAATCTTACTAGACAAATGTGTATACAAACAACCATTGCATAATACCAAATTTGAATAATAGTCGGATTCATTATGTCGAAAAAAATGGTCGCGCGTTTTCGGAATGTTAAAAGCGATATGAGAACGGTTTAGATATCACCAGTGTGTCTATTTTCAGAATCTACCTGTTTCCAGCTTGATATTTTAGTGGAAACAGGTTTGTGTGAGGCTTTTGTCTGTGTACCCCTCAATTCCCCCCCCCCCCCGTCCACCTGGTAATAAAAACATGCTATTACGCATAGCAAATTCAGTAAGTGACCTTCTTTGTTCCTGGAAATCGACAAATAGGGAATGATCTTGCCACAAATTGCATAATTTCATATCTTAATGTGGAATTTTATCATAAAATCATCAGATGAATTGTATTTATGGCCGCATTTTCAATTTTCTTTCCAAAATATTAAGGTATTGTATATTCATAAAATCAGCTATATATCACAGATAGACGAATATGAATAATCTACATGGATATCTTGATCATATGTCACAAACTAAACTCCGATACATCAATTTTTTGTAAAGATATCGCAGAAAAGCTAACCCTACCCCCACCCTCGCTGATTTCACAAGTCAGATTCCTTTGTTGAAAAAAATAAAACGGTCGCGCAATTTCGGAATGTGTAAACACGATATGCGAACGGTTTATTTATCAATAGTGTGTCTACTTTCAGAGTCTACCTGTGTCCAGTTGAAATTTTATTGGAAAAAGTGTTTTTGAACTGTTTAAGAATTTAAAGAGCGTTTGCTTATTATACAAATATTATTCCTCATAACTAACCTTCTGGTGGACTGTGCGAGTTGAAATTAGCAAAAGTATCAAATATGGCGGTCTACTGTCAAAGTATACCTGTTTCCAGTCTGACATGTAAGTGAAAACAAATTGTTTGGAAGGTTTTAAGAATTTAAAGAGCGTTTCCTGGTTAATAAAAATATTAACTAACACGATTAGCCTTATCATGAATTGTGCGTGTTGAAATTATGCACATATATCAAGTATGACTGAAGTGTATTTTTGAGAATATTGGTATCGTCAGATAAGTCTCCGCGGGTACAGTACTACAGTTGCGATCAACATTTAACGTTGAGCCATATATATAGTTTGACAATTTACTCAAATGTTCACAGTGATGGAACTTAATGGCTATCATATATGCATGGCTCTTACATGTAATATACTGTAACGATATGTGATTTAACAAATTTAACTTGCAATATAGTCAGGCCACCAGCTACAGTAATTGATACAACAAATATATGTGGTTCACATCAATCATATACATCATAATCACGTGCTTCAGTGATAATGTCAACTATTCTACAAATGTAATGTTTATCAAGACTAAAGTTTCAGGATGTCGTTTTAAATTGATTGATGGTGTTTTTTCATCAATTGACAAAGTTAATGTTTATTGCTAGGACGAATTACCGCACAATACGGAGTTGTGTGGTAACAAATCTGCAAGTCATATATATATATGTAAGTGCCAGTCACTGGTTGTTAAAATTGTTCTGTCGCGTAGAATGTTTTATATTTTCATGCCAAGCTATGGTGCCTATGGATCATTCTGTTTTAGTATTAAATTTGGAGAAACCCGACCAACATCAATGTAACAACTACAACAACTCATCTACGCCAATGATATGTTTAGCCATACATGTGAATAGGGTGGTATTGTTTCAAATTTTTAAACAATGTTATCATGTCCATACGTATTGCTAAACGTTGCTGTGCACAGATTGGTTGTTGTTCTATAAATCCTGGTCAGGTTTATCCAAATTGGGAGTTGAAATTATGTTGATCTGATGATAAAGAAGAAACTTTCTCCGCCCACTCAAATTAATACATCCCCGGGGTGCACGTTTCACATATTAAATTAACATCTTAGTCAACATAACAAATCACTCCCTCAAATCCTTTGCCACAAGAATAAAAATAAATTGTCAGTATAAATAGGCAAGACATCTCTGGACACTTTCGAAGAGATCATTTATTTATAAGAAGACACACACATATATATATATATATATATATATATATATATATATATATATATATGCATGCATTATGTGCTTGGTCTTATGTATAGTACAACACATCAAGATGCAAGTGAATAGTGCGTGGACAAAGCTTAAAAAGACTATGAATCACGATTAATGGGATAGAATAAAATGACACGTGTTGTCAATTTAACCATGTCTACTGCAAAATTAAAAATAATAAATTCTATATTTATGTGCATGTGTGAGAATTGTGGGTCTTAATAAAAGCAATGACTTCGTGGTATGGTGATAAAGTTTACTATAATTCTCTCATTTTGCGACAAGTATGCGTGCCTTTACTAGACGGACAATTGTCGATATTGTGGATTGTACAGCATTGTTTATATTGTGAGGAGAGGGTTCTATATATCTTATGCTGACATGATAATGGTGCGACAAGATCACGAAGAGAAGGACGTCGTGCATGGTGGTGTCGTTCATACCGCTTGTGGATACTAGCAAAGTGTCGAAGAACATAGTTGAGGGGAACCTTCCATCATCCTGAATAATGTATCATGACTCCATCTGTTGTGAACAAACCATCGACTTGGACTAAATGGATCGTTCTCCCACACGAATATACTTGGTCTTTGAACTGTGACTTCCCATGGCGATCAACACTCTGGGCCGTGGTATTTCCCCGTAGTGTCTATAGTCGGATGATAATGGTTCAAATGGTGACATGTGCAGATATGAAACTGAACAGGTTAATTGGTGCCTCGTGAGCCATTGATCATTATAAGATTGAGAAAATTAGCCTAGGCAACTACCGGGAATTCAATGGTAATTGCAATTATAGCTTATAGCGTCGTAATTCAACGCCAGTGTTTGCGTTTCCGATGCAGTTAATACCCAAATGTGAAATTTGATATATACCTCACCATCGGAGAGAACCAAATGTCTTATTTAAGGTTAGCAATGGTTGCTAATCAAATACCACAATCGTGTAGGCCTACTAATCATTCATTGGTATTTTTGCCTTAATTTAATATTAGTCAGTGTCTAATGACATGGTGCTGGTTTTGTTCAAAGTTAGGCACATGCATGTCTAAAACTGTGCAGGCATGATTGTTCTGCATAGGCCACTGATCATTATACGATCGGGAGACTTTGCCACCCGATAGCTCCTTAGTAACGGTTACTAAGCACCTACTCGGAATTTGCAATTATCGTTGATATCTGTTTTACTCATTAAGCTCTACTTTAGTGGAAATTTTAATTTACTTGATTGTCACAGCAATACATGAAGCGTGAAGATTAATTGTGGTTAGAATATTGATGGTGAGTATTCGGTTTCAGTCGCATTAACTGGCATGAGAAGTGTGAAAGCAAAGCCTATACTGCTATGGTAAAGATCTCAGCTGCACCAAAATGTCCATTTGTCAATAGCACAAATCCTGCAAAAACACAGAATCTCCCAGTGTATGATAGACTCCGATGACAGCGATGGAGTTAATTACTATGAACAACTAACATCTACCGGTATACCTGTGTGTTTGTGACACTACATCCCGTTATGATCAACGATGTGGCTTTAAAAACAACTAGTCAGACAGACAAGTATCAGATAAAACAATAATTCAATATGTAATCACATCGTGAAACTTCAGTCTTGTTGGGAATATTTTCGTTTGATTCAACAGACTGCATATTATCGAAATTACAAAACCACTCGACACTTACTTTTGCCAATTACTGTATCTTGAAGCATAATTGTATCATATATTGCATCTATTAAATCACGGATAGTTAAAATTGGTCAAACACAGTATTAATCTTCATATATAGTTGCACACGATCGCCAATAAGTGATATTACAATCAACGTTTGAGCATAACACGAAATTCGCCATATGAATCTGATCACATCCAATCTTGTTAAAACTACGTTCGGGTTTCATACTTAGTATTTTTTTAGGAATACCAGTACGAGTACATCATCATACGCAAAATGGCGCCATTTATCCAAAATACTAGAATCCCCAAAGGGCTCAGTGTTAAATTTTGATCACAACTGTAGCCAGCAAGAATGAACTGATCACATCAAAATTTTCAAAAATACATGTAAGGGTCATGCAAAATGACATAAGGAATCCGACTATAACTACAATTCTAATTGGAGCCTCTCCGATGAAACCTTCACTGGAATTCAACGAAGAACAAGGCGTTTCGATTCCTAATCCTATATCCATTTGAAAATTAATATGCGTTGCCGGTGAGCACGGGGAATGTGCATAAACAAATTCAATTTATTTCGATAATCAACATGGTCGAACACCATATTTAAATTATTAAATTAAATATTTCAATTACACTTTTATATAGTTCTGACAGGTCGTCCGATTTTTTTCAAATGGCGATATGCCATAATTTCTTGTTTCCTTAGTTTACCCTAATTTTCCTGGACTATTTAAAGTTTGGTGACGATTGGATGAGAAATGTGACCTGTAAGGTGTGCTAAAGGATTTAGTAATGCTAAGAGTAAAAGCCAAGATGGCTGCCGACGGCCATGTTTTTCATGGTAAATCGTTCACATTTGACAACTCCCATCCAGAGGTCACCCTAGATTCATATACCGAATATCGTTTAAATCTGTCAAAGTTTGTTTTAACACCTTTATGGTGGACGCAAGTAATCTTTTTGGTCTGTCCGGATCTTTGTTTCTTTGTTCGGATGTCCTTCAGAGAATACGTTAAGCCATCCCGGAAGTACAGAATTATTACAGAATGCACATGCATGAGCTAATATGAAATTGTTGCACGAATTATATTTTAAATCCACATATTTACTTAATTTGCATTGTTATCGGGTTTTATTTTGGTAATAAATCCTTCATAAAAGTACAATATTGAAAGGTTGAGTTTTGGAAACCGATAAAGACGGGATTGCGTCCATGTCCAGACAGCTGAGACTCGTATTACACGTGCAGGCGAAACCGATACATTTCCTACAGATTTATGCAAGGAAAATAAGTGTGCAAAATTACTGCCCATTAGAAGTACTGTCCATTAGAAGTACTGCCCATTAGAAGTACTGCCCATTAGAAGTACTGTCCATTAGAAGTACTGCCGATTAGAAGTACTGCCCATTAGAAGTACTGCCCATTAGAAGTACTGCCCATTAGAAGTACTGCCCAATAGAAGTACTGCCCAATAGAAGCCTATTTTATATAACTTGGAAAATGAGTTAAGATCGAGTCTAATAGATGTTTGCGGAATATAGTTTATTTCTTCGCAGAGACATTGATGTTCGAAAATATTTCTGGAAACTTTCTTCGAAGTTCAAAACATTTCCGAAAGGCGCAGACGCATACAAATCATGTCCGGCCAAACAGTCCAGAGCATAGTTCTATTGAAACAAAATTTTACTGAGAAATGTTTATTCATAAAATGCCTTATTACTTAATTGGGAAAACAAGCGTTCTTATTCTCAGTGCAATAGACATGTTGATGTGCATCTCTGCATTACCGCTGAAGTGCAATGGCATACACAAATCATTCTAGTCAAACTTGTAGTTTAACCGAATTGGTATATAATGTCATCATCGGCAACCGGTCGTCTTCACATCCTTAATGTGAGCGATGTTTATATTCTTCTATAAATAAGTCAAACAACGCCTACGGTATTATTAAGAAAATCATTATAGGGTAATAGAGCAACTAACTGCATGGAGATAATAGAGATTTTCTGTCCGTACACACATATTTCAGCGATAAATGAACTGAAATTTGATATCTAGATTCCTCTCAAAAGAGGGCACAGCATCCGTGATTAAAACAATTGTTGGCAAGACACCACAAAGCTTACCAAATGTGTGATGGACGCAATTTTTGGCAGCTCCAGTGAGTGCATTTTAGTTTTGTTATTGTTTTTTGAATAGTCTATTTGTATTTGAAGAGTTGACAATTATTTGAAGAATCTGTTATTTTGTTATGTTTTCATTTATTTCAGTTTGAATAAATGATAGTTCAGTTTTAATAGAACTATTTAAATTTGAGCCTTTCCATGTCAATGTGCATTGGTAGATCATTGCTACTTAATTTTAGCAAGTTGACCATTTTTATATCCCATTGGTGTCATCCCTCATTATTAACGGATGGTGAACTCAAACCCCCTACCAAGAGTAAAGTTCATACCTAATACACAATAGAAGCATTCTAGTAAACCATTTTGTCCAATTATTTTGAAGAATACTGAAATTGTGTAAGCCGGGCTGCTGAACCACTCACCCACCCACCCGCCTAGTGTTCGTAAATAAATTGCAGACACCCCTTGTTTCTATGATATTTTTATGAAGTTTTGTGGAAATAGATAACCCTCAACCACCACACCCGTTGAGTGATTTGTTAAGTTTGCACTCGGTGTTAATCTCGTTTATTCTGCAAAAAGTAAGGGCACATTGTTCATCATTACTATAAGCGCTAAGCGCTAAAAGTTGTAAAAATAGAAAGTTGACCAGTACATGTATATCTCAGAACTCAGGATTTGTCACTGACATTTTCCAATACTAGTAAATGAGACATTTGTCCGGACAATAAAACTAACAATATGTAAAAAGAAGTACAGTTATTCAGTCATCTGATAACTATTTTTCATTTTTCGATGAAGTTTGGGAATAGAAATGCAATATAAGTCGGCGTATGTACCTTTTAGTTGGCTTCTGTTTTATCTGTCATAATCAAACGGATAATAGTT
The DNA here is from genome assembly GCA_032622095.1 of Siphonodentalium dalli. Classification (NCBI taxonomy): domain Eukaryota; kingdom Metazoa; phylum Mollusca; class Scaphopoda; order Gadilida; family Siphonodentaliidae; genus Siphonodentalium; species Siphonodentalium dalli. The sequence goes on from CP136061.1 coordinate 72,144,128, forward strand.
ACGAAATATTCCGTGCCTCAATAATTATGCTAGCTGACATCAGTATTTATCATACAGCTGAGTATAAATCATTCACTATTATCCTAGATGTAAGAATGTTCGGACCAATTGTCACAACATTTTTAATGTCGAAGTAAGATTGTGTGATTTGATGCGCAAATTGTCACAACATTGTTAATGTCGAAGTAAGATTGTGTGATTTGACGCGCAAATGATGTACGTTTGCGCCCTTATGTATGCGTGCCCGTATGCCGCTGGCAATTGCGTTTGAAGCATTGCAATGCATGTTGTCATGCTGAACTGTTTTGGTTTGGTTTGGGCGGTACCTGCATGTAATAGCGCAGACCCAACTCGAAAATTGTATATATATGTAAATACTTTGATTTGTTGATACATGTATGACCGTTTGTATTATGTTATTTATATACTGTTGTGTTCATATATACAATCTTCAGTAATGGAGGATAATTAAAGATATATATTTATAAAACAGCTGAGTATAAATCATTCACTATTATCCTAGATGTAAGAATGTTCGGACCAATTGTCACAACATTATTAATGTCTAAAGTAAGATTGTGTAATTTGAATCGCAAATGATGTACAAGTCTATGAAATATATTCTTCTTTTTTTAAGCAAGTAGAAACGTATAGTCCGGCCTTGGTGGTTTACAGTTATATAGTAGTGGACACCCCGCCAATACCGCAACCACTGGCCACGTCCCTGCTATATCGTGCCAGTTGATTATTAATTACAACCATTTCTGAAACATCCATCCGTGTTCGCTAGCTGTTATTCAGTTAAATATATTTATAATAATATACATGAACCAGATCCAATCCATATTTCCGACCAAATGCGGATCATAACATAGGTCTCAACTTTAAGATATCATAAGACACATACCTCGCACCAGATTTAAAGTTAAGACCAAATATAAGACCATCTTAAGTTAGGACCTTGTTCATGAAACGTACTTATTACTGAAATTTAAACTGAAGACCATCTTAAAGGGGTACTGTACGCCATTTGCATTAAATTTCCGGTGACAACAACGATCTAATATCGATAATATATAGAAACATAAGTAATTTGAGTCGAAGATTTATTCTGTAAACGCTCAGGTTAATATGCTATCTTAAAATTTAATAATTTAAAAGTTAATATTTGATATAAATTGAATTTATGACTGGAGCCATAAAATGGCGTCAATTAAATTACGAATTTCCGTAATCAAAATAAAGTAATTGAGGGATACAGGATGTTAAACCGATCGCACACACGATTGCTTAAAATATTATAATGATACGGGGAGAACACTCAAGTCGCTCACTGACTAGAGACGATACAATAAATTAAATGATTATATTGGACTAGAATGCCTATAATATAACTTTTATTTGATTCATTTGGTTGAAAACTGTACAAAAATTACTCGACAACGACAATTTGTATTTTTGCATTCCGGTAAATTTGTCATCCGTAACACTACTTCGTACTCAACAGACTTTCAAATAATGAAAAAATTGTTACCTTATTCTCTGACTCGGAGACTATAGAAACCAACAACAACATTTGGCGTACAGTACCCCTTTAAGTCCCAATCATGTCATAAGTCGCTTTCGTGAAACTGGGCCCGGAACTGTTCAGAGTCCGTGACACTGTATAGAATGTAAACACTTACGTTTTAAGGAATCCAGCATAGACGAATTTCACTATTAAAACCGATTTGTTTTCTCTCCATGCAGTATCACGCAAATCACTCCTATGGAAACGATAATGGATTGTTGCTTGTTATATGAGATACAAAAAGGTTTCGATCGAAGGTAGCACCCACGTATTAGCAACGTGTTATCATATACCCAGCATGCATTAGCAGCATTATTATGGAAGCTTTCTTTTGTATTGTATTGTTCTATAAGCCTGCAATTACATCGCCTGCTTGTAGTATGTATCAAATACAATTGTCACTCTTGTCAAAAAGACTTTTAGAGCATAAATCACCTCAACAAAAAAATCAGCCATAGGATGTTAGACTTTCTCGCTCCACTTCACTCTCTAGAAATAATAATGTTTTGAACTTATATTTGCTTGTTATAATGACATGTATCCAGCTCTAGAAAGGTTTCGACCGAGGTTAATATCCATAATTATATATATTGGCCAGCACAATCGTGGCTTTATTTGGCATCTTATTGTTATAAACCTACACTTTGTTTTCAATTCCTCCGTGTAATTGCCGCTCCAGTCGAAGATAATTTTTTAACCCTTTCATGGCGGGAGCTTCCTGATTTGTTTTCGAAAACCCTATGCCAGTGTATTCTCTTATATATGCGAGTCGGCCATAGGTAGCCTCGCAAATATAAGAGAATGCATTGGCCTAACAAATTTTATATTATATTTTATAATTATTAAAAAATGTACGGAAAAAAATGATAAACACATTTGTTAAAGAATGTTAGAAATAATGATAAAAATTGATAAAATTTGTTAAAGAAAGTAATAAAAAATTATAAAAATTGTTAAAGAATGTAAGAAAAATATATAAAAAATGATAAAATATTTTAAAGAATGTAGGCCAATGCATTCTCTTATATTTGCGAGGCGACCTACGGTCGACTCGCATATACAAGAGAATGCATTGGCACAGGGTTTTTAATGTTGCACCTGCCCGCCATGAAATGGTTAAAGGACGAAACTGTCCAACAAAGAATCCACCAAATGTTGTTATGAAACGGCAGCGGCTATTCGCCATCGGATGGCAAATAGCGATTATACCGATATGCACTATTTGCCATGCGATGGTATTTTAAAGAAAAGAAAACATATCTTATCATCACAATACGCCCTCATAATGAGTATTCCTACCGCCTTCCTGGTAATTAGGCCCAGTTGACCCTCGGCTGACCACCTCCAGATATCCTGGGGGATGGCAAATAAGAAATCGCCCAATTTTGAAGGAAATTTCGTATAGTTAGAGTATTTAGTGGCACAAGTTGTCGCTATATGCTCAAATAATCACGATTCCTACCCGCCTTACCAAAAACTGGGCCCAGTTGACCCTCGGATGATCACCTGCAGATATCCTTGGCGGATGGCAAATAAGAAATCAACCAATTTTGAAGGAATTTAGTGGCAAGCTGTCGCTATATGCCCACATAATCTTCCTTTTCCTTCTTCTTCACGTGACAGCTCGCTGTCATTTACTGTCAATTATGAGCCGCCTGGAGAAAAGTTTAATTCCAAGACAATGTGGGACTCAGTGGTGTTAGATTGAGTCAAAAGATGAGATGATGGTAAAAATTTGGTGGTCGATATATTTTAGTTTTTATGATTTTTTTTGTCATTTCAATATATTAAAAGGAGAATAAAATTATTTACAGCTGCCAGTGTCTATTTCTCAGTATTGTTTGCGACGTTTTCTTTTAAGCCAAGTTAGTGTCTGTATAGCATGTCAGTTACTGAGCTGGTTTTATGGAAGCTGTTCATGACATACCTTGCAGCTCTCCTTTGGACTGCCTCAATTTGTTTAATTTCTGTATGTGTATGTGGGCCCCAGAGAGATGTACAGTAATCTAGGATGGGTCTTACAAGAGATTGATAGGCTCTCTCTTTGATCGGTCGGTTGGTGACCTTTAAGTTTCGATTAATGAAGCCAAGAATTCGGCTAGCTTTACCCGTGATGTTATCGATATGTTCGTCCCACTTGAGATCATGTTGGATTGTTATACCCAAATATTTGGCAGAATTAACTTTTTCAAGTGGATGGCTATTTATATTGTAGTTGTTATTTATTGGTTCCAATTGTCTGCTATTAAATGGTAAGAAGGTTACATTTACTTGGATGGAATGTCATTAGCCAATCTCTCTCCGAACGTGCTGCATTATTAAGATCGTGTTGCAATTTAGCGGAGTCAGACTGGTCATGAATCCTACGGTAAATAATGCTATCGTCTGCAAATAGTCTTAGAGAGCTATGCTTCAGATAAGTGAGGACGTCGTTGATATAGAGCAAGAATAGTATAGAACCTAGTACAGAGCCCCGGGGAACCCATAGGTTACTGGACTATGAGAGGAAGAGTGTCCTTCGATGAGTACATATTGGGGTCCTACCATGAAGAAAACTGGAGAACCAATCGCAGACTTGAGAGTTGATGCCGTAATAATTTAACTTGTAGATTAGGCGTCGGTGAGGAACTTTATCAAATGCTTTTGCAAAGTCCATTATGATTATGTCAGTTTGTATAGATTTATTATCATTTTCAGTGATTTCTTGTTGCAAAAAGTTGAGTTTCGCAGGAAGGTTTTCGTCAGAAGCCATGTTGTTTATTGTAGAGGATATTATTTGTTTCAAGGAAAGTAATTGTTTTGCTACTGATTATGTGTTCAAGGATTTTGCATGAAATGCAGGTGAGGGATATTGGGCGGTAATTAATGGGGTCATGTTTGTTTCCCTTTTTGAAGATGGGGCTGACATTTGCGGTCTTCCAGTCTAGGGGGAATGTTCCAGTTTTCAGAGAAAGATTATATATGTGGGTCAGAATTGGGGCTATTGTGTTACTGAGATATTTCAAAATGTGACCGTGTGTACCATCGGTCCCATAGCTTTATGGGGGTCTATGTTGTCAAGAAGTTTCTCAACCCCGTTTTCAGTGATGGAAATCGTTCATTTTCAAATATGGACTCGTGCCTTTATCTGGGATGATGGTTGAGTCTAATTCTGCAGAGAAGGCCTTTTGAAACTGATTGTTGAGTAACTCTGCTTTTTGGAGTGGGTCGTACACCATTATACAATTTTTGTTAAGTGGTGGAATGTTTTGTCCAAACCATTTCACAGTTTGTTTGGAGTTCGATAGCTTTATGGGACACAAATATGATGGTGACAGCTAAGAGGATGCCTCCGTGGGACACGCCTTTGTCATTTATGGGTCTGTCTTTCCTATATACAATGTATTCATCACGTGGAAAATACTCATATGAGGAGACATCTGGGTTAAGCCAGGTTTCTATGCCAAAGATTATATCTGTCTGCTCCGTATTGATAATAACATCAAGAAATGCTTTCTTATTTTTTATAGATTGGAAGTTTCTGGTCATGATTTCCACAGGGTGCTCCAGTTTGTTATGGGATCGTGACATTACGGGTGTTGTATTATGAAAGTTAAAAGTAATAGGGGAGGATGTAGCTTCGGGTAGTCCTGGGCTACAGTGTTTAGTGGAGATGGTGCTCAGATATGTGGAATATAAAGAGGGGTTTGAGAAGAAGGAACTTTCAATGTTTGGCATCGCACAAAACAGACAAATCCAAGATTCGTCACTCTCTCCAAGTTCGTTGTACCGTACGTCCCTTTGATAAGCTTTGACATTGACGGTGATACCACATTTCACAGTATTCACGTTTGGTTTACTTGAGGTTGGCCAACTTGGTTGATAGGGGAAATTGGCCCGGGATTCAGTTCGATTCCAACCCGCCTTACCGAAAGCTGGGCCCATTTGACCCTCGGTTGACCACCTCCAGATATCCTGGGGGATGGCAAATAAAAAATCGACCAATTTTGAAGGAAATTTCGTATAGTTAGAGTATGTAGTAGCACAAGCTGTCGCTATATGCCCACAAAATCACGATTCCTACCGCCTTACAGAAAACTGGCCCCAATTGACCCTCGTTTGACCACATCCAGATACCCTGGGGTGATGGCAAATAAAAAATCGACCAATTTTTAAGGAAATTTCGTATAGTTAGAATATTTAGTGGCACAGGCTGTTGCTTTATGCTCACATAATTACGATTCCAACCCGCCTTACCGAAAACTGGGCCCAGTTGACCCTCGGTTACCACCTCCAGATATCCTGGGGGTTTGGCAAATAAGAAATAGACCAATTTTGAAGGAAATTTAGTTAGAGTATTTAGTGGCACAAGCTGTCGATATATGCCCACGTAATCACGATTCCTACCCGCCTTACTGAAAACTAGACACAATTGACCCTCGGTTGACCACCTCCAGATATCCTGGGGGGGGGGGTGGCAAATAAAACATCGGCCAATTTCGAAGGAAATTTCGTATAGTTAGAGTATTCAGTAGCACAAGCTGTCGCTATACGCCCACATAGTCACGATTCCTACCCGCCTTTTGAAGGCCGGTATGATCCTTACCCTCCTTCATGATGGGTAATGCTGTCAAAATAGTTACATCTCTTAAAGCCACCATAAACAGAAAGAATGTGAAAATATAGACATATCTTGTTCTTATACCAATCATACATATCGCATAAATAGCACGTTATTTTCAAGATCGTACGCAGTGTTAGCAAACAAAAGCCAAATTATGTTACAGTACATAACGTCTAGAGTGTGCGACAAGCAAAACACTCAATACCGAAGAGATCCCACTAAGTTAACTTTGGTTAAAACAGTACCATGTAATATTATCCATTGGTTGTGAAATTAAAAGTTAAATACATTGTACATCTGCAAAAATCGCACACAAGTGCAATGCGAACGGTATGATGTTTATGTTACCGAATACCGAGCATTAAAGGCACGGGTGGCGTTCGTTGCAGACATATTCATATTTGTTCAAATCGCCATCAACGGAAGGGATATTAAAATATATATAGTTTTGTTCATATGTCAAACATAATCAGCGCTTAAATAGTATATTGTCGTCAAGACGTACGATGGTGTACGTAAACAAGAACCTTATCGTGTTACAGAAGTTTTGCTTCTGTTTACATAACACAGAGCAATATATTGGTTAATCACACACAAATGATATAAACGCTCTTTATTATTTCCATATCAGGAAAACAGTAACAAATAACGCTCTTTATGTTTACCATATCCGGGTCTAAACAAAAACCAGGTTCTGTAACGTTTTTTGCCTTTGTTCACATAACAAAGGTGGGGGGGGGGGGATTGATAACATACTGTTTATGCCATATTTCTGATTGGTATAAGAACAAGGTATGTCTATATTTTACTATTCTTTCTGTTTATGGAGGTTTTTGATGGAGTTGAATATTTTAACAGCATACCCAACGACGCCCGTATCTTTAAATTTCACGCCATTAGCTTAAAATCTCTTCGAGTTTGTATAAGAATTGCATGTTTTGTGGGTTAACACCAACTTATAAGCGTTTCCACTTTCATTATTATTGCGATATTGGGCGCGAAAATAGCGCGCTTAATATACCACTTCTTTTGACTGGTACTGTACCTTTACAACTACATACAACTTAACTTTTGGGTCAGCATCCAGACTATATATTCATCTATAATAGGCATCCAGTGCGCGCAAATATAGAGAGATATACGTTAATACATGTAGTTTAAACATATTTTATTTGTAAAATCTAACAGAAATCAAACACAAATGCATAATAATGTTTAGAAAGGGGATCGGAGCACACAAGTTTTTCAGCCCGTGCTCCTCCAAATCAGTTCATAATGTGTTTACTTTCAAATGTTTTAGAAGTGCACACTATATATACTGATTTCAGAAATGGATCAGGAAGTTATGCAGATCATTAGGTGTCACTCAAGCCGATAAGAACGTATGTTTCATATCTGTTTCGTCTGAACGCAGCCCGTGTGCATATTTTAACGGCGGGTATAAGTGCCGGAGAATTATGCCCGATGAAATTAGTATCCGGCACGAACTATTATATACTTTTTCTTCTCGATGTAGCGGCAATGTGTGGGATTAGCATATCTCGGCTTTGTAAATTTTTTATCAAAAGTTATCTTTAACGATGTAAGGAGTATATTAGAGTTAAATTAAATTGTTATGGCCTTGGTACGTAGAGAGACGTGCTCAGACGTGCGTTCCTGACGGCGCGTGTATCATTAAACGCTTGGACATAATGGTAATTTTATTTCTGTTTGATAGCGTTTAATCTGTTGATGGGTTTATTGTGGCAAGTCCATCTTAATCTAATGTTTCTGTCCTTAATGGCACTTGCCATCTTTAATGGCGACATTATATTAGAAGCATGTGTATTTGCGTTATACATGTTGATTCATAACAAAATTTTATACTGTGTGTAATTATTGATCATTGTGATATTTTCGCTCAGTGAAGTTGATTTTTATCCACTGGAAATTTCTGTAGATATCTGCAATAGGCGCAATTTGATGAGGTTCCCAAGGTAGTGATAAACAAAACAATAAGATAGAAGTAATCAAGACATCCGTCGGTCGCGAGTTGCCAGATGGGAAATACATGAGGGCTCAAGTATTAGTTTTACTTGGATAATGGCATGTTTTTCAGTTTGGTGATCAATTCGTGTGAACTTAAATGTGCATGTTGCAATAAATAAAGTAAATATAGTAAGGGAACTCGAATGCCAGCCGACCCCCTAGTGTTTCTATGTGGTCGTTTAGCTTGGTAAGACCACACTGACCACAGGTGTTATATACAGATATACAGTGACAGGCGGACATCCAGGTATGGAAGTCACTCTCCAATTGCCATGCAGCGACATGGTCAACAAAAGTTGAGGGCTTCCGTAGAAATATGAAGTATGAATTTATGATGCAGATGAAAACTGTGATTGCAGCAAGGTGGCCGCTTGCCCCCAAGCTGCAATCCAATATGATACATTAAGTTTTATTATTCAGAAGAATATCGATGTGTTGCACAACAAGCAGCTATAATTTACGATGAACACTTTGGTTCCAGCATATATATATATTTATTACATATCTATCAACGTAATTCGCATGATCGCACGAGTTTCCAGGCGTGTGATAATTCTCAGAATCGCACTAGTGCAATCTGTCGACGGAACTATTTCATTCAGTGTTGTTAGACTGGTTCTCGCCGTTACTATTTTTACTTTTTCAATCACGACAATAAAGAAAAAATAAGCAATCAATCGATGAGATGATTCATTCAAGTAGTTTCATTTCAAGAATATGTTTGTCGAGGCACATATTTTAATTTCAAACGCATCATTAAAGATGGATCAAGGTCATTCGCGGATAGACGGGCTCCCTGTCTGATTGTTGCGTTAACCCTAAAATGCCGTTAAAAACTCAATTAAATTCACATTTTCTGTAACGGAGATGTACGATTGTGAGTCAACTTACTATGATACGGAGATATGTAATAAAAATAGAACCGCATGAGTGTCTGGATTTTGACGAATTATCGCACTCGATTTGTTGGCGGAACGCGATACCTCTCGTGCGGGACTCCGTCCCGCACTCGATGTATCGCTCCGCCAACAAATCTCGTGCGATAATTTCGTCAAAATCCAGACACTCATGCGGTTCTATCTATATATATATATATATATATATATATATAATAATAATAATACAAAACAAGTGGTGCATGTGACTGTCCCAATTGGAATGATGGTTCCACTTCAGTGCTCAGATCCTCAAAGTGGGGTCAATAGGGTGACAATTTAAATAAAATACGCCCAACCAATCTCATAATCTCTGGCGCACAGGTTGCCATGCATGGTGTTAAATATATGTACCAAGTTTCATAGAAATTTACCAGGAAGCAATGGAGCATATGATTGCACAACATGACAAAATTACGAATGGTTGCTAAACATTTTTTAAAGTCGAAAATGGGGTAGCTATAGCTAAAGCACTCGGGTGGATATCGTAAATTCCGGTGCGTAGGCTCCGATGATGGTCAATTACTCTGTCAAGTTCAAAACCAATAAATGAAGTAATATAAGCTCAGACAAAATTACAAATTTGGAAAACAAATTTCTTAGTTGTATAACTCCCGTAAAAAGCCGACAGGACCTCATACTCGCAGCATGTCCACAGCTTCATATGGTAAAGCATCTCTGTGCCAAGTTTCAAATACTGAAAAATGAAGGTGTGCAAGCACGGCCAATGTTGAATCTACGGACGGAGAGAAAAGCTGATTCCAGTATATCCCCAATAACTAACTTCGTTACGGGGATATACTGACTACATGTCCAGTGGTCATGGGTTATGCGATTTCAGTGATATATGGATGAATCAATTAAATATAACACGCAGAGACGTGACCAGATGGTCCAAAAGGGGGGACTTAAAATTTCCAAAGGCACCCCCACCTTGAACCATACCCATATTCCCAATTCCGGGAATTTCTATTTACACCCGCCATTCTTGGGTTGTAATTTTCCAAATGTTGGAATTTCTAAACTGTCCAACTGATTGCGATTTCTGTCCAAAAATTTGACCGCTAGTATGAAAATATAGTTTTTTCCTCTAAAAGCAGTGCTAAAAGTAACAAATTTTACACTAAATATTAGTTGGAAAGTAATCAAACTATCTGAACAATTAAAAACACTCCAGTCATAATTCCCCTGGCAATCTACCACCAGGATGGAGAGGCTGCACATGGGGTCGAAAATCCTTCATTACTTGTGATTATTTTATATCACAGACTGTAAAACATCAAATAAAAGGTTGTTCGTTACGGATTGTATGTCGGATAGCTATGCTAATTGCTTCAGATCTTGGGTCACTGATTGTGTTTGTTTTGAAGTTTGCACAATAAGGCCTTTCTGAATTCTTGTATACGAATCAACATACGTATTTCAACAGTGGCAATGTTTGCATGTTGCAGCGTTGTCACGTGTGTTGTCTCGGATAGAATGTTTGCCATACAAAGAGGGTTTGTGTTTTATTCTAGTCAACAACTAACCTCTCCGCACATAGATCTGACTGTATAGTGGGGTCCCTTAGGCCCAAAAAATCGCCATATTGTGACTTTAGTAACTAAAGCATGAAACTTTAAATATATGTTGCTTAGTTATAAGGAAACATTTTTGGAGGGGATGCTCAAACTGACTGGGCCGCTAGGACATATAGGGTCAAGGTCATTGGACAAATGTCATATTTTAGTCCATTTATTTATTAATTGTCTCATATTTCGCTACCCCTTAGTCATAACAAAAATCCCCATCACAATGTACAGAAATTAGGGCCCCATCGCCACGTTCAATTTGATATATGACGCACTTGATATAAGACGATCAATGTCGAAATGTCACAACATTTAATTTATACATAATCACATTTTAAGTACTATTTTTTATAATAATTGTGGCAATACATAAGTCAAGATACATTATCGTCAAGATACCATCAAAACAAAATAAACAAGATTTTGTGACTCTAGTAACTAAAGCTCGATACTTCACACATATGTAGCTTAGTTATAGTGGAAACTTTTTGGATAGGGGTGCCCGAATGAAGGGTCGTGTTTCTGGATATAATATGGTTTCCATGGCAACGGCATCAAATATCTGGAGAAATGTTAAAAAGCCCACTGTTGGAAACCCGATGAGCGTTGTCTTTGAACTAATGAAGTTAACTCATAGTGCTATCAATGGTCCATGAAACAAACTGGGCCACTAGGAAATATAGGATCAAGGTCAATTGCTAAGGTCAAAGTCATTGGGGAAAAATCAATATATTGGTCTATTGTATATTAATTGTCTCATAGTCCGCCAAACCTAGTGCGTTAGTCATGAAAGAAATCCCCATAATACGCCAGATCACTCAGTTGTTACCATATTGGATCCATCCAGCCCCATTCCGCACATTCAGTGTTACAAGTCAAAGTTCTGAAGTAGCATTCCATATATAGAGCTTTTGAATATTTATGAATTCCATATCATGAATATTCAAAACTACATATATGGAATTCTACTCCGGAACTTTGACTTGTTCATCTTAACCCGCGTATGGGGGCTAGATGGATCCAATATGGTAGCAATTGTTATGTAAACTGTTACAGTGATTTGTCAAAAAATATCGCTGATAGCGTACATAGTAGGTTCAAGTATTTAGTCTAAATATTATTTTCATATTATTTTTCAATGTTTTGACATTTTCCAAGGTTTACCGTCCAGTTTTTATTAAACTTTGCTATCTATTTTGACTGTAATAGGTATAATGCCACTGTAACAGTAATTATTGCATAACAACGGCTTCAATGTGCGAAAATATCATTATTGGAGTTATTAATAATTAAAATAAAAACAAAATTGACATATTTTACATGTACTTGTTGATGATAGTTGTTTTACAGACATTTATAAACTATATGGTATTTCGCATAAACCCAAGTCGAATTCCTTGAGCCCCTTTATGTATTTCATTAATTCTAACACTACTCCACACTTTGGGCTGAAATGTTTCACAGAAATTTGGTATCATACTTTAGTTTTAATATTTGTTTTCTTGTAACCTATTGTCACCACATATACCTTAACTTGAGGAAGATAATTACTTTCAACCATTTAAATTGAATAGAGGTATTCGAGTTCTACAAAATTAGGAAATTACAGAGGAACGCTGGCATTACAAAGCTAGGCTTCTATAGTATTACCCCCCTGAAGTATGCGTAATTATATTATGCTTAAATAGTACAGGCGATCGATCTAGCCGAGAAATGGGATCACCCTTGGTCAGCCCGGAGTAGTAACACAAAATGCCTCTTGGTATACTAGATAACTGACTTTTTTTTAAAGAAAAATTCAGTTATCTAGTATACCAAAAATCTAATTGGCACATATTTGATAAATTTGTGTTTCCATGGCAACGGTGGCTAAATATCGGCCATTTGGAAATTTTACATTAAATTGTACGTATCGTGAATAATTGAATAACTACCTAAAAGTTTACATTGGTTTATGGAAACACGTACGTAGTGGCGGGCATTTGCGCTTATAAATAGTGACCTTGACATGTCAAGGTCATGTATAAAGGTCAAGGTCATTGTTAAAGTAAATTACAACTTGATAGAAGTCACATGAAATTTAGAACACGTCGAATAACACCCGGCACTGCAAGTCAATTCCAACTTAACAAAATTTATTTAAAATTGATAGACGTCAAATGAAATTAATAAAGGTCGAATTACAGCCAATAAGTTAATTCCAACTTAGCAGAAGTCATTTCAAAATCAACGTCCGTCTTTTCTAAATTAATAGACGCGCGTGACACCTCTGCCAATATTAATCAATGGGGAAGAACTCTATCGAACATTATTTTTAAATAGAGAAGAACTATTTCATTTGGTTTGTGCGCAAAATTAATAGACGTCGCTAGATGGCGTTTAATGCAATGTCGTTGGAGAGAACTCTATCGTAGAAATGTGTGTGACACCTTTTGAATTATTTATGTTGTGCAACGCAAAGAATATGCGCCGAACTACCAATGTGGTACCGACCCTGATTTCTTTCAAATATTTATCATTGTAATTTAAGTTCAATATTTGTCGCTACATGACAACGAACGTAAAATACTTCACCGCGTAGTCAGGATTTGCGTAATCGAGTCAACCGCTCACATGACTGTGTTTACTGTAGATGCCGTTGATAGGAAGTTGTTTGAGCACTGTTCTGAGTAAACCGATGGATTTACTACTAGTTCATTAGTAAACACCTATTGATTTTCATGTGACGTATGTTTTGATCAAATGGATGTCCATATATTTATCCGTCTAACTTAAAATAGCGATGAGACTTCCGCCACTAAGAGCTATAGGAGGGTCTCAATTAAAATGGGCATTGTGTGGTGCGTATATTACTCGACGTGATAGTGCTCTTTAGTGCCACCGCAGACGCTGCGATTAAAATCGTAAGTGGGGAAAATCGCAGGTGGAGAAAAGTGACTTGCCCGCAGACGCCACGGTTCTGCGATGAATGCAGCTACGATTTTATCCGCGTGATCGATCACATGATAGCAAAACGTTATATCACATTATCCGCCTTATGCAATTACATACATATACATGGCATGTACGTATCTCAATTTTCTAAACTAACAAGTTGAACTTGAAAGTTCAAGTGAAATTGAATAATTTTTTATTTTGACATTTTTGTACCTGTCAACTCCACAGCTAGCTACCCCAATTTCAACAATTGCGGAAGCCCTCTTCGCCTTGTCTGCAAAGTAAATAGCTGATATGTTGTATATAGGCCTGCACTCCCTGCCGTGACACATCTCCACCAATGTGGCCTCGTTTTTGTAAGTCCAAGAAGTTTGTGAACGTTGCGCCATTTTTGAATGTTTTCTTTTCGTTAGTATCTACAACATGACCAGTGCTACCATGGTTATGTGACAGCTACGATCGCGCGCGTTGCCAAGGTCACGCCACGATTTTCCTGGTAAAAATCAAACATTTCTTGATCGCTACGATTTGGCGGCGACATTGTCGTGGGCATACGCATTGGATGCTCCACCTGCGATTTTCCCCACTTACGATTTTAATCGCAGTGTCTGCGGTGGCTCTTACAATGGACGCACCGGGTATGAGTTTTAGCGTTGGTAAACATGGGATATACTATGAATAGCAGATATCGAATGAGCAGCGAATCAGCCAAACTGCTTGCTGCCAGAGTATGGATAAGTTTGAAATCTGTTTTCATCTTACATTGCGCTGACATCAATATGTAAAAATAATTGAACTACACTGTAATAAATCACAGTGGTGGCAACAATGCAGCTTGGGGTATATTACTAATTATAGTTTCAAAAAAGGCAACAGCCATCAGCCTAACTACCTGTTCTCAGAGTCAGATTAATTATGGGTAAGTTCCGTGAAATCTGTTTTCATATTAAACAAGCACCAAGCTTACATTATTATGGGATTAAAGTAGTCTCACATTTGAGAAACCTATTGCGCTATTAGTTCCCAGTGGTCTCAACAATGCAGCTTGTGGTCCACTAATGGTGTATAGTGCGTCTGGTTCAAACACAAAAGCAACAGCTGTACGTGGTGCACGATACATGCGAAATGCCTGCAAAAGAATGCATGGCAAATTTGCGATTGTATATGAACGTACCCTTAGCCATAACCAGTCATTACTGTTAAAGGTATTTTTCTTCCCACACCATCGTCAAAAAACTTTTCTGGGTCCATGGTGTAGATATATCACGTATAAGGGACTGGGTCCATACTATACATTTAGACACCTGTTCATGTTATACAACACTCGGTCTATGGCCAGCTTACAAACTAGTGACATTGGGGCATGAACTGATGGTCCCTTAATTCGGAGCTGGATCGTGACGTTTGTATTTGAATAACTAAAAGGCTCGTTGGGTTTCCACAGTGGGCTTTTTCAACTTTTCTCCAAATATTTTATGCCGTTGCCATGGAAACCATATTTTATCCTGACACACGCAGCCACCCGCCAAACAAAATGTTTCCACTAAAACTAAGCAACATATTTGTGAAGTATAGTGCTTTAGTTACTAAAGTCACAAAAACGTGTTTATTTTGGTCTGATGGTCTCTAAATGGTAATCTATCGTGACTATAAAATATGATTAAATATAACCTATAAATGTTGTGACATGTTGACCGTGATCGTTTTGTGTCAAGTATATCAAACAAACTGAACGCGGTGATGATGTTCAAATGTTTGTGTATTATGAAAGGGGTTTGCTTTTAAGACTAACACATGTGCTGGGGGGTAGCAAAATATGAGACAATTTCTAAAAATATTTATCCAATTACCCTTTTCCAATGACCTTGACCTTAGCAATTAATCTTGACCCTATATGTATTATGGCCTAGTCTATTTGATGGACCATTAATGGCAATATGAGTTCACATCATTTCTTCAAACACAAGGCTCATCGGGTTACCAACAGTTAACTTAATTTCTTCTTTACACAAGGCTCGTTGGTTTTCAACAGTGGCCTTATTCAATTGTTCTCCAAATATTTGATGCCGTTGCAATGGAAACCTGATTTTCATGCTTTAGTCACTAAAGTCACAATTAAACCCCCAAGGGACTCCACTGATAGGCTATCGATACTGCTTGGTGCACAAGGTTCGCGGAGGATTGATCATCTTTTCGGAGAACTGCGGAAATCCCAATTTATTTTGCCTGATATACGGTCCTTTGTCAGTTTTCGCAAGATATCCGCATATAAGTACACGTATACATATTAAAAGACGCTTAAATGTCGTAACTTCTTTCGAATCACGGACAGTTTTGTGAAGGTTTTTCCATTTATAGTACCTAGAAAACTACATAAAGTGCGTTGACTACTCCTATATCCATTTCCACTTCACGACGCAATGAACGAAATGTTAGAATTTAGCTGTGCATTATCAACTTGTTCTAGGAATTATAATCACAGGCCCCTGGGGAAAATTACTAAAATACCAATATAGGCTATACCACTGTTCCAATGATCGATTTTGGCTAAAACCACACCAACTATCAAAACTCTCCTAAATTCTAGAAATCGATAATTGCAGCCAAAATATCCCCAGGTGATGTGTCTTATTGTCAATAAATTTCCTTTCATTTGACATGTAACTCGGTGAAATTGAACGAATCAAAGTCGAGATATCCTATCGCAAACTAGCGAAATCTATCGAAGAAATCGGGGCGTCCTCGCAGAGGCCTTTGACCTAGTTATAAAATCAATATTTTCGAGCAATAATTTGTCGCGAACGTATACTTAAACGCGTTGACATAACCTATAAATGCTCATATATGTTCCGCAAGTCATTCTGAAGCCACCCACACCTTTTTTACTTCATCCGATGTGTTTGTGCCCAATTTTTCAACTTTATTCATCAAACGAATTACAGAAACAAGACGTGTCTACGGGCCTGTGATTATGATATTGCGGAAATGCGGAAAACGCTTGAACCCTCGTTGGCTGACCCCAATTTCAAATATGTAATCCCATTAAACCAATATATAGTATCTGAAATAAACACGTTTGACAAAATTAATATACGACATAAGCACATTGTAATTTGAGCAGGTATACGTCTATAATAATTATAAACCAATTCAAGGCACACCCACATTCAGCACATCTTCACTTTTTCATAAAAAAAAATTAATTGAAAATTTTATGCAACGATACATGTGATATGGTCTGTTTTTGTGTGTCGATTACTAGGTAAAAACACAAGCCAGTGTGAATGTGCACTTGTTATAATATACCAAAGATTATTATTTTACATTCTAATGCACTTAGGCTAATATACCACCGGAAACACCACATATTTGCGGGGGGTTATTCATCAATAACCTGTCGCAATGTATAGTCCGGTTCACCGCTTCAATGTTATATACTCATACGCGCCAATATTGCCGTTAGCTGAATTCCTAATCTCGGCCATGCCCAATCCAGCCCCGCTCACTGTTCCGTTTCTCTCCATGACGTCACCCTTACGTAGTACATACCGGCGACGTTACGGAGTAGATGTATAGAGTTGGCGCCCTTGCTACTGACTTCCGTTACTAGCTCGTTGCTATATAAACAAACCAGCGACGTCGCTTTTGTCGAAAATTGACAGTCAGTACATTCGCCCTGTATACATGTACTTTCAGAAAATACAAAGCACCACACCGTTATATCCCACCAATGTCAGTGTCTCGATATCATTTGACCAAATTTCTTGACATGAAACCGCGACAGACACGGCGTAAAATACATCGCATTGAGTAAACAATTTCCCATTGTTTCAATTCAACTTCAAGTTCGCGGTAAAATTAAAACCGCAATATGTAAGTGGTAAACGTCTGAAAAAGACATCAGGTACATGCAGAAACTAATTGTTGTCCATATGTATTTCTATTTGAGGTGGTAATTTTTCATGTTTATCAGCATTTTAACGATAAGAGCGATGCTAATTGAGGGACTATATTTTATCTAGCGCATTAAATTTAAATAAAAAGTCGTGAATTGGCTGAGTGTTTTCTATTACCGCACATTTCGTTGATAATTACGAGGCATTTGTTTGTCTAAATAACGTTTTTAAGTTCGAAGAGCATTAGAATGGGGATAACAGTGTGGTGTTTTGTGATTTCGGAAAGGTACATGGCGAATATACTGTGGCAAATACCCGTTAATGGGCTCCGCCTCCGCCGTCGCCCATTAACTAAATTTGCCACAGTATATTCGCCATGTACCTTTCCGAAATCACAAAACACCACACCGTTATCCCCTAATTGATTATATATAAAAGAATCACTATATACATTGATTCACTCTCGTCATTCACACCGAAATTCTGTCATCGTGGCAGGTATAAATAACATAAATGTTCACTTGATGCGATGGGGCACATATGACATACGTTTGAATTATGTCAATATACATTGCAATTTTGTGACTTGCCTGTAAATTATGCACTCAAACAATTATCTACCCAAACCGTCGAGCGCGACGGAGCGATCCAGTCGCTTTCGGTGTGAATATAAAAATCGCGCGCTTTTGAACCGATATACCGGCGACAGAAAACGGCCGTAAAAATCGCGCGATCGCGCCAGGTGTGGATTGACCCTTACTCTCGTAGAGCCACCACATACATATATATAGCTCGTATTGTCAATGTATTGTCTGGTCTTATGCCATTCCCACTCACCTTAGTATATAAGTAAACAAAAATCAAAATTATCGATTTAGCCGATTAGTTATTCTGTTAAAACAGAGTACTCGTTGCATACATGTATGTGTTCGCATACGCGAGGAATTGTGATGTTTAGGCCAGTGTGACCGTAAACGAACTGACAATGACGTCACAGGAAATAAGCCCCATCACACCAAGTCCGCGTGTCGTCAATTTCAAGCAAAGCCTGAGTAATCGGCGAGGATCAAGTGAACCCTGTCCACCATCGTTTTCACATCCGAATCCCATTTTAGGAGTTAAACGTACTCTGGCTGTTCCTGTGGATGTTCCAGCTTTCCAGCGAGTTCACACACTGATTTCATGGTCGAATCCCCCGATATCCACGAAACAGGTATGTTTATCTCCATTCAATCGACCCAATATTTTTATTGAAAATGTATGAAAACATTTATAACGGCATCACAATTATTATATGTGCATGCTGTGAAGTGAGATATCCTTTTTTGCGGTGAACAAATCCCTGGATACGTTTCATGGAGTTACTCGGACCAGCCTCCGAACAACTTCCTGCTAATCTTATTTATAGAAATATCTTTTCGGTCGAACTCGATTACGCAACTCCTACAAGAGCTGCGGTAACGCATTTGACGCCTGTGTGCTCTATTCAAAATGTGTGCAAACTTCAGCGGACGATGCAGAACGGTGTATCGAAAATTAAAACGAGCAGTTCTCGGCCAACCAGAATGCGTCTTGTAGCGACTTCAGCTTGAATGACAATATCCTATAAACCTTTACAGATTAAGCTGATATATGTATATATGGATGTTTTGGAACCGACGGATATAGAGTTATACCAATACGTTTAGCTATTCGTGGTCGCGATATACATGTTGGGCGTTTCGCAACAAAACAAAAAAAACGACGACGACGACTAGTGAGATTATTGAACATGGCAATGCATGGCTATATATATAGTCGTGCGTATAGATAGTGAGGTTTTCGCTTTGCGTGATTTGTCAGATTAAACACAAGGCACACACAAATATTTTATTCTATCGGCCAATTGTCCGAAGCGTGACAAGACTATGATGGCTGTATGATAGAATAATACTAATTGACTGAGTTTCTGTATCTTTAAATGAAGGTTTTTTGGTATAAACTGTCGGTAATTGTGACAGTTATATGGCATCCCGGCCATCCAAGGATAATAGAATTAAGTATTTCCAAGAATTTCAACAGTTAACACCTGGCTTAGTTTTTCGCGAACACGAAACCGAAAGGAGATATCTGTCAACCGTGATACGTTTTGTGCTCTGTGATATCATACTACAGGGAATGCCTGCGGACGCTATTTATGGCGGCGATAGTATGAATGACTATTGAACTCGTTTAGACTCTGTAGCGTAATATGTTCGAGAGGCTGGTTTTATCTGTCTACATATTAGGTTTCCGGCTCTCGGCGTGTGTCCGACGTCTGTCGTCATTCTTTGTTCGGAATCTTGAGATATGTTAACAACAATGAATGATGAAATGCGTGAAACGATGTTTTTTTCTTGATCACGATGTGTTTCACGTATACTTATTCTATGTACCGGTTGCCTCGTTGTGTCGGTAGTTTGATCTATAGGGTTGTCAATTGGCATGATTTTCCTGATATCAAATTCAGGTGTCTCAATCTATCTGAGGGCCAATACATATGCTATGCGATCGCCCCCACCAAACACATACACAGCAAACTTTGCATTCATGTTTGTGTTTTCAATGACGTGCTTGGTTTTCGACATGGGAATCTTCGCAACGACGTACTGTGTCATCCAGTTTGCTGGAGTCCATGTGGCGCCGCTGATCGGGATGCAATCAATGATGAGTGTGGCGGTGAATTCCTGTTTGGTGACGATAACGACATGATCTGTAGTGTCATTGAATGGTGGTTCGTAGATGTAATGCATTCCAAATCTTGAAATAGGGGTTAGGACAGCCATTGCGTTATCACATATTCTGCTGTTATGGCATCTGCTGAACAGAGATACTTGCACCGGTGCCGAAGCGACGATGGAGTGAACCTCCGCTGCTTTAAAAGTGTAGACGAAGAAGTTGTTGCTCTTGTTGATAACGTCGGTTTGGTTTCCATCAACAGTGAGATGGGTGTCATTCATACTACTGACGACTTTGTAGAAATCATTGCCTTCATTCATGGGGGTGCCAATTGTGATGAATTCCGTCCCCCACGCGTCGACGGGCATCAGCTGATCAACCATGTGATCCATGGCGTCTGTATCGACCGAACGCACCTTCCTATTCCCGGCAATAACACTAACGTCCTGTGAAGCGTTAACCTCCATACCAGTAAAGTCGCTAGAGATTGCAAACAATTGAATGGTTTCAAATTTGGCCAGGTTGATTTGGAGCGTTTCTCCGGCCGCGTAATCCACACCCTCGAACGTCGTTGTGTTCAGCATCATTTCTGGGAAGGTTACGACAACTTGGGTTTGATCCTCTGTAGCAGCAATGAGAAGTTCAGATTCAACCTCCCATGTCGTTGCTATATAATACCTACCGATGTTGTTAAGATCAATGGCGTCATATGCGTCAAGCGAAAAAAACGCTTTGTTCGATAAGATAGCTGCAATGCTTCCCACAGCCTCGATGTGAATGGCTCCTTGTTTCGATAATCCAGTGTTCATCTCAAATGTGACAAAGTCGTTTGGTGGAATCGTGATGTCGTTCTGGTAATTGGGATCAAAGAGTGGAGTAGTTATCCTGACGTTTCCAATTGACTGTTCATGGTTACCTATCTTCAGACTAAGGAATTTCCATTTGTCTGCACCACCGGTTTTCAAGAATCCAACGACGTACTTACTTTTCTGTGGGTACGATGCATCTATAAAAGGAAAATATTCTCATGAACTTCCATGTGCGGTTAAGGACATATTATGTGCTTATTTCACTACTTCAAGCTTATATTTTAATATTCAGCCACTGCATCAACCTATACGGCAATGTTACTATTAGTGTATAAAACGTGTACCAGCATGTATAGTAGGAAAACACGATATCGGAACTCCGCAAACAAGAACATATTTAGGCCTTAATTGTTCCGAATCAGTTAATCACTGACAAACAAAGACACTAGGTATAATTTATATGAAAGAATGACGCCACGACAGCATGACATTGTGGTGCCAATTGGAATGAAATTATGCTATAAACCTCTAGACACATAAGCGGAATATTTCACTTCAGTTTATATGCAACTGTATTGTTCTCAACTTCAACATATAAAGTTACTTAGGTAGTAATTTGGGTTTCACTTTCGACAGCCATGGTCCTGCCGTAGCATATGAGAAGACATAACTTCGGCATATGGCGTTTATTTATTACTCTTTCCACTTTAGATATTATATGAATAATATTCCGTGAATAAATGAGTTTTCAAAAGATCTTTGAATTCATGAAAAATGACATGTCACCGAAAATGCTATCAACCTCTGGGTACGGAAAGAGCATTAAGTCCTCGGATCTGAGATGCCTCGGTGGTACATATGCACATATCTGATCATTGAGGTAATGTGGTACACATATTTTTGAAGACTTGTAAGTCATCTTGAACTTAATCCGATAGGAAACCGGTAGCAAATGTAGCGTGAGCAATGTGATCTTACGCGTGAGCTTACACCACTCTGGTCGCGGTGTTTTGTATTCGATGCAGACTCGATATTTGTTGAGATATCTATACTTCAGACAGTAACTACCGTTGTCCTATTATTCACTATACATGCTGGGACTAGACCACTCACGATCGGTTAAGTTGTCCTGTTATGATGTTGGTGCATCCTGCTGAACTGCTATCATGCTGGTAGGGAAAACTGATGATGTTAAGAATATATGCCGTTATTGTATATAATGTAATTTTCGCGGCTTTTCGGCTTAGATCGTTTGTTGATCAACCAGCTGGGCTCAGATTACTTCTGTGAGGGGAGGGATATAAATTTTTAACAAGGTCTTCACAAAATACTCATTGCCAGATGATAGGTTCCACAATACGGCGATATATTGTGATGATGAGGACGATGATGAGGACGATGCTGTTGCTGATGATGATTGCTAATAATAATGATGATGCATATGAAAACGACATCGAGTATGATGATGATGATGATTTGAATGATGATTGATAATGAGGGTGATGATGATGATGATGATGATGAAGATGAAGATGACGATGATAATGATGGTGAAGACGACGCGATTATGATGATGATGATGAGGAAGATTATAATGATGAAGACGATGACGCGATAATAATGATGATGATGCTGATGGTAATGCTGATGATGATGAAGACGACGATGATGATTGTGTTGATGAATTGATGATGATGATGATTGTGATGATGAAGATTACGACGATGACGACGACGACGATGATGATGCTGATGACGATGATGACGGTAATGGTGATTGATAATTATAATGACGATAATGGTCATTGATAATGAGGATGACGATGATGATAATGCTAATGCCGATGATGATAGTAACAACGGTAGTGATCATTAACTCACCATGTCTTAGTCTGTTGATCCGCCAGATGTTAGTCCCAGATGGATTCTGTGACGGGATTGCTTTTATTACCCCACACACGGACATAATACATGTACCATTGCTGGCGTCGTAGGCCGCTGCTCTACACATGACTGCTTCCTCACACTGGGCAACACATTCTATTTCAGAAGATGATTTGACTGTTGCCAATGCGTTCTCTGTTTCCATGGTGATTGACGTCAGGATAGTTGTCTCATACATGGATCCAAGCGACAAACAAACCAGACATTGGATCAGTATCAATGCTTTGATTGGGTTCATGACTCGAACTGAAAAATACATGTGATATATAACAAAATCTTCCAGAAAATCGAAACATATTTTCGAACTTCGTCTGAATAGAGGGACATCTCATTGTACCATTCCGATCGATACACATGGCCATTTCGACTTTGTTCACGCTCATTGAAGCAAAACATATTTAGGCCTACTCATTGTGAACCAGTGCATCATAAATCTGATACATCTGTAAGATTGGTATTTATGTGAAAACTCATAGAAGCCACTACAGGCTTCTTGCCCCATCAATAACCCACCATGAATCACCAAAACATAGCAAAATGTAGCTCAACTGGTGCTGAAATACCATACAAATCGAAACATTGGCAGAAAGGAACCATCTTTGAAGCAAACTAAAGGGAACATGCGAACGTTACCATGTAATATATTTCATTGAAAGCCATTGTGACTGTGAACACTGATACCAAATTTCAATGAAATCATATAACCTGTGGGCGAGATAGCTGCGCAGACGGACAGAAAACCGTCAGTTCCAGATAAACGAAGAAGTATGTCTCTAAAAAACGGAAAACGCGAACATATAAATTGGCCCTTCTGTTGAAAGACTTCCTGGTGGCTAATCTCCACACCAAATTTCCTTCAGATATCATAAGCCATGTCTGAGATATACGCGCAGACGGACAATGAACAATTATTTCCAGATAAACAAAGACGGATAGTTCAAGAACGGAAACCGGAACAAGATTTGGACTCTCTTTGGAAGGACTGCATGCATGCCGATGGCAACGTTTTCCGCCTAAACGGTCGCCCGGTCTTGTGTCTGCAAGGCCTGCCGCCTTAGAGGACCTATCGGAGAGGAAACGCGTTCACGATCTGCCGTCTAAAACCTTTATGCAAAATTTCGTTGAGATAAGATAAACCACGGTTAAGATATCAGCGCGGACGGACACAAAACCACCATTTTCAGATCAACAAGGAATGATAACCATATAGAAATGACAACTCGAATTTAAAGGACCCCTCGTTTCGTCTTTTGGAACTTGGAAGGCCTCATAGTGGCTAACATTTATACCAAATATCATTCAGATAAGACAATCCGTGGCTGAGATATTCGCCCGGACAGAGGGACGGACGCATGCAATCCAGTTTATACCACCCCCGTATAATTTGTATGTGCTGTTTTTTGGTTAGGAACGTTCAAAGAAAATTCATCGAGTGATACTGACACATTGTTATATTGCACAAAATAATCCCACAAAACATGGAAGGGGGGGGGGGGGCAAATAATTGTCGAAATGGCCAAAACACATTTTCATACACGCATGTATTTTTTTATCTGAGACTTTGAAAGCCCCAAAAAAATCAGCGTCTGGTGGCCATGGGTTTGCCACTATAAATGTGTAAAGATATGTCAGAGTAAGACGTGTAAATATTTCAATGATGGACATGTTGTAATTCACGTTGTCACTCAAGCACTGTGTATATATCCGACACCGGAATTTTTCATTTTCATTAAATTTCGATATTTCTCACTTAGTGTTGATTATATCTAAATACGAGGACAAGTTGGGAATAACAAAATCACTAGGAATAATTTACCAGTATACTATATTTTCTAAAATCTACAATATATAAATCCTGGAGATAAAGCACGTCATGGGAAATCACGATTATTATGTGAAATTCCACTGATCGTCTGCAACTTGGTCACATAAATACCGGATATCTTGTAATTAAAACGAATTAATGTTTGAATAATGCTATTTACACGACACACGAAGGTATTTTATGGCTTATATAGCGTAAAAATTAGTTTTTTGGTTGCTTGATAAAATTATTGTCATACGAAATAAATATCAGATGTACGGAAAATAGCAGAAGCGCTGTCATGGTGTGCGGCAAATTGCAAGTCGAAATAAATATATGCCAATTACAGGCACATAATTGGTTAAAAATAGGAGTCATATCATTACACACTAACATTGGTTTTATAGATGCAATTTAAACAGAGATTTATTTGTGTCCTTATAAATAATATAGGAGTACAGCTTTAACAGTGTGCATGATATCTCGCTTAAAAGAGCAAATAGACGTTCGATTTAAAATTAAAATTTGCCTGGCTAAGGAGAGGATGTGAAAATGTAAAACATTTAATCAGTGAATACAATCACACTTTCAAGTTTTTTCTCTCTATCATCGAAATCCGACCGCTCCTATCAAAACCTAATAAAATCCGCGGTGGGAGTTGAATTTACACAAGTATGTCATGGAATAAAATAATTGTAGTGGCATTATAACTGTTGTTTGATACAACTGTTCATTTTGCTAAAACCCCTAATTTTCCCTCGAAAGTAACTGGAAAGTTAGTCACAATGACTCAGATGGCAGGCGCATTAAATGTTAAGGGATATATTAACGGCGAAGCTGGGAACATTTGACCTCGGTTTCCACCGAACTTGTATATATACACATGTATGTGATACAATGAGTACAATTATGATGTTTAATGTGCCAAATTGATGCCGTCCGGTTCAAGGCTGGGGTTAGAGGACAACAATGTTGGTAAAACAATTTGTGCTACTGATTTCCAGCAAACGTTTATGTATAGACACCTCCACGATACCAGGGCCCAGTTTCGGGAAACAAGATGATCTTAATATATACTTAATCTAAGATGTAAGGTAAATCTTATGATTTTGCGTTGACGTTTCAGGAATGCGTTTCACAAAATAGACTTAAGATCATCTTTAGTGGGAAGTTGAGTTCCCGCGCATTTAGTCTGGCTCGCTTCCATTTGTTACAGTTATGAGCAGTACTTATTGGTTATGTGTATGATATCTTCCTAGGTACGATGTCTAGAGATATGTATATAGTAGGGCGTGTCTGAAAATAACTAGTAGATGGTAATGAGAGGGCGGTAATCAGTATAGTGGCTAATGCGCTCTTTAACTGCATTTTCGCGCCAATTTCCATGCACACATGGTTGCATGTTTCCAATTTATAGTATACACAACATAACGAGCTCCTCCAATCTATCACTTCAGTTAGGGAATTATACACAATAAGTTTGGAGGTGAACATTTACCCTACGGTGGCGAAAATTGTCGACAGCCTTGAATTAGTAGACGTCTGGCGCATAAATAATCCAGAAGAAAAACGATATACATGGAGGAGAAAATCTCCAATAAAAATGGCACGACTCGATTATTTTATGATTTCATCTGATATGCTAAGCCTAACTGGAGCAGGGCCTATAATTCTGCCGGGTTATCGATCAGACCACTCTATTATTTCGCTGGCGGTAGACATTACCGAAATAAAAACAGGTAGAGGCTTCTGGAAATTTAATAACTCCCTTCTCCAAATTAAAGAATACTCAAATATAGTTAAAAACATTATTGAAGAAAATAAAGTCCGCTACAAATATAACAAATTCGATACAACGGTAAACAAGAAATTATTTTTAGATGCTGTTCTTTTGGATATAAGGGGGGCTACAATCCACTTTTCATCAAAACAAAAACGCCAGACCATCCAAAACGAAAATACGTTAAACGCAAGGAAAGAAACGTTAATGACAGATATTGATTCTCCCTCTGCAAACTACGAAACAAAGCATAATCTTATGAATGAGCTTGAAAACATTGAATCTGAACTTCACGAAATTCGCCAAAAACAAATACGCGGTGCAATGATTAGATCTCGAGCCAGATGGATCGAGGAAGGGGAAAAGCCAACTAAATACTTTTTGAATTTAGAAAAACGGAACTTCATATCTAAAACTTTTACCAGTCTGATCGACGAAAATGGAAACAAAATAACAGATCAAAATGCCATCATGACCCACACACGCAATTTCTATGCGAATCTTTACTCAGAGAAGCCAACTGAAGAAATAAATCTGAAACAGTTTTGTAACGGAAATCATCCACATTTGTCCGATACTCAGGCCAAAAATATCGAAGGCCCAATCACACTAGAGGAACTAACATACGTTCTCAAAAATACAAAAAACGGAAAATGCCCGGGCCCTACAGGATATACATATGAATTTTACAAATTCTTCTGGTCAGACATAGGTCCCTTATTAGTCGAATCCCTAAATACTTCTTTTTCTTCCGGAGAACTTTCTATTACTCAGAAACAAGGAATCATCACACTTATACCAAAAAAGGATAAAAATAGACAACTGTTGAAAAATTGGAGGCCAATATCCTTATTGAATACATCATACAAACTTGCATCGGCGTGTGTAGCAGAACGACTGAAAAAAGTACTGCCCCACATCATTGAAAACGATCAGACCGGATTCTTAGCTGGGCGATACATCGGAGATAATACCAGACTAATTTACGATCTTATTCACAAATGTAATGAACGCAAAATACCGGGACTCCTGCTCCTCGTAGACTTTGAAAAGGCCTTTGATTCTGTATCGTGGCGTTTTTTAGAAAGATGTTTAAACTTTTTCAATTTTGGAGTGGACATGAAAAAATGGATTACAATCCTCTATAGAAACTCGAGCTCTTCTGTACTTTTAAATGGACACATTTCACAAACTTACAAGCTATCAAGAGGCTGTCGACAAGGTGACCCAATATCGCCTTATATTTTTCTCCTGTGTGCAGAAATACTAGCACTAATGGTAAGACAGAATGTGAATATAAATGGTGTTCATCTCGGCAGCTCAGAATATAAGATCACACAATACGCGGACGATACAACGCTTATTCTCGACGGCTCAGAAAGGAGTGTACGCGAAGCATATTCTACACTTGATGTTTTTGCCCGGATATCTGGTTTAAAAATTAACCCAGAGAAGTGTCAGGCGGCGTGGGTAGGGCCCCGTAATTACGATAGACCAGACTTCATTCGCGACTTAAGTATCACAGTAACTGAACAATTTACCTTTTTAGGGATCCATTTTAATATTGACTTGCCAAAAAATGCAAAGTAATTATGACGACAAAATGGACGAAATAAGAAAGACGATCACATCATGGAAACACCGGTTGCTCACACCAATTGGTAGATTAATAGTCATCAAGACATTAATTCTCCCCAAATTGACACATCTATTTCTAACTCTTCCTAATCCGCACCGCGAATTTTATAAAAAGCTAAACACATTGGTCTATAACTTCTTATGGAATTCGAAAAGAGATCGAGTCAGTCGACAACAGATTTGCAGTAACATATCAGATGGTGGCTTGAAAATGATTAATATGGAGACATTCAATTCATCAATTAAAATCACTTGGATACGACGCCTTATTACAAAAAAATGCAAATGGGCACCTCTCATCTCGGATCTTCCTATTTTAGATGACCCCCTGTACCTCACTTATGACAGAAAATATATATTACAACACTTAAGCGTGCTGTCAAATCCATTTTGGAAAGATGTATTTTCATCATGGTGTGAGTATTTAAGATTGAACTCTAAAAATCAAAATGTTTTGTCGAAAACGATATGGAATAATCCAGCAATTACTATCTATGGGCGATACATTAATTTCAACTCATGGAGGGCAAAGGGAGTAATTTTCATCAACGATTTGATCCAGAGCGATGGAAGGTTTCACACGCCACAGTCAATGTTAAGCACGTATAATATAAGAACAAACTTTATTACTTTAACCAGTATAACTCGACAAATATTGGAAATATCGAAAAAATTAGACCAACCACTGAGACGAATTGCTAGCCCATTTCTTCCAGACAATTTTGTAACTACTGTACGCGACCAAAAAGGTGGACAAGAATTTTACAGAATTCTCAATTCAACTTCCCCCACCCCAAAATCATGCAGAAAATGGGAACAAGAACTAGGTGTAATCAACTCTTGGGACACTCACTTTAAACTACCGTTCACCACGACGCCTGACACTAAACTGCAATGGTTACAATATCGAATAAACACTCGAATCCTTGCGACCAATCGATTTCTTAATATAATAAAGCTAAGACAAAATGATAGATGCGAAAGATGCAAAACAGAAATTGAAACAATTTCACACATATTTTGGGACTGTAGATATGTACAGTCTTTCTTAAACAAACTGATCAAATGGGGAACTGACAAAGGCATCGACTTACGTGTTTCGAAAAAGACCATGCTACTTGGAGCTATCCCATTGGAACCAAACAGCGTGATAAATTATTTTTTACTTATTTTAAAACAATATCTTTATAAAGCAAAGTTTTCCGCGAAATCACTCAGCTTGAACGAATTTTTTAATGATCTCAGATTACGTTATGACTGTGATAAGTTAAGGGCACGATGCAACATGGAAATAACAGCATTTCAACAGAAGTGGTTAATTCTGGAGAAAGCACTAGCCTTCACATAATAATATGCCCACCGACAAATACATTCCATTTATCCGGGCAAACCGAAAAACATCTGTAAGATAATAACTACATATTTCGTCCAATCATCCAGACTCCAGACTTATAGAATAATGTGGTACAAAAACGACTTAATTCAATCGACAACCATGACGAATTTCTCCACACAAAAAAAGAAAAAAAAAGTCATTTGCACCGGCCTATTGTTGTGACCTCCTTAAGATTGATATTCGATTTTGCCGTGGCGCAAATACATTTAGCTAAATTATGTCAACGTCGAGAGCAAGACAACGTTACCAGCAACTGATATATTGCAGTAACCATTCTTCTACAACATCATTCATATTGCCACCAGTGGTACGAAAGTAGGCCAGACGTCCACACGCACAATGCATGTGGTCGTCTGGAACGCGCGCGCCAGTCAAATGTATGCATAAATGTAAGTTGGTTTGGTTACCCCTCCCCCACACGGCCCATTGATAAATGTTTGAATGCACA
The DNA here is from genome assembly GCA_032622095.1 of Siphonodentalium dalli. Taxonomy (NCBI): domain Eukaryota; kingdom Metazoa; phylum Mollusca; class Scaphopoda; order Gadilida; family Siphonodentaliidae; genus Siphonodentalium; species Siphonodentalium dalli. The sequence goes on from CP136061.1 coordinate 72,174,183, forward strand.
CATGTATGTAAAATGACTGCTTATATATGTATATCTTTGGGTAATAAACATTTAAAAAAAAAAAAAAAAAAACATTTACCCTAGTATGGGCCATGACATATGTTAGCTCTTTTCTGGTTGTAGGAATTAGTTAGGTTCAGATACATCTTACGTCCCTTTGAAACATCTACTTCGAGGAAACAGAATATTTCCCACATAGGTTCAAGCACGCAACACGTAACGGCTCAAGCACCGAACTAAACGCTGTTCATTGGCAACAGTCATTGAATACTAACATGATACGCTATATATTTATATTACTCTAATACGCACAGTGCCATGCAGTAGTATTTTTGGTCGTAGTATAAGTATTAGGTAATGTTCTTGATGCTGCTGGTCAATTAACGAGATAAGTTTTTGAAACATGGTGATACTAAAGATATTGTAAGCGTTGGCGATGGACAAAATATTCACATCCGTTAAAACCATAAGCAGAAATAATATATAGACAGATTTTGTTCTTATACCAATCATAAATATCGCATAAATAGCTTGCTATTGTCAGGATCGTACACAGTGTTAGTAAACAAAAGCCATGTTATGTTACAGTACAGTACGTAAAGAGTGTGGGATAAGCAACACACTCAATACCGGAGAGAACCCACTTAGTGAACGTCGGTTAAAACTGTACCATGTTGTTTACAACATACCGTTATAGCGCTCGCTAATCATCGCCACTCAATATATCGGTGTTGAAAAAACCACCGTGAATTAATAAAGATATCACCATGGTGTTGAATGTTTTGCTTGTCGTGTTGTATATAAACAAACGCTCGGTCCGCACAAGTTTTTCCCCTAAATTATAACTTACAACCAAGGACATGGCATCCATGCCTTTAATTCCATATGCTGATTAGTATCGTGTGATGCTGGTCCTGATCTTATATCTCAAATAATATTGTCACACCATTATAGATACGACGCATGGAACCTTTTTGGCTTTTGTTTACATAACAAAGCGTACAAACTTGACAATAACATAGTGTTTACGCGACATTTATGATTGTTATACGAACAAAGTATGTCTACATTTTAATATTCTTTCTGTTTATTGCGTTCTAATGGATGTGACTATTTTAACAACAATACCCACCGCGAAGGACATCCGGTATCTCCGGTATCCAATTAGTTGACTGACGACTTACGTCCCAATCGATAATTGCCGCCCAAATGGGTGACTCCCGAGTACACATTGGAAGCAAAACAGTCCAAGAACACAATACTCTTGAAGCTATTCAGATATTAAGTAGTATAAGACCAGTATACTTCACATCACGTTTGTCTTTGGACGCATCATTTGGATTATGATTTGTAAGCGAGCATTAGAAGCTACCGGCATTCATTTGCACAAATCAATGTTGCATAAATCTACCCAAAGCAAATTCACAGTTGTCCGACTTCGATTTTCGCTCCCATTCTGACGAATTAGCGAAAGCTTAGTAGTGAATCTTCAGCTTAACCCTTTACCCAACAAACCGGCCAAAACCGGCCAAATAAAGCTTCAACAGCCTAAAATATCTTCGGTCTGTCTCAATAGAACCATACAAATATGGATATCATTGGAACCGGCTCCTTGACCACATTGTGATAGTTACAGTTATGCCATGTGCCAATGCATTCTCTTATATATGCGAGTCGACCATAGGTCGCCTCGCATATATAAGAGAATGCATTGGCCTAAACAATAATCTTTTTTTAACACTTTTTACCATTTTTTCTTACATTCTTTAACAATTTTATAATTTTTAATGTGTTAAGCCAATGCATTCTCTTATATATGCGAGGCGACCTATGGTCGACTCGCATATATAAGAGAATGCATTGGCACAGGGCCGTTCTGTTGGGTAAAGGGTTAACAATGACGCGAAATAACTTTCTTTGCTGTCGTGATTTGAACTGATAAATCAGAGTTCAAACAGTCGGCGAGGCAGTGAAATAATTGTATTCCGAAATATCAACCAATGGAGCTATGTATATGTGAGTCACAATAAATATGTTCAAACAAAAACAACGGAAATCTTTTTATTCTGACAAATAAAATGCGTGTTTTTGTTAAGATACATGTATAGTCAGCGATGGTTCACTATGCACTATGACTTTATACTTAAGTGCGTTCTTTTCCGAATGGATGTTGCGCAATAGTTTTTTTTTCCAACAACCATATAGGTGTATTGAAGTTACAGTCAGGTCACAATTTGTTCTATAAGATGACAAAAGATGATTGGAATCACTTCTTTTAAAGTTGTACGTGTATAATAGTCAGGAGGCAAGCACCCCCAATTTTTTTTTTGCTAAACATTTTTAGTACCATAGTTGAACTTCCGGTGTAAACAAAGGTCTTAATATTTTGTGCTCCGCAAATTACCGCTTTACTTGTTAAAATTAGAAGTTAGACGGTGATATGATGAGCAGTGCCGTATTGTGGTGTTTCTCGCGGTTCGTTTCATGATGGAATTTGGAGTGATCGGCGTTGGATTCTCACAAGGTTGTAGAAAACTTTTGTTCTTTCCGAGTAATTGATATCGTAAATTGACTTGAAAACGTCGCCATGTTTTCCAACCCTTCTCCTACCTACCCGTGAATTGTACTCACTATGTACGTCTACAGTGGAGGACTTCTCGCCAGACGAAAATTTCACGCTTGAGTGCCACGAGTACTACGGCTTATCGCGATGCACCAGGGGAATCACCTACAGAGTATTGCTGTCTCGCGCTGTTGATCGACTCAATAAATGACAATGGGAGATAACCGTACTGTGAGTGTTAATGACCAGCGGTCACTGGACGAATGCCTCTCTACATGGTATGACAGCATTGAGTCCCAACAATACACACGTAAACCCGAGGACAACAACAAAACAATAAACAATTTGCGTTCAGTTATAACATTCATCAATTCGACTACGCAAGATGAATTTACCGGAACCATCATAAACTTTGTCGGTAACCAGGATAAACTTTTAGAAACATTGCGCGAAAGTGTATTTATTCATGTGAAATCTGATGATGTCTTTCCGTATGATTCGGCTGCGTTAATGAAACAACGGGTTATTCGAAGTTTAACAGGGGACCATGCAATTGATAAAAACAGTAGAAATATGAGAATGGCTGTTGACATCTACAGACTAATGAAGTTCATGGTTGACAAAGATACAGACTCTCTTGGAGACATTATCAGTAAAAGTGTAAAACACAAAAGTGTCAGTCGACCCTCGGTATCGAGTATGATGATCAACGATGATGAGGATTCCACTGTAAATATAAATAACTCAATCATTAAAATACTGCGAGACATTTCACAAATAAAAACTGATAACGAATCATTCCACAAAGACTTTAACGAACGTGTCCCCAATATCGACATATCAGTGAAACATTTAGAAGCTCGATTGGAGAAAATAGAAGAAAAACTCGGCATTGTTAAAGACATTGAACAGTTGAAAACGAACGTTTCTCGTATGGACAAGAAAATACAAAGTATGGACGAAAAATTAGAACAAGAAATGATGACAGTAGAACGTATTCAAGATGACAAGTATTCAGGTGCAAAACAACTGAAAAGTGAACTGGCTGACGTTAAACGTGATATGTGTGATATAGTGCAAGGTTTAGACGAATTTGACAAGAAACAGAAAAGTTTTGAGGGACAATTGGCAACATTCAGGGACATTGTGAACAAAAAACACATCCAACCAACGCATTCATGTGATAAACAGGTAAATGAAACGATAAAGCACAATGTAAATGTAATGAAGGATGAGTTCCGCAATTTCACAACAAAAGTGACAAATAACCTTCAACAATTCGTCGAGTGCGTGAGTATATCCATGGCAGATGTATCAAAGACGCAACGAGACATAGCAGAAACATTAAATGAGTTGATGAAATACGACACAGAAGATTCATATCCGGACGAAAAAGATAATCATTCTGAGAAAAGTTATCATTCCAGTGCTCAAAATGAAGAGAGATATCAGCGAGATGTCCCGTTAAATGAAAACAGTCAAACACATCAGCAACGTACCCATTACACAGATGAATCACAGGATGACTACTTCTTCTACAAGCATGACCATCCAATTAAAACTTCACAAGTGTATCTCGGAGGATTCGCCGATTCTGTGACCATTCACGATATAAAGAAACACCTCATGTATAAAGAAGCCAGATTCACTGTTATTCGCATGCTAAGAGGTAACTGTGCTCGAATCAATGTATGTGATTGTGATATAGACCATGTTCTCGCCCCACGATTCTGGCCTCGTGGCGCAATCTGCAGGATGTGGGTACACAAAGATTAATCAATTCGGTTATTTATCTGTGTATATACCGTGTTAACTGGCGAAGTATGTCTAAAATTATTGCACTATTAGCTTTGGCCTTATGTGTGTACATAACATGTTTTAGCAATCATAACGCGTGTTGGTCACAAATTAAAATTAACTGTAACGGAACAATGGGAACAGCTAATCTTAACATGATTACCTGGAATGCAACAGGTGTAATGTCCTCTGGGTATTACTTGAGTCAATTGCTCAAAAGTGGTGTGCATGACATAATAGGCCTGAGTGAGCACTGGCTCTATCAATGTGATACAAATTTTCTCGGTTCGCTGGACAAGTCTTATGAATATTTTGCAGTGTGCGATTCCCGTCAACGGATTCCAAATAAAAGAGGGAGACCCAGTGGTGGTGTCGCGCTGTTATGGCACACGCGAATTACTGAACGTATAAGTCCGCTTACAATAGAAGATGACAGAATAATAGGAGTACAGTTCAAAATAACAGACAACTGTTTTCTATATATATTACAGGTATACCTGCCTTCTACAAATTACTCGGTCGAATATTACGATGAATACACGAAAACACTTGGCGATATTTGTGATATGTACAAACCGCATGGTAATGTGATAGTAATGGGAGATTTCAATGGCCAATTCGAGAAATTCGATGAACGAAACATGGCATTCAAAAGACTTGTCAAGCGAATCGAAATGGTGTCTGTGAATTATACATTCTGTCAAGATTGTCCGCGCTCCACGTGCGTCCCTTTTGGTGATGGTGTATACGATGGAACGACTGTTGATCATATATTGATCCCATCAACCCTTGTTCCTTTCATAAGAGAGGTACATGTTTTAGACGATGATGCCATCAATGTATCCAATCACAGACCAGTTACTTTGAGCTTGAGCGTTGAACTACGATATCGACACATAACAGAAAGCGCCGAAGAACGCTGTGTTATAGATTGGAAAAAAGCCAAATCTCAGCCGGAAATCCTTGAAAATTATAAACGAACTCTTGATTTAGAATTAAACTCATTTGACACATTAGATAAACAGGAAACCGATACATGTATACTATACGATTCAATTGTAAGTGCAATATCAAAAGCTTCCGAAACAACCTTACCGAATAGGAAATTCAATAAACGGTTGAAACCTTTCTGGAATGAAAACTTAAAAAATATGCACAAAAATATGCGGACTCTCCGGAAAATTTGGGTGAATAAAGGCAGACCTCGCGCAGATACTCATTCGGAAAGTTACACGAACTATAAACTTGCAAAATGTGATTTCCGGAGAGAATATAGAACAGTTTCTGTTCAATACTTGGCCGAACAAAACAATGAAATCGATGAGCGTGCACAAATTGATCAGAACTATTTATTTCGCGTATTACATACGAAGCGTCAGAAAAATCATATAGATAAGAACGCATTTTTTTTTTATGAGGGACAAACTCTTCGTCATGATCACGAAATTGCGGATGGGTGTGCATCTTACTTTGAGAAGTTATATTCGCCGTTGTACATACCGGAGTTTGATAACCAACACTTCAACTACGTGAACGAATTCGTTACGCGATTGGCCGATATTGATAACAATGATGATAAGAACAATGACATACTCTTTAGGGTCACTCCACGTGAAATACTTTCGGTGTATCGCAACCTCAGCTTTGGCAAAGCAACTGGTTGGGATGGCATATCGAATGAGCATTTAATATACGGAAGCCAGAAGTTAACTCAGACGGTATCGAATCTCATGACAGCAATGATTCAAACACAAATAGTCCCACCACATATGAAACGTGGTGTAATCATAACGCTACACAAAGGCGGTTCAAAAGCCAGAACTGACTTTGATAGCTACAGAGCTATAACTCTGATGCCCACTCTATACAAGCTACTCGAAAAAATTTTACAAGCTCGAATTGAAATATACGCTCCAAAATTACTTAATGTACACCCGCTTCAACACGGCTTTCAGAAGGGAATAAGCGCCACGATGACGTCTTATGTAATGAAAGAATGCATTGCATATGTATCTGAAAGTAAACAAAAGCTGTATAGCTTATTTTTAGACGTCTGGAAAGCTTTCGACACCGTCTGGATTAACGGATTGCTATACAAATTGCACGCATGTGGTTTCAAAGGAAATTTATTTTGTTTGATACGTGAACTTCTTATCAACGTAACGTGTTCTGTTCGTCATAATAACGTTTTTTCCAGGTGGTTTGACGTGCGACAGGGAGCCAGGCAAGGGGGTATCCTCTCCCCTTTGTACTATATGATCTACGTGGACGAGTTAATACATATTCTTGCAAACTCAGATTTTGGCTTAAACATGCTCGGTGTAAATTGTACGTCCCCAACTCATGCAGACGATATGGTTCTGCTGTCTCTCAACAAATCTGGGCTATCAGCGCTTTGCGATATTTGCTACGACTACAGCAAGAAGTGGCGGTATAAATATAACCCAACAAAATGCGCTGTAGTAGTCTTCAATGAAACTAAAGCAGAATTTTTGCGTCAAAATCGAATCTGGAAAATAGGTACCTCAGATATCACAGAAAGTACGAGCATCACTCATTTGGGTATTTCTATTGATAAATATGACTTTAATGGTATATTCACTGATCATATATGCGATAAGACTCGTAGCACGTTCATGATGCTAAACAACGCCGGCCTTTATCCGGGTGGTATGACACCAAAAAGTTGCTCATTAATTTATTCGTCAGTAGTTATACCTAAAGGTCTCTATGGTTCAGAACTACTATGGAATCTAAACCAAAATCACATTGAACGACTTGAGAGAACACATAGATTCTGCTTAAAGTATTACCAGGGCCTTCATCGTCGTACAAAAACGGTTATAGCCCAAGGATTGGTCGGAACCTCGTCAATGCTATCACTTATTGAAAAACGTAAATTGTCACTTTTCGGTTCATTGTGCAACTTAAAATCTTCTAAAACTGTGAAACAAGTATTTCTCACGCGCTTATATCAGTACATAGTTGGCACTACATGTTCATCATCAAGTTTCATGTCTGACATCATTGACACTCTTAACAAATATGACATGACCGAAGCTCTTGAAAACTACATCGAAAATTCAATATTCCCTAAGAAATCCACATGGAAATGTGCCATAAACGAATCATGGTCAAAAGTTAATAGAGAACATTGGGACATGAGCGTAAATGAGGATACTCGACTTGCCAGGTTCTCTGCCGTCCATCCAACGTTATGCATGTCCCGGCTATGGGAAAATTGTCGCATATACCCAGCCCATAAAAAATCATATCTACTTATTGCACGCCTTGTTTGCATACTGGAAACAAATGAGGAAACCTGCGTACTATGTGACAACAAACATAAAGATCTTGTAAAACATGCATTAATCGAATGTTCTTCCATTTGCGACGATCGAAATACCTTTGAATTCGAGCTACTAAACTTGTTTCATGTAGACATTTATATGCAATATGACAAACTGGATGTAGAATCCAAAACGCGCGTTCTACTAACATGTCTACATGAAAACATATACTGTGCTCCCGAAGAAGAAAATAAACTAATAGATTTTTTCGTGAACAAAGCTGCATTCCTCTGGAGAGTATATGTTGATCGACTGACGCCAAGTCCTGACTAGATCTCCCAAACCTTCATATAAACTCGATCATAACATGCAGTTATAAGCGTGTTCGTAATTGTTCATATTACATGTATCTGTGTATTGTTTTACCAGTAAGTACATTTGTATGTATGTATGTTTGTCGTTTGTTTGGTTGTTTGTCTCGTATGCCTGCTTGTCTGACTGTCGTCTGTATGTCTGTAAGTAATGCTGGGGAAATGGTCGGCTCCGAGTCGGTAAGACTGCACAAAGGCATTGGCGTTTGTGGGTCTTCCAGAGAGAGAGATCCCTGATTTGGGTCCAACTCCGGCTTGGTCGTCTCGGAGTATGCTATTTCTCTGTATGTAGGTACGATATGGCTGTAGAATGGAATGTCTATTTTATGTAGTGCATGAGTGTGTGTATATGTGTAGTTGGTTCGTCATACATATTGAGACATGTGTTGTAGATATGTTTGTAATCCTTAATTTTTAATACACTGTGTTATGTAACAAATTTGTGTTTGTTCTCATAATGTAACATTTATATATGAATCTCCATATATGGAGGATAATAAAGATATATATATATAATCTTTTTTTAACACTTTTTACCATTTTTTCTTACATTCTTTAACAATTTTATAATTTTTAATGTGTTAAGCCAATGCATTCTCTTATATATGCGAGGCGACCTATGGTCGACTCGCATATATAAGAGAATGCATTGGCACAGGGCCGTTCTGTTGGGTAAAGGGTTAACAATGACGCGAAATAACTTTCTTTGCTGTCGTGATTTGAACTGATAAATCAGAGTTCAAACAGTCGGCGAGGCAGTGAAATAATTGTATTCCGAAATATCAACCAATGGAGCTATGTATATGTGAGTCACAATAAATATGTTCAAACAAAAACAACGGAAATCTTTTTATTCTGACAAATAAAATGCGTGTTTTTGTTAAGATACATGTATAGTCAGCGATGGTTCACTATGCACTATGACTTTATACTTAAGTGCGTTCTTTTCCGAATGGATGTTGCGCAATAGTTTTTTTTTCCAACAACCATATAGGTGTATTGAAGTTACAGTCAGGTCACAATTTGTTCTATAAGATGACAAAAGATGATTGGAATCACTTCTTTTAAAGTTGTACGTGTATAATAGTCAGGAGGCAAGCACCCCCAATTTTTTTTTTGCTAAACATTTTTAGTACCATATGCCAACATATCCTTGGTGGTAGAGTTTGGTCCGCTGATTAAAAAAAACATTGTTGGCAATTTTCTAATCCCATGTTAGAGGTCAAATGTCAAGGTCATATGTATAGGCGCCTTTCTGTCCTAGCCTGAATTTTTCAACATATTGTATGATATTTTTTTTAGTAAGAGTTATTGAGGAATGATGTATTGTACCAAGGACCAGTGAGGCATGGTAATCTGAATGCTGATGTGGCTATGTTCTTGTGTGGTTTCCTTAGCAACCGTTGCTATGAAATTGTTTTTTCCATAGCAACCAGCCTCAAACGATCGTTTTTGATCCATGTTATGGCATCTAATACTGGAAATATGCGAATAGTTATACTTTGTGATCATCTTGAGTATGCGTGCATGAAAATACAAACATTTAGAGCACAACACGGTGAATAATATGGAATGTACGGTATGGCCCAACATAGTAGGCATATGCTGTTACAATATCAAATTGGCTGCAATTTGGCACTAAATGCCAATAGTGGGGGTCACTTAGGGGTTGAATCGTGACTTTAGTGACTAAAGCATGAAACTTTAAAGATAAGTTGCTTATTCATAGGGAAAACTTTTTGGAGGGGGTGCCCGGGCGGAGTCCTGTGTCGGGATAAAATCAGGTTTCCATGGCAACGGCATAAAATATTTGGAGAAAAATTGAAAAAGGCCAATCTTAAGAACCAACAAACGATGTGTTTCAAGAAATTGTGTTAACTTATAGTGCCAATAATGGTTCATCAAGCAGACTCAGTCACTTTGACATATATGGTCAAGGTCAATTGCTAAGGTCAAGGTCATTCGATAAATGTGATATTTTGGTCTATTTTTTATAATTGTTTCATATTTCGCTACCCCGGGTGCGTTAGTCATAAAAGCAATCGCTACAAAAAGTAGGCCGCAATCAGTGTTTAATTTGTTATATGATGCATTTGGCATAATACGGTCACTGTCACATGTGACAGCATTCAGTTGATACACAATTACATTTTAAGTACTAATTTTTATAGTATTTGTGGCAGTACATAAGTCACGATACATTACCCTTAAGAGACCATCAGATCAAAATAAATATGATTTTGTGACTTTAGTAACTAAAGCATGAACCTGCATCATGTGTGTTGCTTAGTTTTAGTGGAAACTTTTTGGAGCTGGTGTCCAAGTGAGGGGTCATGTGTCAGTAAGCAATATGGTTTCCATGGCAACGGCATCAAATACAATGTATTTGGAGAAAAGTTGAAAAAGTCCACTGTTGGCAATCCGATTAGCCTTGTGTTTGAAAACATTATGTGAACTGATAGTACCATTAATGGTCAATCAAACGCACTAGGCCATGTGACATATATGGTCACAGTCAATTGCTAAGGTCAAGGTCATTGGAAATTTGATATACCTCTTATAAACTTTCTCATATTCCACTACCACTAGCGCATGTTCAAATACCCAAGCAAGCCATGGCATGATGGGATCTGCTACTAAATAACAATGGGGTATAGCAAAACAGCTGCGACATCAGGCAGTGTGCAATATTGTGAATATATTGAGTGGCCTATGGCACCATGGATTGAGGGAATATGATGCTTTGAGGCTTAGGATTTGGTGAAAAGGCTGCTGGCGTAATGTGAGGCCGCAGCCGTGGACTATTTATACAAGCTTGTCAATTAATGACTGTTGGGTCGCTCACACGAAATTCAATGCAAAGACTGAGAAGACTCTGACTCTGAAGATTACGACAGTTAGTACATGTCGAATTGTCGATATCAATTAAGAACAAGTAGTTCTAAACAGGGACGTCTTTAGAGGGTATCCATTGAGCAGTGGGGTGTCAACCTTGAAACTTTCAATTGCACGACCGACCCCCCCCCCAACATAGTTCACATGAGGTCCCCTCCAACTGAAACAAACATACTCCCAAGTTTGTAAAATTCCCTTTCTTATCCCCTTACATTGGAACATGGAATTGGAAGTGATGCCTCCAACCTGACATGCCCCCTTCCGTTTTTAATGGCCGACCCCATTCAAACATATTTGATTCCCTACTATTCATGGACGCTACACACCAAAGCGACATTGTTTGACTGGTCGGACCCATTATAAAAAATCTAACCCAAGGACCTTCCAAACTATATATAGGCTAAAAAGGACTGATGGCTCTTTAAGATTAACCATTGAGGAAAATAGTTATGTCCCAGGCTCCGCCAATATTGGATACCCAATTTTAACAAATGACACAAAGACCTCCTTACCAAATATAAGCATAATAGATGGTTCTTGAGGTGTTTTATGAATTACTATAGAGGGAACGAGGTATGTCCCTGGGTCTACCCTTATTTGAACTGGTGACCACATTTGAAGAAATCTGAATCACTGTCACACAATGACTCTCCATACCAAATATAAGCTGAATATAGGTCGATGGTTCTTGATAAGAAGACATTTTAACAATTATTATGGATAGAAAAGTTATTGTCCTGGCTCCGCCCTTGTTGTATTCCTGTCACTCAATGACCATCCATACCAAATATAAGCTAGATAGCCCCGATGGTTCTTGAGATGTTTTAAGAATTAAATGGACGGAAAAAGCTTTAACCCTTTTTGACCCGGCGACCCAATTTGAACAAATCAGAAATCCAGTCACCTGGGGACCATCTACAATATAATATATATATAACTCAATTCTGACTTGAGGTTCTTGAGAAGCTATTGACGGGTGTGTAGTGGCGACTATTGTTAACAAATTATCTTCGCGGTCTGAACTAACGTATGCTTTGCGGACAAGTCCGGGTAGGCCTATGCATATTAATGTATTCTGCCATACTCGGCCGCCTCTGTACATCGCATTTTATATATCAATGTCTCCGCATATGAAGCACAAGTAGGCCTCGATCTTTCAAAATACGAGACCGAAAGCGACACAATAACTTTCTCCTTCCCGTTCCAAAACGAAATACTCGACCCGGTCTATGCATACTTCACATGTTATTGATACATCTTCACCTCATATTTCACACCATTATTATGTACAGTTATCATTCTCATGTTTCTCTCATGTTTGTTCATGTTTTCATCATGTTTTCTATCAACAATAGACCGATACTGATATCCGACAATCACATTTTCCACTTTGCGCTGTCATCCTCCTATCCGCTCCAACACGACATATTTAAATATTTGTATCCAATGTACGCCAGTCTCGCTCCGGTGCCGCCGAAACTGTTCCTTTTTCCAACCTAAATGGGAATATCGCCACTGCAGCACCGCATCGCGACTGGCGTATTCAATTCAGGGAGGCTTTCTACTCGCCACTCACCATTAAGTACGAAAACCCATAGAATTTATAAGATACCTCAAGGATTAAGAATAAATCTCCCTCTAATTCTTCTGGTCATATCAATGCTTTTGTTATGCTCCGGATCGGTACACAGCAACCCAGGGCCCATCCCAAGCCATAAAACTGTACACGAAGGCAACACATTAACAGTATTCCATTATAATGTACGGAGCATAAGACATAAACTGGAAAAGATAGCCGATATGATAAATGACTTCGATATCCTATGTTTCACCGAAACTCACCTTGACCCCTCTTACCCCTCCGATAGACTAGAGATTGATAATTTCAGTCCCCCTATCCGACTTGATCGAGATTCCTACGGCGGTGGACTATGCGTATACGTCTCCTCTCATCTGGTCTTCAAAAGGAGAAACGATTTAGAAACCGATACTTCTTCAATGCTATGGTTTGACATTGTCTCAAAATCACAACATATTTTGCTATGCTTATCGTATCGATCAGATCAATATTGCCGATCGAACTATTGGGATCTGCTAGATTTGTCCATATCTCAGGCACTAGATGTGTACCAAAATATAATTCTACTTGGAGATTTTAACTCCAATCTACTATGCCCCACTTCCAAACTCAAAAATATTATTGATTTCTATACACTTAAGGACGTAATAAAAACCCCAACTAGAGTTACCACTAGAACCAGCACCCTACTCGATCCTATAATCGTGAGTAATAACTTGAGTGTCCGGGACGCTGACGTTCTAAATCTTGAATTGTCTGATCATTACGCTGTTTACGCGACAATTTCATATGATCAATTGCATGCGACCTCTTTCACAAGAACTATCTGGAACTATAAAAATGCAGATTTTCAAAAAGCGAATATCTTAATAAATGAGAGCAAATGGCATGAATTGCTGCAACCAGTAAATGACATAAACGATGCAGTAAGCTTATTTACCGAGAGATTTATTAAAATAATGGAACAATCAATCCCCAAAATGACAGTGACGATAAGGACAAAGGACAAATTCTGGTTTAATTCCGACATACGGAGAGAAACACGACGTCGCGATAGACTCAGATCAATAGCACTCAAACGAAATTAAACTTGAGGAGAAAATAAATGAAACCCCCACTCCCCGCGATTTCTGGCATATTATGAATTATCTACTTAACAAAAAGAAATCTACGAATACCCCACCTCTGACGAAACTAAACTTGAGGAGAAAATAAATGAAACCCCCACTCCCCGCGATTTCTGGCATATTATGAATTATCTACTTAACAAAAAGAAATCTACGAATACCCCACCGCTGTATAGCCCCAATGGCGACGTATCAATGGAAGGGAACTCATATGCAACCGATGATTATGAAAAAGCTAGGTGTCTCAACGCAAGATTCATTTCTAATGCCACTATACAAGACGATGCCAAAAATCTCCCTTATTTCCCTCGTAGATCCAATAACATACTATCCGAAATCCCAATCACATATCAAAGTATCGTGTGCGCTATAAAATCATTTTAAATAAGGCGCATGGTCACGATAGCATCAGCCCAAAAATGTTGCATAGTACTGCCGAAAATATCGCAATCCCCCTATTAATAGTTTATAAAAAATCATTGGATCTTGGTAAGTTTCCAATGACCTGGAAAAAGGCAAACGTCATCCCTATCTTCAAAAAAGGCGACCCAGCCGATTCCGCAAATTATCGTCCAATATCTCTCCTTCCGACATTAGGCAAAATCTTCGAAAAAGTGGTCATACAACATATTGTGACATACTTCACGGAAAATAATTTGTTATATAATCACCAGTCTGGCTTCCTCCCTGGCCATAGTACAACATACCAGTTAATAGAACTATATCACAAACTGTGCCACAGTCTCGACAACAGCCTCTATACATGTGCAGTATTTTTTGATATATCAAAGGCATTCGAGAGAGTATGGCACAGGGGGCTGCTATATAAATTGGAACAATATGGAGTCTCTGGAAATCTCTTAGAATGGCTAAAAGATTATCTGTTCAATCGCAAACAAAGGGTCTTAGTGAACAACTCCTTCCCAAATTTTGAAGTTATCCCAGCGGGTGTCCCTCAAGGCTCAATTATTGGCCCTTTCCTATTTTTAGTTTACATAAACGACCTCCCTGATCACATTAATGCAACCACAAGAATGTACGCGGACGATACTTGCCTTATGACTACCCATTATGACATCGATATCCTAACCAAGAACATGAACGATGACCTTGAAAGAGTCGCAGACTGGGCAAATAAATGGCTAGTTAAATTTAACCCAACGAAAACTAGGGCAATTTCCTTTTCCCTTACAAATAACACCGTGACCCCGAATTTAAAATTCGAACAAGAAAATGTATTATTTACAAACTCACACAAACATCTTGGACTTGAAATACAATCGAATCTAAACTGGAACACTCATATAAATACAATAGCAAACAAAGCAACATCTCGTCTCTCACAATTAAGAAGACTGAAGTACGACCTAGACCGAAAGTCGCTTGAAAAAATATACATAGCATATATATTACCAATTATAGACTATGCCGATGTAGTGTGGGGCACAGCAACAGATTACTTATTAAAAAAGTTCGATGACATACACAAGGATGCTGCAAGAATAGTAACAGGATTAACGCGTTCCGTAGATATAAATCGCTTGTTTGACGATAGGATGGTCAATGCTTGAAATTCGACGAGAACTCCACGAGTTGCACACCATGTTTAAAATAATAAACAAGTCCCCAATTACCTCACGCTCATGTTGCCACCCCGATCAAGACAAGTTGCCAGTAATCGATATGATATGCGCGAACCTGACAAATTCTATTCATACCGTTCGCATACAGAACATTTCAGAAACTCTTATTTACCTAAAAGTACGTTATCTTGGAATAAACTACCAATTTAAGTTGTTAAAACTTGTGCCCCGATCCCTCTTGTAATATTATATTACAATAAAATATGTTTAAACAAACAAAAATTGTTACACTGGATACTTTGTCTCACGTGAGCTAAAAGCCACCACCCTCATCTAGTTTCTCATTTGTAACGGCCCGATAAAAGAGGAATTTATTTTTAATGGCATGACTGTCAGATTCACACTTGAGAGCAAAATTTATATCTCTGAATATACCAATATTTATAATTTAGATTGAAACTAGTTAGTTATAATACACCATTCAACATGGCTTTCACACACAGCAGATTTAATTCCAATTATAACTGCAATGCATTGTTTTGTTAACACTGGAGAATCATTGACACCAGTGTTCACGCTGTCGGTAGCCAAATTTGCCAATGGCTAATATTTTTCGAATTTGGCTAATAAAAATTTCATTTGGCTAAACTTTTGGCTAAACTTTTTTTGAGCCAAAATGGAGACGGAAATCATGGAGTCAGAAAGCTAATTAATAAAAGCGCTCAATAGATCGGCATTCAAGACGAAGTTAGGTGACGATGTACCGGTATTTCGTTATTTTCGTACTTATGAAATATCGTTCCGTGTGGCGGCTGTACAAAGGGAACATTATACAACTGATTGACATCTGATCAGTATTTTTGTTTATATATATGCTTTGAAGAGAGTTGTTATCAGTGAGAACAATTAATAGGTGAATACCTAGTGGTGACGCTGTTGTTTTAAGGTGTTTTTGTAATGTCCAATAAATAGGCGGATCGGAATAGTATCCATCATTCACAACTTCCATCATCTAATCATCAAAACGTATAAGCTGTATACTGATTATGTAATTAATTAAGCCGTCTGCATTGTTCGTGATAGAAGAGCAGTTCTTAACTCAGTGGTTACGCAATGTGTGTCATTAAATGTATCCCTGGCTTAACTTCATAAAAGATTTGAATACAATAGATATTCACCAGTTAACACCTGACTATAATAAGCCATTGTTAGCGGCCGTGGTCCGTGCGCATGGTCCGACGTGAAATCCCGTCGTATTTTATATTAATGTTTTATAAATTGATCTGCCTGTGTGTTATGTGGTGATATGTTCGTATAATATTGATTTTAAAGTTGTTTTTGTGTTGTTTTAATTATGTTTTCATTCTGAGTAAAACAAATAAAGTTTAAAACAAATATTTTAGTCATTAATTGTGAACCGACCAGAAAACGATGATTTAATTTGGCCAAATTGTTTTTAATTTGGCCAAAAAACATTTGGCTAAAGTTTTTTTCATTTGGCTAATAAAATTTTCATTTGGCTAAACTTTTGGCTAAAGTTTTTTTCGGTCCAGCGTGAACACTGATTGACACATTGGAATATCATATGATGAAAAATGCTGGTCCTAGGGTGTGAGAAGGGATTTAGTTTTGCAAAGAGTAAAATCCAAGATGGCTGCCGGCAGCCATAATTTTTATCGAAAATCGTTCAAATTAGACAGCTCTCATCTACACCCGGTGTACGTGCCAAACCATGCAGACTGAGTGGGAAAGTCATTTTCGCGTATTATGATATGGGAATATGTTTGTTTCTCATCGTAAAACAGACAACGTATGTATACGTCCACACGAAGCAGGAGTATTTACCCACCCACTGTCAGTTCTCCCAGATCAAACCATTTAATAATTTTTTGATTTTTCTCACTCAAATTGTCGAGAACATCCATCCACCAGTATAGTTCCTGGCGTTCAAGGTTGCAAAAACAAATGCCGGTATATAGCTGAATCTGTCAATGAAGCATAGGGTTGAACAGAATTTAAAAAATCAGTGTCATTACGCCCCCGGTCTATTATATCCTACAGTTTCTTGGTAAGCTATATGCGCATGTGGGTTTTATTTATAGAATTGGGCTTTTTGGGGCGGATTAAAAGTCGAACAGCGACCCAGAGGCCGAGTCCGGTAAAAGGTGTAGTTGGGAATTTCAATTTCGTTTATTGTCGTTTACATTATTATTTCATGCATCGGGCGTCTCTCGAGACATGCTTGGTTGACCCATGGTCTGTTATTCGGATGCCAAGAAGTGCAAGGCGATTATTTCTAACGTGAATTCGTGCGTTAACCATTAGCGCGCTGCGCGTTATTTGTTTCTATTGTTTTTTAACATGCTTTGTTGCATTGTTATTTGAACATCCTTCGTTTATTTTCACGTGACATAAATCGGAATGCTATCTACTATTATACTGCACGGGGATTTGACGACTGTATAAGAAATTTAATTCGAACAACATTGTAACAACCCTGTGAATTTACTTCATGGTAGGAATGATTATTTCAGCCAACTTTATAGACCAAACGGACACGAAGACCATGACTTTGAGGAACATGTTCGTGCAGAAATTTCCCGACTGTTTTCAGAATCTCACGAGGACTACAACATAACAACCCTGTGTGATGGCATTACACCATCAGAGGTTTCTCTTCATATAAAACAATTGAAGATTCCCACAGATATGAAGGTTGGAATAATCATTCCTTTGTTTAATCCCGACAGTTATCGTGCAATCACCCTGTTGTCCACAATATATAAACTTTTCGAAACCATTATCATGTCACGACTCTTGCGTATTCCGACAAACTTCTCACCTCACCGCTTGCAGTTTGGTTTCCAGAAACGTATTTGGTGTAACATGACACCTTTTGTTGTACATGAATCTATTAGCTACGCACGTGACCATGGGTCGAAGGCCTTTGTTTGCTTTCTGGACTCTCAAAAAGCCTTCGATCGTGTGTGGCATGACGGTCTGCTGTTCAAACTTAGCAGAGCCGGCTACAAAGGAAAAATTCTAAGAATCATCGCCAACATGCACAACAACTGTACCAGCCGTGTATGTTATAATGGCTGCTTATCAGAACCATTTGACATTTTACAAGGCTTCAGACAAGGATCAGTTACGTCACCTTTCTTTTATCTAGTGTTCATTGACGAACTTCTGCACACTCTTGAGCAGTCCGACCAAGGTCTCCAGATGGGTCATATACACTGCACTTCTCCCACTACTGCTGACGATATATGTTTAATGTCAATACACAAGGCCGGTCTCGAAATGCTAATCGACATTGTCGATTCATACAGCAAAAGATGGCGTTTTACGTTCTCTCAAACAAAAAGCGTTGTGGTCGTATTCAACGAGACACGCTATCAACATGAATCCAACAAACAAAGGACATGGTCCCTCGGATCGAGAGATCTTATGGAGACTACCGAATGTCGCCATCTTGGCATCATCCAGCACAAATTCATACATAGTACATGTCGAGCAGAAGATATAACAAATACCATGCGCAAAACATACTTCTCAATAGCTGGTAGGAAAAGTCTCAAACTATGCAGCCCACTCACGATGTCAAATCTTCTTCAGAGCATCGTTCTACCAAAAGCTTTATATGGTGCAGCACTTCTCAACACACCGAGCAAAGAAGCAATGTATACTATCGAAAAATCTTTCCGAACCTGCTCGAAACACATGCAAAATCTTCCTCGCAGAGCAAGCACAAACCTATCCAACGGACTTCTTGGACTTCTACCTGTAAAACACCAGCTACATGTTCGGAAACTTTTATTTCTGGGAGACCTCATTCATTTACCCACGACACACGACACCCCTCTCAGAATATTCCTGTACAAAATATATCAACTACAACTGTTCAATATCCCAGCAACAGGCTTTGCTGCTGACATCACTGACATCATTCAATTGTACAATTTCGAGTCGTACTTGAGCAATTTTCTCAAGGATGGACGTTTTCCGACTAAACCCTGTTGGAAAAGTATCGTCAAAACAGCTGTGCGTGACCATTACTCTGATGAATGGATAACATCAGTCTCCGAGGACAGATCAGGACACACAGTTACGCCGTCTACTCTCGACCCACAGCGATCCCCTCTCTTCCTGGAGCATCTGGAGACTCCGTGTTGAGAACCCACGTCAGTCAGCAGAATTGAGGAACCTCGCTATTCTTTGTAACAAAACAACGTTCAAAAACAACTCTGTGTGCTCAGCTTGTAGAACAATCTATAACGACGAGATGGAGCACATCACAAATTCGTGTACCTCCCCGGCAATGGTTCAACCACGTTACATCTTCTGGTGTGGTATCTTGGACCATTGCGGAATCGATGTCTTCGTGTTCATGGATTCCCTGGAACCAAATCGTCTTCACGAATTCTTTCTAGGGGGCACTGCATTTGACCCACCACCGGTCGTAGAACTCTGTTGGGACAAACTTTTGATATTCGCGGCACAGTTTCTCATCCGGGCATGTCGGTTCATCAAACAAAGTGTATAAAATGACGGAGTTCGCGTTCTCCGATGAAAGATTATTTGTTTTGTGACAGTAACCACTAGCGTGTGAGAATGAAACAAGACAAATACATGTATCTCTCTTCCACGAAGCCACTTGCGTGTGAGATAGGCATCATACTATTTGTATCTTTATAACTATCTTCTCTTTCTCTCTTTCTCAATACCACTCCCTCTATCTGCACTCGGTGTCACTCCAGCACTATCCAGCTCTCTCTATTTTCTGTTTTCGCAATGTATATGTCCTAATTTATTGTATATAATGTGTTATCGGATCTAGATACTTATGAATACTGTGTAGCACTATGTATGCTCTTCAGTAATGGAGGTAATAAACACATATATATTAGCGCGCTGCGCGTTATTTGTTTCTATTGTTTTTAACATGCTTTGTTGCATTGTTATTTAAACATCCTTCGTTTATTTTCACGTGACATAAATCGGAATGCTATCTACTATTATACTGCACGGGGATTTGACGACTGTATAAGAAATTTAATTCGAACATGAATCCTACGAGGTGTTTGTTTATATCGGTGTTTAACATGTTATTTAATATCGTTTAGTGAACTTTTTCATTTAGTTATACGTGACAAATATCGGCATATTATATTCTAAATGAATTGGGATGGTAATTATTAAATATTGCATCTTTTCTGATAGAACAGCTATTCCACCAAAATTTATGGTGATATCGATAGCATATCCCTGTCGAAAGGTCTATACTTCAAATAGGGATTGGGTGTCCCCAGTCTGGGTGAACGTCGACTCTATATTTGAAATATAGAGTCTGGAGCTTATGTGGCCAAAACCATTTCTATTCAGCGAAGAGCTTCCCCAAAATGACGTCACGGATTAAAAAAAATACATCGATGATTGACAGGTGTCCCCACGTGTTATTTGTTGTGCTTCGCAATAGCAATGGCCTGTGTCGCGACATAAACTTACAGCAGATAATATTTGTCGTGTGTGCGACTATTCTTTTTCGGGAGATGAACTCGCTGCATCAACCGGAAAGCTGCATCCGAGAGCAAAAAATAAGGTCGTCATCAAAAATGATGCTTTAGAACTATTTAAAAGCATAAAATTAAGTCATTTCCTCGGTGTTAACTTTCAGATGACTTTTTTACGACAAATAATTTGATTTGCAAACCATGGTACAATCATGAAAGTAAATCAAATACACGGACATGAGTGAGTTCTATTTATATTTATAGGAGGCCAAGTTGGTACCATGCGCAGGCCTATCTATCAGGTCTAGCACATCCTTCAAATTAATCCGAATATATAATTTCGAAGCCATTGTTGTCTCTGTTGTATTTGCAAGCATCGCTTTCGATCGGAGAAATTCCGCTCTGTTACTATATTTAGAGGTGACATTATGGGAGTCTCCGCCCACTAACACTTGTTTATTAACCCATACGGTTTCATTGGACGGAAAATAATTTACGCAATCAATCAGATTACGGAATCCCGAGGACTTGGAAATGAGATAGCGATGTTATCCGTCAGACCTTATATTCAATGTTGTAATGAATATTTAGGTATGAGTTTACTCAGACTGGGGTGTCCCCTGAGACAGTGAACATTAGCCTTTTTCGTTTGCCACCTTCTTTTTGAAAAGTTCAATAGGATTTCGGGAACAACCCCATCTATAAAAAAGTGTATTGCCTTATATAATACATTTTCCCACACCATGCATCAGCTAATATGGAAAGCATATAATTTCATTTCGTGACTGTTTAGGACTTCAAATGGGATAGTGGGGTCCTCAAAACAGAACATTCTCCTTTCGTATTTGCCAGCCACTTTTTGTAAAAATGCCCCAGGATTTCGGGGGAACAACCCACCCATACCAATTGTATGTTTCCCAATAGCACTACCTTTCATTCACACAGCCAGCTAATTTGAGAATATATAACTTCAGTTTATGGTGCGTCCGAAATATTAAATGGGTTAGAATGTCCTCCAATAACAATGAAAATTCGCCTTTCTCGTTCACCAGCCGCATTTTGTGAAGTATCCCAGACATTAGGAGCATCCTTTCAGTTCGTAGTGTGTAGACTTCAAATGTGATAGGAGCCTCAAAACAAAGAAACTTCACATTTCGTATTTTCCAGCTGCCTTTTGTAAAGTGCCCTAGTTTTCTGGAACCACCCATACCAATTCTATATAATCCATGATAACACTATCTTTCGTTCACTCATTTAAATTGGGAGCATATACCTTTCAGTTTGTGGTGTATTTAAGACTTTAAATGGGGTAGGCGTCCGAAAAAAAACAAAGAAAATTCAACTTTCTTATTTGCCAGCCGCCCTTTTTAAAGTGCCCTATATGATATTATTACATTTTATACTTGACAAATATAATATGAAAAATGACACGAGTTAATCAAAAGGGATGGGAGCGCACGTTATTCAAATTAGAGTATTGCTCCTCTCCCTTAACAATATTGAAACGCATAATAATATTTATATATTGTATTATGTTTGGTCTCAAAGTTTGCTTAGTTGGAATGTAGTACCTAAAAAGGGGATCGAGATCCAGGGTGAGGTCTGGAGTTGTGAGTGGACATATATCACGGTCTTCACGGAGGGGATGTAGGTCCTATGGCGAGATGAGCCGATACTTTTGATAACGATATGGGCGAATACATAGGCGAAGATATAGGCTTATTGGGATTTTGAAAGTTTTCCGTCAATGAGATCTACCTAAACAATTTATCATTTAGAGTATTGAATACGTTGCTTTGACCGACGAGGATATCTTCAACCCTATCAACAAAACATTCCATTTAGCCATTTCTTCAAATAATTGGCACTGGAAGAAAAATTGCAAAGCGTCGTCAATATAAAACCCGCATTGACAGTGAAAATATAGTTTCCAAGTTTATCAAAATTTAACATATCTATTGTGACCCACTATATAAATGAAGAATCGTATGCACAGCGGGTTATATGAAATATGTTGAGCGCATGTGCACTGCCTCTCAACAATGTCACAATAATCATGTTTTAACAGCCGCTTGGTTGTCTGATAAACAAATCCAAATACAAGTTCGCAACCAGTATACACATACGGAAGAAGTAGAGAAAATTGTATAAATGTTGGCCAAGTATCAACAATGTGTCTATTGAACAGCCTCTATAAGATATCTCCACACAACTTTAAAAGATAACATCAATTTCCTCAGTAGTTCTGAACATGAATAGATATAATTTAAACATTATTACATGAAGCACAATTCCGTGGAGTTGGTATGTAGATGGTATTTAAGAACGCACAATTTCAAAATTTGGTCCAATGATTTTTCACAGAGCTTTGCTGATTGTTCAACTTATACAATAATTCGCAGTTAACAAGTATCAACAATGTGTCTACTGAACAGCCTCCATCAGATATCTGAACACCACTTTGAAAAATAACGCCCATTTGCTCAGTAGTTCTGAGCTTCTCGTAAATATGTTCAAATATGAACACAGCCAGGAGGTCGATGACTTACACATACTCGAGCCAAAACGTCCGCTATTAAGAAGTCTGAACAAGGAAGTTCATAATACTGAAGCAAAATAATTGTTGCTTGATTTCTTGAAGCGAAATTCAAATTGACGTTCGTGATACTTGTGAAAATGGGAGAGTCACTCGTTTCTATTCCCAACAGATTTCGATAAACAACTGTGATTCAGACTCAAAGCACTCTTGTGTCGAAGTGCTCCAAACCTAATCATCACGCCGGTGGTTGCACTTTCTTTGAATCATAGCACATATTTCCTATACAATGGAGATAATAGCTCGGTAGCGAGCTAAATTTTGTGCCCCTCTCCTCATCCCTGACGGGGACGACGCCACAATGCAACATATGTATCCCTAAACCACAGCATGATACTCTTACCTATACCACGGAGATGACCAAATATAAGTTTGGTAGAAACCGCCAACAATAAAAGTGTGCATTAACTCTGAGGCAATTTTTACCACCGTCCCTGATTCGAGCGGTGCGCCATTTATGTATCTGTAAACGAAGTATTACAATTCTATGTACTAGAGACCTTTCGCAAAATCACGAATACGATTACGGATGGAAATATCACACCAGTATACGGCCAAAATTAGATTTTTACGCATGGGGGTTCTTATGTGAGACGTATTAAAATATACCCCACTCAGTTAATTATGTGCAGATGTGTCAATAATTAGCTTAGGGACGCTCTAACATTCTCCGTTCTTACAGAATTACCTGTTATCAATAAAATATGTTGTTGTTGTAACTGGGATATGGAAGCCTAAACATATATGTAATCAATGAAACAGCATCTCTGGACACCCCTGTCCGTACACGATTTATATCGGGTCACATTAAGATCAATTAGAAAATTGTAAAGTCGTTATCAAAAATATGTAATTTTTCAACCAAAACGTGTTTGGGGGAGGGGTAGCTAAAATCAAGTATCTGTCAAACTGTTCAAACTTTCTGTTAACTACTTTATCCGTATGCTTGCTAGATAACTACTGCACCGCATTGATTAAATATGTTGGCGTTATTACTATATACGTTTAAATGCAGCAGAAAATAAATGATTCGGCTCCAAATGGCAGGAAAATCCTAATTTACCAACACTTTTTCCTATAAAGTAGAGGTATGATATGATGTGGCAATATTAACACAAACAATCTTGGCAAATAAGTTAGAACTTCGCCACATCGTTCGCCTGACCAAAATCGTTAATTTCTGGAAAAAGTGACTGGTGGGTATCTTTCATCGTCGATTTGACAATAGCCACCACCAATTCCGATATGTTTCACTATCAATTTCGTGAACAATATATGTTTCAACTTGTTCTACTGTGGGTAGGGGTACCCGACCACTTTTGGCGTTTGGTCGCTGCGCTATTTAGTCTCAGTATATTATATTATTATCCATCCCTTAACTAACACCATTTCCGATTGGGCAAAAGCCGCCATGTGATAGTCCTGGAAAAAGTCATATTGGACTCCCGAAAGTCATATTGGACTCCCGACTGTACAATATGACTTTTCATATTGGACTCCGTGACATCACGAATTAACTCTATTGCGAAATGAATCGGTGAAATTGTGATGCGCGCGCAACATTGATGGATTTTAGCAGACGTTTCACTTCCGGATTGAGTTTGTTCTCACTTCCGTGTTTACTTTTCCAAATCATGCTTTCTGATGATCAATATACGGTACAGGCTTTTATAGAGAATTAAGTGCCGACAAATACCAAAAATATAACCACAAAAGTTTTATTTCCAAAATTTGGATAAACATACAGATGGATAATAAAAATGTCATTATACAATGTTGCGTACAGTATGAGTTTTTCTTGTACTCGTCCAGGTTGTGGTAAAAAGTCATATTGGACTCGACACTGGCGTGTCTCGTCCAATATGACTTTTCACCACAACCTGGACTCGTACAAGAAAAACACATACTGTACACAACATTGTATAATAACTTTATAATATTACTCGACATAAGCCAGGGCCCCGTGTATGTGCTTAGGGGTGACGCCTATTGGGAGGGGGCCAAGTTACAAGCCATTGTGGTTCATAGTTTGGGTTAATAAATATTTCAAAATAATTATGAATATAAATAAAGTTAATGTATTTCATCAATTATAACAGCATTATATGCATGCATGCGTGTATTCATGTTTCCGAGTTTGCTTAATAAAATAATTTGTCCGCAATTTTGAAAGTTATTTAGAGTTCACGTGTTTTCACGAAAATAATAGTAAAAATAGGGAAAAACAACAGAACAGTTCTTATTCCAAAGTGTATAACTAAGAGAGGAAGAGAGAATGTATTCATTAATATATATGTTTTTGAAGCACATATGCCAAGTAACAATTAAATTGTGAACAATATACAAAGTTTGGTATATTTGGCATAAAAATAAAATTATTAATGTTAGAATTTGGTCTCGTTGCTATGGTAATTTTAATTGCATAGCAACTGTGGTTATGTGGTTATGGACAACAAATTTGACAACCTAATCAACGTGAGAGGAATGGGGAGGAACCTTTAATGGGGACACAAAGTTTCTGGCGGTCTTTGCCCTTTCTCTCGAAAATGGTATAAAAAATGTGTTTTAGTCCAATTTATGCAAATTTGGCATATCTAATTTGAACTTGACCTTTGACCTTGACAGAGGTAACTAGAAAATTGCCAACAATGATTTTATTAACGGGGTATCCCATAGCACATTATTAATATTGTTGGCGTATGGTACTAAAAATGTTTAGCAAAAATTGTTCTAGCCATAATTTTGAAAAGCGGACGAACCTGATGTATATTGATTTATAGAGTTTTATTCACTGTGACTAACTGTTTCTTAAAGTTGGTCTATCTCTTCCTACCATGCATGTTTTATATAGTTTCCTGGGTAATAAATATGAATCGAAGACATCTGTCCGGAAACGCATCTATCAATTAATATTATTTTTTATTTTGAATTTTCTGATATAATATTCATACAATCAATTTGAGACATTTTGCGGCTCGCGTTCGTTCGGAGCGTAACAAGCGGGATAAATCTATCTCAATGTTCTAAAATAGTAAAGAAAAATTGTCCCAATTGATGATCGCGTTATATAAGAAAATATCGATATATAATCAATATTAATTGATAGAAGCATTTCCGGACAGGTGTCTTCGACTCATTGCTATTATGTTATACCCCGGAAATTATATAAATCATATTTAGGAATGATATACCATCTTTATGAGATATAAATTTTATCTCTTCAGCGGGTAAAACCGTTAAGATCCAAAAGCCTTTGCACACCGACTCCAAATATGCTATATTTTCAGTCCGCAACTTAGAAGCCTGCGTTAATTCGTGGAATTCGAAATCACCACACGGTTACGTTGAACAACTATTTGCTCTCAATGTTATGATGGAAAACCACAAGGCGATGACTTTTAATAGAGAGTGTTTATGATTAACAAAACTTGAAGGGATGGTTTACAGTGCTATTCTTTTACGGGCACCCGATGTGCCGATCATAAAAGGGTGAATCTATCAGAAAAGAAATTTGAGATTGGTTGAAATATGTTTGAAGATCCTTAAACCAAATATGAATGGAATCGGTTGATGTTTATTCAGGTTATCACGCTAACGGCCTTAATATTTATTTCATGTTAGAAGAAAAGTATTATGTTGTCAGTATATAACTCCATGCAAAATTACATGTTGACCATTGCCATCAACATTAGCCGTGTTCATATTCACTCCTGAATATGTATGGAATGAAAATTGAATTCAATCAATAATAATACAATATCCATGCCATAGATCTGGCATCTTACACTTAAGAAATAAATACACTGCGCATCGGCGTATATAGTAGAAGTTGCCCACAAGGAAACTGATTGTAGGACGACGCGAAGTGTATTTATCTCGTTTGTAATTCGACTGTATGTTTTTGTAGAAATTATGGTGATAGATGTGCAACCTGCTATATAATAGCCCAGGTTATATACCCACGTGGTGTGATATCCCAGGTTATATCCCTACGTGGTATGATATCCCAGGTTATATCCCTACGTGGTATGATATCCCAGGTTATATCCCTACGTGGTATGATATCCCAGGTTATATCCCTACGTGGTGTGATATCCCAGGTTATATCCCTACGTGGTGTGATATCCCAGGTTATATCCCTACGTGGTGTGATATCCCAGGTTATATCCCTACGTGGTATGATATCCTAGGTTAAATACCTACGTGGTGTGATATCCCAGGTTATATCCCTACGTGGTATGATATCCCAGGTTATATCCCTACGTGGTATGATATCCCAGGTTATATCCCTACGTGGTATGATATCCCAGGTTATATCCCTACGTGGTGTGATATCCCAGGTTATATCCCTACGTGGTGTGATATCCCAGGTTATATCCCTACGTGGTGTGATATCCCAGGTTATATCCCTACGTGGTATGATATCCCAGGTTATATCCCTACGCGGTGTGATATCCCAGGTTATATCCCTATGTGGTATGATATCCCAGGTTATATCCCTACGTGGTATGATATCCCAGGTTATATCCCTATGTGGTATGATATCCCAGGTTATATCCCTACGTGGTATTATATCCCAGGTTATATCACTATGTGGTATGATATCACAGGTTATATCCCTACGTGGTATGATTTCCCAACAAACAGTTCTTCGCTTCGAACTGTACCGTCAAACATGACGTCACTGATGAACGGCGACCCCCTTTCGTTGCCTATCTGGCAATATTTTGCAGAGAAGAATTATTTTTGTTCTATCTCAAATAATATTCAGTATTAGTAGGTAGCCATTATACGTCCCTTTCGTCAGTCTATATAGCATGATATTAACCAATTCACGTGTGGTTTGAATTATGAGCGTTCTGAAAGTTTGAGGCGCTGGCAGCATTGCACTGAATGAACCACGTTTTTTGAAGTACCATTCAGAATATCTAGAATTGTATCACAAAACGACGTTAATTATTCCATGGACATACAGGCTACTGGCCAATCAGAACGGGCCTTGTATACAGATAAGGGTAAGGTCGTATTACTAGACAGTGTAAATATACTATGCTAATTTTTATCATTTCTCAGTTAAATGTGATGCAAATGTGACAAATAGAATCTACAACAAGTCCCCAGTTTATAGCGGAATTTATAAAACGAGTAAAGTAAATTAGGTATGGACCGAGCCTTTGGCGAGGTCTAGACCTAATTTACTGAATGAGTATTGTAAATTCCGCTGTAAACTGGGGACGCGTTGTAGATTATATTTATTATATGATCCAAAACCTCGATAAAACATACTTAAATCAACAAATGGGACGTGAAAACTAACATCGGCTTCTACAAGGCCTGTGTTGGCGTTTCACACAACCATGCATTGTTTGCCCGCGTAAAGAAATGTAATGGCGTATATTTAATGAAATCACTTTCCAAACTGTTCATTCGTTAGAGTTTTGTTGGAAAAATAATGGAAACCATAGTATTTTGGAAACATAGAGTTCGGAATGTAAACAGACGACAAACCGGAAGTCAAATGTCATCTGGCCTATTTCCTGTTATGAAACGAACGTTTAATATCACGATTTATAGAATGGGTTTATTGAATGGAATAAGGGTAGGACCATGTAATGATCTAAGATTATTGCGAGCTTCTGTTAATATACACCGGGCGCTTGTTTGGGTATTATTATACTGCCGATATATACAAGAGCACAATCATGTTATCCTTACCAACATATGGCATAACAATCGATACATGTATTCATGTAAATATACTAAACATTATAATTGACATTTATGAGAGAGAAGCATGTATTGAGCACCTTTAGCCTTACTTGTGTTACAAGCATAGCAGAGATCACCCTCGTGGTTATCAAGTGGATAATAGTTCCTAGCTACACGTGAGGATACGGGATAATCATCAATAAAAAATCACCACAACACAATATTATTGTTCATTTAAAGCCAGATTCGGCCGAGCCTTATATCATTAATGAACGTACAGACCCCAATATTTATCAACGAAAAAGAGATACTGACATATATTTCCCGAGGATAGTGAAGTGGTCCTTCCATCGATCGAATGCGACCAGGGAGCTCACAAAGTAATATTCACCCATAAACTATATAAATACTTATGTGCGTGCATGACAAGTGTTTTTTCTCTCCAAAAAGAGTGTGAATGAAGTTAGCGATACATAACAAAACAGGTTTGAAAGAAGCCATCGACCCCACAGCTTAAACGTATATTTGTATAAACCATATCTGCCCTATAACAGACAACATATCAACCTAGATATCACGGATAGTTTATAGACTGAATCTGCGCACACAATTTATCAAAACTCGAGTAGTCTATCTACCTACATACACACAATAGGACTGGTGTAACAACATAGAAATATTTGAACTTTCCTCAATTATGTTCAAGTACAAAGAGAGGAGGGACATGGTAACTGACACCAGCTATATAACAACTAGCAACGAAGCAGTATGAACAATGCAATCGGAGATTAAAAATCGAAGAACAATATTCCTTGTTGCTGTGATATCTTACAATTGCGACTGTGGTACTTCTAACTGTGTTTGAGCCACACTCGACATGACACACATCGATTTATTGCACAAACTATTGCTGCGAGCACCTGTAGAATTCCGAACCAAAGCACCGTGTTGATTCTTAATCTGGGCAACATAATGCTCTTGCGACACACTCTTCAACACCGATATTATTTTTACTTAAAATATTAACCTTGTACATTGTCACTCATAAAACAAACATGATATGTTTTCAAATTCTTATAAATTACAATAAAAGTTTTGTTTTCAAAAGTTGCAAACTATTCAACAAGCCAAGGACCTTGGTTCAATTGATTAATTTTCAGGTTTCAATGATTGGTATTGGTAACTTCCAGTCTTTACTATGCTTCTTGATACCTTGAAAAGGTTGCAGTAGAGCATTCACATTAAGCAACTGGGCAATTTTATTTTGAAAATGTGTATATATCAATGTTTCATTCTCGAATCATTCACATGACAGGAATGGGAAATCCGGAAATAGCTTCACCACCAAAGTATGTATTGTTCGTTTCGATAACATTATCAAAACGTTACATTGTGGTTATGCTAGTGGGGATTGTCTGAATTGTTATACATATCGATAGTTAACATTCAGCATGATCCATGGAGGAAAGACACCACACCCAACATAGAAAGCAACAAACCGTTCACAACTTCATAGCTGACTGGAAAACACACAATATAGTAGATGTATACGTCCACGACTGTTGCAGAAACAGACGAGAGTCTTTCATTATCGCCATTATTTATGGTGCTAAATACATTGATTCTCTGAATAATTCATGCACGTTTGCCAGTTTCTTATCGGGATAGTTGTTACCTGTTGCTGTGGAGTGACCTTTCAGTGAAATAGTTTGTGGTGCCTTCAAGTGATGGAAGTAAAAACAAGGATTATCCTACCGCAATTGAAAAGGGACCTGGACCTCAGCCATTTGGGAAAATCTCAACAAATGGCTTGCCAATTGGATATTTTCAACCAGGTGAATCCCTTAAATATATAGCCCAAGTTTTCTTAGGCATAAACCAGCTTGTGATATCGGTTTAGCTGGTTTACATATGAGGAAACTAGGACTACAGCATATAAAGCTGATATCTAAGTTGCATGGTTATCACAACAACTGTCAGTAAAATATGAAAAGTAATTTATTAGAGATGTGTACTGCACAAACATATCAAATAATTACTTCAACTTGTGAAATTTCAGATTAGATATTTGGCAAACTAGGGTACTTTTGGCATTATAATATGATTAATTTGCAGGTTTCAATGATTAGTATTATAACTGCCAGTCTTTACTGAAAAGGTTGCAGTAGAGCATTTACATTAAGCAACTGGGCAATTTTATTTTGAAAATGTGTATATATCAATGTTTCATTCTCGAATCATTCACATGACAGGAATAGGAAATCCGGAAATACCTTCACCACCAAAGTATGTATTGTTCGGTTCGGTAACATTATCAAAACGTTACATTGTGGTTATGCTAGTGGGGGGTTGTCTGAATTGTTATACATATCGATAGTTAACATTCAGCATGATCCATGGAGGAAAGACACCACACCCAACATAGAAAACAACAAACCGTTCACAACTTCATATCTGACTGAAAAGCACACAATATAGTAGATGTCCACGTCCACGACATTGGATCTCTGAATAATTCATGCACGTTTGCCAGTTTCGTATCGGGATAGTTGTTACCTGTTGCTGTGGAGTGACCTTTCGGTGAAATAGATTGTGGTGCCTTCAAGTGATGGAAGGAAAAACAAGGATTATCCTATCTAAATTGAAAAAGGGACCTGGACCTCAGCCATTTAGGAAAATCTCAACAAATGGCTTGCCAATTGGATATTTTCAACCAGGTGAATCCCTTAAATATATAGCCCAAGTGTTCTTAGGCATAAACCAGCTTGTGATATTGGTTTAGCTGGTTTACATATGATGAAACTTGGACTACATAATATAAAGCTGATATATAAGTTGCATGGTTATCACAACAACTGTCAGTACAATATGAAAAGTAATTTATAAGAGATGTGTATTGCACAAACACATCAACTAATCACTTCAACCTGTCAAAGTTTGAAGTTACCTTGGTAAATTGTGAAATTTCGGATTAGAAATTTAGCAAATTAGGGTATTTTGGCATTAGATTATCGGCCTGTTTTCGGCTCCCAATGATGTCAATGATCATCCCTGAACATAATCCGTAATATGGCAATGCGGTCGAAAACACACCATATCCCAACAAGTGAAACCATGCAGTCTCATACGGCGTCCCTAAATCCTTATGTGGAGTTTGTTTTTCAGACTCGTGTGTCTGCCACAAGCTAGTGCAGATACATATCAGCATTCATTTACTGGCTATCTGCCAAAGGATTGGGGATTTTTTGGAATGAAAGTATGGGTTTCAATCCGCTTGTAACAAAATCATAGATATGGCAAGAAACGTGGTCAAATTTTTTTTGGTACTCATATTTTGAGGGGCTAAGTGCTAAGTGCAACTGAATCAAGAATAGGGCGTATCAAACTGAATTCTAGCAGTGCTATGCTACTAAACTGCTAAGGAATGAAAATATTAAAAAAGAGAGTTTCAAACTGAATTCTAGCAGTGCTATGCTGCTAAACTGCTAACGAATGAAAATATTAAAAAGGAGAGTTTCAAACTCAATTCTAGCAGTGCTATGCTGCTAAACTGCTAAGGAATGAAAATATTAAAAAAGAGAGTTTCAAACTCAATTCTAGCAGTGCTCTTCTGCTAAACTGCTAAGGAATGAAAATATTAAAAAAGAGAGTTTCAAACTGAATTTTAGCAGTGCTCTGCTGCTAAACTGCTAAGGAATAAAAATATTAAAAACGAGAGTTTCAAACTCAATTCTAGCAGTGCTATGCTGCTAAACTGCTAAGGAATGAAAATATTAAAAAAGAGAGTTTCAAACTCAATTCTAGCAGTGCTCTGCTGCTAAACTGCTAATGAATAAAAATATTAAAAAAGAGAATTTCAAACTCAATTCTAGCAGTGCTATGCTGCTAAACTGCTAAGGAATGAAAATATTAAAAAAGAGAGTTTCAAACTGAATTCTAGCAGTGCTATGCTGCTAAACTGCTAAGGAATGAAAATATTAAAAAAGAGAATTTCAAACTCAATTCTAGCAGTGCTATGCTGCTAAACTGCTAAGGAATGAAAATATTAAAAAAGAGAATTTCAAACTCAATTCTAGCAGTGCTATGCTGCTAAACTGCTAAGGAATAAAAATATTAAAAAAGAGAGTTTTAAACTCAATTCTAGCAGTGCTCTGCTGCAAAACTGCTAAGGAATGAAAATATTACAAAAGAGAATTTCAAACTGAATTCTAGCAGTGCTCTGCTGCTAAACTGCTAAGGAATAAAAATATTAAAAAAGAGAGTATCAAACTGAATTCTAGCAGTGCTCTGCTGCAAAACTGCTAAGGAATGAAAATATTAAAAAGGAGAGTTTCAAACTCAATTCTAGCAGTGCTATGCTGCTAAACTGCTATGCAATGAAAATATTAAAAAAGAGAGTTTCAAACTGAATTCTAGCGGTGCTATGCTGCTAAACTGCTAATGAATGAAATGGTAAAGAAGAGAGTTTCAAACTGAATTCTAGCGGTGCTATGCTGCTAAACTGCTAACGAATGAACATATTAAAAAAGAGAGTTTCAAACTGAATTACATCGGTGATATGCTGATAAACTGCTAAGGAAGGAAAATATTAAAAAGGAGAGTTTCAAACTCAATTCTAGCAGTGCTATGCTGCTAAACTGCTAAGGAATGAAAATATTGAAAAGTAGAGTTTCAAACTCAATTCTAGCAGTGCTATGCGGCTAAACTGCTCAGGAATAAAAATATTAATTAAGAGAGTTTCAAACTCAATTCTAGCAGTGCTATGCTGCTAAACTGCTAAGGAATGAAAATATTTAAAAAAAGTGTTTCAAGCTCAATTCTAGCAGTGCTCTGCTGCTAAACTGCTAAGGAATAAAAATATTAAAAAAGAGAATTTCAAACTCAATTCTAGCAGTGCTATGCGGCTAAACTGCTAAGGAATAAAAATATTTAAAAAGAGTTTTAAACTCAATTCTAGCAGTGCTATGCTGCTAAATCGCTAAGGAATAAAAATATTACAAAAGAGAATTTCAAACTGTATTCTAGCAGTGCTCTGCTGCTAAACTGCTAAGGAATAAAAATATTAAAAAAGAGAGTTTCAAACTGAATTCTAGCAGTGCTCTGCTGCTAAACTTCTAAGGAATGAAAATATTAAAAAAGAGAATTTAAAACTCAATTCTAGCAGTGCTATGCTGCTAAACTGCTAAAGAATGAAAATATTAATAAAGAGAGTCTCAAACGGAATTCTAGCAGTGCTATGCCGCTAAACTGCTATGCAATGAAAATATTAAAACAGAGAGTTTCAAACTGAATTCTAGCGGTGCTATGCTGCTAAACTGCTAACGAATGAACATATTAAAAAAGAGAGTTTCAAACTGAATTATATCCGTGCTATGCTACTAAACTGCTAAGGAATGAAAATATTAAAAAAGAGAGTTTCAAACTCAATTCTAGCAGTGCTATGCGGCTAAACTGCTAATGAATGAAATGGTAAAAAAGAGAGTTTCAAACTGAATTCTACCAGTGCTATGCTGCTAAACTGCTAATGAATGAAATGGTAAAAAAGAGAGTTTCAAACTCAATTCTAGCAGTGCTATGCGGCTAAACTGCTAATGAATGAAATGGTAAAAAAGAGAGTTTAAAACTCAATTCTAGCAGTGCTCTGCTGCAAAACTGCTAAGGAATGAAAATATTAAAAAAGAGAGTTTCAAACTCAATTCTAGCAGTGCTATGCTGCTAAACTGCTAATGAATGAAATGGTAAAAAAGAGAGTTTCAAACTGAATTCTAGCGGTGGTATGCTGCTAAACTGCTAACGAATGAACATATTAAAAAAGAGAGTTTCAAACTGAATTCTAGCAGTGCTCTGCTGCTAAACTGCTAAGGAATGAAAATATTTAAAAAGAGAGTTTCAAACTCAATTCTAGCAGTGCTATGCTGCTAAATCGCTAAGGAATGAAAATATTACAAAAGAGAATTTCAAACTGAATTCTAGCAGTGCTCTGGTGCTAAACTGCTAAGGAATAAAAATATAAAAAAGAGAGTTTCAAACTGAATTCTAGCAGTGCTCTGCTGCTAAACTGCTAAGGAATGAAAATATTAAAAAAGAGAATTTCAAACTCAATTCTAGCAGTGCTATGCTGCTAAACTGCTAAAGAGTGAAAATATTAAAAAAGAGAGTTTCAAACTGAATTCTAGCAGTGCTATGCTGCTAAACTGCTAAGGAATGAAAATATTAAAAAAGAGAGTTTCAAACTGAATTCTAGCAGTGCTATGCTGCTAAACTGCTAACGAATGAACATATTAAAAAAGAGAGTTTCAAACTGAATTATATCCGTGATATGCTGATTAACTGCTAAGGAATGAAAATATTAAAAAGGAGAGTTTCAAACTCAATTCTAGCAGTGCTATGCTGATAAACTGCTAAGGAATGAAAATATTACAAAAGAGAATTTCAAACTGAATTCTAGCAGTGCTCTGCTGCTAAACTGCTAAGGAATGAAAATATTAAAAAAGAGAGTTTCAAACTGAATTCTAGCAGTGCTATGCTGCTAAACTGCTAAGAAATGAAAATATTGAAAACGAGAGTTTCAAACTGAATTCTAGCAGTGCTATGCTGCTAAACTGCTAAGGAATGAAAATATTAAAAAAGAGAGTTTCAAACTCAATTCTAGCAGTGCTATGCTGCTAAACTGCTAAGGAATGAAAATATAAAAAAATAGAGTCTCAAACGGAATTCTACCGGTGCTATGCTGCTAAACTGCTAACCAAGGGCGATAGGTCTCTCTAGCCAGTTACATTAGACACAATAGTTGGTCATGGTGGTTGTTCAGTTTATCTAGGCAGTAATCTCGATGCATATAGCTACCAATGACGGCTAGTCTATAAACAGCTATTGATAATAGTCACTATAGCCAATCAGGGTGGTATGTCTATATTGCCAGTTACATTAGTCATTGTAGCTAGTCGTGATGGCTATTTAGTACATGTGGGCAGCAATATTGATCAAAGTAGCTATAATTGTATAATATTCTACACAGTAAGCTAGTAAATGTAGTCACTATAGCTAACCTGGGTGGTAAGTCTATCTAGCTAGTTAATCAGTCACTATAGCTAGCCATTGTGGTTAATCAGCACATGTGGGCAGTAGTATTGATCAACATAGTTAGCTATAGCGGATAATCTTTCCAGAAAGCTAGTAAGTGTAGTCACTCAAGCTAACCTGGGTGTCAAGTCTATCTAGACAGTTAATTATTCATATAAATAGTCATTGTGTATGCCTATAGCTAGTCATGGTGGTTATTCAGTATATATGGGCAGTTATATAGATCAAAGTAGCCAGATAGGAAGATAGTCTATACCACAAGCTAGTAATAGTAGTCACTGCAGCTAGCCAGGGTGGTAAGTCTATCTAGCCAGTTACTGTAGTCATAATGGCTAATCATGGTGGTTGTGCAGTTTAAATAGGCAGTAATAATAATCAATATAGCTAGCACTGGCTAATAACAAGTCACTATAGCTCACCAGGGTGGTAAGTCCATGTAGTGAGCTACATTGGTTACTATATTTAGTCATTGTGGTAATTCAGTACATATGGACAGTAATATCGATCAAAGTAGCTAGCTATGGTGGATGATCTGTACAGAAAAGCTGGTAAGTGTAGACATCATAGCTAACCATTGTGGTAAGTCTATCTAGCCAGTTCCATTAGTCACTATAGCTGGTCATGATGGTCACAAAGTTTATACGGTCAGTAGTATTTATCAATGTAGCTAACTATAGTTATCAAGCCAGTATGCAATACTAGTCACAAAAAATAATTCATATTATATGTCCCGAATCCAAAGATTTGGGAACCTACCCATCTTCTATGATGGGCCCTTAAAATTGTGAACCCCAAATTTGAACCCGTGAAGTTTAAACATGTCAGCTATAAATGAGTCATGTACATATGCAGGACGGTCCATAAATGTCCCAACGTCCTTATTATATGCCAGAATCCAAAGATATAGGCACATCAATACACATTTTCTGTGATGGGCCCTTAAATGTTTGAACCCCAAAATGATGTACTAGTATGTGCAGTGATAACCTATGTCAACTATATATGAGTCACGTACAGATGCAGGAGGGTCCATATATGTCCCAACATCCATATTATATTCCCAGAATTCAAAGATTTAGGCACCTACCCATTTTCTATGATGGGCCCTTAAAATGGTGAACCCCAATTTGGAGCCTGTGTAGTCTAAACCTAAGTCAACTATATCGGAGTCCTGTACCGATGCAGGAGATTCCAGACATGTCCTAACACCTACAATATATTCCCAGAATCCAAAGATTTAGGCACCTGCCCATTTCTATGAAAGGGCCCTTGAAATAGCGAACCCCAAATATGAGCCCATGCAGTTTAAACCAAATTCAACTACATATATATATGAGTCATGTACAGATGCAGGACGGTCCACATTTGTCCCAACATCCATATTATATGCCAGAACCAAAGTATAGGCACATACACAATTTCTGTTTGAACCCCAAAATGAAGTTCGTGCAGTGAACCTAAGTCAACTATATATGAGTCATGTACAGCTGCAGGACGGTCTATATATGCCCAACATCCATATTATATGCCAGAATCCAAAGATATAGGCACATACACATTTTCAGTGATGGGCCCTTAAATGTTTGAACCCCGATATGGAGCCCGTGCAGTGAAAACGTAAGTCAACTATATCAGTTTCATTCACAGATGCAGAAGGTTCAGATATGTCCCAACATCCATATTATATTCACATAATCCCAAGATTTAGCCACCGACTCATTTTCTATGATGGGCCCCTAAAATGGTGAACATCAAATTTGAGTCTCTGCAGTGTAGGGGAAACTGGGGTGGAGTGGGACAGTGGGTACTGTGGGCAGTGGATATAACTCCATACCATCGATGAGTTACCTATTATGTATGGATTCATTTGATGCTCATAAGATGTCCCCAGAACATATGACATGAATCAAAGGTGTAGCAAGCATATTATAATTTGTATGTGATTTTTATGGAATCTGAGCAATATTTTTTCGAACACAACATTTTGAAATTTTTCATATGCGAGATATTTTCTTACCGACTCTGAGCTCTGAAACAACTGTGTTTGGGCTTCAAATTGTATATCTGTTTCAACACCTTAGCATAGGCGTGTTGCTAAAATATTGACTCAACTGATACATGACTATGTCGGGTTAGAGTGGGACATGTGGCTCGGTGTACATTGGGACTGTTAGTTACAGTAATATAGAGTTGAGCAGATCTTTGGAAAATACCATTCCTGGTTGCTTT
Source organism: Siphonodentalium dalli (assembly GCA_032622095.1). Taxonomy (NCBI): domain Eukaryota; kingdom Metazoa; phylum Mollusca; class Scaphopoda; order Gadilida; family Siphonodentaliidae; genus Siphonodentalium; species Siphonodentalium dalli. The sequence continues at coordinate 72,212,518 of CP136061.1, forward strand.
TATCTTCTACATGTAGACCCCAAACATAACTTTTTTCAATTAGTTTGTCAGATTAGAATTGGGCCCTGTGGATTGAAACTGTGTCCCACTCCTCTCCGATTGAGTGGAAGTATCAATAAAGCCTTGTGTTTCAACTATATGAATGCGTGTTACCACAGAACGAATTTCCCTCTTTGAATGAATAAATATTTCAGTTGTTGTTATAGGGTATGTTATGGAATTCCAATGGGTGACCCACTGTACCCCCTGACCCGGGGAAGTGTGAGACATTTGGGTACCTTGTTTAAGTTGCCAGCATGGGAAATATATCAAGATGGCAATGATGTATAAATAGTACAAAAAGCAACAGTCATGTAGCACAAATTGAGTAATGAGCATTCAAAGAAAAAATGTCCCACTCCACCCCAGTTCTCACTACACAGGGTTCACCATTTTAAGGGTCAATCATAGAAAAAGGGTATGTGCTTAAACATTTAGATTCTGGGATATATTGTGGATAATGGGACATATCTGGACCCTCCTGAATCCGGACTTGACTCAGGTATAGCTGACATAGGTTTTCACTGCACTGGCAGGGGGTGGGGTCGGAAAAAAAATTCAGGCACGTATGGCATTTTTTCCCTTTCGATCATTTTTTGTACCCACCCACCCCCATCGCCAAATTTTGTTCCGTTTTCGACAGTTTTTTCCGACCATTTTTGGACACACACCCCCTTAAAACACTAAAACAGTAATAAAGATGCGAAAACCGGCGGAAACAGTTGTTAATAACTTTCAAGTGAATTTAGGCCCATACTAGTATGTGAGCTTCCTATGTTTTGAGAAAACACAAGCATGACTATTTTCGTTTTCTGAATGGATGTCAGAACACATCTATGGCGCTAGTAACATTTTGATATTCTACCTGATTCGACCAGTGATTCGACTGCTATCTCCCAACATTTAAAGAAATGGAATTATGCAATGCTGCCTTATCAGAATATATAGTCCGATTTGAGATACAACTACGATTAAAAGACATTGTTGACAGCTGATCAGTCACGTAGCTCACTTCTTCATTTAAAAGCAATAAGAAGCAACATTTATTTCTTACTACTTTTGTAAATATGTGTCCAAATGTGTCAAGTTGACAAATCGAACGCACACTTAGTGTGCATTATGTATGGTTTAAGTCGGTTTTGTTGATTTGAACAATTGTTAAGTTGAGGAACAAGGTTACAGCAGTCTATAGATGAGAATGTTTTGGTATTTACTTTTTTGTTTTATGTTTTTAGTTGTATAAGTCTGTAAAATTCAGTCTTAGCTCAATATTATCATGTGCCAACTTTATGTGAAGAGAAATCCACTTCTATTTTTACATTGTTATGACAAAGGTTGTTTTACTGACAAGCCGTCCAGATTTGTTTTTTATCTGTTTTATTTACACATTTAATTGTGTTTAGATCAATGTCTAGATTGTGATAAAACAAGCCATAGATTCACATGAAATAATGTCGCCATTAATACTTCTTTTGAATTATGACAAGTTCAGTTATATAGGCAGAATGACTATAGTGAAGTTTTATTGGTATAATCAAACTTTGAAAACCAAACTTGGTAAAAGTCGACAATCAAAGGAAGTTTTACATGACTTATTGTTATGTTTTATCAAACGAAGATATCTAGTCTAATAGTGATGCCAAATACTCTATGTCCTGTTATCACAGTGTTTACTTTTTTTATTTTAAAGTTTTATTTTTAATCAGCCCAGCTGAGCCCAGTTGCTGTTTCATAGTTTTATAGTGATGAGCATTCCTCTTATTTTTCTTTTATACCTTAATGCTAAATGTTATTTGTGTTTGTTTTATATGCAGATTATTCTAAAACAAGATAATTTTGTTATGATAATGGTTGTTGTTTATATGACAATCCCTTAGTGCTCTTCAGTGTATAAGATATAACTTATCAGCTGAACCCTCATGTAATACAAAACTGAATAAGTCTACAGTCAGTATATTTTATTACAAGTGTGTATATTTGATTAGCTCGGTTTAACATCAAAAGGCAGACTTTGCTTTTTAAAAATCGCTCATGCAGGATCACGTTCAAAGTTCCCATGGACTAACACCCATTTATAAAAAATACAACTGGATAACTGTCTGCAGTCAGTTTACCAGTTAGGGTTACATTATTTCTCTCATTCAAATTGGTTTTGAAGCCCAACTCATTGCCAAAACACAAAAAAAACAAGCAGGAAATTTTGTTTTTAGTTGCGGACAAAATTGCTTGTTGGTGGGTTTGACCACCCACCCACCCCGACATATGTGCCGGAATTTTTTGTTCCCCCTGGCTCAAATTTGGGGTTCTGGCATCTAATTTGAATATCGGGAGAATAGTTTACTTAGGTTACACTTGCACAGGCTCAAATTTGGGGTTCACCATTTTAAGGGCCCATCATAGAAAATTGTTATGTGCCTATATCTTTGGATTCTGGAATATAATATGAATATTGGGTCACATCTGGACCATCCTGCATCTGGACATGACTCGGGCATAGTTGACATAGATTTGGCATATGTTTTCACTGCACAAGCTCAACTTTGGGATTCACAATTTTAAGGGTCCATCATAAAAGATTGGTATGTGACTATATCGTTGGATTCTGGCATATAATATGGATATCGGGACATATCTGGATCATCCTGCATCTGGACATGACTCAGGTTTAAACGGCTCAAATTTGGGGTTTACCATTTTAAGGGCCCATTATAGAAAATTATAATGGCCTATATCTTTGGATTATGTAATAAAATATGGATATGGGACATATCTGGACCGTCCTGCATCTGGACATGACTCGGGTATAGTTGACATAGGTTTTCACTGCACGGGCTCAAATTTGGGGTTCACCATTTTAAGGGCCCATCATAAAAAATGGGTATGTGCCTATATCTTAGATTCTGGCATGCAATATGGATATTGGGACATATCTGGACCCTCCTGTATCTGGATATGAATCAGGAAAAGCTGAAATATGTTTTCACTGCACGGGCTCAAATATGGGGTTCACCATTTTAAGGGCTATCATAAAAAAAATGTTATGATTTAGGGACCTGCGAATATTCGAGATTCGATTCGATGTCGATATCGGGCACCCGATTCGAGATCGACACCGAATCGGTCTGCTGATTCGGATATGTTCGAATCGGTGTTACTTTGGTGTAGTCTCGTTTTTTTGCGTCTAGATAACATATGCAAATGATATGAACTCACAAAAATTGAAGCACAAGGTTGCCAAGTTAGCCAACATAGGTAATTTTGAATGTATGTCATTCAGAATAAACGTGCATGTTGGTGTTTGGTCTATTGTGGTGTGAACAGTTTATCAGATAACTATAACTACCATTGGTATCGGACTGCAACAATTATATAGCAGTAATTGTCCGAGAGCCTGCTGGGTTCTATTTGCAAAATTGTGTACGAAAGATTTGATGTCCCAGATTTGTTCCACCCCAGGAACGTTTGAAGAAATCCGATTTCTTAAGTCCGCATTCCTGGCGTTATGGGGCCGGAGACCCCACAAAAACTCCAAAAATGACTATTTGCACTTTTGAGTACAAAGCTGATTTGTTATATTATTAGTACTCCAGCAATCACTGACCAATAATACACAATTTCTGAAAAGAAATTTCCTGGCGTGAAGTGGGGGTGAAGTTAAGTCCCAGGGGTACCCCTATTAGCTCCCGGACTAATAGGTTCAAACCACCAAAAGTCGTCTCAATTTATAAAATGGCCCAATAATTGAATAAATTGACAAATTTATGTCACATTCAACCACACGTGTGTTCCATATCCAAGTCGAGTGTCCAAACCAATTCAACTGTTGTCTCAAACCATGCAATGGGTGTTACAACCACCCACCGAGTGACCCAAACCATAAAACTAGTATAACAAACCAGCCATTGAGTTCCAAATCCATCCAAATGGTGTCATAAACCATCTACTAACTTGCATCTCAATACATTTAAACAAGTGTACAAAACCCTCCTCCGAGTATTCAACCCTTTCATGACGGGTGATGTGCTGATACAGCATTAATAATCCTGTGCCATGCATTCTCCCATATACATGTATGCGGGTCTCCCATATGGAGTCCTGCATATGTTATGAGAATTCTGTGACTCACAAGGCCAAGGTAAGTAATGTTAGGCCAATGCATTTCCTTATATATGCGATGCACCCTATGGCACAGGATTTTCGCCAAATGTCAAGAAGCTACGGTCAAGGATTAAGACCATCAAATGAGTGTTCCAAACCACCCAATGGGTTTAAAATCCAAACCAAGAGACACTCGCTGGGTTGTTCGAGATATCCGATGGATGATTTTGTATAATAGTTGTGACAATTTTTCGATGGTGTGGGACATTCTGCATGGGGTGGTTTTAGACACCAGGCGGATTGTTTTTAGACATTCTTGGTCCGGGTGGTTTGAGGCAATCGCCATGTTGCATGGGACGGCCATTGGATTGGTATGAACACTCATTGATTGGTTTTATTGGACACACATGGGATGGTGTGGGGTTCTCAATTGATGATTTGAGAAGCTCGTTGTGAGGTTTGGAACACAGCGTGCATGATTTGGGACATTTTCTGGATGATATATGGTGTCAATCGTTGGATGGTTTGGATTACTCATCACGGCGTGTTTGGGCACCATTTGGTTTGCGAGACTAGTTGGGTCGATTTGGATGCGTATTGGGTGGTTCGGGACACTGTTTGGCAATTGGCAGTGCCCGTTCTATGGACTGTGTTGGTTTGGTATACTATATTAATTAAAATGGTGGTTTGAGACCCCAGATGCGTGGACTTAAGCTCCTTAGATGACACTCGTTAAGTGGTTTTGGAAACTCATTGGATATGTTTGTATACAAGTTTGGTGGCTTTTGACACTCATTTCATGGCATATAGCACTATTGGCTATAAATTATATGAGAAGATTTTAGTCGGGGAGCCAATAAGGTCCACCTGCACCCCCCCCCCCCGATGATTACAAATAACCTTATTTTTATTGTTCCCTATGGTATCCAGATAAAGAATCCGGAATTCACCGAAAATAAAGGTGGCCCTACTGGGTGCTAGAGCCATTTGAATCCAAGATGGCCGCCATTTCCGCTAACTCCGACCAGATGTATTTAATCGTTGTAATAGATCGGTTGTTAGCAAAAGACACAGACAAAATGTATGCCATTGTGTTGGTATGATGTCCTTCTTCCAAATGACGGCAAATTATTTCGAAAAAAATTCAAAATGGCCGCCGCAAAATGACGTCATATGCACGAAAATAGGAAATTTAATTTATATTTCACCATATCTTCCATTTTTCTTCACATTAATCATTAGTAAATGGCAATGTTTTTGAGACAGTCGTCAAGGGTGATATTATAGCGTCATTTTAAGAGATATGCCATTGACGAGGGTTAAGTAATAGATACAGAAAAGAGGATTTGAAAAATAGGGGTGAAATTGTCGATTTTTTTTGCAAGACGATTTTGCTGTATTTAATCGTTATAATAGATCGACTGTTAGCAAAAGGCACAGACAAAATGTATGCCATCTTGTTGGCATGATGTCCTTCTTCAAAATGACGAAAATAATTTCGAAAAAAAATTAAAATGGCCGCCGAAAAATGACGTCATATGCACGAAAATAGGAAATTTAATTAATATTTCACCATATCTTCCATTTTTCTTCACATTAATCATTAGTAAATGGCAATGTTTTGGAGAAAGTCATCAAGCGTGATATTATAGCGTCATTTGAAGACATTTGCCATTGACGATGGTTCAATAATAGATACAGAAAGAGGATTTTAAAAAGAGGGGTGAAATTTTCGATTTTTTTTGCAAGACGATTTTGATAGTCATTTTAACGACAAACCACGCAGGATGTTAATAGAATGTCAACAACTATGTGCTTTAGTTTATTGGACGGATGTTTTACTTCAATGGGAATGAAATTGGTGTAGAAAATTTCCAAAATGGCCGCCGAAAATATGAAAAATGGTAAATATTGCCCCAGGGTGTCCTGCAATGGCTTACAAGTTGTGGTTGATATATAAAATTGGCTAATCTGTATTATATACATTGAATACTAACATGTCTGATGCACCATGGATCATTGTTTCTATTGTCACCACTGACATCACCAGAAATATTGGATATTTCTCTCTCAAACTTGACATAAATATCGGCAAAAGTTAACTTTTCAGGGTTGGACAATTTTTTTAAGTAAAATGCAACTATCATTGGTATCAAAAGTATTTATCTTAAATGTGTCACACTACGGTGTTTATAGACCAAATTGCTCAAGATGGCTTCCAAAATGGCAACCAAATTTGTAAAAAGTTAATGTTTTACATATATCCCGAACATTATTATCTGCGTTATTCGACAAGGTAGCAAACTGTGACTCACTTGGTTATTATACGTGTTAGTTAATTAACCGACAACTACGTTCTATTATGTTTGTCCCAGTTCCGTATGGGGCATGACAAATTCATTTTAAAGTTGCAGTATGGAATTTTGCGGAGAACCTCTTTTGTGATTCTGGCCATATTATTGAAAGGAAATGATGGGCAAAACTTTGAGACGGAACTGAGATGAACCATAATATGTGGCTATTCTGGCCCATTATGATAAAAAGTGATCAACTGGATAAAAGATGGATGCCAATATGGCAGCCAGGGAGTTACTGTATGATCATAGGTGATGTGAATAGGTATACAGGGAGTTACTGTATGGTCATGAATGATGTGAATAGGTATACAATGAGTGACCATATGGTTATGAGTAGGTATACAATGAGTGACTATATGGTTATGAGTGGGGTGTCCATGGTGAGATGCATAGGAATATAAGGAGTGGCTGTATGGGCATGTGTGAGGTGAATCGGTATACATGTAGTGACTGTACGGTATATTGTGTGTGGCCGATGTGATCGTATGGGCATTGGTGTGGTGTATATATATAACGAGAGTAGCTACATGGTCATCCGTGTGTTATGTATATATGGAGTGACTGTAAGGTCGTGGTGGTCGTGATGTATATGTGTACCGTGTGTGGCTGTATTGTGACATGTGGTGTATATGTATATTTGTGCTGTCTGTATGATCATGGATGGAGTGCGTAGATAAATAGGGAGTGATTTTATGGTTATGGGTAATGTGTATAGGTGCACATGGTATGCCTGTAGTCAAGATTGAAGTTATATGCATACCTGGAATAAGCTGTATGGTCATTGACGAGCGTGTAGCTATATAGGGAGTGCCCTTTTTGGTAACGGGTGGGTCGTATATTTATATATGTTGTGGATGTATTATCATCGGTGGTGTATATGGTGTAGATGAATGATCATGGATGGCGTGTATGAGTATACAGTGAGTTGATGAATTGTCATGTGTGAGGTGTATATGCAAGTATGAGACTTATGAGTGGTCGTGTGTGCGGGTATTGGTATATTTGGAAGGGCTCACCATTGGTGTGTGAGGTGTATATGTATATCTGGATTGACTCTATGGTCATGGGTATGGTGAATAGATATACATGTAGTGGCTGCATGGTCCATGGTGAGGTGAATAGGTATACAATGAGCGACTGTATGATCGTGAATGTGGTGAATATGTATACATAGAGTGACTATATGGTCAGGTGTAGGAGTATACCTGGTGTTCATGCATGGTGATTCATGGCTGTATCGTGATTTGTGGCATGTACCGGTATAGCCAAATAAGGCTGTATGGTCAGGTGTACGTGTATAGAGTGGGTGGCTATATTGTCATTTGTGTGGTGTTTATGCACATATGAGGTCATGGGATGCGTTGTACATGTGTAATTTGGGTGGCTATCGCTTTCCACAATAACTCAAGGATATGTTAATCAATAGAGAGGTCGTGTCAAAGAGTTCTCCACCTTGATAGTGTTTGTGTACATGGGGGAACTTTAAACGTGAAAAGCGATAGCCACCCATTACCACACAGTCATTCCATATATGCATAAACACCACAGACATAACAATATAGTGACCAACTGTATAAACGTACACCTGACCCATGACCATGGATGACCATACAGCCATGTGTCACAATGCAAGCACACCGGGTATAATACACAACATGACCCATAACCATAGAGTCACTCCTTGTATACCCATTCACCTCACCATTGGCCATACGGTCATCCCATGTATACCTATTCTCCACACACACATGGTCAAATAGACATTCAATATATACATCAGCACCACAACAATGACCATATAGTCACCCCGGGTATATATATCCACCTCACCAATGGTCATATAGCCACTCGCTTCATACACATACCCTCATCCATGGCACCTGGTATACTCCTTCATCTGACCTATGGCCATATAGTCACCCCGTGTGTACCTATTCAAAACATTCATACATGATCATGGTCAATCATTGTATATATATTCACCTCACCCTTGGCCATGTCACTCCCTGTATCCCTATTTGTCACACCATAGCAGAATAGCCACTCAAGATATACTAATACTCCCCAGCCATGTCAGTATATTCAATCCATGTATGCATATGCACATCATCCATGGCCATATAGCCGCTCGCTATATACACATACCCCTCGCCCATGACCATATAGCAACACATGTGTATGCCCGTATAACCTACACATGACCATACCGCAACGAGTCACCAAGCAGGAACACCGGGTATACTCATACACCTGACACATGACAATTTAGTCACTCCCTGCATAGCTATTCATTACATTTATGATCATACAGTCACTCATTGTATACATACATGTACTCGTCTCACCATTGACCATACAATAACTCCCTGTATACCTATTCACCTTACCTATGATCATATAGTAACTCCATGGCATTCACCCTATATCCAGTTGATATGTTTTATCATAATGGACCAGAATAGCCACATATTATGGTTCGTCTCAGTTCCGTTTCAAAGTTCTGCCCATTTCCTTTCAATAATATGGCAAGAATCACAAAAGAGGTTCTCAGCCAAATTTCATACTGCAACTTTAAAATGAATTTGTCATGCCCCATACGGAACTGGGACAAACATAATAGAACGAGGTTGCCAGCTAATTAACTAACACGTAAAATAACCAAGTGAGTCACAATTTAATACATTGTCGGATAACGCAGAGAATAATGTTCGGGATATATGTAAAAAATTAACTTTTTACAAATTTGGATGCCATTTTGGAAGCCATCTTGAGCAATTTGGTCTATAAACACCATAGTGTGACACAATTAAGATAGACCAAAACAATAAATACCTTTGATACCAATGATAGTTGCATTTTACTTAAAACAATTGTCCAACCCTGAAAAGTTAAATTTTGCCGATATTTATGTCAAGTTTGTGAGAGAAATATCCAATATTTCTGGTGATGTCAGTGGTGACAATAGAAACAATGATCCATGGTGCATCAGACATGTTAGTATTCAATGTATGTAATACAGATTAGCCAATTTTATATATCAACCACAACTTGTAAGCCATTGCAGGACACCCTGGGGCAATATTTACCATTTTTCATATTTTCGGCGACCATTTTGGAAATTTTCTACACCAATTTCATTCCCATTGAAGTAAAACATCCGTCCAATAAAATAAAGCACATAGTTGTTGACATTCTATTAACATCCTGCGTGGTTTGTCGTTAAAATGACTATCAAAATCGTCTTGCAAAATCCTCTTTCTGTATCTATTATTGAACCATCGTCAATGGCAAATGTCTTCAAATGACGCTATAATATCACGCTTGATGACTTTCTCAAAAAAATTGCCATTTACTAATGATTAATGTGAAGAAAAATGGAAGATATGGTGAAATATTAATTAAATTTCCTATTTTCGTGCATATGACGTCATTTTTCGGCGGCCATTTTGATTTTTTTTCAAAATTATTTTCGTCATTTTGAAGAAGGACATCATGCCAACAAAATGGCATACATTTTGTCTGTGGCTTTTGCTAACAATCGATCTATTACAACGATTAAATACAGCAAAATCGTCTTGCAAAAAAAATCGACAATTTCACCCCTATTTTTCAAATCCTCTTTTCTGTATCTATTACTTAACCCTCGTCAATGGCATATTTCTTAAAATGACGCTATAATATCACGCTTGATGACTGTCTCAAAAACATTGCCATTTACGAATGATTAATGTGAAGAAAAATGGAAGATATGGTGAAATATAAATTAAATTTCCTATTTTCGTGCATATGACGTCATTTTTCGGCGGCCATTTTGAATTTTTTTCGAAATAATTTGCCGTCATTTGGAAGAAGGACATCATACCAACAAAATGGCATACATTTTGTCTGTGTCTTTTGCTAACAACCGATCTATTACAACGATTAAATACATCTGGTCGGAGTTAGCGGAAATGGCGGCCATCTTGGATTCAAATGGCTCTAGCACCCAGTAGGGCCACCTTTATTTTTCGGTGAATTCCGGATTCTTTATCTGGATACCATAGGGAACAATAAAAATAAGGTTATTTGTAATCATCCGATGGGGGGGGGTGCAGGTGGACCTTGTTGGCTCCCCGACTATTTAGTTACAATATAAATTAATGAAAATAATATGTTTTTATTTTTGATGGTCTGGTGACCTTTAGCCGAACTTGCCCAATTTGACTGCTACCGGTGGCCATGTTGTCCCTATTTTCGATATTGATGGCATCGTTTCTGCTAAAATGGGCGGTTCATGTCTGCCATCGTATTGGTATTCAGTATTCAGTACACGGGTGAGTTCAATTACCTTCTGGGCATTACAATAATAATTGATTTTTCTTCGAAATTGTATTTTAAATCTATTTTAATTTGATGGACACTGAAGGGCCAAATCCTCGTGATATGGCTCATTACTATCAGATATCGATTTAGCATGGTACATTTTTTTTTTAGCAAAAAATGGAAATTATATGGTAAAATGTAGCGAAATTTGCACAATTTTACCACTTCCGGACACCATTTTGTCCGCTATTTTGGATTTTGTAATTACAACAATAATAATATATTAATAATTTCACAAGGAACGAAATATCAAACAATAAAGCTATGCACGTAAATAGGACTTTATTCAAAGAACTCCATAAATTTCCCCCCAATGCGGATTTTGAAAATGTTGTTCCCCCGATTGTGCCCGAAAAAATGACAAAAATATTGCATATTATAGATTTTCCATTGTTTTATCTGTTATATGAGAATATGAAATGCTAGATGTTACTTCACCATTGATTCTGACCAAGAACAATACAGATCTTAGCTAAAGGGCTTCTCCAGAAAGTAGTTCTCAGAAAGTATACACGACGAAAGTTTTTCTGTAAAATCAATTAGAAAACTGGTCACAGAGAGTTGCTCGCACACTTTTGAAAACACCCATGACGTTGGATATCAACTCATGAATAACTCTTGAGTTGGCGCCGATAGTTGAATGACACTACTTCAATGCGATTGTTGTTCAGCCGGGTTCTGACACCAGCAATCAATTCTGCCCGTGTTTATACTTGACATAAATCTGTCATCGTCCTCGCTTCAAATGTCTATATAGTTCTGCAGCTTTTGAAGAAATTCCCAACGCAGTCATACTTGACATTGATTCGCGCGAACTTGTTTTTCCCCATTGTGCAGGATTGTTGAGTTGGCGCCGATAGTTGAATGACACTACTTCAATGCGAATGTTGTTCTGCCGGGTTCTGACACCAGCAATCAATTCTGCCCGTGTTTATACTTGACATAAATCTGTCATCGTCCTCGCTTCAAATGTCTATATAGTTCTGCAGCTTTCGAAGAAATTCCCAATGCGGTCATACTTGACATTAATTCGCGCGAACTTGTTTTTCCCCATTGTGCAGGATTGTGCCCATGATAGGGACACATCATTTATCCTATGGGGTGAGTCTGGTGTTTAGGTATCCTGTTATATAGCAACAACATACTTTCAAATAAATCGAATCATAAATTGGAATGTCCCACCTGAAAGTGTTCATAGAACACAGGCTTAGCATAATACATGATTGTACAGCTTAATAAAAACCTAACAAAGTCACGTTTAATTAAAAGGAATATTGCATTGTTTTATCGCTTATATGAGAATATGAAATGCTAGGTGTTACTACACCATTGACTTTGACCAAGTTTTTTTTTTACCATTTGGTCTGTGAACAATGATGATAGTGGAGATAGTATAAAGAAAAAATATTATCTGTGTGTACGGCAGTGCAAATAAAACAATTTTTCGGGTTTTCGTTGGGACTTAACACGAACCCACCATCTCATTAACACATATCCAAAAATTACCCACCCCAATAATACTTACTCCTATATAATTAAGTATTATTGGGGTAGGGTCAATTGTTTCACATGGCATGTGCTTCTTAAATGAAAACGCACGGAATTTCGTTTCTTAAACGAGGTTATTATGACTAGCGATAGCAGGATAACTATTGAGGAAATTAATTTTCTAGTTTTTTGGGGGCACTTTAAAAAAACCCATTCAGAAATGAAAACGCAAGGAATTTGTTTCAGAAATTGTGTATTATTAATCAGTGATGACTAGAGCACTATTAATATGAAAATCAACTTTGTACTCGAAAGTGCAAATAGAAGTAATTTTTGGAGTTTTGGGGGATACTTTCAAAACCCCTTTTCTGAAATGAAAACGCAAGGAAATGTCGTTTCAGAAATTGTGTATTGTTGATCAGTAATTGCTGGAGCACAATTAATACAAAAATCAGCGTTGTACTCAAAAGTGCAAATATAATTCATTTTTGGGGTTTTGTGTGGTCTCTGGCCCCTAAACGTCAGGAATGCGGAACTTAAGAAATCCTATTTCTTTGAACGTTCCTGTGGTGTACCACATCTGGGGCATCAAACCTTTCGTATGCGATTGTGCAAATAGACCCATCAGGCTCCCTTATTATAACGATGTACCCATTTCCAAGTGTGTCAAATTCTGTGTTATCTTTATTAAATAATGTAGACAAGTTACTTCAATTCCATGAGGTTGGTGATACGTTGATTGAACTACGTGTCTTTAAATGTCAAACTGTCACTTCTTGTGTAATGGTCGCCATGACACAACTAGATAGAAATTCAATGCAACATATCCCAAACCCCCAATGAGACCGAGAGTGACTTGCCTATGTCATGATTTCCCTAAAAAAGATGCAAGTTCCAACTGCTGTTTAAGAAGATTAAATTTTTTATATAGTATCTAGTGAATTTTGCAGTTTTTGTAATGAGACACCGAATTACACACTGGTAAACAATGTCAACCACTAGCTGATTCGATTCGAGATTCGATGTCGATATCAGGAAGGAGATTTGATATCGAGATTCGATTCGATGCAAAATCCCCGATTCGCAGACCCCTATTATGATTGTGCTATACCTTTGGATTCTGGGCATAAGATATGGATATTGGGACTTAGCTGGACCATCCTGCATCCGGACTTGACTCATGTATAGTCATCTACATTGGTAGATATGCTGGGCAACTTGTGTTTTCCCCACTGGTATTAAAGTTGTCATGTTTACAACCAAGTGGCACATGTTTTCACTGCATGGACTCAAATTCGGGGTTCGGGTTCGCCATTTTAAGTGTGCCTATATCTTTAGATTCTGGTATTTAATATGGATATTGGGACATATTTGGACCCTCCTGTATCTGGACATGAATCAGGAAAAGCTGACATATGTTTTCACTGCACGGGCTCAAATTTGGTGTTCTCCATTGTAAGGGCCCAGCATTAAAAATGGGTATGCGCATATATCGTTGAATTCTGGCATATAATATGGATGTTGGGACATATCTGGACCGACCTGCATCTGGGCATGACTCACGTATAGTTTACTTAGGTTTAAACTTGAGGGGCTCAAATTTGGGGTTTACCATTTTAAGGGCCCATCATGGAAAATTGCTATGTGCATATATCTTTGGATTCTGGGATGTAATGTGGATATTGGGACATATATGGACCATCATGATTATGTACATGACTCAGGTATAGTAGACATAGATTTTCACTGCACGGGCTCAAATTTGGGGTTCACCATTTTAAGGGCCCATCATAAAAATTTGGTATGTGCCTATATCTTAGATTCTGGCATGCAATATGGATATTGGGACATATATCTGGACCCTCCTGTGTCTGGACATGAATCAGGAAAAGCTGACATATGTTTTCACTGCACGGGATCAAATTTGGGGTTCTCCATTGTAAAGGCCCATCATAAAAATGGGTATGCCCCCATATCGTTGGATTCTGGCATATAATATGGATGTTGGGACATATCTGGACCGACCTACATCTGGACATGACTCACGTATAGTATACTTAGGTTTAAACTTGAGTGGCTCAAAATTGGGGTTTACCATTTAAGGGCCCATCATGGAAAATTGTTATGTGCATATATCTTTGGATTCTGGGATGTAATGTCGATATTGGGACATATATGGACCATCATGCATATGTACATGACTCAGATATAGTAGACATAGATTTTCACTGCACGGGCTCAAATTTGGGGTTCACCAGTTTAAGGGCCCATCATAAAGAATTGGTATGTGCCTATGTCTTAGATTCTGGCATGCAATATGGATATTGGGACATATTTGGACCCTCCTGTATCTGGACATGAATCAGGAAAAGCTGACATATGTTTTCACTGCACGGGATCAAATTTGGGGTTCTCCATTGTAAAGGCCCATCATAAAAATGGGTATGCCCCCATATCGTTGGATTCTGGCATATAATATGGATGTTGGGACATATCTGGACCGACCTGCATCTGGGCATGACTCACGCATAGTTTACTTAGGTTTAAACTTGAGGGGCTCAAAATTGGGGTTTACAATTTTAAGGGCCCATCATGGAAAATTGTTATGTGCATATATCTTTGGATTATGGGATGTAATGTGGATATTGGGACATATATGGACCATCATGATTATGTACATGACTCAGGTATAGTAGACATAGATTTTCACTGCACGGGCTCAAATTTGGGGTTCACCATTTTAAGGGCCCATCATAAAGAATGAGTGTGTGCTTATATCTTTTGATTCTGGCATATAATATGGATGCTGGGACATACCTGGACCATCCTGAATCTGGGCATGACTCACGTACAGTTTTCTTGGGTTTAAACTGCACTCGCTCAAATTTGGGGTTCACCATTTTAATGGCCCATCATGGAAAATTGTTATGTACCTGTATCTTTCGATTCTGAGATATAATATTTATTTTGGGACAAATCTGGACCATCATGCATCTGGACATGACTCATTTATAGCTGACATATGTTATCACTGCACAGGCTCAAATTCAGGGTTCTCCAATTTAAGGGCCCATCACAGAAATTTGTTATGTGCCTATATCAGATTATATATATAGTATGGATGTTGGGTCATTGCTGGACCATCATGCATATGGACATGACTAATGTATAGTTTGCATAGGTTTAAACTGCACGGGCTCAAATTTGGGGTTCATCATTTTAAGGGACCATCCTAGAAAATGGGTATGTGCCTATATCTTTGTATTCCGGCATATAATATGGATATTGGGACATATGTGGACCATCCTGCATAGTTCTGGACTTGACTTAGGTTTATGTGACATAGGCTCAAATTCGGGATTCAAGGATGTGTGAACTATTTCATTTTCCTAGTTGGAGTAATTCCCTGATAAGCATTTGTAACTATGTAACAAATACACGTACGGGTGAAATATTTTCATTTTTCTAGTTTGAGTAATTCTCTGATTTCCAAATGTAACTATGTAACAGTTTGAAACTCTTTTTTTTAAATATTTTCGTTGCTTAGCAGTTTAGCAGCATAGCACCACTAGAATTCAGTTTGAAACTTTCTGTTTTAATATTTTCATTCGCTAGCAGTTTAGCAGCATAGTACCGCTAGAATTGAGTTTGAAACTCTCTTGTTTGATATTTTTATTTCTCAGCAGTTTAGCAGCATAGCACCGCTAGGATTGAGTTTGAAACTCTCTTTTTTAATATTTTCATTCCTTAGCAGTTTAGCAGCATAGCACTGCTAGAATTGAGTTTGAAACTCTCTTTTTTAATATTTTCATTCCTTAGCAGTTTAGCAGCAGTGCACTGCTAGTATTGAGTTTGAAACTCTCTTTTTCAATATTGTTATTCCTTAGCAGTTTAGCAGCATAGCACTGCTAGAATTGAGTTTGAAACTCTCTTTTTTAATATTTTCATTCCTTAGCAGTTTAGCAGCAGAGCACTGCTAGAATTCGGTTTGAAACTCTTTTTTAATATTTTCATTCCTTAGCAGTTTAGCAGCATAGCACTGCTAGAATTCAGTTTGAAACTCTCTGTTTTAATATTTTCATTCCTTAGCAGTTTAGCAGCATAGCACTGCTAGAATTGAGTTTGAAACTCTCGTTTTTTAATTTTTTCATTCTTTAGCAGTTTAGCAGCATAGCACTGCTAGAATTCAGTTTGATACTCTCTTTTTTAATATGTTCATTCGTTAGCAGTTTAGCAGCATAGCACTGCTAGAATTCAGTTTGAAACTCTCCTTTTTAATATTTTCATTCCTTAGCAGTTTAGCAGCATAGCACTGCTAGAATTGAGTTTGAAACTCTCTTTTTTAATATTTTCATTCCTTAGCGGTTTAGCGTCATAGCATTGCTAGAATCGAGTTTAAAACTCCCTTTTCTCCCGACTTCTCGGAAACCAAAAAAGGAAACTGCTTTTCCGGCAATAAATATCTTTGACTTTACTTTGATATAGCAGTTAGCACCTAAAAATACGATTACCCAAAATAATTTGACCACGTTTCTTGCCATATATGCCATATATGCAAAATCACATTTAAATGTCATAAACTTCGGCTGCAAAAGTGAATGTTCACATATATATGGATGGGATAAGCCACGTATATACTGCTTATCCGTATTTTGCCAAGAGACCAAAATGCATGCCTTGTATACAGGGGCTCAGCTTTTCATCAATGTCATAGCATATTAGTGTTTTACACCACTAGTTGTCTGTTTGGGTTTACCAGCATGTCTTGAATTCAAGATGCACTGTAAATAACATGACTGTAGAGTTCTAAACCATTCAAATATATACGATATTACAATTAGTCAGATAGCAATTACCCTGTCGCTCGTACTCATAAAACAGGCACCGAGTGTTGTTTGCTCGAAATTTGGTGTGAAGTGAAACATCTGTCAACTGGCAGTTCAATTTTGAATCGGCATTGCTCAAAAGCAACATGTTTAGAGCATGAATATAATAGCTATACTAAACCATCGTCAGAATAAGCAGTTAACCACACTACTCGTTATTTGCTAATTCAACAATTTTACTGTTAGACACATCTTATTAACACATCTTATTAACACATCTTATTAAATCTTATTAACACATCTTATTAACACATCTTATTAACACATCTTATTAACACATCTTATTTAGTCGGTTATGGCCGATATTTTCAATCAGTGACAGGTTGTTCAATTTAAAAATGTTTTTTTCAACATCCCGCATTCCTCATATACTCATACACAATAATAAAGACCAATAGGTGAAAATTTCTTCAAAAATTAAATTTATTATTGAAATTTGGAGAATTTGTCACAATTTCGGATCTTTTCGGAAAAAATTGCACATATTACTGTTCCTGTTTGTCTCCAAATTAATTACATAATCATGTACACATCAAATATAGTTGACTGTGACAAAAATGACCATGTTAACACTCCCGACCAATATTCATATATTTTTATTTCACTGAAATATGCACCCTCGGATTCTTGGGGACTTTTAGTATGTTGTTCTAAACATATTTTGAAAAAATCTCTTCAGTGGATTGTTTGAGGACGACAGGGGCCGAAGGCGCCCCACTGCGTTTGCACAGTTGTGTCGTCCTCTATTGTTTTCGCTTTTCGGGTTTCGCCTTTCGTGGATGACGTCACTTTGCCTCTCGTCGACGTCATATTCTCGCGAGAGTGTCGTAGGTACACACTAAATCGTGTATCCTATTGTGGTTTTTACCAGCTTTGGTAGAGGTATAGCTGTATGATTTAATCTTACTAGACAAATGTGTATACAAACAACCATTGCATAATACCAAATTTGAATAACTACAATTCTAATTGGAGCCTCTCCGATGAAACCTTCACTGGAATTCAACGAAGAACAAGGCGTTTCGATTCCTAATCCTCTATCCATTTGAAAATTAATATGCGTTGCCGGTGAGCACGGGGGACGTGCATAAACAAATTGAATTTATTTAGATAATCAACATGGTCGAACACCATATTTAAATTTATTAAATTAAATATTTCAATTACACTTTTTTATCACATAATTTGGCCATAAAAGCAGTTTCATAATTATCGGTAGTAGACACGTTTAATATCAGCGCGTGCGATGACGTCACGGCGTTCTTCAAATAACTTGCGTTCGCTGTAGTTTATGACTGTTGTTTTCGATGAATATTTCGCGTTGCTTCGGGTTTATTTGATCATGTGATAAAAGGTATCTCACACTCGTCCTATTTTATACGTAATTTAACAACCTCGTCCACTAAATTCTATTTGAGCCTCGGTAAACCTCGGCTAAAAACGAATTTAGTGAACTCGGTTGATAAATTCCGTATAAAATAGAAACTCATGTGAGATCCTCTATATATAGTTCTGACAGGTCGTCCGATTTTGTTCAAATAGCGACATGCCATAATTTCTTGTTTCCGTAGTTTACCCTAATTTTCCTGGACTATTTTGGTGACGATTGGATGAGAAATGTGACCTGTAAGGTGTGCTATAGGATTTAGTAATGCTAAGAGTAAAAGCCAAGATGGCTGCCGGCGGCCATGTTTTTCATGGTAAATCGTTCACATTTGACAACTCCCATACAGAGGTCACCCTAGATTCATATACCGAATATCGTTTAAATCTGTCAAAGTTTGTTTTAACACCTTTATGGTGGACGCAAGTAATATTTTTGGTCTGTCTGGATCTTTGTTTCTTTGTTCGGATGTCCTTCAGAGAATACGTTAAGCCATCCCGGAAGTACAGAATTATTACAGAATGCACATGCGCTAATATGAAATTGTTGCACGAATTATATTTTAAATCCACATATTTACTTAATTTGCATTGTTATCGGGTTTTATTTTGGTAATAAATCCTTCATAAAAGTACAATATTGAAAGGTTGATTTTTGGAAACCGATAAAGACGGGATTGCGTCCATGTCCAGACAGCTGAGACTTGCATTACACGGGCAGGCGAAACCGATACATTTCCAACAGCTTCGTGATTTATGCAAGGAAAATAAGTGTGCAAAAGTACTGCACATTAGAAGTACTGCCCATTAGAAGTACTGCACATTAGAAGCCTATTTTATATAACTTGGAAAATGAGTTAAGATCGAGTCTAATAGATGTTTGCGGAATATAGTTTATTTCTTCGCAGAGACATTGATGTGCGAAAATATTTCTGGAAACTTTCTTCGAAGTTCAAAACATTTCCGAAAGGCGCAGACGCATAAAAATCATGTCCGGCCAAACAGTCCAGAGCATAGTTCTATTGAAACAAAATTTTACTGAGAAATGTTTATTCATAAAATGCCTTATTAATTAATTGGGAAAACAAGCGTTCTCATTCTCAGCGCAATAGACATGTTGATGTGCATCTCTGCATTACCGCTGAAGTGCAATGGCATACACAAATCATTCTAGTCAAACTTGTAGTTTAACCGAATTGGTATATAATAGCATCATCGGCAACCGGTCGTCTTCACATCCTTAATGTGAGCGATGTTTATATTCTTCTATAAATAAGTCAAACAACGCCTACGGTATTATTAAGAAAATCATTATAGTGTAATAGAGCAACTAACTGCATGGATATAATAGAGATTTTCTGTCCGTACACACATATTTCAGCGATAAATGAACTGAAATTTGATATCTAGATTCCTCTCAAAAGAGGGCACAGCATTCGTGATTAAAACAATTGTTGGCAAGACACCACAAAGCTTACCAAATGTGTGATGGACGCAATTTTTGGCAGCTCCAGTGAGTGCATTTTAGTTTTGTTATTGTTTTTTGAATAGTCTATTTTTATTTGAAGAGTTGACAATTATTTGAAGAATCTGTTATTTTGTTATGTTTTCATTTATTTCAGTTTGAATAAATGATAGTTCAGTTTTAATAGAACTATTTAAATTTGAGACTTTCCATGTCAATGTGCATTGGTAGATCATTGATACTTAGTTTTAGCAAGTTGACCATTTTTATATCCCATTGGTGTCATCCCTCATTATTAACGGATGGTGAACTCAAACCCCATACCAAGAGTAAAGTTCATACCTAATACACAATAGAAGCATTCTAGTAAATCATTTTGTCCCATTATTTTGAAGAATACTGAACTTGTGTAAGCCGGGCTGCTGAACCACTCACCCACCCACCCGCCTAGTGTTCGTAAATAAATTGCAGACACCCCTTGTTTCTATGAGATTTTTATGAAGTTTTGTGGAAATAGATAACCATCAACCACCACACCCGTTGAGTGATTTGTTAAGTTTGCACTCGGTGTTAATCTCGTTTATTCTGCAAAAAATAAGAGCACATTGTTCATCATTACTATAAGCGCTAAGCGCTAAAAGTTGTAAAAGTAAAAATAGAAAGTTGACCAGTATATCTCAGAACTCAGTCTTTGTCATTGACATTTTCCAATACTAGTAGATGAGACATTTGTCCGGACAATAAAACTAACAATATGTAACAAGAAGTACAGTTATTCAGTCATCTGATAACTATTTTTTCATTTTTCGATGAAGTTTGGGAATAGAAATGCAATATAAGTCGGCGTATGTACCTTTTAGTTGGCTTCTGTTTTATCTGTCATAATAAAACGGATAATAGTTACGAAATATTCCGTGCCTCAATAATTATGCTAGCTGACATCAGTATTTATCATACAGCTGAGTATAAATCATTCACTATTATCGTAGATGTAAGAATGTTCGGACCAATTGTCACAACATTGTTAATGTCGAAGTAAGATTGTATGATTTGATGCGCAAATTGTCACAACATTGTTAATGTCGAAGTAAGATTGTGTGATTTGACGCGCAAATGATGTACGTTTACGCCCTTATGTGTGCGTACCCGTATGCCGCTGGCAATTGCGTTTGAAGCATTGCAATGCATGTTGTCATGCTGAACTGTTTTGGTTTGGTTTAGGCGGTACCTGCATGTAATAGCGCAGACCCAACTCGAAAATTGTATATATATGTAAATACTTTGATTTGTTGATACATGTATGACCGTTTGTATTATGTTCTTTATATACTGTTGTGTTCATATATACAATCTTCAGTAATGGAGGATAATTAAAGATATATATTTATCAAACAGCCGAGTATAAATCATTCGCTATTACCCTAGATGTAAGAATGTTCGGACCAATTGTCACAACATTATTAATGTCTAAAGTAAGATTGTGTAATTTGAATCGCAAATGATGTACAAGTCTGTGAAATATATTCTTCTTTTTTGAAGCAAGTAGAAATGTATAGTCCGGCCTTGGTGGTTTACTGTTATATAGTAGTGGACACCCCACCAATCCCGCAACCACTGGCCACGTCCCTGCTATATCGTGCCAGTTAATTATTAATTACAACCATTTCTGAAACATACCTCCGTGTTCGCTAGCTGTTATTCAGTTAAATATATTTATAATAATATACATGAACCAGATCCAATCCATATTTCCGACCAAATGCGGATCATAACATAGGTCTCAACATTAAGATATCATAAGACACATACCTCACACCAGACTTAAAGTTAAGACCAAATTTAAGACCATCTTAAGTTAGGACCTTGTTCACGAAACGTACTTATTACTGAAATTTAAACTGAAGACCATCTTAAATCCCAATCATGTCATAAGTCGCTTTCGTGAAACTGGGCCCGGAACTTTTCAGAGTCCGTGACACTGTATAGAATGAAAACACTTACGTTTTAAGGAATCCAGCATAGGCGAATTTCACTACTAAAACCGATTTGTTTTCTCTCCATACAGTATCACGCAAATCACTCCTATGGAAACGATAATGGATTGTTGCTTGTTATATGAGATACAAAAAGGTTTCGATCGAAGGTAGCACCCACGTATTAGCAACGTGTTATCATATACCCAGCATGCATTAGCAGCATTATTATGGAAGCTTTCTTTCGTATTGTATTGTTCTATAAGCCTGCAATTACATCGCCTGCTTGTGGTATGTATCAAATACAATTGTCACTCTTGTCAAAAAGACTTTTAGAGCATAAATCACCTCAACAACAAAATCAACCATAGGGTGTTAGACTTTCTCGCTCCACTTCATTCTCTAGAAATAATAATGTTTTGAACTTATATTTGCTTGTTATAATGACATGTATCCAGCTCTAGAAAGGTTTCGACCGAGGTTAATATCCATAATTATATATATTGGCCAGTACAATCGTGGCTTTATTTGGCATCTTATTGTTATAAACCTACACTTTGTTTTCAATTCCTCCGTGTAATTGCCGCTCCAGTCGAAGATAATTTTTTAACCCTTTCATGGCGGGAACTTCCTGATTTGTTTTCGAAAACCCTATGCCAATGTATTCTCTTATATGTGCGAGTCGGCCATATCCTCGTATATATAAGAGAATGCATTGGCCTAACAAATTTTATATTATATTTTATAATTATTAAAAAATGTACGGAAAAAAATGATAAACACATTTGTTAAAGAATGTTAGAAATAATGATAACAATTGATAAAAATTATTAAAGAAAGTAATAAAAAATTATAAAAATTGTTAAAGAATGTAAGAAAAATATATAAAAAATGATAAAATATTTTAAAGAATGTAGGCCAATGCATTCTCTTATATATGCGAGGCGACCTACGGTCGACTCGCATATACAAGAGAATGCATTGGCACAGGGTCTTTAATGTTGCACCAGCGCAGCTCCCGTCATGAAAGGGTTAAAAGGTGGAACAAATTTGTTAAAGAATGTTGGAAATAATTCTAAAAATTCCAAACAATTGTTAAAGAATGTAATAAAATAATTCCAAAAATTGTTAATGAAATGTAAGAAAAAATTGTAAAAATTGTTAGGCCAATGCATTCTCTTATATATGCGAGGCGACCTATAAGATAATGCATTGGCACAGGGTATTTAATGTTGCGCCAGCCCGCCATGAAATGGTTAAAGGATGAAACTGTCCAACAAAGAATCCACCAAATGTTGTTATGAAACGGCAGCGGCTATTCGCCATCGGATGGCAAATAGCGATTATACCTATATGCGCTATTTGCCATCAGATAGTATTTTAAAGAAAAGAAAACATATCTTATCATCACAATACGCCCTTATAATGATTAATCCTGGTAATTAGGCCCAGTTGACCCTCGGCTGACCACCTCCAGATATCCTGGGGGATGGCAAATAAGAAATCGCCCAATTTTGAAGGCAATTTCGTATAGTTAGAGTATTTAGTGGCACACGTTGTCGCTATATGCCCACATAATCACGATTCCTACCCGCCTTAAAAAAACGGGGCCCAGTTGACCCTCGGATGATCACCTGCAGATATCCTTGGGGGATGGCAAATAAGAAATCGACCAATTTTGAAGGAATTTAGTGGCAAGCTGTCGCTATATGCCCACATAATCTTCCTTTTCCTTCTTCTTCACGTGACAGCTCGCTGTCATTTACTGTCAATTATGAGCCGCCTGGAGAAAAGTTTAATTCCAAGACAATGTGGGACTCAGTGGTGTTAGATTGAGTCAAAAGATGAGATGATGGTAAAAATTTGGTGGTCGATATATTTTAGTTTTTATGATTTTTTTTGTCATTTCAATATATTAAAAGGAGAATAAAATTATTTACAGCTGCCAGTGTCTATTTCTCAGTATTGTTTGCGACGTTTTCTTTTAAGCCAAGTTAGTGTCTGTATAGCATGTCAGTTACTGAGCTGGTTTTATGGAAGCTGTTCATGACATACCTTGCAGCTCTCCTTTGGACTGCCTCAATTTGTTTAATTTCTGTATGTGTATGTGGGCCCCAGAGAGATGTACAGTAATCTAGGATGGGTCTTACAAGAGATTGATAGGCTCTCTCTTTGATCGGTCGGTTGGTGACCTTTAAGTTTCGATTAATGAAGCCAAGAATTCGGCTAGCTTTACCCGTGATGTTATCGATATGTTCGTCCCACTTGAGATCATGTTGGATTGTTATACCCAAATATTTGGCAGAATTAACTTTTTCAAGTGGATGGCTATTTATATTGTAGTTGTTATTTATTGGTTCCAATTGTCTGCTATTAAATGGTAAGAAGGTTACATTTACTTGGATGGAATGTCATTAGCCAATCTCTCTCCGAACGTGCTGCATTATTAAGATCGTGTTGCAATTTAGCGGAGTCAGACTGGTCATGAATCCTACGGTAAATAATGCTATCGTCTGCAAACAGTCTTAGAGAGCTATGCTTCAGATAAGTGAGGACGTCGTTGATATAGAGCAAGAAGAGTATAGGACCTAGGACAGAGCCCCGGGGAACCCATAGGTTACTGGACTATGAGAGGAAGAGTGTCCTTCGATGAGTACATATTGGGGTCCTACCATGAAGAAAACTGGAGAACCAATCGCAGACTTGAGAGTTGATGCCGTAATAATTTAACTTGTAGATTAGGCGTCGGTGAGGAACTTTATCAAATGCTTTTGCAAAGTCCATTATGATTATGTCAGTTTGTATAGATTTATTATTATTTTCAGTGATTTCTTGTTGCAAAAAGTTGAGTTTCGCAGGAAGGTTTTCGTCAGAAGCCATGTTGTTTATTGTAGAGGATATTATTTGTTTCAAGGAAAGTAATTGTTTTGCTACTGATTATGTGTTCAAGGATTTTGCATGAAATGCAGGTGAGGGATATTGGGCGGTAATTAATGGGGTCATGTTTGTTTCCCTTTTTGAAGATGGGGCTGACATTTGCGGTCTTCCAGTCTAGGGGGAATGTTCCAGTTTTCAGAGAAAGATTATATATGTGGGTCAGAATTGGGGCTATTGTGTTACTGAGATATTTCAAAATGTGACCGTGTGTACCATCGGTCCCATAGCTTTATGGGGGTCTATGTTGGCAAGAAGTTTCTCAACCCCGTTTTCAGTGATGGAAATCGTTCATTTTCAAATATGGACTCGTGCCTTTATCTGGGATGATGGTTGAGTCTAATTCTGCAGAGAAGGCCTCTTGAAACTGATTGTTGAGTAACTCTGCTTTTTGGAGTGGGTCGTACACCATTATCCAATTTTTGTTAAGTGGTGGAATGTTTTGTCCAAACCATTTCACAGTTTGTTTGGAGTTCGATAGCTTCATGGGACACAAATATGATGGTGACAGCTAAGAGGATGCCTCCGTAGGACACGCCTTTGTCATTTATGGGTCTGTCTTTCCTATATACAATGTATTCATCACGTGGAAAATACTCATATGAGGAGACATCTGGGTTAAGCCAGGTTTCTATGCCAAAGATTATATCTGTCTGCTCCGTATTGATAATAACATCAATAAATGCTTTCTTATTTTTTATAGATTGGAAGTTTCTGGTCATGATTTTCACAGGGTGCTCCAGTTTGTCATGGGATCGTGACATTACGGGTGTTGTATTATGAAAGTTAAAAGTAATAGGGGAGGATGTAGCTTCGGGTAGTCCTGGGCTACAGTGTGTAGTGGAGATGGTGCTCAGATATGTGGAATATAAAGAGGGGTTTGAGAAGAAGGAACTTTCAATGTTTGGCATCGCACAAAACAGACAAATCCAAGATTCGTCACTCTCTCCAAGTTCGTTGTACCGTACGTCCCTTTGATAAGCTTTGACATTGACGGTGATACCACATTTCACAGTATTCACGTTTGGTTTACTTGAGGTTGGCCAACTTGGTTGATAGGGGAAATTGGCCCGGGATTCAGTTCGATTCCAACCCGCCTTATCGAAAGCTGGGCCCATTTGACCCTCGTTGACCAACTCCAGATATCCTGGGGGATGGCAAATAAAAAATCGACCAATTTTGAAGGAAATTTCGTATAGTTAGAGTATTTAGTAGCACAGCTGTCGCTATATGCCCACATAATCACGATTCCTACCCGCTTTACCGGAAACTGGCCCCAATTGACCCTCGGTTGACAACCTCCAGATATCCTCAGGCTGGGGGATGGCATATAAAAAATCGACCAATTTTGAAGATAATTTCGTATAGTTAGAGTATGTAGTAGCACAAGCTGTCGCTATATGCCCACAAAATCACGATTCCTACCGCCTTACCGAAAACTGGCCCCAATTGACCCTCGTTTGACCACATCCAGATACCCTGGGGTGATGGCAAATAAAAAATCGACCAATTTTAAAGGAAATTTCGTATAGTTAGAATATTTAGTGGCACAGGCTGTTGCTTTATGCTCACATAATTACGATTCCAACCCGCCTTACCGAAAACTGGGCCCAGTTGACCCTCGGTTACCACCTCCAGATATCCTGGGGGTTTGGCAAATAAGAAATAGACCAATTTTGAAGGAAATTTAGTTAGAGTATTTAGTGGCACAAGCTGTCGCTATATGCCCACGTAATCACGATTCCTACCCACCTTACTGAAAACTAGACCCAATTGACCCTCGGTTGACCACCTCCAGATATCCTGGGGGGGGTGGCAAATAAAACATCGGCCAATTTCGAAGGAAATTTCGTATAGTTAGAGTATTTAGTAGTACAAGCTGTCGCTATACGTCCACATAGTCACGATTCCTACCCGCCTTTTAAAGGCCGGTATGATCATTACCCTCCTTCATGATGGGTAATGCTGTCAAAATAGTTATGTGGTAGAGCACAGGGGTGGGTCTTCAGTGAACCGTGTCGCTATATCACAAACATTTATGGGGCTCTGAGTCTTGATCATCTGGCAGGGTCTATAGTAAACTGAGCCTACCTTTAAAAGTCTTCATCATGTATTTATTCTATACTCATCATCATGCAATACCAAACGGAACACAATCCAACATCACAAGACACATATGGATGACATCACATAACATCTCCACAGACAGCTTGACAGCAACATCACAACATCGAACATCCAACATCAATCGAAAAAGGACCCATCCTTTGGAAAGCATAGGTCAGATGTCATAACGTAGTATTACTTCTTAAACTTATTAACATTCTTCGAGCATGAAGAAATTAGGATAATACTGAGAGTGTTATACGATATTGCGATGCGTACACCTTGGTGACGAAATACGGACTGAGAAAGCGCGGTAAATAAGCTTACCTGTGATTGGCTAAAACATCTTAGTTAGATCTAATACTGGGCGCTGAACTAGACAGAGGAAAACTTAAGCGGGTAAGAGATTGGGCGTAGATAGAGATAGTAAATAGCAAATACAGATCAGCAATGAGACTAGTAAACGGGGAATGTGCAGAACGGAATAGCGCGAAATGGAATGAACCAAGTACGCGGAATGAAATGATTACAATGCGGCTATAAAATGTATATTAGTGAGTTAGGTTTAATAACTTAGTTAGTATACATGTGTAGCATGTAATAAAGGCATATACTGATTTGGTATATAAAATAGCACGGTCACAGTTACATCTCTTAAAGCCACCATAAACAGAAAGAATGTGAAAATATAGACATATCTTGTTCTTATACCAATCATACATATCGCATAAATAGCACGTTATTTTCAAGATCGTACGCAGTGTTAGTAAACAAAAGCCAAATTATGTTACAGTACATAACGTCTAGAGTGTGCGACAAGCAAAACACTCAATACCGAAGAGATCCCACTAAGTTAACTTTGGTTAAAACAGTACCATGTAATATTATCCATTGGTTGGGAAATTAAAAGTTAAATACATTGTACATCTGCAAAAATCGCACACAAGTGCAATGCGAACGGTATGATGTTTATGTTACCGAATACCGAGCATTAAAGGCACGGGTGGCGTTCGTTGCAGAAATATTCATATTTGTTCAAATCGCCATCAACAGGAGGAATATTAAAATATATATAGTTTTGTTCATATGCCAAACATAATCAGCGCGTAAATAGTACATTGTCGTCAAGACGTACGATGGTGTACGTAAACAAGAACCTGCTCGTGTTACAGAATTTGCGATTCTGTTTACATAACACAGAGCAATTTTATTGGTTAATCACACTCAAATGATATAAATGCTCTTTATTATTTCCATATCAGGAAAACAGTAACAAATAACGCTCTTTATGTTTACCATATCCGGATCTAAACAAAAGCCAGGTAACGTAACGTTTTTTGCTTTTGTTCACATAACATAGGGGACAAATTGACAATAACATACTGTTTATGCCATATATCTGATTGGTATAAGAACAAGGTCTGTCTATATTTTACTATACTTTCCGTTTATGGCGGTTTTTGACGGAGGTGAATATTTTAACAGCATACCCACCGCCAACACCGCCGGTATATCTTTAAAATTCACGCCATTAGCTTAAAATGTCTTCGAGTTTGTATAAGAATTGCATGTTTTGTCGTTTAACACCAACTTATAAGCGTTTCCACTTTCATTATTATTGCGATATTGGGCGCGAAAATAGCGCGCTTAATATACCACTTCTTTTGACTGGTACTGTACCTTTACAACTACATACAACTTAACTCAGCACTTTCGGGTCGGCATCCAGACTATTCATTTATAATAGGCATTCAGTGCGCGCAAATAGAGAGAAATATACGTTAATACATGTAGTTTAAACATATTTTATTTGTAAAATCTAACAGAAATCAAACACAAATGCATAATAATGTTTAGAAAGGGGATCGGAGCACACAAGTTTTTCAGCCCGTTCTCCTCCAAATCAGTTCATAATGTGTTTACTTTAAAATGTTTTAGAAGTGCCCACTATATATACTGATTTCAGAAATGGATCAGGAAGTTATGCATATCATTGGGTGTCACTCAAGCCGATAAGAACGTATGTTTCATATCTGTTTCGTCTGTACGCAGACTTTTATGTCCGTGTGCATATTTTAATGGCGGGTATAAGTGCCGGATAATTATGCCCGATGAAATTAGTATCCGGCACGAACTATTATATACTTTTTCTTCACGATGTAGCGGCAATGTGTGGGATTAGCAATCTCGGCTTTGTAAATTTTTTATCAAAGTTATCTTTAACGATGTAAGGAGTATATTAGAGTTATCTCTCGTTTTCGAAAAATATGTTCGTAACAGGTTTTTTTCCTGTGTATTTGATGTGTGGAAATCCATAGTCAAGTCAGTCCACAGGGAATATAATGTGTATTTAATGTGTGGAGATCCATAGACAGGTCAGTGCATAAGGTATATTATGTGTATTTAATGTGTGCCGATCCATAGACAAGTCAGTACATATCTTCGACTAAGTAAACTATGTACTGATTTCAGAGTCAGAGGAGGATATGTTGAGTTCTTCAGAAACACTGAATATATATCTTCCCTCATAATAAGTGGCACCTGGTCCGAATGACTGTTATTCGTGTTAACTCATTTGTTCCGCCATATATAGCTCCCCTCATAACAAGTGGCACCTGGTCCGAATGACTGTTATTCGTGTTAACCCATTTCCCCCGCCATATACGCTAACATACAGTACACTTTCAATCACACGCAATGTATCACACGACTTTGTGTTCCATTAAGCGATACATTTATGAATCGTTCGCTACTTTGGCCAATGGAATAAATATATTGAGCTGGTCATGCCATGTATGGGTTTAGCCCTCTTTGGTGAAACGTTGGGCTGAAAATTTTGGTTATGTAGGAAACGTTATCTATACTTTGGTCAATAGAATACATTGGGCTGGCCATGTATGGGTTTAGCCCTCTTTAGTGAAACGTTGGGCTGACTTTTTGTTTATGGCCATGTATGAGGTTAGCCCTTTGAAATACATGTTGCATAGAAAATAGTTTCTTTTATTGGTGCCCATTATTTCTATATCAAGATTTTTAAATGTTGATTTTCCGAAAAATAAACTTGTATGTTAATTCTTGCAATGAAACAGGGTGACACTTTAACGAAATGACGGACAATTTAATGATTTTAAATCCAAAAGCGAAGTTAAATTAGCGAAGTATAGATTCCGAATTCGGAATCTATATTTGTGCTGATTTAACTTCGCTTACATGACATGTGGTGTTAAAGTTATAGCCAGTGTACGTCGTGTATTTGCAAGTATACTTTGTTAACGTATATGGCGGAAAAGTATAGTGACACGATTAGTAATCATTTTGGTCGGTTGCATGTGGAGAGCTTATGCTTATCTCTGAAGCAGAAACAAGGTCTTATGTACATTATTGGATAGTGGTACACAGCCATGTGCATGTCATATATATATATATATATATATATATATATATATATATATATATATATATTATAATAATAATAATAATAATACAAAACAAGTGGTGCATGTGACTGTCCCAATTGGAATGATGGTTCCACTTCAGTGCTCAGATCCCCAAAGTAGGTCAATAGGGTGACAACTGAAATAAAATACGCCCAACCAATCTTATAATCTCTGGTGCACAGGTTGCCATGCATGGTGTTAAATATATGTACCAAGTTTCATAGAAATTTACCAGGAAGCAATGGAGCATATGCTTGCACAACATGACAAAATTACGAAAGTAAAGTCGAAAATGGGGTAGCTATAGCTAAAGCACTCGGGTGGATCTCGTAAATTCCGATGCGTAGGCTCCGATGATGGTCAATAACTCTGCCAAGTTCAAAACCACTACCAATAAATGAAGTAATATAAGCTCAGACAAAATTACAGTTTGAAAACAAATTTCTAAGTTGTATAACTCCCATAAAAAGCCGACAGGACCTCATACTCGCAGCATGTCCACAGCTTCATATGGTAAAGCATATCTGTGCCAAGTTTCAAATACTGATAAATGAAGGTGTGCAAGCACGGACAATGTTAAATCTACGGGCGGACGGCAAGACGGACGGAGAGAAAAGCTGATTCCAGTATATCCCCAATAACTTCGTTACGGGGGTATACTGACTACATGCCCAGTGTCACATGGCCATGGGTTTTTCAGTAATATATGGATGAATCAATTAAATATAACACGCAGAGACGTGCCAGATGGTCCAAAAGGGGGACTTAAAATTTCCAACGGCACCCCCACATTGAACCATACCCATATTCCCAATTCCGGGAATTTCTATTTACACCCGCCATTCTTGGGTTGTAATTTTCCAAATGTTGGAATTTCTAAACTGTCCAACTGATTGCGATTTCTGTCCAAAAATTTGACCGCTAGTATGAAAATATAGTTTTTTCCTCTAAAAGCAGTGCTAAAAGTAACAAATTTTACACTAAATATTAGTTGGAAAGTAATCAAACTATCTGAACAATTAAAAACACTCCAGTCATAATTCCCCTGGCAATCTACCACCAGGATGGAGAGGCTGCACATGGGGTCGAAAATCCTTCATTACTTGTGATTATTTTATATCACAGACTGTAAAACATCAAATAAAAGGTTGTTCGTTACGGATTGTATGTCGGATAGATCTGACTGTATAGTGGGGTCCATTAGGCCCAACAAATCGCCATATTGTGACTTTAGTAACTAAAGCATGAAACTTTAAATATATGTTGCTTAGTTATAAGGAAACATTTTTGGAGGGGATGCCCGGGTGGGAGGAACTGTGTCGGGATAAAACCAGGTTTTCATGGCAACGGCATCAAATATTTGGACAAAAGTTGAAGAAGCCCACTGTTGAGAATCATTGAATCAAACTGACTGGGCCGCTAGGACATATAGGGTCAAGGTCATTGGACAAATGTCATATTTTAGTCCATTTATTTATTAATTGTCTCATATTTCGCTACCCCTTAGTCATAAAAAAAATCCCCATCACAATGTACAGAAATTAGGGCCCCATCACCACGTTCAATTTGATATATGACGCACTTGATATAAGACGATCAATGTCGAAATGTCACAACATTTAATTTATACATAATCACATTTTAAGTACTATTTTTTATAATAATTGTGGCAATACATAAGTCAAGATACATTATCGTCAAGATACCATCAAAACAAAATAAACAAGATTTTGTGACTCTAGTAACTAAAGCTCGATACTTCACATATATGTAGCTTAGTTATAGTGGAAACTTTTTGGATAGGGGTGCCCGAATGAAGGGTCATGTTTCTGGATATAATATGGTTTCCATGGCAACGGCATCAAATATCTGGAGAAATGTTAAAAAGCCCACTGTTGGAAACCCGATGAGCCTTGTCTTTGAACTAATGAAGTTTACTCATAGTGCTATCAATGGTCCATGAAACGAACTGGGCCACTAGGAAATATAGGATCAAGGTCAATTGCTAAGGTCAAAGTCATTGGGGAAAAATCAATATATTGGTCTATTGTATATTAATTGTCTCATAGTCCGCCAAACCTAGTGCGTTAGTCATGAAAGAAATCCCCATAATACGCCAGATCAGTCAGTTGTTACCATATTGGATCCATCCAGCCCCATTCCGCACATTCAGTGTTACAAGTCAAAGTTCTGAAGTAGCATTCCATATATAGAGCTTTTGAATATTTATGAATTCCATATCATGAATATTCAAAACTACATATATGGAATTCTACTCCGGAACTTTGACTTGTTCATCTTAAACCGCGTATGGGGGCTAGATGGATCCAATATGGTAGCAATTGTTATGTAAACTGTTACAGTGATTTGTCAAAAAATATCGCTGATAGCGTACATAGTAGGTTCAAGTATTTAGTCTAAATATTATTTTCATATTATTTTTCAATGTTTTGACATTTTCCAAGGTTTACCGTCCAGTTTTTATTAAACTTTGCTATCTATTTTGACTGTAATAGGTATAATGCCACTGTAACAGTAATTATTGCATAACAACGGCTTCAATATGCGAAAATATCATTATTGGAGTTATTAATAATTAAAATAAAAACAAAATTGACATATTTTACATGTACTTGTTGATGATAGTTGTTTTACAGACATTTATAAACTATATGGTATTTCGCATAAACCCAAGTCGAATTCCTTGAGCCCCTTTATGTATTTCATTAATTCTAACACTACTCCACACTTTGGGCTGAAATTTTTCACAGAAATTTGGTATCATACTTTAGTTTTAATATTTGTTTTCTTGTAACCTATTGTCACCACATATACCTTAACTTGAGGAAGATAATTACTTTCAACCATTTAAATTGAATAGAGGTATTCGAGTTCTACAAAATTAGGAAATTACAGAGGAACGCTGGCATTACAAAGCTAGGCTTCTATAGTATTACCCCCTGAAGTATGCGTAATTATATTATGCTTAAATAGTACAGGCGATCGATCTAGCCGAGAAATGGGATCACCCTTGGTCAGCCCGGAGTAGTAACACAAAATGCCTCTTGGTATACTAGATAACTGACTTTTTTTAAAGGAAAAATTCAGTTATCTAGTATACCAAAAATCTAATTGCCACATATTTGATAAATTTGTGTTTCCATGGCAACGGTGGCTAAATATCGGCCATTTGGAAATTTTACATTAAATTGTACGTATCGTGAATAATTGAATAACTACCTAAAAGTTTACATTGGTTTATGGAAACACGTACGTAGTGGCGGACATTTGCGCTTATAAATAGTGACCTTGACATGTCAAGGTCATGTATAAAGGTCAAGGTCATTGTTAAAAAACATGTCTTCTTGATGTTGAAAGATTTACAGAATTTCATGATTTATCACTTCTACACACCGCGATGGCCATATTTTCAATAATAAATTGACACTGTTTTTGGTATGTATATAAGTCTCGTTTATATTTCCTTGAACTATATTTGCAAGAGATTTATATGGGCGGCTAATTGGTAAAAATAATACGTCAAATACAAGTTTTTATTGTTATCAAATCAATATGCGTTTACTAAATAACCAATTAGTAAATTACAACTTAATAGAAGTCACATGAAATTTAGAACACGTCGAATAACACCCGGCACGGCAAGTCAATTCCAACTTAACAAAATTCATTTAAAATTGATAGACGTCAAATGAAATTAATACAGGTCGAATTACAGCCAATAAGTTAATTCCAACTTAGCAGAAGTCATTTCAAAATCAACGTCCGTCTTTTCTAAATTAATAGACGCACGTGACACCTCTGCCAATATTAATCAATGGGGAAGAACTCTATCGAACATTATTTTTAAATAGAGAAGAATTATTTCATTTGGTTTGTGCGCAAAATTAATAGACGTCGCTAGATGGCGTTTAATGCAATGTCGTTGGAGAGAA
The DNA here is from genome assembly GCA_032622095.1 of Siphonodentalium dalli. NCBI lineage: Eukaryota > Metazoa > Mollusca > Scaphopoda > Gadilida > Siphonodentaliidae > Siphonodentalium > Siphonodentalium dalli. Next base: position 72,246,999 of record CP136061.1, read on the forward strand.
CTCTATCGTAGAAATGTGTGTGACACCTTTTGAATTATTTATGTTGTACAACGCAAAGTATATGCGCCGAACTACCAATGTGGTACCGACCCTGATTTCTTTCAAATATTTATCATTGTAATTTAAGTTCAATATTTGTCGCTACATGACGACGAACGTAAAATATTTCACCGCGTAGTCAGGATTTGCGTAATCGAGTCAACCGCTCACATGACTGTGTTTACTGTAGATGCCGTTGATAGGAAGTTGTTTGAGCACTGTTCTGAGTAAACCGATGGATTTACTACTAGTTAATTAGTAAACACCTATTGATTTTCATGTGACGTATGTTTTGATCAAATGGATGTCCATATATTTATCCGTCTAACTTAAAATAGCGATGAGACTTCCGCCACTAAGAGCTATAGGAGGGTCTCAATTAAAATGAGCATTGTGTGGTGCGTATATTACTCGACATGATAGTGCTCTTTAGTGCCACCGCAGACGCTGCGATTAAAATCGTAAGTGGGGAAAATCGCAGGTGGAGAAAAGTGACTTGCCCGCAGACGCCACGGTTCTGCGATGAATGCAGCTACGATTTTATCCGCGTGATCGATCACATGATAGCAAAACGTTATATCACATTATCCGCCTTATGCAATTACATACATATACATGGCATGTACGTATCTCAATTTTATAAACTAACAAGTTGAACTTGAAAGTTCAAGTGAAATTGAATAATTTTTTATTTTGACATTTTTGTACCTGTCAACTCCACAGCTAGCTACCCCAATTTCAACAATTGCGGAAGCCCTCTTCGCCTTGTCTGCAAAGTAAATGGCTGATATGTTGTATATGGGCCTGCACTCCCTGCCGTGCCACATCTCCACCAATGTGGCCTCGTTTTTGTAAGTCCAAGAAGTTTGTGAACGTTGCGCCATTTTTGAATGTTTTCTTTTCGTTGGTATCTACAACATGACCAGTGCTACCATGGTTATGTGACAGCTACGATCGCGCGCGTTGCCAAGGTCACGCCGCGATTTTCCTGGTAAAAATCAAACATTTCTTGATCGCTACGATTTGGCTGCGACATTGTCGTGGGCATACGCATTGGATGCTCCACCTGCGATTTTCCCCACTTACGATTTTAATCGCAGTGTCTGCGGTGGCTCTTACAATGGACGCACCGGGTATGAGTTTTAGCGTTGGTAAACATGGGATATACTATGAATAGCAGATATCGAATGAGCAGCGAATCAGCCAAACTGCTTGCTGCCAGAGTATGGATAAGTTTGAAATCTGTTTTCATCTTACATTGCGCTGACATCAATATGTAAAAATAATTGAACTACACTGTAATAAATCACAGTGGTGGCAACAATGCAGCTTGGGGTATATTACTAATTATAGTTTCAAAAAAGGCAACAGCCATCAGCCTAACTACCTGTTCTCAGAGTCAGATTAATTATGGGTAAGTTCCTTGAAATCTGTTTTCATATTAAACAAGCACCAAGCTTACATTATTATGGGATTAAAGTAGTCTCACATTTGAGAAACTTATTGCGCTATTAGTTCCCAGTGGTCTCAACAATGCAGCTTGTGGTCCACTAATGGTGTATAGTGCGTCTGGTTCAAACACAAAATCAACAGCTGTACGTGGTGCACGATACATGCGAAATGCCTGCGAAAGAATGCATGGCAAATTTGCGAGTGTATATGAACGTACCCTTAGCCATAACCAGTCATTACTGTTAAAGGTATTTTTCTTCCCACACCATCGTCAAAAAACTTTTCTGGGTCCATGGTGTAGATATATCACGTATAAGGGACTGGGTCCATACAATACATTTAGACACCTGTTCATGTTATACGACACTCGGTCTATGGCCAGCTTACAACCTAGTGACATTGGGGCATGAACTGATGGTCCCTTAATTCGGAGCTGGATCGTGACGTTTGTATTTGAATAACTAAAAGGCTCGTTGGGTTTCCACAGTGGGCTTTTTCAACTTTTCTCCAAATATTTTATGCCGTTGCCATGGAAACCATATTTTATCCTGACACACGCAGCCACCCGCCAAACAAAATGTTTCCACTAAAACTAAGCAACCTATTTGTGAAGTATAGTGCTTTAGTTACTAAAGTCACACAAACGTGTTTATTTTGGTCTGATGGTCTCTAAATGGTAATCTGTCGTGACTTAAAATATGATTAAATATAACCTATAAATGTTGTGACATGTTGACCGTGATCGTCTTGTGTCAAGTATATCAAACAAACTGAACGCGGTGATGGTGTTCAAATGTTTGTGTATTATGAAAGGGGTTTGCTTTTAAGACTAACACATGTGCTGGCGGTAGCAAAATATGAGACAATTTCTAAAAATATTTATACAATTACCCTTTTCCAATGACCTTGACCGTAGCAATTAATCTTGACCCTATATGTATTATGGCCTAGTCTATTTGATGGACCATTAATGGCAATATGAGTTCACATCATTTCTTCAAACACAAGGCTCATCGGGTTACCAACAGTTAACTTAATTTCTTCTTTACACAAGGCTCGTTGTTCTCCAAATATTTGATGCCGTTGCAATGGAAACCTGATTTTCATGCTTTAGTCACTAAAGTCACAATTAAACCCCTAAGGGACTCCACTGATAGGCTATCGATACTGCTTGGTGCACAAGGTTCGTGGAGGATTGATCATCATTTCGGAAAACTGCGGAAATCCCAATTTATTTTGCCTGATATACGGTCCTTTGTCAATTTTCGCAAGATATCCGCATATAAGTACACGTATACATATTAAAAGACGCATAAATGTCGTAACTTCTTTGGAATCACGGACAGTTTTGTGAAGGTTTTTCCATTTATAGTACCTAGAAAACTACATAAAGTGCGTTGACTACTCCTATATCCATTTCCACTTCACGACGCAATCAATGAAATGTTAGAATTTAGCTGTGCTTTATCAACTTGTTCTAGGAATTATAATCACAGGCCCCTGTGGAAAATTACTAAAATACCAAAATAGGCTATACCACTGTAAAGGTTCCAATGATCGATTTTGGCTAAAACCACACCAACTATCAAAACTCTCCTAAATTCTAGAAATCGATAATTGCAGCCAAAATATCCCCAGGTGATGTGTCTTATTGTCAATAAATTTCCTTTCATTTGACATGTAACTCGGTGAAATTGAACGAATCAAAGTCGAGATATCCTATCGCAAACTAGCGAAATCTATCGAAGAAATCGGGGCGTCCTCTCAGAGGCCTTTGACCTAGTTATAAAATCAATATTTTAGAGCAATAATTTGTCGCGAACGTATACTTAAACGCGTTGACATAACCTATAAATGCTCATATATGTTCCGCAAGTCATTCTGAAGCCCCCCACACCTTTTTTAATTCATCCGATGTGTTTGTGCCCAATTTTTCAACTTTATTCATCAAACGAATTACAGAAACAAGACGTGTCTACGGGCCTGTGATTATGATATTGCGGAAATGCGGAAAACGCTTGAACCCTCGTTGGCTGACCCCAATTTCAAATATGTAATCCCATTAAACCAATATATAGTATCTGAAATAAACACGTTTGACAAAATTAATATACGACATAAGCACATTGTAATTTGAGCAGGTATACGTCTATAATAATTATAAACCAATTCAAGGCACATCCACATTCAGCACATCTTCACTTTTTCATAAAAAAAAATTAATTGAAAATTTTATGCAACGATACATGTGATATGGTCTGTTTTTGTGTGTCGATTGCTAGGTAAAAACACAAGCCAGTGTGAATGTGCACTTGTTATAATATACCAAAGATTATTATTTTACATTCTAATGCACTTAGGCCAATATACCACCGGAAACACCACATATTTGCGGGGGGTTATTCATCAATAACCTGTCGCAATGTATAGTCCGGTTCACCGCTTCAATGTTATATACTCATACGCGCCAATATTGCCGTTAGCTGAATTCCTAATCTCGGCCATGCCCAATCCAGCCCCGCTCACTGTTCCGTTTCTCTCAATGACGTCACCCTTACGTAGTACATACCGGCGACGTTACGGAGTAGATGTATAGAGTTGGCGCCCTTGCTACTGACTTCCGTTACTAGCTCGTTGCTATATAAACAAACCAGCGACGTCGCTTTTGTCGAAAATTGACAGTCAGTACATTCGCCCTGTATACATGTACTTTCAGAAAATACAAAACACCACACCGTTATATCCCACCAATGTCAGTGTCTCGATATCATTTGACCAAATTTCTTGACATGAAACCGCGACAGACACGGCGTGAAATACATCGCATTGAGTAAACAATTTCCCATTGTTTCAATTCATCTTTGAGGTGGTAATTTTTCATGTTTATCAGCATTTTAACGATAAGAGCGATGCTAATTGAGGGACTATATTTTATCTAGCGCATTAAATTTAAATAAAAAGTCGTGAATTGGCTGAGTGTTTTCTATGACCGCACATTTCGTTGATAATTACGAGGCATTTTGTTTTTCTAAATAACGTTTTTAAGTTCGAAGAGCATTAGAATGGGGATAACAGTGTGGTGTTTTGTGATTTCGGAAAGGTACATGGCGAATATACTGTGGCAAATACCCGTTAATGGGCTCCGCCTCCGCCGTCGCCCATTAACTAAATTTGCCACAGTATATTCGCCATGTACCTTTCCGAAATCACAAAACACCACACCGTTATCCCCTAATTGATTATATATAAAAGAATCACTATATACATTGATTCACTCTCGTCATTCACACAGAAATTCTGTCATCGTGGCAGGTATAAATAACATAAATGTTCACTTGATGCGATGGGGCACATATGACATACGTTTGAATTATGTCAATATACATTGCAATTTTGTGACTTGCCTGTAAATTATGCACTCAAACAATTATCTACCCAAACCGTCGCGCGCGACGGAGCGATCCAGTCGCTTTCGGTGTGAATATAAAAATCGCGCGCTTTTGAACCGATATACCGGCGACAGAAAACGGCCGTAAAAATCGCGCGATCGCGCCAGGTGTGGATTGACCCTTACTCTCGTAGAGCCACCACATACATATATATAGCTCGTATTGTCAATGTATTGTCTGGTCTTATGCCATTCCCACTCACCTTAGTATATAAGTAAACAAAAATCAAAATTATCGATTTAGCCGATTAGTTATTCTGTTAAAACAGAGTACTCGTTGCATACATGTACATGTATGTGTTCGCATACGCGAGGAATTGTGATGTTTAGGCCAGTGTGACCGTAAACGAACTGACAATGACGTCACAGGAAATAAGCCCCATCACACCAAGTCCGCGTGTCGTCAATTTCAAGCAAAGCCTGAGTAATCGGCGAGGATCAAGTGAACCCTGTCCACCATCGTTTTCACATCCGAATCCCATTTTGGGAGTTAAACGTACTCTGGCTGTTCCTGTGGATGTTCCAGCTTTCCAGCGAGTTCACACAATGTTTTCATGGTCGAATCCCCGGATATCCACGAAACAGGTATGTTTATCTCCATTCAATCGACCCAATATTTTTTATTGAAAATGTATGAAAACATTTATAACGGCATCACAATTATTATATATATGCATGCTGTGAAGTGAGATATCCTTTTTTGCGGTGAACAAATCCCTGGGTACGTTTCATGGAGTTACTCGGACCAGCTTCCGAACAACTTCCTGCTAATCTTATTTATAGAAATATCTTTTCGGTCGAACTCGATTACGCAACTCCTACAAGAGCTGCGGTAACGCATTTGACGCCTGTGTGCTCTATTCAAAATGTGTGCACACTTCAGCGGACGATGCAGAACGGTGTATCGAAAATTAAAACGAGCAGTTCTCGGCCAACCAGAATGCGTCTTGTAGCGACTTCAGCTTGAATGACAATATCCTATAAACCTTTACAGATTAAGCTGATATATGTATATATGGATGTTTTGGAACCGACGGATATAGAGTTATACCAATACGTTTAGCTATTCGTGGTCGCGATATTCATGTTGGGCGTTTCGCAAAAAAAAAAAAAAAACGACGACGACGGCTAGTGAGATTATTGAACATGGCAATGCATGGCTATATATATAGTCGTGCGTATAGATAGTGAGGTTTTCGCTTTGCGTGATTTGTCAGATTAAACACAAGGCACACACAAATATTTTATTCTATCGGCCAATTGTCCGAAGCGTGACAAGACTATGATGGCTGTATGATAGAATAATACTAATTGACTGAGTTTCTGTATCTTTAAATGAAGGTTTTTTGGTATAAACTGTCGGTAATTGTGACAGTTATATGGCATCCCGGCCATCCAAGGATAATAGAATTAAGTATTTCCAAGAATTTCAACAGTTAACACCTGGCTTAGTTTTTCGCGAACACGAAACCGAAAGGAGATATCTGTCAACCGTGATACGTTTTGTGCTCTGTGACATCATACTACAGGGAATGCCTTCGGACGTTATTTATGGCGGCGATAGTATGAATGACTATTGAACTCGTTTAGACTCTATAACGCGTAATTTGTTCGAGAGGCTGGTTTTATCTGTCTACATATTAGGTTTCCGGCTCTTGGCGTGTATCCGACGTCTGTCGTCATTCTTTGTTCGGAATCTTGAGATATGTTAACAACAATAAATGATGAAATGTGCGAAACGATGTTTTTTTCTTGATCACGATGTGTTTCACGTATACTTATTCTATGTACCGGTTGCCTCGTTGTGTCGGTAGTGTGATCTATAGGGTTGTCAATTGGCATGATTTTCCTGATATCAAATTCAGGTGTCTCAATCTATCTGAGGGCCAATACATATGCTATGCGATCGCCCCCACCAAACACATACACAGCAAACTTTGCATTCATGTTTGTGTTTTCAATGACGTGCTTGGTTTTCGACATGGGAATCTTCGCAACGACGTACTGCGTCATCCAGTTTGCTGGAGTCCATGTGGCGCCGCTGATCGGGATGCAATCAATGATGAGTGTGGTGGTGAATTCCTGTTTGGTGACGATAACGACATGATCTGTAGTGTCATTGAATGGTGGTTCGTAGATGTAATGCATTCCAAATCTTGAAATAGGGGTTAGGACAGCCATTGCGTTATCACATATTTTGCTTTTATGGCATCTGCTGAACAGAGATACTTGCACCGGTGCCGAAGCGACGATGGAGTGAACCTCCGCTGCTTTAAAGGTGTAGACGAAGAAGTTATTGCTCTTGTTGATGACGTCGGTTTGGTTTCCATCAACAGTGAGATGGGTGTCATTCATACTACTGACGACTTTGTAGAAATCATTGCCTTCATTCATGGGGGTGCCAATTGTGATGAATTCCGTCCCCCACGCGTCGACGGGCATCAGCTGATCAACCATGTGATCAAAGGCGTCTGTATCGACCGAACGCACCTTCCTATTCCCGGCAATAACACTAACGTCCTGTGAAGCGTTAACCTCCATACCAGTAAAGTCGCTAGAGATTGCAAACAATTGAATGGTTTCAAATTTGGCCAGGTTGATTTGGAGCGTTTCTCCGGCCGCGTAATCCACACCCTCGAACGTCGTTGTGTTCAGCATCATTTCTGGGAAGGTTACGACAACTTGGGTTTGATCTTCTGTAGCAGCAATGAGAAGTTCAGATTCAACCTCCCATGTCGTTGCTATGTAATATCTACCGATGTTGTTAAGATCAATGGCGTCATATGCGTCGAGCGAAAAAACCGCTCTGTTCGATAAGATAGCTGCAATGCTTCCCACAGCCTCGATGTAAATGGCTCCTTGTTTCGATAATTCAATGTTCATCTCATATGTGACAAAGTCGTTTGGTGGAATCGTGATGTCGTTCTGGTAATTGGGATCAAAGAGTGGAGTAGTTATCCTGACGTTTCCAATTGACTGTTCAGGGTTACCTATCTTCAGGCTAAGAAATTTTTCTGCACCATCGTTGTTCAAGAATCCAACGACGTACTTGCTTTTCTGTGGGTACGATGAATCTATAAAAGGAACATATTCTCATGAACTTGCGTGTGTGGTTAAGAACATATTATGTGCTTATTTCACTATTTCAAACTTATGTTTTAATATTCAGCCACTGCATCAACCTATACGGAAATGTTACTATTAGTGTCTAAAATGTGTACCAGCATGTATAGTAGGAAAACACGATAACGGAACTCCGCAAACATGGGCATATTTAGGCCTTAATTGTCCCGAATCAATCACTGACAAACAAAGCCAAAGAGAGACACTACGTATAATTTATATGAAAGAATGACGTCACGGCAGCATGACATTGTGATGACAATTGGAATGAAATTATGATATAAACCTCTGGACACATAAGCGGAGTATTTAACTTCAGTTTTAATGCAACTGTATTGTTCTCAACTTCAACCTATAAAGTTACCTAGCCAGTAATTTGGGGTTAATGTCACTTTCGACAGCCATCGTCCTGCTGTAACATAAGAGAAGACATAACTTCTGCACATGGCGTTTAGTTATTACTCTTTCTCTTTAGATATCATATCATAATAATCATATCACACATTTCCTGTATAGCACACATTTCACCGATAAATTCACAAATTTACAGTTCAAACTTACGATAATTGTGTGGCCGGCATTGAAAGCTGGTTCATTAGTTCCACGCCCAAATGTTCATAATAATATTCCGTGAATAAATGAGTTTTCAAAAGACCTTTGAATTCATCATATCCAGGACCGTTGCGGATTATCAATGGTAGAACATTCCAGAGAGTCAGTCCGGCTATGGAAAATGACATGTCACCGAAACTGCTATCACCTTTGGATACGCAAAGAGCATTAATTCCTCGGAACTGAGGTGCCTCGGTTGTGCATATGTACATATCTGATCATTGAGGTATTGTGGTGCACATATTTTTGATGACGTGTAAGTCATTGCCAGCACCTTGAACTTAATCCGATAGGAAACCGGTAGCCAATGTAGCGCGAGCAATGTCGGGGCAATGTGATCTTTACGCGGGAGCTTACCCACCACTCGCGGTGTTTTGTATTCGCTGCACACTCGACGACATTTGTTGAGATATCTATACTTCAGGCAGTAACTACCGTTGTCATATTCTTCACTATACATGCTGGTACTAGACCGCTCACGATTGCTTAAGTTGTCCTGTTATGATGTGGGTGCATCATACTGAACTGCTATCATGCTGGTAGGGAAAACTGATGATGTTAAGAATAATTATACACCGTTATTGTATCTAATGTTGTAACTTTCGCGGCTTTTTTTTGGCTTAGATTGTCTGTTGGTCAACCAGCTGGGATCAGATTACTTCTGTGAGGGGATGGGTATACATTTTTAACAAGGTCTTCACAAAATATTCATTGACAGATGATAGGTTCAACAATACGGCGAAAGATGGTGATGATGATGACGACGATGCTGTTGCTGATGATGATTGCTAATAATGATGATGATAATGATGATGATGATGCATATGAAAACGACATCGACTATGATGATGATGATGATTTGAATGATACTTGATAATGAGGGTGATGAGGAAGATTATAATGATGGAGACGACGACGCGATGATAATGATGATGATTACGATGATGTTGCTGATAATGCTGATGATGACGAAGGTGACGATGACGACGGTGGTGATGATTGCTGATGATGATGATGATAATGATGATTATGATGTTGAAGATTACGACGATGACGACGACGATGATGATGTTGCTGATGACGATGATGACGGTAATGGTGATTGATAATTGTAATGATGATAATGGTGATTGATAATGAAGATGTAGATGACGATGATGATAATGCTAATGACGACGATGATATTGGCAACGGTACTACTGATGACTAACTCACCATGTCTGAGTCTGTTAATCCGCCAGATGTTAGTCCCAGCTGGATTCTGTGACGGGGTTGCTTTCATTACCCCACACACGGACATAATACATGTACCGTTGCTGGCGTCGTAGGCCGCTGCTCTACACATGGCTGCTTCCTCACACTGGGCAACACATTCTATTTCTGAAGATGAGTTGGCTGTTGCCAATGCGTTCTCTGTTTCCATGGTGATTGACGTCAGGATAGTTGTCTCATATATGGATCCAAGCGACAAACAAACCAGATATTGGATCAGTATCAATTCTTTGATTGGGTTCATGACTCGCACTGAAAAATACATGTGATATATAACAAAATCTTCCAGAAAATCGAAGCATATTTTCGAACTTCGTCTGAAGGACATCTCATTGTACCATTCCGATCGATAGATATGGCCATTTCGGTAAAAATGAGACTTTGCTCATAGTGAAAGCAGTGCCTCATAAATATGATACATCTGTACAGGCTTCTTGCCCATCCTATTTAAGTAACTCACCATCAATCACCAAACATAGAAAAATGTAGCTCAACTAGAGTCTAGTGCCATCATACCATACAAATCCAAACATTGGCAGAAAGGAACCATTTTTGAAGCAAAAAGGGAACATGCCAACGCAACCATGTAATAATTTCATGTATTTCATTGAAAGCCTTTGTAACTGTGAACACCGATACTAAATTTCAATGAAATCATATAACCTGTGAGCGAGATAGCTGCACAGACGGACAGAAAACCGCCAGTTCCAGATAACCGAAGAAGTATGTCTCTAAAAACGGAAAACGCGAACAAATAAATTGGCCCTTCTGTTGAAAGACTTCCTGGTGGCTAATCTCCACACCAAATTACCTTCAGATACCATAAACCATGTCTGAGATAGACGCGCAGTCGGACAATAAACAATTATTTCCAGATATATAAAGACGGATAATTCAAGAACGGAAACCGGAACAAGATTTGGACTCTCTTTGGAAGCACTGCCTGTCGATGGCAACGTTTTCCGCCTAAATGGTCGCCCGGTCTTGTGTCTGCCAGGCCTGCAGCCTTAGAGGACCTATCGGAGAGGAAACGCGTCACGATCTGCCGTCTAAAACCTTTATACAAAATTTCGTTGAGATAAGATAAACCACGGTTATAAGATATCAGCGCGGACGGACAGAAAATCACCATTTTCAGATCAACAAGGAATGATAACCATATATAAATGACAACGCGAATTTCAAGGTCCCCTCGTTTCGTCTTTTGGAACTTGGAAGGCCTCTTGGTGGCTAACATTTATACCCAATTTCATTCAGATCAGACAATCTGTGGCTGAGATATTCGCCCGGACAGAGGGACGGACGCATGTAATCCAGTGTATACCCCCATATAATTTGCTTGTGCTATTTTTTGGTTAGGAATAAATATTGTGAGTAGTGATGACCCAATTATGGATGAACGTTCAAAGAGAATTTATCGAGTGGTATACTGGCACATTGTTATAGTACACAAAATCATCCCCACAAAACATGGAGAGGGCAAATAATTCTGAGACATTGAAAAAAAAACAATCAGCGTCTGGTGGCCATGGGTTTGCCAATATAAATGTGTAAAGATATGTCAGAGTAAGACGTGTAAATGTTTCAATGCTGGACAGGTTGTAATGCTGGACAGGTTGTAATTTTGTAATTAACGTTGTCACTCAAGCACGGTGTATATTTCCGACACCGGAAATTGCGCAGGAATTTTTCATTTGTTATATTTCGATATTTCTCACTTAATGTTGATTATATCTAAATACGAGGACAAGTTGGAATAACAAAATCACTGGGGAATAATTGAACAGTATACTATATTTTCTAAAATCTACAATATATAAATCCTGGAGATAAAGCACGTCTTGATGAATCACGACTATTATGTGAAATTCCACGGATCGTCTGTAACTTGGTCTGATAAATACCGGATATCTTGTAATTAAAACGCATTAATGTTGGAATAATGCTATTCACGCGACACACGAAGATCGAAGATCTTTTTTGGCTTATCTAGCGTAAAAATTAGTTTTTCGGCTGGTTGATCAAATTATTGCCAAACAAAATAAATATCAGGTGTACGGAAAATAGTAGAAGCGCTGTCGTGGTTTACGGCAAATTGCAAGTCGAAATAAATATATGACAATTACAGGCAAATAATTGTTTTAAAATAGGAGTCATATCATTACACACTAACGCTTGTATTTTTGTTCTTATTCCAATCATATATATCGCATAAATAGCATGATATTGTCAGGATCGTACACAGTGTTAGTAAACAAAAGCCATGTTATGTTAGAGTGCAGTACGTAAAGAGAGTGCGATAAGCAAAACACTCAATACCGGGGAGATCCCACTAAGTGAACGTCGGTTAAACTGTTCCATGTTGTTTACAACATACCGTTATAGCTCTCGCTAATCCTCACCACTCAATATATCGGTGTTAAAAGAACCAACGTGAGTTAATAAAGATATCACCATGGTGTTGAATGTTTTGCTAATCGCATTGCTTATCGCACACTCTTTATGTGCTGTACACAAACAAACGCTCGGTCCGCACAAGTTTGTTATCCTAAATTATAATCTACAACCAAGGCCATCCATGCCTTTAATTCCATATGCTGATATATATTATCGTGTGTTGCTGGTCCTGATCTTATCTCAAATAATATTGTCACGCCATTATAGATACGACGCATGTAACAGTTTTGGCTGTTGTTTACATAACAAAGCGTACAAACTTGACAATAACATACTGTTTACGCGACATTTATGATTGTTATAAGAACAAGGTATGTCTATATTTTAATATTCTTTCTGTTTGTGGCGTTTTAACGGATTTTACTATTTTAACAACAATATCCACCGCGAAGGACACCCGTGCCTTTAAAAACATTGGGTTCCATCAATAGTACTTCGGCTCATTCACATCGTTGCGATATCTCCGGTATCCAATCATTTGACTGAAACTTATGTCTCAATCGATAATTGCCACCAAATAGGTGACTCCCGAGTACACATGTGAAGCTAAAAAGTCCCAGAACACCATACTGTTGAAGCTATTAAGATATTAAGTAGTAAGACCAGTATACTTCACATCACGTTTGTCTTTGGAAGCATCATTTGGATTATGATTTATAAGCCAGGATTATAAAATACCGGCATTCATCTGCACAAATCAATGTTGCATAAATCTACACAAAGCAAGTTCAAAGTGGCCCGACTTCGATGTTCGCTCCCATTCTGACGAATTAGCGAAAGCTTAACAATGACGCGAAATGTATTTCTTTGCTGTCGTGAATTGAAGTGGAATAAATGTATTCCGAAATGTCAACCAATGGAGCTATGTATAGCTCCTTGGTTGAAATTTCGGAATATATTTATATATATCCAACGGAAAACTTTTTATTCTCACGAATAAAATGAGTGTTTTTGTTGAGATACATATTTATTATATGCTTCCCCATTAAATAGTGGGAAATTGCCGTGGCGTAGAGCGTTATATCCATCGCCTGGACCGACTCGATGGATAACACTGACCGACTCGATGGATAACACTGACCGACTCGATGGATAACACAATAGTATTACTTTTTCGGAGATTACTTCCGGTTTATAGCGGCGAATCACATTAAGTTTCAAAGCGTATCAATAACAGCCGGACTATTGTTTTAATTATTGATTTTCACGGTTCATAAACTGTTATTTAATTGTTATAATGTTAACTCATTTGTTTTAATATATTCTTATCACTAAATTATGTATACATTAATTTTCTCGCATCATTTCAGAATAAAACAATGGGGACTATTTCTTATGGCGGCTATGCTCGATATATTTCATTCGGTGGTGAGCAAATCAATTGATGGAATGTAAACAAAATGCAAATGTCGAAGCTTTCTAACAATTTGAAGTGAACTGTAGGACAAAATTAGCAGTTTTGGTGCGGTTTATAGCGCATATAATAAAAAGAAAACCTACGGGTTTTGGTTGAATACCCGGATTATCTCATGAGTGGGTGCAAGGAAGTACAGAATTTCCACTCGCGGCTTGCAGCCGCTCGTGGAAATTCTGTACTTCCTTGCACCCACTCATGAGATAATTCGGGTATTCAACCAAAACTCGTAGGTATTCTCTATATATATAGTCAGCGATGGTTCACTATTGCACCATGCCTTTATACATAAATGCGTTCTTTTCCTAATTAAAGTCGCGCATCATGTTTTTCAACATCCATATACGCGTATTGAAGTTACAGTCTGGCCAAAATTTGTTCTAAATAGATGTCAAAAGACGCTGTAGAATCATAACTGACCGGACTCGATCTGCCAAAGAAACGAGAGTACTGGGTGAACTTAATTGGGTGATCTCCCATCAACGAAAGACGTAAATTACACTGTTAGAAAAAATACCGTCGTTTCAACGGTCTGAGACCGCGCAACAACGCTGCCAACATTTGACCGTTAAACATACGGTCAGACCGTAGCATGTTCCATGGTATAAAACCGTTTAAGTAACGGGCAGACCGTAACCAATAACTGTCAGACCGTTGTATTTTTTACGGTTCAGCACCGTTTAATTAATATCAAGACCGTAACTAATAAAGGTCAGACCAATGGTATTTTTCATGGGTCAACACCAATTTTTGCTCTTAATTTGCTAATTTCCTATAGAATTAGCCAGGTTCCCATGGTGACAATATGATTTCCCGGTAGGCATTACGATTCATATGTTTTTGAATGGTCGGAACTAGTATTATCCGTAAGTGAAAAATACATCTTAGTTCTTATGTTACGATCATAGTTTTGATGAAATGTAAATCCTCAATGCATAAAGTGATATACAATACTTATGAAACTTTGCAGTTTGCAGAGGATGGAGCTTGTTATCTGCCTCGTACAATTTAATCCGGAAAAGGCTGCGCATGCGTAATGTGTTCGCCTTTCACTAACTACGGTATAAATATGGCTGTAAATAAAAAACGATACTAGTAATAGCTGATAAGCCAACCCATCACTATTCAGTTATGAGTAATACTAATTTCGACCATTCTAAAACATGAATCGGCATGCCCTTTTAAGCCATAAAAAGAACAAATTTAAGCTACATGTTTCACAGTTAAATCTCAAATTTATGTACATGTAAAATTATATATCTTAATGGCATACTTTTTGGTAACATGTAAGGCGTAAATTGTCCAGTCACTTGTAAACAGAGTTTTTGTTTTAACAGGTGAATCCGTACCAGTCAGAGGAAGTAGTATTTTTAGGCGCACCTTTATTGTGATATTGAGCATGCTTAATTTAGAAAAAGGCGTGATTATAACACACTACCAAAAATCTTTCGCGCTTATTATTGCAATATTGAACGCAAAATATTGCGATACTAAGCGCGCTAAATTTCATACATACACCCGATAGTGTTATATTTATATTAGATAAATACTGTGCATATAGTGTACATATAGTGTACAAAAAGCGTTTACAACTATAATTATATACATATCTAAAACATTGTCTCTATTTATACACTAAACAATATAGAAGAAGCAATAATTTGATTTAAATGTCACAATTTTGAGCGCAAGATGTCGCAACATTAAGCGCAAAATATTGAGATATTAAGCGCAAAATATTGCAATAATATCACAAGAGACATGCTTATACGCGTTTCCACTTGCAATATTATTGCGATATTGGGCGCGAAAATAGCGCGCTTAATATACCACTTCTTTTAACTGGTACTGTATATCAATAACAGCTAGTTGGGATTGGAACCTTCAAGACAACAGCAGATCCCATAATAACTGTGTGCGATGACTTGGCGACAATGTTCTCCTGTAGTCGCACATTTTCCATGAAATTTTAAAGCATGGTGCATCAAACTGTATACTGGTATCACGACACTGACTTATTATCAATATCAGCGAGTCAGCCAAAGTTAGTTTGATAAGAACATCCAACCAATAGTGTACTCCCGGTAAATTGTCGTAATAACTTGACGATAACATGGCGAATGATGACAATGTCTCATATCCACACGTTTCATTGAAAATTAATGAACACGAGATGAATTTGTCCGTGTAATTCTAAAGTTGGAATTGTAGATATGTGATCATCCGTCACTGCGCGGCATCAGTTCATTGTTTACGGTTTTGTTGTTAACACTGAAGCTCTTGTGAATTACATTGGTGCATACAGTACATGTACATGTATATTCTCTCTTGTAAATGTACATGCATGTGCTTTGAAATAATCAGATTCAGAAAACTGTCAACTGGATTGTCAACATTCTAATACTATAGTAATAGCTGCTCGTTGAGTCGTTGTTGTTATTATTGCCACTATATATTGGTTGACATCGAAGCTTGTGTTAATTGTGCCTGTATCCTCTTGTGTCAGTAAATGTGCCAGTGTTTTGATACTAAGTCACAACACTACAATGTCAACATCAGCAGTGCGTCGAATGAAGTCAGACCCCGGGCGGCGACATGATTCTCTACTCTCGAATTTAGTGGAAATTGTCAATGATTATGCCCTATTCGCTGAATTGCAACTTGTCCGGTTATCAAAGGAACCGAAATCAGACCGTCTTAACAACTGCCCACAACCGAAAAGGTAACAGTTTCTCAAAAAACAACAGTTTGCTATCAACGATAAATCATAAAATGGCGAAGAAATGAGCTGATTGCTAAAGCAGGAACTTAAGCCCGGAATGAGAATTACGTACCGTACTCATGATAATTCGTACGGCCCTCATAACACAGAATGAATGCCGCATTAATAATACATATTAAATATCAGCAGAGTAAGATTCAGTCATACTGTATGGAGTCATTGCCGTATATAATATGGTCGCCGATAAATATACTATTGAATTTTGACGGCATGACTTTGAATCACGAAAATATTTAATTTAGACAATTTTCATGGGCACATAAAATAACGGTATGGGACCGTCAAACTGATGAAACGGTATGGGACCGTCGATTATGACGGCCCGAACCCGTCGAACCGACAGTAATTTCTAACAGTGTACACAAAACACGCATTTGGCATAAACTATTGGACAATAAGGCCCCTTCATATATTACCTAACTGTTGCCTCATACCGTTGGGGAATCATGCCGACACCGCATTAGAAATCCGTTACGATACACCAACTATTTCAAACACCATGCACTCACTTTAAATCAAGTTTCCTCCGAACTGTGATTGCTGAATGGAATTTATCGTGTAAAAGTACAACTGATGTACACAAACTCACAGACCCCACTTCAAAACCAACCAAGGACGAAATACTTGCTAATATGTCAGTGAATATGTATAATAATTTACGCATTAAAGAGACACCAATAAGACCGCCCCCTTATACTACAATGCCGGGCGGAGAACATTCAAGATGGACAAGTCGATTTCGTATCTCTGAATGTTGAAACAGGCAACGCCAACTTCAGCGAACAGACACCAAGATTACAAAAGCGTGCTATGCCAGCAAAGTAATCATTTTTTCGGCATATCATCAACAAGCAATCAAGATAACTGTCGGCTTCACCGAGATATTGGTCCAAGTAAATGGCGTGGTTGATTTTCCTGCTGCCTATTGCTTTCGGACATGCGCACAATGATGCGACCATGATGGGAGAATCCATTGTCGCCGCGGTTGGAATGCATAAAATGGTGCATACTTTTGGTGTCAAAGTAGTTGGTATATGGTTACTTATCTTTCGTATATGCATTCCAGTGGTGTGTAAACTGGTTACACGAGTAACGAGTCGGACAAACACTAACTCACTCTTGGTTAAGTAGTCCTATGGTGTGCACGAGATGACGAGTCGACTGAACACTAAATCACCATTGATTAAGTCGTCATACGGTGTGCATTGTCAATGTCCATACCTTACTCGTATATAAATTCGCGCAGTACTATATTTCACTCTAAAAACTGGCAACAATATTTTCCAAAAATATTTGGATCTGACGAGTTTCAGTTCTTAATCGTTTCTGAAGATGCATGTGTATATCAAACACGATACAGGCGGATTCACATCGTGCATGTAAAACATGACTGCAACATCAATGCGTTGTGAATATGTGTGTTCATATGCTACAAATAATTATTATCAGTGATATTCATTTAATATAGTTAATTAGTTATAGACATCATTGGAATGATCTCGAAAAACGTGAAACCACACCCACATACTAGGCAGCTGACTTAAGAAGAAATCAACACTTTGGCTGATAGTCCAGTGCATTTATTAGAAAATAGGGCTGAACCTCAAAATAATTGCAACACAAAAGATTTTGTTTTATTTTGGTTGGGAGAATCATAGAGTATACTCAGCTAAAAATCAACAAAAATCTGAACATGCAAAATGGCCTTTTTGAGGCAAAAAGTGGCGAAAATGATGAAAAATTGGTGAAAAATGGAGATTAAATTTTTTTGTTAATAACTCTTGATGTAAACATACAATTGTTATATTTTCACACTGATAAACTGTGGTACAGTCGTATCCAAGATTTTGTATCATTTTATTCTATAAATATTGATTAAATTTTCGAAATTTGGGTCAAAAAGTTGGAACTTGGAACTATTGTTATATAGTTATATCCACAATTGTGGGGTTTTTCATGTTGTTACTACAAGCAAATAATCAAAATAATCAAAATATTTAGGGTGAAAAGATGTAAAAATGGCAAGAAATCAGAGAAAAATGGAATTTCACATTACATGTTTATGCATTAGAACATGTCCATAGTTGGACTTGGACTGTTGTCAGTCAGTTATATATGGGATTTTCCATAAATTTTGGGCCAGGTTGTGGTATCAATGACACTAAGTTGTCCATATCTTGTGGCAAAATAGTGAAAAAAGAGAAAAAAATATAGAAATTCATTAAAAAAATAATAAGTCTGGATAGAATGTTCTGATTTTCTGATAAGGCATGTGCACCTATTGCTTTTGCAGTCCGTTTTACATTTACAACGAATGATGTTCAGTAGTTCTTTTGGAGCTGGTGGTTCCTCACATTTGATAGGATTAAGCCGGCCATCCTTAACCTGCCATCCCCAATCAGTTGGTTCCAAATTAAGCCCTTACAACACTGCACCTGGTGATAGTGTATGTAAATGAAATCATTTTCTACCTAAAAGTCTGACACAGCAGGTTACATAACCTCTGGTCGGCGCTTTGGCAGCAGTGATAAGCATATGAAACAAGAGTTGTGGGTCGATGTGTACAATGTCGTTGTCGATTTTGAGAGACAGAGCACTCATTATTATTGCTTGGGATGTTCGCTTGAATACATAACTCATAACATCTTTCCCTCCCATGTTCATAAGGATCTTCCTGCCTATTAGTCCAGTGCATTTATCAGAATAAAATGCCAAACCTCAAACTAATTGCAACACAATGTTTCTTAGCAGGAATAAGTCTATTAACCAATTATAAACAACATACTAAAAATCAAAAAGGATCAAGAAAGGCGAAATTGATAAATTTTGTGAATATAAATTGAGTAAAATTTTATAGCTTTTCAAGGATGTTTATAAAAAAACTTCTTTTCACATGTGCTTCCATTTATATGTCCATTTTGTTGAGTACACAATCCTGATTACAGAACAGAAAACATTTTCCAGATACGTTGAGAATTTTTCGAGTTATGTGCCTCCAAATTTGGGAGTTTGTCTAATTTCGGAGCCTCAATTTCTGAAGAATTAGCTAAAATCCATATTTTAGGGTCTAGTATTTTAAAAACTAGAGAACAATGAAGGGATATCTTACTGTTGTATCAGTTGCCTCACTATATTGTGCACAAAAAATGATTTCTTTATGCATCTATGATCGAGAAGACAAAAATATTCTTAAACAAAATGTGTGTTCCATTGTATGGACTTAGCCAAATTTGCTTGTGACACAGAACTGGTGTGATGAAATACCATATTTGAGGTCATACAACTCAATAAATTGATATCCATATGCCCTGTATTTCTCATAACCTCTTACGTATACTAGGTCAAATACACTGTGCTGGAATTGCTAAACACATATGTGCCATAATCAACTTATGGCCCTATGAATCCTTTGTATTGACTCTTTTCCAAAAATGCCATTTTGGACTGTTTTGTGGTGTTTTTGTCCTTTTTAAAGTTTTTTGTGTGCACAAATAGTAAACAACAATGAATACAATTAGTGTTTAATGTGTAAAATCATTTGAACGTTCCTCCTAAAACACTTAGTGTTGGGAAAAATATGATTATATTGGTTATGCCAATCAACAGTCACTGGATTTCACATATTTTTCAAGAAACTGACTCCAAATTTGAATGTTGATAATGGGGTAGGTGAAATAACAAAGGCTGTGATCTTGTCACCATATTCTAGTCATTGGAGACAAAGGGTTGTTTTATTCCAGTTTGTGCAGATTTTTCTTGCATGGTAAACAGTTTAGTACTTTAATAATTATTAGATGTTTATTTTGAACTTTTATCAGCATGTTATATAGAACCAGCCCGAAATAATGATTCGCCATTTCGCCATTGAGGTACAACAAAAAGGATCGTAGCTCTAAATATGAACATCAAAACAGGAAGCAGTTTATTCTGTATGAAAGAATAAGGTTTGTAGGCGCTGGTGATGTTAAAGTTTTATGCATCAAGGTCCATATTTTCTAGATTTTGTCAATATGGTTTCCCCTACCCCATTTTTCATATATTCAAATTTGGCATCAGTTTCCAGAAAAATTAGTGAAATTCAGTGACATTCATTGACATATCCAACATAAGGCATTAATTTCAACACTAAAGTGTTTCAGGAGGAAAGTTCAAATGATTTTGCACATTAAAGATACATTGTTTTTACAATTTATACACAAACACCTTTAAAAATGAACAAAAAACGCCCCAAAATGGCATTTTTAGATGAGTCAATTCTAAAGATTAATAGGGCCATAATTTGATTTTCTACACCATGATTTGGGAAATTCCTTTACAATGTGTTTAACGATGTATACTTAAGTGATTATGAGAAAGACAGGGAATATGGATATATAATTATTGATTTGTATGACATCAAATATGCTATTTCATCACGCCGGTTCTGGACCACAGACAAATTTGGCTGTCCATACAATGGTGGAACACACATTTTGTTTAGGAATATTTTTGTCCTCTCAATCATAGATGCATGAAGAAATCATCTTTTGTGCACAACCTAGAGAGGAAATGACTAAAACAACAAGGAATCCCTTCATTTTCTTTATTTTTTAAAATACAAGACCTTAAAAAATGGATTTTAACTAATTTTGAGAAATTGAGCCTCCGAAATTAGATAAACTCCAAATTTTGGAGGCACATAACTAAAAAAATACTCAACGTATCTAGGAAAGGTTTTCTGTTCTGTAATCAGGGTTGTGCACTCTACAAAATGGATATATAAGTGGAAGGACATGTGAAAGGAAGTTTTTTATAAACATCCTTAAATAGCTATAAAATGAGTATTTTACCAAATTTTGACAAATTTATTTCACAAAATTCATCAATTTCGCATTTCTTGATTCTTGTTGATTTTTAGTATATTATTTGTGATTGGTTAAAGTACTTATTCACACTGAGAAACTTTGTGTTGCAATTATTTTGAGGTGAAACCATAAATGCACTGGACTATGAGGGTTGTGTTGGCATACATCATTCAGGCTATTTGGTTATGGTGTGACTCTATGCAGTATTCATAACAGGGGTCGTACTTTCGTGCACCTTTAGCCTCGCACAAGTACATTTCTTACAAGTATTTCAACACCGACGATATTACCACAATTTGTTGCTTTCCATAATTATGACTAATGATTTGTATGTTGGTCGCCCGCTTGCAATATATAGTCATATAAAAGCAGATCTAATTGTCAACATTCAGTTCCGCCTTACGTAATGTATGTAACTCATCAACATATCCATCTACTTTTCCACGTGGTTCGCTATAAACTCAGGAGTCGTACTATTTTGGGCTCAGAATAAAACATATACATGGTGTTTGTTTTTGTATTGGGAAAGTTCCGCAGATGTCAATCTCACATAGTTTCAGCATTTTCAATTGGCCTTTGGTGCATGCACACCAACGAGCGTTAGCATAGAAACAGATATATAATATTTACACCACTGTTTAAACTTTAACCATAAGTTAAACATTCTAGTACTGATTCCAATCCAATGACTTGTAATGTTAACATTTTCCCCAAAAGACAGCGATGGCTTTTAGTGGAACAACACTTATGGCTGAAACTATTTGGCTAGATTAAATAATTTATCAGGAACATCTGCAGGGAATATTAAATATATGCGAGGGATCTATGGTGTATATCGGTTCATATTGATTGGGAGAAACATCATGCATAGTACGCATACATTACGTCCCATCAGTGCTATAAGGTCGTAAGTCCATTTTTCGATTTTTCCGAGAAACTCGGGTTTGAAGTTTTGGTTGCTCAGTTTTCACATTTGCATTGTTCTGACCTCTTTGTAGTTATGCGAAAATTATCAATGACATCGAAATACACATATATGTGACATTCCATTGTCTAATATACGCTCAATCGCTAGAAAACGACATAAACGTGTTTGGAGATACGACTTTTACGGAACGTAGGTCGATTTCACTTCCGGATTATAAGTAAAAGATACGACCTTTAAGCACGTACACGACCTCGTCATAATTATGTGTAATAATTGGAAATGAACATGGTTTGCTGTAGAATTGCTACAAACCGTGCTACTCGGTTAATTAAAACTAAAATTGAATGTGGCATGTAATGACGCTACATGTGTCTTTCGATGAATCAGACAACAGCCAGTTACTGCGAGTCTTTGCAGCTATATAATAATAATGCACACTACACACTCTCCAGATAATAGAGTGGTTCTGAAGGTATCGCACATACATGTACGTGAATCATGTATACGCAGAACAGCTATGGTACATATTACAACAGCAGTACTAGAGCGTGACACAGAAGGGCCAGGTTACTACAAATCGGGAAGATGCTGAGTCGTTATTTCGTGGGAATCTGGATTCAGAATCCGAATCCCATTACGGGGGCGGGGCTAATTCCCGATTCTAGGTCAGATTGTGAAATCCACGTGGTCTCCGATACTATGTTTAATGTTCTCTCAGCTTCAAACATGGCTCATGTATATGACACAAGTATCAATTGTATCTTATATTTATAAAGTTCATGTCTGTTGTGAAAGTCATGCTTTTCTTCTATGTGTATATACCTAATTAGCTGCCAATCCGACTTAATCGCATTTTGTTTTTCAAGTTAAAGTGTGTTCATTGTTAAGGGCAAGCATTTCTAACAGCTCCGGGTCTCCTGATTCAAATTACGAAGACGTTGTAGAGAACACACGAAACTTGTCAGTTGTACAGGGACGTGCCGACAGGGATTGGTTAGTGTGTCTCGACCCCCCCCCCAGAACTTTGGTACAATGTTCTTCGCTGTACAGTCATTCATACGTGAGGCAAATCAGGATTATTTTGACTAACTGTTGCAATTAATGATACGTACAAGCCAGCAAACGCAACAAACAAACCCGATTTTAGATAAATACATATACAAACTTATGACTAACTCTGGGGAGGGGTGACCGGTGATCTGTATATATGTTCAACATGTTTTTGTAGTCATGTTAATAGCTTTGCCATTACTAATTATTATTTTTCAGTGTAATAACATATGGGAGAGGGTGTACCATAAAGTGAGTCAGCACTTGTCCTCCAATCCCATTGTCTGTATGTTATAGATGTATGTGTTATATATCATGTGTTATCTAAATTTGACAAATTGTTTAAAATAAATGTGTCTAAACTAAACTTTGGTAATTTCCAGCAGTTGGAAATGTCATGCATGACAAAACATTAGTTGGACATTAATTTGGCACCATATATAGGTTGGAATTGTTCTCATTGTTTGATTTTTTTCCAACCAGTAAAAGTTGGTTATTTTTCAATCTTAGGATGTGTCAAGTTGGATATTTCCAAGGGGGTGAAAATGGAATTCTGCGAACCTGTAAGATTGATGTTTGGTTCAATGGGGGGGGGGGATGCAGTTGGTCGGAAATTTGAGGAAACCTCTAGCCACGTCCCTAGAACTTGTACGTGTGGGTACTTAATCAATACATTGACTGACATTTGGACTATATAGTCCTGAGATCCTAGAATAAGCTTTACATTTGTGTTTGTGCGATTGGGAGACCACAAGACCACATTAGCTTCATGGGCAAAGCTTTATTTTCCAACAATTGTATTGCACGTTAGCCAAAAATATCTGTGTTTCTGCACTATACAGAGCCTATTGTGCAAAACGACTGCATTTAACGAAAGAACACATTTTAAATATGAAATTGCTATAAGACTAGATAGTACGTACGTACATCTGATAATCCATCGATATAATATAATACTACTATTTCTTGAATAAGAAGGAACATATAATAACGAACGGAGCAGAAGACATACCCATGCAGGTTCACGTTAATTCGGTCAATGGTGACGTGTCCGCCGAATTTGAAATCGACATGCGTTCGGGCGGTATTTTATGGATGGAATTATGAAATGAACATGATATGATGAAAGTGACAATGAAATTGACAATGCTTTGCTTCAAGTTCGCCATCAACCGCGGTGCTCTCCCAGCGTTACTATCAATACTATCAATATTTGGCTAATTTCAGTAATATTCTTCCCGTTTACACTCGATAACACAAATTTGTCTCCGCTTTTAAACTTCTTTGATATAGATCGTTTATATTCTGCAATAATTTGTACACAAGGGACGGACTCTTATGTTTTATTGTGTTTTTAAACTCCGAGATGGCGAAATCTCGGTTTGTTTACATTATGAAAGTTTGAGTCCGTAATCGGAATCAGAATCTGAATCTGGATTACGACGAAATAGCGATTGATTACGATTACGGTCTGTTCGTTTACTGATTCTGGTCTGTTCGATTACCGAACCACGTCGTACGGGGACTAATCCATAATCTGAATCCAGATTCTCTAACGAAATAACGACTGTGATTGGGACAAGAACTAGCCTAATGCACGAAATTTTGGCAACAACACGTAAAGTATTCAGTTTCTACTTCATGGAAGTAAAAGCAAATTTCAATAACAGACTCTCGTCTCATTGCTTCGTGTAAGAAAGTGACTATATAGTTGTGGTCTGTCATTGTTTTTGTGACTCGCATGTTTCTTTATCTGCGAGCATTCAATGTCCATTTTTGAATAGACTGGTTCCTCGTCCAAAACTGCAAAAATCTGAAAAATTAGTAACCTGACCCCTCGCGCTAAAGAGACATGTCGTATAAGAATCATGCCGTTGAGTTGAGGATGTCAGACCAGCGAATAAAACTAGATACTACACTGTTAGAAAAGAGGCACAGTAACCAAGCTGAAGAACCAGTAGTTGGTTCTTCGTGCATCAAACACAGTTGTAGAACCAAAATTACCTACAATTACTGCTGTTTTGGTTCTTGAGAATTGAAGAACCAAAAGTGGACAGACGGATTATTTACAACTAAACTTCAATCATCGTCGTCGAATTCGTCGTCAATATCATCGTCGTCATCGTAATAATCGCAAGCATCTTCATCGTCATCGCAATCGTCATCGTCAACGCCGTTGTCATCATCGCTGTCGTCATCGTAGTCGTCACCATTATCATCATCATCATCACCATCACCATCTCTATCTTCGTAGTAGTCACCGTCATCATCGTCGTCGTAGTCATTATCATCATCGCTGTCGTCTTCGTCGTAGTCATCAACATCATCGCTGTCGTCGTAGTCATTGTCAACGCTGTCGTCGTCGTACGGTCGTAGTCATCATAATCAGTGCTGTCATCGTGAAGAAGTCACCATCATCATCGCTGTTGTCTGAGTATTCATCATCATTACCATCTTTGTCGTCGTAGTCATCATCATAATCACATAGGTTGTGAAAAATGAATAATGAAAATATTTCACCCATCCTTGTTTAAAAAGGGTTACAAAGTTACATTTGGAAGTCGTTTCAAAAATCCGGCGTGTTTTTTGTTACAAAGTTACAAATGATTATCAGATAATTACTCCAATTAAAAAAATGACAATATTTCACCCATCCTTGCTAAAAAAAAGCGTTACAAAGTTACATTTGGAAGTATTTAAAAAATGCGACGTGTTTTTTGTTACATTGTTACAAATGCTTAACAGAGGAAAAACTCCAATTCGAACAATGAAAATATTTCACCCATCCTTGTTTAAAAAGTTTTACAAAGTTACATTTGGAAGTCGTTACAAAAATCCGACGTGTTTCTTGTTACATAGTCACAAATGCTTATTAGAAAATTACTCCAATTAGAAAAATAAAAAAAATTCTCTATCCGTGTTAAAAAAGGTTACATAGTTACATTTGGAAGTCGTTTAAAAAATTCGACGTGTTTTTTGTTACATAGTTACATGGAGTTTTTTCACATAGTTACAACTGCTTATCTGCGAATAAGGGCAACGAGAAAAATGAAATATTTCACCTATCCTTGTTTAAAAAGGTTTACAAAGTTACATTTGCAAGTCGTTTCAAAAATGCGACGTGATTTTTGTCACATAGTTACAACTGCTTATCTGCGAATAACCGCAACTAGAATAATGATTAATATTTCACCTATCCTTGTTTAAAAAGGGTTACAAAGTTACATTTGGAAGTCGTTTCAAAAATCCGACGTGTTTTGTGTTACATAGTTACAAATGCTTATCTGCGAATAACCGCAACTATAAAAATGAAAATATCCCCCATCATTGTTAAAAAATGGTTACAAAGTTACATTTGCAAGTCGTTTAAAAAATCTGATGTGTTTTTTTGTCACATAGTTACAACTGCTTATCTGCGAATAACCGCAACTAGAAAAATGAAAATATTTCACCTATCCTTGTTTAAAAATGTTTACAAAGTTACATTTGGAAGTCGTTTAAAAAATCGCACTTATTTTTTCTCACATAGTTACAAATGCTTATCTGCGAATAACCGCAACTATAAAAATGAAAATATTCCCCATCATTGTTAAAAAATGGTTACAAAGTTACATTTGCAAGTCGTTTAAAAAATCTGATGTGTTTTTTTGTCACAAAGTTACCAATGCTTATCAGAAAATAACTCCAACTAGAAAAATGAAAATATTATTTTATAAGGGAGATAACTTTGTCGATAATGCGACTTGGCCATTTCCGAATTTCAGCGAAGCCATATAGGGTTTGACAAAATATTAAAGGTGCTCACAGAAACCATACACTTTAGAACTGGAATGCTTTTTAGTAATGAATCTCAATTTTATTTGTCTATTTGTTCGTTTGTCCGGCCTACAGCAGACAGATAGGCAGACATTGACAAATATAGATATAGACGAAAATGCAAACACTCTACAACCTGTATAAAATGTACAAGGGCGAGTGGAAGAAGCAAACGCTGTCGAAATATACAGTTATTGATAACACAGGAACCAAATATCAGCATCGTGGGTGATCGCGGATAGTTTACAACATTGATCAGTGGACGAGTTATTTCAACTGAAGTAGCCATAAATGTGGAAGTGCGTGTCAAAATATTGAATCAACTGATACTAAAGTTTGCTGGATGATCTTCAAGTACGAACGGAGTGACGGGCTTTTTCGAGTGACACCCGGACAGCAAATTGACATAATAGTCTGAAGAAAAAAGATAATCCGTGTTTCTAAAGGTTTGATCAATTTTACTTGTTGAAAAGACAGCTATAGGTCTAACTTCCCACGGTTATTTTTCTGATCGATGTGTATCTACCGAGAACACGTTTGCTGCCAGCGTCCTTGGAGTTCCCAGCACCGGGACTCTTGTACTCTTTAATCTCATCAAAGAACTGTGCCAGTGGCTCTCTGTATGTTCACAAGGTTAAGCTCGCGATGCGCCCGACCCACACGGAAACCATATTGGACTGTAAACTTTATCATTCTATTACATCTAGCTGATAAATATTTTATAAACACACTTCTCCCACCAGGCCGAAACATTGTCGACCGGTGGGTCCTGGACCCTCACTTGTCGCCAATCAAACACTTCTAATCAATTATAAAAAAAAAAAAAAAAAATCAGATACAAATCAAGGCCTGAACGTCCATAATGACCTATAGTTTCTAGGATTGTGCTTCTTTTTTCAGTCAGTTTTGGATTAAAAATGTCCTGCTCCCTCTGCGATGGCCAGCGAATAATCAATTATGAACAAATAAGCGAGGCTTGAATTTGCCGAAATATACTTTTTCATTTTCAGATTGAAACATTTTCTCACACAGGGCAGAATCATGCTCGGACCAGTGGGTCATGATTCCTCCCCAGAGGCACAACTTGGGACGGGGACGGGACGGGATGGAAATTGAACTACGCGACATTGCGAGTCTGTCCCGGTTAAAAGCGGGTGATGTGGAGACCACATTATCATTTTCAGCGAAAGACCAAGATTACTATTTTAATTTTCTTATCTAAGATTTTTAGCTCCATCAAAGTCACATATTGGCATGGACACAATATCAACCATGTCGGTCACTGTTCCTTTTCAGTGAGGCTTATTGCTAAAGATGTCGTTCGATGCTAATCAATTCATCGAGAATGAGGAAAAAGTACAAGCGAAAAACATTATTCAATGTCTCAAAAGAAGTCTGCCCACCAACGTCGTACCTACCCCGAAGCGAGCTCGTTATGACGATCAAAGTGCGAAAGAATCAATACGCCAAAACCCCAGTATACCCAAACAAGAAACAAGGAAGGAAAGAGATAAAAAAGGAAAAAAGAGAGTAGGGAACAATTTACAGACAACAAGAAGGAAACGGTGCGCCAAAAAGACAGACTGCGCAAACAAGAAGCGAGAAAATATAAAAAGACACAATGTGAAAAGAAAACAGATAAAAAAAAGGAAGAAAGAAAGTAGGGACAAAATTACTGAAAATGAGAAAGACATTGTGCGCCAAAAGAACAGGCTGCGCAAACAAGTAGCAAGAAAAGATCATACTACACAAAGTGAAAAGGAGAAAGATCAAAAAAGGAAGAAAGAAAGTCGGGAGAAAATTACAGAAAACGAGAAAGAACATGTGAGCCAAAAGAACAGAAAAGGGAAGAAAGAAAATAGGGACAAAATTAATTTAAACGAGAAAGAACATGTGCGCCAAAATGACAGACTGCGCAAACAAGTAGCAAGAAAAGACAAGATTACACATAGTGAAAAGGAGAAAGATCAAAAGAGAAAGAAAGAAAGCAGGGAAAAGGAGACAAATTCTCAGAGTCAGACTCGTAGAGACAAAAACACAATTTTAATGCAGAAAATTCGTCATCAACAGGCTGAAACGTTCTCAGACGCAAAGACGAAATTGCAGCTGCAAATAGACAGGTTACTTAAAAAAGAACAGAGAAGGCAGAATCTTACAGACCAGCCTAAACTCACCAAAGCAAAGAAAATCCAACAATCTTCTGACAAAAAGCGGAAAGCTGAATCTAGAGCAAGACAGTCTGAAGTTCAAAAGAAAATTCAACAATCCTCTGACAAAAAACGGAAAGCTGAATCCAGAAGAACGCGATCTAAAGATGGAAAGAAAATTCAACAATCCTCTGACAAAAAACGGAAAGTTGAATCCAGAAGAACACAATCTGATGATGAAAAGAAAATTCAACAATCCTCTGACAAAAAAACAGAAAGCTGAATCCAGAAGAACACAGTCTGAAGATGAAAAGAAAATTCAACAATCCGCTGACAAAAAGCGGAAAACTGAATCCAAAAGAACAAAATCTGAAGATGGAAAGAAAATTCAACAATTCTCTGACAAAAAACGGAAAACTGAATCCAGAAGAACACAATCTGAAGATGGAAAGAAAATTCAACAATCCTCTGAAAAGAAACGGAAAACTGAATCCAGAAGAACACAATCTGAAGATGGAAAGAAAATTCAACAATTCTCTGACAAAAAACGGAAAACTGAATCCAGAAGAACACAATCTGAAGTGCAAAAAGAACTTACACGCTCCACAGATAGACAGAACAAAATGAAAGTTAGAGCTTTAAGAGACGCAGACACCTTCAAACAAGCTATATGTGTTGGACCAGAACGACATATACCCGAACATGAATGAGGAGATTCGCATGAGTTGTATCACAGGAACAACAAGTAACGACCAACAAGAATATATTTGCAAGACATGTGACTGGTCACTCAAAAGAAACAAGATGCCACCACAAGCTCAAGCTAATTTTCTTTCTACGACAAATATTCCCGAGGAGTTGAAGGATCTCTCAAATCTTGAAGCTAGTTTTATGTGCAAGCGCTTGGCATTCAAGAAGATTCTGGCACTGCCCAGGGGAAAACAGGAAGCAATTCATGGCAGCGTGATCAACGTCCCAATTAATCCTGAAGAAACATGTGGTGTTCTCCCTCGCATGCCATCCTCATCCTCCGTAATAACAGTAAAACTTAAAAGGAAATTGAAGTACAAAGGGCATAGCTATCATCAGAAGATACGTCCATGGAGAATCCTAAGAGCCATGCATTACCTAAGACACAACAACCCGAAATACGAAGACGTGATTGTGAATGAAGATTGGGAGAAAAAGTCGAAGGCTGAGAATAAGGATATCTGGGAATCGCTGAATGGTGGTGCAGATGTAGATGGAGATGGAGATCAACCAGAAAATTTGTATGTAGATAATGAAATTGAAGATAACAGTGTCACAATGCCTGAAGAAGCAGACTCAAGCCAAGAAGATGGAGATACAGATGATGAGGATTTTGACGTCTTTATGGACAGCAGAAGTAACAGTTCTGGTCTCCCATTGGACTCCTGTCTACAACCCAAAGATTAAGTATTGATCCTGATACTCTACTACACATAGCACCAGGCGAAGGTAAAAAACCACTGGGTATGTTGTCTGATGTTGACAATGAAGTCCTCGCTTTTCCAACCATGTTTCCAGATGGAAAATATGGTTTCAGAACTGATAGACCAACCAAGCTGTCACTAAAGCAATATTTCAATGCACGAATGCCGCAAACTATACCTACTCCAAGAAAAACGACAGCTCTACATATCCAGATATTCTAAGCGATATCTCTGAGAATGAATCTGACACACAACAAGAACTGCATAAAGTAATCAAACTTCAAGGATCCAGAACCAAACTCTCACTTCGAAAGAAACCAGCGATATTAAGAAGTCACCAATATTCTGTCTACAATGATCCAGAGAAATTCGATCATTCTAAATTAATGTATTACCCATGGAGACACGAAGAACAGGATCTGAAAGACTATTCTTTTGAAAAAAAATATAAATCTGTTCAAGATGAAATCAAGACAAAATTGAAACAATACGAGCCAAACGCAGAAGAATACCTCGCGGACTCCACCATGCTTGAGGAACGTGGGCAACCAGAAGACGCTTGGGCTGAAATGTTGCCCCAGACTGGACAGCAAATAATGGAATATTGTAATGAATAACAGATAGATGAAGATCACTTCTTCCTGCTTCCATCAACAGACTTGCAAAACCCTGACACGGGACAATCTCCGCATCATTTTGAGATAAGCAACAAGCTTATTCCAACTACTGAGTGGCTAGATATGACCAATTAACTTAATGCTGAACGAAGAATCCATCAGTATGTCACTCAATATTGCATTCAGCTATCAATGACACACAGAACGCAAAACAGACACATTCCGTTTGCCATATGTCTCCTTTGTGGCGCCGGCGTTGGAAAAAGCCATGTCATAAACAAATTTCAAACAGCAACACGTATTCTTCGCCTCGGACAGTCTGCTGAAGACACCATTGTTCTAGTATGTGTATTCACGGGAGCAGCTGCATTCAACATTGCTGGTCACACTCTGCATTCTGCCTTCCATTTACCTGTTCAAAAACAGTCACGATATTCTGACTACATTCCACTTTCCAATGTTCAACTTGCAAATATTCGAGAAAAGCTGGGAAACCTCGAGATCTTGATCATCGATGAAATCTCCATGGTTGGTGCTGAACTTCTACTCATTGTTCACCATATATTATGTGACATCAAAGGTTCCAGTGAACCCTTCGGTGGTGTATCAATGTTGGTAGTCGGCGATCTCTTCCAATTACACCTGTTGCGCAAACAAAAAATTCCAATCCAGCATTCTTGTATGGCTCTCGTTGGAAGAAAAAATTCAAACTTAAGGAGCTAACAACCACCATGCGGCAGAAGGATGACATCAAGTTTGCCAATGCACTCAATAGGATAAGAGTTCACGAAGAAACAGAAGACGATATGGCGCTGATAAAATCACGAGAGACTTCTACTGAAGAACCTGATTATCCAAGAGATAAAGCAGTAACTCTATCTTTGCATTGAAATGGAATGAAACCCTTGGTGGACTTTCTTTTGGCATGGGGGATTTCATCGTTAGAGGTCAAGGTCATACACAAAAGTCAAGGTCATTTACCAAAATATTAGCTTTTTTCATATCGGGTCATACATTTTCTACCCACAGGTTTTATATATTTGTTCTGAATATGTAATCTTTGCTCCTAAATAAGCTGTAGCGTATATGATGTACGGAGAACTGCGTTATTGTTGAAACCGACATGTCAGTCATGAGATATAGGCCTTTAAAATTGGTGACCATTTTCCAAAATGTGTCAAAATCGGTTATTTCCCATATATCATACTTATGTGTGCAGTCCAGGCCTCGGTGCATGGAAATGTAAAAATTGCAGAAACTATGGTAAAAGCATGAAACTTCCAACATATGCTCCTTAGACATAATCTTTTCATTTTCAGATATAGACCCCATGAATATATGGCCCTGCTTAGCAACGGTTGCTAGGCAACTACCCAAAAGTATTAAATGCTTATATAAGGATGTATTACAGTATTTCATTCAACTTTAGTTGTTGTGAATTGCATATTTGAGGTCTATGTGTGACATAGAATGAAGTACAAAGACTTTGTTTCCTATCATAATGTCCATAACAACCGTTGCTATGCAACTACCCAGACAGTAAAATGTATATTTGGCACTCTTCTCGATGACATTTTGGGAAGATTTGATGGTAGATTAGTTTGAAATACATTTTACATATGCTAACACATCACATGATATACGTTATATAGGGACGGATAGTTTCTATGGTTGGAATGTGTCATTGCGACCGTTTTTAAGAGACCAACCCATATTATTTTTAAATTTCAAAAGCATCGATTATCCTAACGCAAGTTGTGGCTGATGAACAAAATTGACTATGCTGTCTTATATACATTGAATACTAACATTTCTGATGCACTTGATTAGTGTAACTATAGTTGGTATCAAAGGTGCTTATGGTTTTTTCTGTCATAAATGTGTCACACTGATGTGTTTTGTAGACAAAATAACTGAAGATTGCTTACAAAATGGAAACCAGATTTGGTAAAAAAAAGAGTTGATTTTCCACATATATCCTAACATTATTCTCTGCTGTTCCGAAAGTGTAGACTCTGTTGGTTTTTAACCATGTTACTTTATCAACATACAACTAAAATTAATGTGCTTTTCTGGTTGTCCCAGTACCTTCTGAGATATGATCAATTCATTTTAAAAGATGCAGTGTGGAATTTTGCCAAAAACGTCTCATATTTTGAATGGAAATTCACAGAAACGGAACTGAGCGGGACCATATTATTTGGCTACTGTCGCACATTAGCATAAACAACGATTGACTTAATACATGTTGTATGTCGAAATGGTAGTCAGGGAGTGACTGTTGTGATGTGAGGTGAATAGCTATACAATGAGTGGCTATATGGTAATGGGTAGGGTCCACTGTGAGATGCATGGGAATATAAGGAGTGGTCATGTGCGAGGGGGATATGCATACATAAACATGGAGTGGATCTATGGTAATTGATGTGGTGTATGTTTAAACAAGAGTAGCTACACAGTTATCTGTGATGGGGATTGCTTTCGTGACTAAGGCACTAGGGGTAGCGGATTATGAGACAATTAACAATATAAATGACCAAAATATCACATTTTTTTCAATGACCTTGACATTTGCAATTGACCTTGACCTTATATGTCTTAGTCGCCCAGTCAGTTTGATGGAACAATAATGAGTTAGCTATGAGTTAACATAATTTCTTCAAACAAAGGTTCCTTGATTCTCAACAGCGGCCTTTTCAAATTTTTCTTCAAATATGATGATATGGTGCCGTTGTCATGGAAACCTGAATTTACAACGACATTGGACCCCACCCCACATGGGCACGCCCTCCAAAAAGTTTTCCCTATAAATAAGTATCATATATTTGTATAAATTTTATGCTTTTGTCAACAAATTCACAATTCAACCCTTGAAGGACCCCAGATAAGTAAATAACTCTAAAATATATACACAAGCACGATATCTTGGGGAAATAACAGATTTTGACCCATTTTGGAAAATGGCCACAAAGTTTAGAGGCCTATATCTCATGACTGGCTTGTCAGTTGCAACAATATCACAGTTATCCGAGTAGCCTATATGCTCTAGATTAATTCCGAGTAAAGATAACGTATTCAAAACTGATATATAAACTCAGTGGGTAGAAAATGTATGACCCGATATGAAAAAAGCTAATATTTTGGTCAATGACCTTGACCTTTGTATATGACGTTGACATCTAGTGGTGAAATCTGCAGTGTCAAATGAAAGCCCAACAAGGGTAGCAGCCAATATCAATACCAAGATAGAGTTACTGCATTAAACTGTCTTGGTATAGACCGTTAAATGCATATGTTTTATACTGGCCAAAAACACCATCCGTTGCCATAGAAACACACATTTTCAACACTAAGCTACACTGCCCCAGTGTGCCCCAGCACTGACATAAACTTCAGATTGTGAGCTTTGAGAAAACGTTTGGTAGAATTTTCCCACCAAATTGGTACCATTTTCCATTTTTGGGGAGCCTGGCTCATGGACTAAACGCACATAAAGGTCATCACCAACACATGGTTTGTGAAATATGCGGAAAGAGTTGTTCAACAAGGTCAAATTTGGCGTTACACGCTAAAAAAATATAAAAATAACGCACACACAGAACCGCGAGAATAATTTCAATGAGTGTGAGAAAAGATTCATTCGCAATTCCAATTAGTCGAAATATGAATGTGCATCTAAACACCAGTCCGTACAGTTGCAACCTATGAAAGGCAATTTTTGCACAATGGACGTCCCAGCCAGATGCGACACATGAGAGAAGCGGCATGTGACAGCCTCGTGTGAAGGCACACGTGTGATGTGTGCGGTTCTGAATATAGACACAACAAAAGCCTGATAGACCACATTAAATCCAAACATAACTGTGGTCTTGATTTTGTCTGCATGTGGCAAATGTTATACTTACAGGTCGGGTTTTTCAAGAGAGGAGAGAAACCGGACACATGCACGTCAACGTAAACTATGAAAACGTGTCCTAGCAATCATCGTTGTTATTTATTTGTGTTTATTTGATTAAATATTTTATTTTGTTACTCATTTAAGACATTGAAGAGATACATGTTTGCACATCATGCTCTGGCAATATATATAGAGTGAGGTAATTTAAGGGCGATATCATATGGGACACAAGAAAGGTCCGCTGTAAACCTTACCGCTTGTATCTTTCAAACGGGTGTAGCTGCATTTCGAACAAGATAAACGCTACCATCTTAAAAAGATATGTTCGACGATAACTTCGTTAATGCTTCGATATATAATAACGATAGTAACATGGATCCAAACAGGTGTAATTGTTTCTAGCAAGACCGGTTCCCAGGGGTGGATACTCTAAACACTGGGCTACCGAACTGCTAATATAATATAATCATAAGTTGTCAATACACGATATATTATAAAACCATTGGTTATCACACATTTAGCAATTAAAGTTATGTACCTATAACCTGAATTGTGCGTGAGTACTCTCTGCTATAAAAATGACAGCAACATTGCGTGATATGACCACGCCTGTACCGCGTCCCTACAATGTACATGAAAACCATTCGATACTTCCTGTGATCTAAAGGGACTTCCGGTGATGCATCAAAATTCATTCAGGAAGGACTAACATGCCAATAACTGTACTACTAATTAATCATCAACACTTTAGCTAGTAGTGCATAACTACCTTGATAAATAAACAAAACTCGTGCTAACATTTGCAATGGAATGAAGTTTCAGAAACTAACAACTCGTGTCACAGCCGAAATATGTCTGGAACACGTACGGAGGTGCTGTTACTCACCACCCAGTGCGTGCACACTATTCACACGCTAACATACGAAGTTATAATGCCACTTCATCAATCGATAATTGTATGTTTGATTGACAGCATATCGCGGTCAGTTACAACTTTAAACAGACATGGCTCATTCGAACTTCCAAAAAATTTGATCTACGTAATTTGGGATTAGGTATAAAATAGGTTCACAAATACACTAAATATTGATGTACCAGCTTCATAATTATTCTCTGAAAAAAATACTTGCCATGGCCACAGCAGTTTTAAATTTTTCGCATAGAAGTCAAACAAACGTTTTTTATGTCTACCATATCAGAAACACTGAACGCTCTCGTGCAGATTTGTTTTTGTTTGGGACCCAAACACCGTGTTCAAAGTTGTATTCTTCATGACTTCAATGTGCCTTTCTGAACACAGGATGCTCGTATAAAGGTAGCTCAGGTATTTATCGACCTATTTTGATACTGGGAATATTTCAAAGGGAATACCATTAGGTGCATTTAAGAGCGAACCGTCATGTGGCTTTTAATAAGTTATTAAAAACTGCATTGTCTGCGAACACGATGCAAAAACAACAAAGACTACTGAAATAAATATTCATTACTAGCAATCGACATTATGGGCCACAAGTTGATCGAAGCCGCGATGGATACCGTAACAAGATGAAAACTGTGCATTTGATATCACACCTGGTTGAGAGTTATTTAAAACTGCATTGTCATTCTAGCTGGTTTATGTACGAGCAGACTTGGAAGTATGTCTGAGTATAGATCCGAGCACATTATCACCTATTTGCACGCCGGTATTAAAGCGGCGACTTCAAAGGGATTACACGGGGACGTCAACCGTAATGATTGAAGACGTTAGTGCTCTAAAATAAATTTAGTTTCACGCGAGTAATGAATGTAAGCTTCAGTTTCTTTATATATTAACGCAAATTATAGGCCAACTTGAACGAGACAAATGAAAAAAGGACACATTTTGCACATTTACAGTTAGCCTGAAAATACTATCACATGTCTAACTTTATCACTAAAACTACAACACAGACATCTTGTTCAATATACAGAACAGTTGCACTCTGAATGTGTAAGTTTTGGGTGCACACTAAATTCTTAAAATTTCCCAGCTACATGTACATGCACCAGACATAAACCAATGTGGATAAAATGTTGATCTTACTATGCAGCAAGAAAACAATTCATCAGAAATATGTACCTGAGAAATTTTAAGAATTCAAGGTGCGCCCAAATCTTAGACACAGACAAGTTGGCAGTGTATATCTTGAACAAGATGTCTGTGGTTTCAGGAATTACCTCAGGTGTGGGTACCTAGAAATGAATCCCCCAGCTTGCCACTAAAAGAAAATAATAATTACAAGTACCCACTAATGAGATCATTCCAAAATAATAGCATATGAACACCAGGATCACACCACTGTACAATATTGTGTTGGACAAGCTACTACTGTTCAATGGCAAATGTACACATGGCCCATCTTTATTGTGTTTGACACAGCCAATGTGTCAACTTTGCAGTTGCGCCCCTTCCACATGTATCCACTAATCCGGATACAATATGTTTTCCTGAAAACTCATCAAATAATGTCACATATTAAATGGACAAATTCACTTGAATGGTGGTATCAAATAGTCTTTGCATGTCCTATTTAGTTATTTCATATCAATAATAAAGATAGTACTGGATTTTGTACATAATTGTAGTTTTGTAGAACGATCAGTACATGCCTGCCCTATACATATTAATTTAAAAAAATGTCTACCTACCTACCCTAAGTTGTCAGTGGCCCGTAACCCTAAACACAGGTATTTTTTTTGGCCTAACCTGAATGATGGTTATTCAGTTATTCAACGTTTACGTCTTTGTAGCCGCGAGGGAGACTGTGAATTATATATCATTGCAGCCGCGATGGAGACTGAACAAGAGGAAAACTGTGAATTATTTATCACACCTGGTTGAGTGTTACTAAAAACTGCATTGTCAGGGAACACGATGCACAAACAACAAAGAATATGGCATTCATATTCATTACTCAGTTACTGCCACTCGACATTGTGGGCCACATGTTGGTCGCACATTAAGAGAACTCCAAGAGACGTTTTACGTCGCAACAGCCGCGAGGGATACTATAACAAGATGAAAACTGTGAATAATATATCACCCCTGGTTAAGTGTCCCGGCTGAATTGACAACATATCCTTAGTTAGTTATCATTTTGATATCCGTAGGATAACACCATCATTTTCTTAACCAAAAAGCTGCTATGTGGTTCTCAGCCAACACAAATACAGGCCAAGTTCGAACAGTTTCAGTTCAATAAATTATGCATGGCCCCGTTTGTGACTCGCAAATTACCTGAATTTGTGAAAAAAAATTCACGATCATTTCGCAAAAATACCCTCCATCGAGAATTTAAGACGATCAAGTGAGCTTATCAAACCATCCAATGAGTTTACCAAAACATGGTTTGATATATTTGATGGATAGTTTTGTACACTAGTTTGTGACACTCATTAGATCAGATGATGTGGGACATTCAGCGGGTTATTTGAGACATTAGTTGGGCGTTTTAGACACTCCTGGTGGTTTGAGACAATCATCGTGTGTGTTTGTGGTACACACTTGATGGTTTGAGACATCCATATGTATGGTTTGGGACTTTGACGAAAATTGCCCAATTTTACTACTTTCGGTAGCCATTTTGTCCCTATTTTGGGATGTGATAGCTTCATTTCTGTTAAAATGGACACAAGTGGTTCTTATCTGACATCTAATGAGTATTCAGTACACTGGTGTTTTCGATTTGCGGTTGATCTAGGAATTAAAATAATAATAGATTTTTCTTCGAAATTTAGTACATCTATTTCGAATATGAGGGACACTGGAGGGTCCAATTTCCCAAGCCCTATTTTTGTGCATTATGGTGGGGATTGCTTTCATGACTAAGGCACTAGGGGTAGCGGATTATGAGACAATTAACAAAAGAAATGACCAAAATATCACCTTTTTTCCAATGACCTTGACCTTTGCAATTGACCTTGACCTTACATGTCTTAGTCGCCCAGTCAGTTTGATGAAATAATAATGAGTTAGCTATGAGTTAACATAATTTCTTTAAACAAAAGGTTCGTTGATTCTCAACAGCGGCCTTTTCAA
The DNA here is from genome assembly GCA_032622095.1 of Siphonodentalium dalli. Taxonomy (NCBI): domain Eukaryota; kingdom Metazoa; phylum Mollusca; class Scaphopoda; order Gadilida; family Siphonodentaliidae; genus Siphonodentalium; species Siphonodentalium dalli. The sequence continues at coordinate 72,286,412 of CP136061.1, forward strand.
ATTTTTCTTAAAATATATGGTGCCGTTGTCATGGAAACCTGAGTTTATAACGACATTGGACCCCACCCCACCTGGGCACGCCCTCCAAAAAGGTTTCCCTATAACTAAGTAACAAATATTTGTATAAGTTTCATGCTTTAGTCAACAAATTCACATTTCAACCCTTAAAGGACCCCAGATAAGTAAATAACTCTATAATATACACAAAAGCACGATATCTTGGGGAAATAACTGATTTTGACCCATTTTGGAAAATGGCCACGAAGTTTGGAGGCCTATTTCTCATGACTGTCTTGTCAGTTGCAACAATATCACAGTTATCCGAGTAGCCTATATGCTCTAGATTAATTCCGAGTAAAGATAACGTATTCAAAACTGATATATAAACTCAGTGGGTAGAAAATGTATGACCCGATATGAAAAAAGCTAATATTTTGGTCAATGACCTTGACCTTTGTATATGACGTTGACATCTAGAGGTGAAATCTGCAGTGTCAAATGAAAGCCCAACAACTGTAGCACCCAATATCAATGCCAATATAGAGTTACTGCATTAAACTTTCTTGGTATAGACCGTTATATGCATATTGTTTATACTGGCCAAAAACACCATCCGTTGCCATGGAAACACACCATTTTCAATACTAAGCTACACTGCCCCAGTGTGCCCCAGCACTGACATACACTTCAGATTATGAGCTTTGAGAAAACTTTTGGTAGAATTTTCCCACCAAATTGGTACCATTTTCCATTTGTGAGGACTAATAGAATGAATCGGCCAATATTAACTTTGAATGCACAAGACACAAAACGAGATAAAGAGACTGGCCAAGTTACGAACATAAAGTTTGCATTGGGGCCAAGGTCATGCTAACAAGCAACATCTGTGTCGAAGATGGGCTAGTTAATTCAGCTACAGGGGTCATTACCAGTTTCTTCCCAGATATGGATTTGGATCACCTTGATACATACACACCTAAATATATATTCGTTAGATTTGAAAATTCAACAACAGGAGAATAAAGAAGACTAAAATTCAAAAACATTCTTCCCGCAGAAGATATAACACCTATAGAAGTTCACGAAGCTCAGGTCAGATTCGGCAAAGTCACAGCCACACGTCGTCAGTTCCCTCTTGTTCTGGCATGGGCCATCGCGATTAATAAAGCACAAGGGAAAACACTTGATGGACTGGTTGTTAACACAGGTGGGACATACAGGGCTGGTCAGATGTATACAGCTCTTGGCAGAGTTCGAACACTCAGTGGTCTGCATTTAATCAATGGATTTTAATCAAAGCATATCAAATGTGACAAACCTGCTAAAACTGAGATCAAAAGAATGAGGAAAAACATGCCATTTCGTTTAGAAACGCCTGCTACTTTAGCTGTACCAAAAGAATTTGTTTTCAAATGAACTCTCATCAACATCAGCTCCATGTAATGCCATCATGAATGTCTCCATAACAGTGAATGGTTAATGTCAGCCGAATTATCTGTCTTACCGAGACGTGGATGAGAAAACGGCACTCATCGTCAGACTATACATGTGATAATTTCCTGATGTTCCGAAATGACAGAGAATCAACTCATCCAATGGCACGAGGTGGTGTCGCAATTGAACTCAATGAAATATATCATCCATGCAAAGAAATCAAGATGCCTCTTTCCTTTGAAAATGTGAGTCATACTCCAGCACAGAGAAATCCTACCTCTGAGAATCATGGTTATCTCCATCTACAACAAACCAAGCAACAAACTGAGTCTTTTTATCAAGGAGTTGGATGCCTTGTTATGTGCATTGCCAACTGAAAATGTACCCACGTTTCTGTGTGGTGACTTCAATATAAACAGCCTCCATTCAGGGAAAGAAACTAAACTTTTGCTCAAATTGATGAACACCCATGGATTTCTCCTTATGTCAATTCAACAACACACTGGGCTGGCGGCGCACTTGATCACATATATATCAACAGAGACTGTTCTCTGATCATTTTGGTGTTATGTTATCAATTCCATATGAGGGATTCTGTGTCTAAATAGAAAATAATGTACTTTAATATTTATGGCAATGTTGACTTGTGGAAAAATGTTATTGCCGCTACCAATCAGCTTTTGTATTATAATCCGGACTGATTAATATTTACATCACAAAAACATCATTGGTTTGAAAATCAACAAGAAGCGAAAACAGATGGAAAAGCGCGACCAACGGAGGTAGGACGAACAGAAGAAACGAATGGAACAGGATCGAAAACGCGAGGAACACAGGCTAGCCGAGGAGAAACGGAAGGAACGAATGCAACGAATACTGGAGCACCAGCTGAAGCAGGTGTGCTATAATTAGTAACGACTCATAAATATTAACATATTTCAATTATATTATCAGTACATTTATCACCGTTCGCATGATATAAACCAAAATAAACTTTAAACGACATTTGATATACAGGTATATTGCTATAATATCAGATGAGTTCGAAAATCAGCTTTGTCCAAATTTTTTCCCTGGAGTTGTGTGCCTTCTTAGCAGAAGTTTGGTTTGACTGACGAAACACTCGACAAAAGCCATCTTAGATGTTAAGGTTGCGTTTAATTTTCTACCCCTTTTTGGGTTTCTGCAATCATTCGAACAAATATGAACCAATTTGAATATTTTTGTATGTACAAGCTTCTTGCGACACCATATCGATATTATTAATCCAAACATTTTCTTTAAAGTTAAAAATCTGTTTTGTTGGGTTTACGGATAATGCGGGTTTAATTTGCCACGGTGGGGGTATGCTAGCACTCGAGTGCACACGTCTTGTTATGTGCAGATATGTCTAGATTGTGCCACCAGTCCTGCTTGGGGACGCTCTAACATTATCCGTATGGTGTATTACACAAGGATAAAAATATGGGATCTGAAAGAGACACACATTACTTTTTCATCAAATATATGTGTAACTGAATAAAGTGGGGCATATGCCGTCTCACCAATTAGCCACCGTAGGTAAATTGTGCTGCTGTCAACCTCACTAGGACAATATGTCATATCCGTAAAAGTAATAGTGATTGTTAGCGAAATGTCTCTAACAGTTAATTCAACACAACTAACGCAGAGTCAGCAATGTTTACATAATACCATGACACGGATACACATATTTGAAAATTAAATGCAATTAAATTCATACAATATAATCGCGAACCTGTCATTTTAAATTTCATATACATGTCACGTACATTCAACTGCGCCATTTCAATACACCTTAATTATGAACCTTTAAACGTTTATTTATATAAACACAACGTTCGGAAAAACATGTACGAACATCGATACCAACGCGATTTTGACACAGTGCGCTGCTAAACACCGCATGAGATAAAATACATTTGGCAAATCGTAAGAAGTTTGGTATTGAAGGAATCGCAGGCCATTTGTGGACTTGGTCTATATGAGAGGACTAGTCTGAACACAAAAGAGTAGTGCGCTTGCTCTCGAATCTCGTACTCTATAATTACAGCGGATTATTTTATATCTGTTAACCCTTTACCCAACAAACCGGCCAAAACCGGCCAAATAAAGCTTCAACAGCCTAAAATATCTTCGGTCTGTCTCAATAGAACCATACAAATATGGATATCATTGGAACCGGCTCCTTGACCACATTGTGATAGTTACAGTTATGCCCTGTGCCAATGCATTATCTTATATATGCGAGTCGACCATAGGTCGCCTCGCATATATAAGAGAATGCATTGGCCTAAAAAACATCTTTTTTTAACACTTTTTACCATTTTTTCTTACATTCTTTAACAATTTTATAATTTGTAATGTGTTAAGCCAATGCATTCTCTTATATATGCGAGGCGACCTATGGTCGACTCGCATATATAAGAGAATGCATTGGCACAGGGCCGTTCTGTTGGGTAAAGGGTTAATACGACCAGAAGCTCACATGACGACCTGATTGGAACTGGACGTAGTAATTTTTTTCCAAACATTAGCTTCCGTCTCTGTTTTCAAGCTTGCACAGAACATCAAATACACGTTTTAAATGTAATTACATTCACAAAATGTGATGAATCCGGCCGATAATACAATGTGTGCTAAAACTTACAGTACGTGATATGTTTCTATTGTTCCACATATCAGTGTCGCTTTAGGAGTCGGGGAGCGAGTACACTGTGGAATGCTAAAGGTGACGGTAACTGAAGAATGACCTTCACCTGATACATGTGACACGTTATTAAAGGATGACATCGTGTTTATTTGATTTGTACATCATATCTAAATAATTTAAACTGGTGAATTAATGGGGGATGGATTTTTGTGAGTGGGAAATTGATTTAACTAGCTGCTGTAGTTTTTCCAGACCAAATTTGGCTGTGGGATAGCCCTGTCGTACACTTGGGGATTTATTTAAAAAAGTAAACACATGACCTATGGTTTTTCTTGCATTTTCGTGACCAACTGGTGTCAATCTAGCTGGGTTAACACTACTGGAATAGCCTGTATGTTTCAATTCAGATAATTCAGCCGAATGTTAACACTGTCGCCTATGAGAAACCATTTAATTCAGTGATTCCTTTAACAAACACAACAGAGCATCTTCCGAATAGGGAATTATTGACTAGTATATGAAGCATGAAAGCTACGGTAGAAAATCTTATGCCACTTTATGTTGACATATTCTATTTTATCTTTGAATCGTGTACTATTCGAGATTCTTAGAGGGTAGGCTCAATTATCCCTATTTTCAAAAAGAAAGGATCTCTTAGTGATCAGAATAACTATCGATGTATCACTATACTTTGCTGTCTGGGCAAACTATTCACTTTCATTACAAAAAAACGTTTAAATCATTTCTCAGACCAACAAAGCTGGATCAATGATAACCAAAGTGGGTCTCGGAAACGACATACCACAAATAACAACGTATTTCCTTTGCATACTTTGATTGAACTGACAACATTTAGAAAGAAAAAGTTGTATTGGGCATTTATATACTTTGAAAAAAGCTTTTGATACCGTTTCTCGTGATGCTCGTTGGTACAATTTGGTATAAAATGGTATCGATGGTACAATGTCATCGACATGTATACGGACATATCATCTCAAGATTTTCATAATGGTCAATCTTCCTATAGTTTTCCTTTACTCGTTAGCCTAAAACAGGGGGACAATCAGTTATTTGAAATTATTCATGTTATTATATGCAGACTATTGTACCACCTGGATGTTAATAGTCAATATCGGCAAATCAAAGGCGGTCTGTTTCGCCAGACGTAAACCAAAGCACGTGCAATTTAGATACAATAATACAAATCTGGACTTAATTAACTAATTTGCTTATTTAGCAATAAATTTCAGTAAGATTAAACCACATTGATACATATTGCTAACTATCAACGCCATGAGCCATCGCGGTTTACATTTTGTTTTATAAAATTGATCAGTGTGCGAGTTATTCCAACTGGAGTGGCCACTCGTTCTACTTCCACACATGGAACGTGAATACGTATTACAACATGGAAGTAATTGATATATCTTGAATTGTGCTCAAGTGCGAACAGAGCCAGAGTGGCACCAGACCAAGAACAACAATTATAGGATAAGTACCAAACTTCAATAGGAGATTCTAAAATGATGAACAATTTTACTCGTTAAAAGACGGATAGATTTAAATCCACGCTGCTGTGCTATCGATCTGAGGAAACCTATCCATACAATAGCACAGGAACCCCATGCTCATTTATACTTTAGATACTAAATCGTCGTCGCCGAGTAGTTATCATATAGTAAATGTTCCGGCATTAAGTCCAATAAACGGCAATAGATTAGTATCTAAACAATTCCCCTCAACAACTATAGAGCTATACTTCTGCACGTTGATTTGTCTGTCGTCTGCGTTTATCGCCTAACATCATCCAAATGCATAATAGATCATTCCAATGTACATTTTATAACTGATTGGGATAAATCATTCAGCATAGACAGGGGTTAACAACAACTAAAAGCTCGCGAGCTTGTACCTTAGGCGCAGGTGAATGATAACGTCATATATATTTTTTCTATATTTTCTATAGCGATGAGCCAAATTCTGGTGGTGTGCACGTTTTTTGTAAAATTGACATGTGACTTCCGTTTAGCAACTGTCTGGAGTTTGTACATTTCGGAATCGGCAGTGGACCAGACAAGATACTGCACTGTCTTGTCTGCACATTCTCAACGGCCTTTTCCGCTTCTCTGAAAACATTTCCTCGGCGAAGCAGAAATGGTCGAGTTGCTGCCAATGGTCGTCTGCACTGCATGATGTTACAATATAATTTTTAGCGTCTGCACTGCATGCTGTTACAATGTAATTTTTAGCGTTACATATGAGGTATCAGCTTAGTTGAAAAAATTGTATAGAATATGCTCGTATAGCTGCCAATATACTACAAGCAACATGTCATATCCTTGTTTATTACCCTTTTACTAGTTTCTGGTTGCGATTGCGATTGCGTCGGCCATGTTGAATGCATGATACTCATGCTGAAAATCGCAAATGTCCTATGATTATTCTAATATTGAATCACCACAAATTCCGTGGTCGCTCCACGTCTTGTCACGTATATGGCCATATTATCCTGACAGAACTATGTCAGAAGCTCTCATTTTCCAAGGTTAAGCTAATGATACATCTACTGGCCCACACGTAACCCATACTAGACTGTCATTGTGAACATTTTAAACTCAGTTGCGAATGTAAGCTATATACTAATCTCACCATTGTGCGGACGATGAAGAGAATACATATTACTTCTTTTTGCGTACCCAATTTATTCAATGGCGAGGATCAGGTTCAACTGAAATAAACTTCTGCGATTAAAAATTGACTCGACATATTTCAGGGTCGCAACATCTCCATGATATATATAAGAGGTTCTGATGTGAGCATGCATGCAATACAGTGCAATTTTATATTCCAAATACACGTTAATAACACATAATAACCGGACCAAACAGAGCAGTGATCAAGTGAAGGCGGATGGTGGGCCGGCTTCTGACAACGACAAATGTACCGCACAAAATCAATCTAATCAGTCTGGACAGGTTTTCCTGGAAGTGATCTGGTCCCCGCTGATGATCTTCAAACATGATATCGCGAATAGCTAATTTGTACTTGTGGAAAATTTGACTGTGAAGATAAACAGAGAGTATGATACACCAGTTCAAAACATTGGAACTTTTTGATGTTCCACTGTAGAACTTTATAGCATTGAACAAATAACGTAGGGCATATATTTCTTAGTTAATAACCGTTTCTTAATGACGTAATTCACAGCATGTACATGCCCCAGCTCGCGATTTCATGATTTTGTAAACTTTGTGAGCCGATCGCGCTGCGTTGCATTCGTTTGAATTTCAAAAGTGTCATTATAGTGCAGTCATTATGATTTCAACTGGACATTACCGGAAAATGATCGGAAAAATAAACAGCACGTGAAGTTTTCGAGTGAACGACACTAGGAATCCCGCCAAAGTTAACTAACCATTTACCCAAATTGACAGATACCTAATTTCATACGAAAGTCTATACAGGGCGTTGGATGTATCAAGCCAAAAGCGCGCATGCAATCGATATGAGCATATGGTTCAAAGTCAAAGTTTTATTCTGATACTATTCCTACAGTTCTTAACCGCTACCAGCGTATTATCGGAGTCAACATGTTAATCTTTGCACACTCTCTTGTGAAATATTGTTTGCTTAAGTATGCTAATTGATCGCAACGTGGAAGTAAAATATATTGTCTTCTCACACAAGAGACTAATTCCGAAAATTCTTTGTCAAAAATTCTTTATAGTTCAAAATGGATTTTCTCAAAATCTGTTAGATATAGCTTTTTGAATTATGGTTCATTTGATTATTTCTTACTATGGTTAAAAAAGTTAACTTGTCGGAAAATTTTAACCCCGCGCGTTTACTACTTCTATGACATGACATGTGCATATTTCGCTGCTTTCCGGTACCAAGAACTTCTGTAAAATATAAATATTTAACAAGTGCAGATCATATACCCACCATATCGATATCACATATCTGAAGATTACGAGACTATGCTTAATTTTGTAGATTTAAATCTTGATTGAAGAAGTTTCATGATTATTTTCATTTATGAAGACAACCACCTATTAATAATATGCTATATTTGAGAGTATTGATGTCGTGTCAGCTGATCAATAAACATTTGGGTTGCATGAGATGAGTTCTATGTCATATGTCTATAGTCATATCACCAGCTATGTGGTGATTGGATTCCTGCGTGAAACTATCAACTATTGTAACCGTTCTTGGTACTAAAAGAGATACAAAAACTCAATAATATTTTCAAACCCTCAAATGCATTATAATAAAATCCATTATTGTTTTGTTTTCTCTTAATAATTCTTCAGATTCTATATACAATGAAGACGAGGATATATGAATTTTTTTTTGCCAGATAAAGATCCAAAGACGTTTTGTCGTTAACATTTCTTGCAATTTTGCCTGCTTTTGAGCAAAACGCGCTTCTGGTCCTTAATAAAATGTCGTTTGAAGTGTTCATAAACACATTTATGTATACACGTCTAACATCAGGCCATGCAGGCCATGGTGCACAGTACCTGACCTAAATTAAGGGGTCTAAATGAAGCCGAACTGACGCGAAGCACACCATGGGGATAATGAGCAATTCCGAGACACCAATTTCATCTGAAAATATATTAGATTTATTGGGATAGACAACCGTAATCGTGTGCAATACCCGCTAGTTATATGTATATATAGGTCGGGCTACCAATAGTCTCGAAAATCAAAAGAGTTGGTTAGCAAATATATGTACGTCATGAAAATATATAACTCGGAATTAGTGATACTTAATAAGACATGTGGTACTATGGATTGAGTATAAACAACGCATACACTTTACAGTCGGTATAATGTGTACATTGTGAGTGGAAGAAAGAAACGCTATCAACGTAAACCATTTATAAGAACAAAACATCAGCATCTTGGACCATCGCGGATAGCTAAAAGATTGATCAGGACACGACGCATTCCAGCTGAAGTAGCCACTCTCCATACACCACCATACACAATCTAGGTACGTGTCAACATTGACATTCCTGAATTATGAAGTACGAACAGAAATCTGATATTCTAAAGATTTGAACAATTTTACTTATTAAAAGACAGCTTGGTCTAATTTCTCACTGTTATTTTACTGATCAATCTTGATTTATTGTGAATTAATTTTGCTGCCAGCGTCCCTAGAATTCACAGTACTGTAATTCGTGTACACCTTAAATTTAATATCCTTTGTCATTAGCTCTCTGTTATAAAGGTTAAGCTTGCGAACATATACCGACATATACGCAAACCATACTACGTGGACTGCGTGCAAATCTACCAGCAGCTGATAAATATAACCAGGCTATAAACTTGATCAAGCAGAAAAGATTAATATGGCGTGTTCACATGAAGAAGCAAGAACATGTATGTGAGAACATATAAGGTTACATAGTCTGGTCGTTGAGACTCGATTTTGAGGTGAACCTAGAACAAATTGTTGACAAGCTGTTTTTGGTGTCATTTAGTCGGACAGAATCTGGGGAAAAACATATCCAAAATCCGCTGAAACCCGCTTTGGGGAAAACATGCTACTGATATTTGAAATAGGGTCGTATTTATTTCAATTTTGCTGTTACTTATTAGTCTAGTCAATATGATGGGAAGAAACACACAAACCGTTAAAAATTGCTATAAATGTCGTTTGGTGTGTTTGAATGTGACTATACGCATATAATAACAAACCCAAAATCCCCGTGAACCCCAGGGTGGGAAAGTCGTAATTTTTAGGTCAAGAGTCAGGAATATGTAAACAAAAAATGGTGACAAATGTAATTTTCTTGTCGAGACTCCAATTGTAAGGTTAATCTATAATAAACTGTTACCCAGCTGGTTTTTATTTTGATGTTGGAATCGGGGGAACAATATATCCAATTTTCGCTTTCGGAAAATGTTCTACATATTTTTGAAATGGCTTTTTGTGTCAATTTTGCAGTTATTAGTCCAGTGAAACTGATGGAAAGAAATGCCCAACCATGAATAAATTTGCTATGCAATGACTATTGGTGTTTTTGAGTGTGACTGTACTCATATAATAACATATGCAAAATCCCCATGAATTTCATGATGGGAAAGTCATCAATTTTGTGTCAAAAGTCTGGAAAAAGTAAAAACAAAATTAAATGGTGAAAATTGGAATTTTGTTACAAAAAAAAAACAAACCTCCCAACCATAAACGCTCAGTCGAGTTCCCTGAGGGCTTAAAAATGAAGAAAATATGTAAGAAAATTGTGGTTAAAAATGAAGAAAATATGCAATAAATTTGTGAGAATTTGAATGTTTGTCCGGGAACCAGGTCGACAAACGTGCATCACCCAGACTGGGGCCCCAGTATAAAACTTGATCCATTTGTTTGTTCGTAAGGAACAAACTATTTTGACACTAACATGATTGTGGCCGTGTCTGTACCAGACAGTATGGCGGCAATTTCCCGGAGTTTACTACCAATCACTTCAATATTCTCTAAATGTATTATGTTACAGGAACATCCAACAAAAACGCATTATTCTTGTTGTCATAGCATATGCCTGTAATTCCGTGCATAACTTGACTCTAAGACTATAAAATTGCGAATCCTAATCCGCTATGATAAGTTGTATCCCGAGGATTTGACAATTCTGTCTAAAAAGTTGTCAGTCGGAACTGACTGAATGCCAAAGACGAACCATTATCACAACTGTCAAGACTCCCACCATGATATATCTTTGGTGAAGTTGGCGACACTGTTTGTGTCCATTTTGCCAGCCCCCTTCCCCCAGCTCCAACATTTCTGAAAAGTACCACTTTCGGAACTCTTTATACCACGTCATGAGATTCCTCGCGTATACATGTATAATTAAGAATGAATATGACAATAGCTGAGAACAAACTGTTGAACAAACTGTTCTATCAATGCCTCTCTCCGATACACAATTCGAATCAAGGACAACACGGATACTTGTAATTATTGTTAATGGCCTCGTTTTATGGGCACCGGCAAAGAGTTAGACACCGTTATCATAAATCGTCGTTGATTGTTTTCAGCCAGTCACGACGGAGCTCGAGCTAGTCGGCAACCTGCAAATATGCCAGCTAACAAAACAACCATCGGGCGTGTCATTTTTGCAGTTTGCAGTGCATTTTGCCAGCGTATGAACGTACTCTTAGTCGCCCTGTAACGATTCACTGCTCCGTTGGACGACAGTGTTGCAAATATGTTTTGACAACACCAAAGCGACGACTTTTAGTAAAGAGCGTTTATAATTAACAACACATGAGTAGATGGTTCATAGTGATATAATATTCTTACGCTGACCCCGGGGTGCCCGCGGTCCATATAATATATATATACGATTTTTTTTCATAGTTAAAGACACGGTTGGCCTTGGCGGTGGGTATCCTGTGAAAATATCTCCACCCGTCAAAAACCGCCACAAACAGAAAGAACATCAAAATGTAGATAGACTTTGTCCGTATACAAATAAGAAATATCGCATAAACAGTATGTTATGGTCATATGTTTGACCATTGTTATGTAAACAAAGGCGTAAAAAGTTACTTTTCTGGTGTTTGTTTATATTATGATGGTAAACATAAAGAGCGTTCTTTGTTGGTGAATACCTGATATGGAACTAATAAAGAGCGTTTATATCATTTGTGTGTGATTAGCTAGTAGCGTTGTGTTGTCTTCTGTAACATAATCAGGCTCCTGCTTAGGTAAAATATAGTAGGTCTTTATGATAACATGCTGTTTACGCGATGGTCATGGTATATATGAACGAAACTGTATGCGTTTTAATGTTTTTCTGTTTACGGTGTTTGGAACAAATATGAATATTTTCGACAATTAAGGCCGCACGTGCCTTTAATAACATTTGATGCAGATGTAAATAATGTTTGTATACATAGGACCTGATATTCACGTGGGTGGATTATGATAATATACCCGGGTTTGTTATGTATTATTATCCTGCCGCTATATAGACAGGGTACATACGTTATTATTACCACACTATTGCAAAGCATCGACTCATTTAATATGCATGCGTGTAATTGTACCACAAAACATTATTTACTTTTGGGATATATAGAGCATGGAGGATTGAGCGCCATTTGTTAAAAAATGTTTACAAGCATAACAGAGATACCCTTGTCGATGTAATCAAACGGATAATAGTTACGAAATATTCCGTGCCTTAATAATTATGTTAGATGCGTATTTATAAATCATTTACTAGTATCCTATAGACGTGAAAATGTTCGGACCAATTGTCACAACATGATTACTGTCTACAGTATAAGAGTGTGTGACTTGAATCGCAAATGATGTCCAAGTCTATGGAAATATTGTTTTTGCAGCCATGAGAAATGTATAGTCCGGTCTTGGTGGTTTACATGCAGTCAGTATTGTACACCCCGCCAATCGCACAACCACTGGCCACGTCCCTTCTTTATCGCGTGCCAGTTGACTACTTATTACTACCATTTATGAAACACCATTCCGTGTTCGCAAGCTGTCATTCGTTTAAATTAATTTATAATAATATCCATGAATTAGATCCCATCCATATTTCCGACCAAATGCGGATCATAACTTAGATCTTAACTTTAAGATTATCTTAAGACCCTTAACACCAGACTTAATGTTAAGACCAAAGTTAAGACCATATTAAGTTAGGACCTTGTTCGTGAAACGCACGTATGACTGAAGGTTCAACTTAAGACCATCTTAAGTACCAACCATGTCATAAGTTGCTTTAATGAAACTGGGCCCAGAATTGTTCTGTGTTCGTAACACATTATAGAATGAAAACACTTACTTTTTGGGGAATCCAGCATAGGCGAATTTCACTATCAGAACAGATTTGTTTTCTCTCCATGCAGTACCACGCAAATCACTCCTATGGACACGATAATGGATTGTTGCTTGTTATATGAGATACAAAAAGGTTTCGATCGAAGGTAGCACCCACGTATTAGCCACGTGTTATATACACAGCATACATTAACAGCATTATTATGGAAGATATAGCACAGTAGCAATGTCATTTATACCGTGTGGTATTGACGTCGGACTTTGAGTCGCAAGGCGCGCTCGTTGTCATGGGCCGGGGTTCGAATCCCACCCAATCCCCAAAAAAATTGCACTTTCTCAAAAATTCTAATTATTATGGAAGCTTTATTTCGTATTGTATTGTTCTATAAGCCTGCAATTACATCGCTTGCTTGTGTGTGGTATGTATCAAATAAAATTGAATGTTTAAAGTTGCTAAAATATGCAGCATTTTCACCAATAATAGCACAACAAATTAAACAAAACACGGAACCGATCAGCTGATAGGTAGCAAACCGCTTTCAATTGTTGACATCATGACGTCATTCGGAAAGCTATATTTCAGGTGATTTTACCGGAAGTTATTATGGCGCGTCCACATGACGGGCAAGACAACACCAGGTATGCCCCATATGACTTACTTGACCAATGAAAATAATAATACAGGAAAATATCCGATGGAGGCAGTGAACTGGTAAGTTATCGCCTTGTGTTATATGTGTTCAACTTGATTGGTGGTCATCGGTATCCGTTAAAAAATATCTAATGGCTGCGGACACATGTATCACAATAGCGATGGCATATAGTATGTGTGACAAATTATTATGGTGCAGTTTGGTGACAATTGGTCGTCATAATTAATATGCCATAGCCAGCCATGTTGCCCGCTGAGTTTCCGCACAATGAGTCGACTGGACCAATTAACCCATTGCGTTTCACTATGGTTGATCTCTACTCATTACGTTTTGCTAAATTTTATTCGCTACGATATATATAATTGCACGATAGGTCGTCCAGAATTGTGTTTGACCGAGGCCTGATGGCAATTCCTCATTGACTCACATATCACGCATATGGTATGTTTTTTATATGATCTCAATGCATGCATGTTTATCTACTTATATTAATTTCATGAGTATTAAGACAGTTCTCCAATTGCGTATTAAGACAGGTTCCCAATTGCGTATTAAGACAGTTCCCCCAAAACAAATTTGCGTTTTTTATTTTGCGACGTTTAGTTCTACGCATAAGGTTTGACTCGCTTACATTTGCTGAGAAATTACACGGGCGATTTGTTCTTAGTAAGAACGATCATGGCTGTTGACAGAAATGGGATATTCATTAAGCTATCAAGTGGACTTGTGTGTTAGCATGCAAAATATAACACTAAGTGTTGAGTAAAGATCAACAGCGACAAGACATTCAGGTAGATACATCCTTGAGAGACCGACTGTCGCTGGTAGAGCTTGGTACACTCATTGTGCGAATTTGCGGAGAGCGACATGGCTTGCTATGTCATATTAATTATGACGACCAATTGTCACCAAACTCCACCATAATAAATTGTCACACCTACTATGCCATCGATACTGTGGTACGTGTGTCCGCAGCCAATAGATACGCTGGTAACCGTCCACGCACTCGTGTTATGATCCATCAATTTTGTATCGTCTGTTTCAACAACTGACTTCGTAAATTGAATTGAATTGAATAATTCCATTTGAGACGGGTTGAAAGTATTATATGGATATGTGTGTGGGGCGTATATCTATAGAGGGTTTTCGTTGATGGGGGATGTCCATGTGGGATTTCCAACTACACCCCCCCCCTGGTCAAACCAGGCCAAACTCTCAAGATCTCACATAATTCAATTTGCACCCATCCCCTCGACTTTGAATTTCCCACCTGGGTACCTCACATACCTTTTTTTAAATTGAATTTTGACTGGACACCGGGGAGGGAGGCACCTAGAGGAATTTTAAAACAAATATTTTGACCAAAAGTAGGAAGAAATGCAAATGTTGGTCTAAAACAACAAATTCCACATACATTACTGGTTGGAAATGCAGACTACCAGAACAATTTCAACCAATGTTTGGTGTAATATTGTGTCAGATATGAAATTTCTAACTGGTGAACACTTTCTCATTATATAGAAGGTCTGTGTGCACGAGAGCAGCAACGTGGCTAGATGTGGGTGTGTGCCTCACCCCACCGACTCTGCGGTAATACATGTCAACAGTCGGTAATATCAGAATGTTATGAATTGACAATATGGACTATTGGTTGTTTACCGGACGCAATTCACTTGAACCAACACGACTAATACTGTTCTGATTGAGCTCAATTAACGCCATCAAAACCGTCGCAATATCTTTGAAGCAAGAAAATGTCTGGGTACAATTGCACCTGATATTTTCTTCCAGATATTTTCTTGCAGGTACATGTGTACGCGCCATAAGCGACAGTGAAGATATAATTTTTTAATAACAAAATGATATATTTACGTTCGGTCTAGACAATATATACGATATTTACTTTGCGGCAAATATCCCACAATTTAATGAGCATAATAAAATAGGACATCAGCTCTCAACCAACCAGAAGGCTAGAAAGTCATGTCATATTAATATACCTAGCGTACAAGTTAGAAGAAATTGTCAGTTATCAGAGCGCTATCACACTACTCCGTTTAAGTGTTCTGATTAAGGTTTAAGTTAATATGATCTACCCATGTCATCTTATTTACACAATTTCATCTAATTTAAGAAATAACCAATTTGTTTTTAGATTGTAAAATTGCCTCAATTTTATTGTTGAATTAAGTCTACATCATGAATACTGACAGTGGTTACCACAAACTAATTACATAGTAGTGCTGTATTGGGTTCGATTATTGTGCTTATGTAACAAGTGGGATCTGCTACATATTTTCCTGCGTTTACGGCAAGTCCTTACTAGGTGAAATTTCTACAATTATTGTATGGGATTTGATCACATTTGATGAAGTAAAACTCATTTTGGGTTATCATTTGAACCTTTGAACCAATGAATAAATAACATTATACTGTACTGTGTTCGATTACAGTGTTTATGACATTCGTGGGATTTTGGCATATATTTTCAGTTGTCAGTGTGAACGCCGTGACATAACTCTAAGTTCAACTGAATTTGCTCTCATAAATGACTTGAATGGTGCCAACAACTTTTAAGAATGATTACATCAACATTTACCAATCTGATGAAAGTAACTTGACAGAGATCTTCTCAGCATATGTGCATACACAAAGTTTCATAATAATCCAATAATATTTTCAAACATACACCAAGTTTCATAAAAAGAATTTTCAAAAGATATGCTCCCCTTGTTAAGCACACAAAATATCGAACAAAATTTATATAAATTTTACACCTTATGTTTGAAAAGTCCCACTAAAACCGAGGAACTATATTTCGAAATAGTGTGATTCGGTTCTACGATTATTTTGTCACCATAAAAGTATAAACGCACGTGTACGACATTGTCACGACTCGAACAGCAAGTCAAACACAAGAGTTTTAATTTGCTGCAATTTTGACGTGTAGCTTGCGAAAATCGTCAAAAAACCGCTCTGATTTTCCATTCTGGCATTGTTTTATTGTGGGAATTGTTCTCAAAGCACATAGAAAATTTGACTTTGGGGCGATCGGGTTTCGCCATTTTTGCTTGAAAATATCATGCTAAATAGAGAAACACGGACTAGTACCCAGCCGGTTACAGAGTCAGAAAGGAAGCATGACTGGTGCGCTCTGGTAGAGATTGCCATGGGGTGACACTGTTGTCAAACCGTTTGAATTAGTTATGCATTTAATATACACGCAACCAACAGTTGATTTTTTCTGAAGTCAGCAGCCAATATGCGGTTGTGGTATCACTTCTTTCAAGTTCAATTGCAGGATGTCAATAAATATTTATTAAATATCAGAATGATACGTTGTACCATGCATATATAAGAAATCATCTTCACAACAAATTTATGACGCAGTTGTGTTCTATTCGATGTATATTTCCTTCGAGGTTGTCGTTTATATATACACATATATCATCAGGGATAATTAAGAACTGAAAATGTCATCAGATACAAGAGTATTACGAAAATATTTCTGTCAGTGCTCGATTTTAAAACTGACTTAAAAATAGTACTGAATATTCAAAGTAAAACAGTTTGAATAACTCGGCCAATATGAGTCCGACCGAAGTCCAAATCGCAGTTGCACAGGTTCCCGTGATGTTTGACCCATGTAGAACATTTGATTTAAAATTGAACAAGTTGAGAAAACGTCAGAACAAAATTGTGTCCACGGACGGAAGGACAAGCTAATTCCGGTATAACACTCCCCACAACTCATTGCGGGGTGGTGATGAGACTAATTCCGGTATACCACTCCCCACAACTCATTGCGGGGTGGTGATGAGACTAATTCCGGTATACCACTCCCCACAACTCATTGCGGGGTGGTGATGAGACTAATTCCGGTATACCACTCCCCACAACTCATTGCGGGGTGGTGATGAGACTAATTCCGGTATACCACTCCCCACAACTCATTGCGGGGTGGTGATGAGACTAATTCCGGTATACCACTCCCCACAACTCATTGCGGGGTGGTGATGAGACTAATTCCGGTATACCACTCCCCACAACTCATTGCGGGGTGGTGATGAGACTAATTCCGGTATACCACTCCCCACAACTCATTGCGGGGTGGTGATGAGACTAATTCCGGTATACCACTCCCCACAACTCATTGCGGGGTGGTGATGAGACTAATTCCGGTATACCACTCCCCACAACTCATTGCGGGGTGGTGATGAGACTTCCTTAAACGTGACTGAACTGAACGAACCAGGAATATACATGGGCATATGATATACACTACGGTAACAATATGCGACCACCTAATTCAATTCATGTCACGAAGTCGGTCGCGTCACGGTTATTGATGATTGTATGACATTGCGAGAAACCTTCCGCATTACAATAATGGTCCCCTCAAAGTAACCACGATGGGCGGTATAGGGAGGTACAATCACGTATTTCGCGGTGACTAATCCGAGAAGTTTGTGAGAAAAAGCCAGTGTCTGTGTGAAACATTTAAGAGTTTATATATTTGTTTTCTCATGTTCCATGACTATTGGCTGAGAATAAAGCATTACTTACTAAAAAAAAGCATACATATTTAAAAATATTTTAATAATCGCTGCTTTGGTGTTTACAAATTGACAGGAATATATATTTTGATTATTGTCGGTTTGCTATGGAAGCGTATTAGGGCCACCTAACAAAAAATGTCATCTCCTAATTAGGACTAGGTATCTCCTAATTAGGACTTAGTATCTCCTAATTAGGACTTAGTATCTCCTAATTAGCAGTGGTATCTCCTAATTAGGAGATAATATGAGATATTATCTCCTAATTAGGACTTAATATCTCCTAATTAGGACTTAGTATCTCTTAATTAGGAGATATTATCTCCTAATTAGGACTTAGTATAATCCTAATTAGGACTAATTATCTCCAAACTAGGACTTAGTATATCCTAATTAGGAGATACTAAGTCCTAATTAGGAGATAGCATTTTTTGTTAGGTGGCACTTATACGCTTCCATAGTTTGCAACAACCAACAAAGTTGTTGTTGAAATATTTTAACATTGACAAATAAGATATCATTTACACACGGAAACACAAAAAGACTCCACTCATCGACCGTTCTCGTCGTAACCTGATCACCTTTAACTCTATATTGTTACCTGTTTTGTTTGGGTTTTAAAGTCCACCCACGCGGATCTGCTACTATGTATGACAATGCGTTTGAAATTGAAATCACGGAGCGTGATAATGACAAATAAAACGAGACCTAACTGCATTCAAATCATTCAATTCGATGCGCTCGTAGGAGAGTAAATGCTACAATAACACATACTATGCGTGTTGCTGGATACACATTATATAATGTATTTTTGCGCTTGGAATTTGAAATCATGCAATAAGCTAACTTCCTAACTTGTCAGGAATTGTATACTGGATTAGTTCCATCTCAACGTATTACACTACATCACTTTCAAATATCACGTAAGTTTTGCTCTGCATTCAATTGCTTCACATTAAGCCATGGTTCTGTTTTCCGTGATTATGTTCTTATTTATTATGTTGTTATCAGGTAAAAGTCAGTGGTAGACGCGACTTCACTGTCCTGAGATAATGTTTAAGTGCCCGATTACATTGATGTAGATCTGTATACAGTTCTACACGCATACTAGTGTAAACGGGTTGATATAGAAATGCACACATGAAGAAATCGGTATTCGTTCGTGTGAGCAAAAATCGTGTCCGTTATAAGTCATGGTCAACGCCGAGGCATTGCGACAGGCAAAGCTGATTTGATTAATTGTTACTCGGGCTTGGCGAATGTGCACACTTAATCTTTCTTTGTCATTTCAACCCATGTATTTCACACTGTGTAAGCGAGAACCTGTGTACTGGCAGATGAAGTAGCCCTATTTATATTTGTGTACATATACACTGTTGTTTATTATGTATTCATATGTTATTTGTTCTCATGCGTCTTTCATTCTTTCTTCGGACCATTATCAACTGGTGAAAGAATAAACTGCTTTGGTCTGCTGATAGTATATTCATTTTTGTTCTGGCCTAAACTGAAACGACTCATAGTGAATTGTCAATTACCAGAGTACCGATGAGCGCGCGTTCGATATCAGTAATCATGTTGTGATCACAGTAATCTGCGACACGTTACTTCACACATATCTGTATACAGATCTACAGTAATGTAAACAATTACACCCTAAATGGCTTGCAGTGGAACATGATATATCACTGGATATGTATAAAAAACAATTGTCAAATCGGATACAAATGGCTTGTACTAGTGCTCGTATGTCCAGCTGTCAGCTTCTGCTGGGTTTCTGCATTTGTCCATCACATCGACACATTAGAATTTCCAATTAGCAGTGTGGAGTAAAGACAACCCAGGTTGATCTAGCATACTTTCACCACGCACTGACTGGTGAACTCTAATGCATGTGTAGTAGACAAATACTTATCTCATTTAGTCCAAATGACAGTTTAACCAGTATTAGCACCTATGTCTTAATGAAAAATTTCAAATAATGACTAGTGATATGAGCGATAGTGTTTTATGTGGTTTCGGATCAAAACTAGTGAAATTTGGAGGGTGTGTGTAAAACATTGGGAGTAAAAAATAATTGCTTTTGCAGGTTTTGGCGTGTTGGGTCCCACAAAATTCCAGAAGCAAAAAACCAGCATACATTCCTGCAATGTTTTACACCCCCCCCCCTCCCCGCGTTCCTTGTTAGTATATTCCTGTTCCTGGTATGGTAATTATAAAATACGGAAATAGTGATTATCTGACTTCCTCTGGAACAAATTGAAGACGTTTGCGATACCTATAATTAACCTATCTAATAATTCCTATCAAACTGTGCAGACGCCATTTGGATGTTCAAACA
The DNA here is from genome assembly GCA_032622095.1 of Siphonodentalium dalli. Classification (NCBI taxonomy): domain Eukaryota; kingdom Metazoa; phylum Mollusca; class Scaphopoda; order Gadilida; family Siphonodentaliidae; genus Siphonodentalium; species Siphonodentalium dalli. The sequence continues at coordinate 72,306,891 of CP136061.1, forward strand.
GCCATAACCGGTTGAAGTGTGCACTATATGCACCCAGTTGAGACGAATCGCATTAAGTCTAAATATAATTAAGACGCACGTTTTGTTAAGTCCAGACAAGAACTGCAAGACATTTTTAATAAAGTATTTCTCTTGATATATCCGACGAAAATGCCTGAATTTCACATGTCACCATCTTCGTTGTAAGTAGATCATGCCATGATTTTCTACTCTGACGTTAGCACATAGCCAAAGAGCAGAGATTCATGGCATGATCTGCGTTGCATGTAGAATCTGAACGGTTTTTCAGACAATGAAAACAAATTGAAGTTAAAGCCACATGGCGGTTTACGCTCCAACATATGTTTCTGTTAGCAGTATGTGTCCAAGAGGACACATTATACATCAATATTTATATATACCTAATATTGCTTCTGATTTTTCCATAGCGTTACGCCCCCCTGATTCAATGTGTTCATATAAGAAATTAACGGCGGTTTCAATGTGGTCATGGGATTTTGACCGCGAGAAAAATTCAGCAATCTGCATGAAGGGGTTCATGCGGAGTTTGCTGAATTTTTATCGCGGTCAAAACCCATGACCACATTGAAACCGCCGTTTATTATTTATATTTATATACTTAAATTCATTATGCACTTGGATTGTCTGTCTTTCCCATTATTTATTCAACGCATGCAGTTCAATTCGGACAGCTCGAATCCTCACTTTTTAGAAAACCAAACATGGTGAGAATCCGTTGACGGAGAGCGGAAAAACGCAATTTCACAGTAAAGTATACACATGACAGTGACGAAATGTCTTGTTTGCCTTGTAATGAATGTAGACGTGTTGATTTCAAGAATGATAATATCTGAAACTAACAATTAAGTTTCGGCTGTGGATAAGAAATTGACAACACCACGTTCTACCATAATGATATATTTGTGAGGTCAGGGGAATATTTGATCAAACTCTACTGAGTAGCGCGCCTATTTGAACAAGGAAGAACATCGAGCCGCGCGCGTCCCTGTGTGGGGACAACGACGTAACGACAGGGGTTTGAGGGGAATATCACCCCTAAGTTGGTAACATTTTCAAACAGTTTATACTTCATACCTGACACATTAGTTGGAAATTACGCACAAAATGGGTTTGCATTAATTCTCATAGTGTCCTGCTTTTGGTCATAATTTCGGCCTGAAATGGCAATCAGTTTGGAACTTTCCAACCTTATACGAGAACCGGTTTGGGAATTTCTAATTTGGAAAACTTGATGTAGCAGTTGTAACATTTCAATCTCAGTCGGTGCAAATGGAATTTCGCGAACATTGGAGTATGGTACGGTTCAAGATTGGTTGGTACGGTTGGAAATTTCAAGGGGGTGAACACCCCCCCCCCCCTCAACTGGGAACCTCTGGCCACTTCCCACAGGCTGGTGGGGCGCTTACTGATTGCTCTTTGTTTTTACACCACCATTATCATAGACGGTATTTTATATGGTTTATATTGGATGCAAAAACTCCATGGAGACATTTTTAAACTAACATTTTTGTTTTCAGTTTATGAGTTTCAAGACTAGAGATCATAAATGAAAGTTCAAAGCGAAAATGTGCATGTCGCAATTCGCACATGTTACCAGTGCAAACTGAGAGACCCATGTCCATCGGTCGGGTTGAGGTTCGGTGGGACGGCATTCCATGGGGGCATGACGAGATAAGGTCATGGTGTCAACAGGGACCTGGCTAGAGAGTCTCCGTTTGGGGAATGTCACCTTGGAAATTCCAACAAATGCACCCCGACTTGAACCAGACTAAATTTTCCATTTGCAACCCGCAATGGTTTTGAGTTTGGACGTTTGCCTATATTCTGAATGGATCAGTAGTCTTGTGGTTACAAGCCAGAGTACCTTTCGATTTACATGACCTAGTTTGACATGTTATTATCATTGTGCACTTTGGTGTCATTTGAAAATGTTGCGGATATTGGCTAGATGATGCAGAACAATTTTTCGTCACATTTCCGCTTTGTAAGATTGAAAGGACTATAATAGAAAACAAACTATTAGGAATCTGATTGTATATAATACATGCCTGAAATCTACTTTGTGGCATATCAGGCATACCGTTTAATATTAAAGAAAATTGCATCAGTCCAAAATTATATGCCGCCCACGGTTCGTTTCGGAACAGAACGGTTTGATTGGAGCAATTTGAATTATACAGATGATTATATCTAATATTAAAGTCGTATGCATGTACACATCTACCAACAGTCAGGGGCCAATATCTCTTATCTACTCCGGTACCACCATCCATTTTCATTTTCTAATTTTAAGTAACTGCCGTCTCGAAAATCAAATTTAATTTTATGTATTTCAATGGTAATTTCAATGACTTCTGATTTTGAGGACAGAAGCGTTCAATAAGTTGCAACAACATGTGCTGCATCCCCTATTGATCGCCTTGTGGTCTGTACATTCTTCGATCTGATTTGTGTATACATGTATGATGGATGACCAGTAACATGCGTAGATATGACGGATGCATCTGGAACCGAAACGATGTTGGCAATAGCTAAATATGTCTCAATGCAACATTCGAACTGCGCTGGTGGTTTCCAGAGGTCGGAATTAATAGAGACTGACAGATCGCGGGGGACTTACTTGAACTGAGAATAATATTCCATAACTAACAATTTCCGAACTGAAACTGTAGAGCATAATGTGAAGACATCCGCCAGTAGAGACTTATATTCATTACACAATAACTGACAATGATAATTGCGTTTGCTCAGAAGCACCCTTGAAGTTTATAAAATCATCCAGTTTGCGTTGCACTAGAACACCTATATTGATAACAATATTAAATGTTTATATATTTATTATATATATTAACGCACCAATACGCTAACCTGAAATAGATATTCAACTGCGTTAATCTCATCTCTGTTGAAAATTTAGGTCACCCTCAACATATTCTGTTGTGAGAAGCGTTGCTTTGGTTAAATTTGAATAACATATCCTCCTATCCCCAAGCTTTGTATCCATGCAGTTATACTAATAAAATATGTTTAAGTCAATTACACCATCAGAAATGTTGGAATAATTGGACAGTTGGTCCATTGAAAATGGTGCCAACGCACATCATACAGTGGTAGCATGATGATATAATGAGGTATACGAATTTAACATTTCTGAAAGGGGGTGGGGATTGACTCCCCATTTTCGATGAATCGACATTTTCTTATTTTCCAGATTGTTCATGGATTGCCAGAGTGCACACAAATGGATATGGGTCAGGGCTATGGCGGTCTTGTTGCTCTATACATCAGGTATTTCCTGCTAAAACCTCAGTTCGAATAGGTAGCCAAAGTGTCGAGTTTACATCGACTGTATAGCTGGTGGGCTTCGAAGATATCACACGTCCATATTTGGAAGATACGAGTTGCATTACATAAGACAATAGTATAAGACATTTTGACGATTTTCCCCAAGTATCGATGCAAATATATGTGACAAATCGTAATGTCGTTCTTCAATGTCGTTTATTATAAAAAGTTACCATTATTTTTTTTAATATGTTATGTCATATTGTCGAAACCATTCCCGATAATCTATCCCAGAGAATATGCTAACAACGTCAAAAGTAAAACGTCGTATTTCGTGAGTTAGTTATGCTTCACCTCTAAAATATAATTTGACGTTTTAGTGTAATATGCTCCATAAAAAAGCGTATTATATAAAAACGATTTCATAAAAGCATTATAGTAGATTTGTCAGAGATCAATATTGTTTTCTTGTGTCACATTTTATATTTGGAGGACACAACTTTTAGAAGCCCGGCGACATGTGCAATATTTCCCAAAAGAAGCTCATACGGTCACTGCTTTCAGTTGTCAGGGCTGATCATTATCATCTATATAACATTGCGCTGATGACGGACACACACTATTGTGTGTAGTCTCTGCAAAAGATAATACAAGGGCACGTCGAAGCATTCCATTTGCCCTTTATATAAAACTAGATGGGGTACCGGGCGTTGCTCGGATGAAGAATGCGTAATTAATTAGAGGCCCTTCAAGTCATTTAAAATAATTATTAGTCATCTGGGTTAAACATCACCTATTGCATGACTCTCCGGCTAGAGTTACATATATCTTTTAAGTTTATAATAAACGCTCTTTATTGCTAACGATTAGTGTATCTTTAAGTCATTTGAGGTCAACAGCACCTATATCACATGATAGCCCCTGTCATTTTACTTTTGGGCACCAATTTTCCCACATATCGTCTGGGCTGATAATTGATCGTATAATTGATTAGCTCCCAATTAATTCATCTGATGTCAAATGCGCCTATCTCATGCCAATCCCCTGGTCAGGTGACTCAGCTATACCAATGTTCCTACATATCTTCTAAGCTGATAAGGAACACCCTTCATTGCTCATATTTGGCCCTTTAAGTCATCTGAGGTCGTCAACGGCATCTATCTCATGACACGCTACGGGTCAATTTATTCCCGTGTTTCAATTCTCACCGACCAGATTGCAACCATTCTGGGTATATATTTAATTGGAGATATATTTATTTAAATGAATTATTAGTGCCCTTTTAAGAAGATAATACAAGGAATTTCGAAGCATTCCATTTGCCCTTTATATATAATGTCGTGTCCGGAGAATCATTTGTCTGTGATGGTGTTTATACGTTATACAGTTTTACGCGCATCTCGTATTATTAAGTTGGCCAGTATATTTCATGTTCAATAATAACCGTGTTAATGTTATATTACTCTCCTCTCTCAATGTTCTCTATCTCTAACATTCCACAGCCAACCTCATTGTTATATATCATCAAGCCGTTCTTTTAACCCCCTACTTTTCTAAGTTGATTCTCCCAGTCAGTTAAAAGTGTATATCGGAATGGTCTATTATCGATTTTCAGGGATGTATATGTGATATAAGCAGACGACATTGGACGACAGCTAAATAAAAGTACAGGAGTCCTGTTTGTTGAGGGTTAAAACAATTTCAGCAAACGACCAGAACATTTCATATGGGATACCCACTCATCACTGATGCTTTAGTACGTGTGTTTACTGGTGTTTATGTTAAAAAACGTTAAAGATGCATAATCCGAATTAACGCTCCCAAATTACTATTTCTTTGGTTTCTGCGTTAAAATATGTGATTCGAGTCGAGGAACACACCCATCAAAGCTAAGAGTGATCAGATATTGATTTTTGAAATTTGTTATAATTTCCCGAGATATGCAATTTTTGGCGGTCTGGCAAACATGTGTCGATCCGGCGGTCTCGGACCAAATTGCGGATGAAGATGGACAACTCTAGAATCAAATGGTGATAAATAACACGTTTTGGACAATTTTTGTTGGAATCTGATAATATAGGGACCATATAATCTGATTGATTACCTTTAAAGAATTTCAACGAAGTCACGTCATATATGTACATGTTACAGGTGGATGTATATTGGCTGCGACAACGATGTCACCAACAGGTATGTGAAGTCACGATAATATAATTACATGTCACTACCAAGTAAACTCGTTTGATTAAAGACACGGTTGGCCTTGGCGGTGGGTATCCTGTGAAAATATCTCCACCCGTCAAAAGCCGCCACAAACAGAAAGAACATCCAAATGTAGATAGACTTTGTCCGTATACAAATAAGAAATATCGCATAAACAGTATGTTATGGTCATATGTTTGACCATTGTTATGTAAACAAAAGCATAAAAAGTTACTTTTCTGGTGTTTGTTTATATTATGATGGTAAACATAAAGAGCGTTCTTTGTTGGTGAATACCTGATATGGAACTAATAAAGAGCGTTTATATCATTTGTGTGTGATTAGCCAGTAACACTGTGCTGTCTTCTGTAACACAACCAGGCTCTTGCTTAGGTAAAATATAGTAGGTCTTTATGATAAAATGCTGTTTAGGCGATGGTCATGGTATATATGAACGGAACTGTATGTGTTTTAATGTTTTTCTGTTTACGGTGTTTGGAACAAATATGAATATTTTCGACAATGAAGGCCGCACGTGCCTTTAACTATTATCATCTGGACAATCCTTCGTGTGAGTCAATATACATGAACAACCTGCAAAACAGTGATTTCTGTTTACTTAAAACCCACCGGCGTGTTATCCCTTTGTCCGGACAGGGCTCTTATCTGGCAGAACGCTCAAGCGTTTTGATCGCATGAGCATTATTTTAACGCCAACAGTCATTCTTTTTTAAGAATGCCCGTGGGCATTATTTTTTAAGAATGCCCATGGGAATTATTTTTTACGAATACACGAGGGATTAAATCGACTGAGGGACGTCATAGAGTGGCTCCTCCCCCAATCATGTAAGTTGAGTCAATATAGCGTGTCGGCAAGCTGCATTAAATATCGGAACACTTAAAAGTACTCAATCAGATCAGGCCCTTATAAATTACTATTTCTTTGGCTTCGGGGATAAACAATAATTGATTCGAGACGAGTAACCTACATATCAACGCTCATAGTGATCAGATTGTTTTTTGAAGTTTTGTTATTTCTATTGTTTCTGGCCCAGAAACACGCCGTCAAAAGGATGGTCTCAGTCAAAATTGCGTTAGTAATACACTTGATATTATAGTTATCCAGCTTCGCCTGTTTGAATAAGTGTTTCTGTGAAAATTATACATCTCGAGAAAATTACAAACTTAGGGGCAATTATTAGTACGCATAATTGCAAACTTTAAAAATTAATATTTAATAACTCTGAGCTTTGATTGATGGGTTCCTCGACTCGAATCAAATATTTTTTTTACCCCAGAAGTCACAGAAATAGTAATTTAGGGGTGCTTAATCGGATTGAGTACCTTTAATTTGCTGAGCTAATTAAAACTCACAAATATTTAGCGATTTTGATTTTATATTGCCACGCCAAAAAATAAAATAAAATTTCTTCAAACTTTGATACAAAAACACCAACAGCTATTTGGACTAACTATTTAGAAAAGTCCGCAGACAGGCTAAAACACATATAGATAACATCTAAATACGTCCCTAAGTCGGTCAAATAAACACAAAACCGTTTAACACAGATTTTAACTATACGTTACTTATTGAACGAGAAAGTGCTCACATGGTTATTTTTAATACAATGGGGAAGTACAGAAAAAATATAACATTTCCAGTATCAAATTGAAACAGAATAGCGTATACCCATGTGTATAGACATGTCATGCATATCTACTCTGGCTTCGCCAAGATATCATACTCCACTAGTTCAAAACATGGTAACTTTCTGTTGCTCTGACAGGGAAGTTTTATAACATTGAAAACAAATGCAGTTAACATAATGCTCGGTTATAACTGTTCCGTAATAACATTGTATTTTATTGCAGGTAAAGGTCCTAACTCGAGTTTGCATGGTTTGGGGGACTTTAAGGGGATGGTAAAGTTTGGTCAAGATGGCCACCGCGGATTGCACCCTACCTCCAGATGATCAATAATTACTCACCGGCCATAGAATGGATAAACTTCATATTTTTCACACATAATAATCAATAATAAACAAAGATCTTGTCATTAGTAGAGAAATTATAGTTGTTAGAATTTACTCGCGGTAGAGTGACAAAAAATCATGTCCCCAAACGGCGTTTCTCCAGTTCCAATGGTTAACTTTTTGTACAAACTGAACAGTCAAAATAGTCCTATAAGAATCTGGCTAGAGACAAGGAGACATCATTTTGAGGAAAAACAAGAACTTTCCCAAATATCCTGCCTGTGAAAATAGTACTGTCATCCTGAATAATGGCAAAATGTCCTCCATTTGCATTGTTTACATTCTTAGGAACTATTTTTCTTGGTATGGGAGACCATAATATCCTAACATTATTTTGCGATAGCCGATACACAAGCCATGGGGGCGGGGCGGCCATGATTACAAACAAACCCATCCGTCAAATTCAATACTAGAATACGATTACGAATGGAAATCGATCAGTATAGACAATCGCGCATGGGATCAAGCTTTTGATTATGCCCATCAATAGATATGGGTTATAAGCAATATGATTGTACCTGATAACCGACAATTTCTCGATTAATTTACATTCAAATGTTATTAAACGTATTTTTCTCTACAATGTTGTTTATCCCAGTGCACCAAAATAGAATTGACCGGAAGTGAACTCGCACAAGGAGTCCGTCGTAAAATATGACATATTTCGTCGGAATACGGTACTTTCCTATTCATAAATATGTTTTTATATAGGCTATTTGATTTTAGAATAATACAATATTCTGAAACATGTAAGTTTTCTATTTATGTGATTTGCGTACTAATACGACATCTTGTAATCTCGCTTTCGACTATAGACTGGTAATTCTAAAAATAAAATATCAACATTTCCATCTGTAAACAGCACAAAACTTCATAAATCGTGGGTAATCAAGCAACTAAATTAATTCCAACAACTTAAATAAACTGAAAGCATCGATTTCATATCATAAACTTGCCCGATTGCAGGATCGGATTGCTTTTCTGGTCGATTTTCATGTACCTGCCGCGAATTAAAAAATGACAACAACGTCATGAACATGTGTTTACAATTGAAATATGGCGACTGGCTCCCAAGAAAAACTGACACGTTTTAGCGGACGTTTTGCAAACGATACAGTGAACATTAATCTAAAGCATAGCTCCTTGGCTCTTAACGGTATGTCACTTATCATAATGGGCTGCCTAATGATACTGTTGAAGTTATAGTTTTTCACATTTGAATGCCAAAACAATGACATAATATTGCAGATATACTCTGTTTCAAAGTCATTTTTCTGGTACAAAAAGCTTTTTAGCTCACATCTATTCGTGGCACCTCCTTTAACGATATATGCTCTATATATTATCTCTATGTTGTGATATCTATTTCTGTCTGATTTTATGTGAAAAATAACAATTTTGTCAGCCCGTTTCCAGACATTTTTGATGAAACAGACTTTGCCATCCCCTTAATTAATCGATTGTACTATGCGTCGCTTGGAAAGTTGGAATTTCATTGATGTTGGCTCACAAAGCTACACAAATCTTGCAACCTCGAGCTGGGAATTTATATTCAAGGAACAAGTATTAACACATAAATATATTCCCTGCATGGTTAATTGTTCAATCTTCAACCCCATCAGAAGATAATACAAAAGGCTCCCAGGGTTTGAACATATGGGAAATGATATATACGGGGGTACGGGAGCCTGATAAATTATTATGGAATGTTAACGTATTTGATGTCGAATTAGATGGGGCATCTTTAAGGACTTTGCTAACCCAATTTTCCCAAAATTTAATGGAGTCCAAAATAAAGGTTTATGTTCACTTGTATTAGTAATCACAGTAACCAAACCCATGGGTGCAACATTTTAAGAGTATAATTCTTGGTGGAATATGTTAGAAATACTAAATGTGAAATTTATAGAGGTTTTTAAAATTAATTTTTTCGAACCCAAAATCAATAAACACAAAGTCCATATCAAAGAAAAAAATATGGCAATGTGTACTGAACACTGTGAAGAATGATGAACAATCAAATAATATTCACATTTATCAAGCATTCCTTGATAAAATTACTAAGAACCAATTGTTTACAAATATTTGAGTAACTTGCCTGACATATGTTGTAGTGAGGTGACAGTTAAGTGTTAACATCTGAGGACAGTGGTGTGTTGTGAATCTCTTGACAAAATAACTGTAATCACCAATCTCTGGGTACCCCATAACCCAGAAACTAGGTCGCCAATCAGCCTGAATCAGGATGTAATCTTGTCATGTCTCAGCACTGGCTGTTTATAATCCCACCAAGCTTGAGTGAACATTATCTTGACCCATCAAATTCAGTTGCCAAATAGCTCTGTTGAGCAATGAATCTACCATTTGTAAACAACTGCTTCCAAGCCAAAACTCTTCATAAAACTGAAGAAATGTGAGTATATCTTTATTGTTCATCATTCTTCACCGTGTTCAGTACACATTGCCATATTTTTTTCTTTGATATGGACTTTGTGTTTATTGATTTTGGGTTCGAAAAAATTAATTTTAAAAACCTCTATAAATTTCACATTTAGTATTTCTAACATATTCCACCATGAATTATACTCTTAAAATGTTGCACCCATGGGTTTGGTTACTGTGATTACTAATAAAAGTGAACATAAACCTTTATTTTGGACTCCATTAAATTTTGGGAAAATTGGGTTAGCAAAGTCCTTAAATCAAGAAAGACATATAGTAAGATATTGCTCACATACACTGTCCGAATCCCAAGCGCAACGACATACTTCGGAAGAAACGTCCCTCAACTGGCGAGTCCTAATTCGAATTAAATAATAATTGAAATGTGTTGCTTTTCATCGTGGACAACACGGAAATCACAAACTGTCCGTGCTGAACTGTGGGCGTGTACTCAGGTAATCAAGGCAGAGCTGTGGGCCAGACACAATTGATAGTTGGCTCCAACGACAATTCAATGAGTGGGTTTTAAGTCAGATAATATTCTCAGCGTCGGGAATTCGGTAAAGAATAGACTCGGGCAAGCCCTCGTCTATTCTTTTACCGAATTCCCTCTGCTTCGAACATTATCTTTTACAGAAAACACAGGTGCGTGCGGTCATCAGTTGCACTCGTGTTTAACGCGATGTCAAAATTTCTAGTTTCAATTGATCCAACCAATCGAAATGAGGACAATCAAGTTTCTCTTCAGCCGAAGTCGTGATTGACGTGTGTCTGTTCTCAACACAAAATTGTAGATCACAAGGAACTGATCAAATTTATGGAAATATATCGTAAAATATGAAAAAAGTATGCATTTTTGTCCCGATTAATTATCATAATAGTATGCTAAACTGTGATAGCCAAGATGATAAAATATAACATAGAAATACTTAATGTAGTTTGCACGAAAAGAGATCTGCCTGTGACATTTTGACTAAATCGTGCAAATGTCAAGTAAATCGATTGAAAACGAACTGCCTAATTCGACACCAGTTCTCAGTACCAATTATAGCTGTATCATTTCTGCTTCCTTGTATGAATGATATCGTCGAAGAATGTTTTTATTTTGTAGCCATAATTACATAATAATCCTTCATTATTTCTTTACTACAGTATCCACAACATCCACCAGCGTGTCTACAACCTCCACCACCGAGCCGACAACCTCCACCACAGAGACAACAACCTCCACCACAACATCCACCACAGAGACGACAACCTCCACAACAACATATATTGCAGAGTCCACAACCTCCACTACAACCTCCACCACCGAGCCGACAACCTCCACCACAGAGACAACAACCTCCACCACAACATCCACCACAGAGACGACAACCTCCACAACAGAGACAACAACCTCCACAACAGAGACCACAACCTCCACGACAGAGTCTACATCCTCCACTGCAGAGTCTATAACCTCCACTACAACCTCCACCACAGAGACAACGACGTCCACGGCAGAGATAACAACCTCCACCACAGAGACAACAACCTCCACCACAACCTCCACCACAACCTCCACCACAGAGACAACCTCCACTACAGATACTACAACCTCCACTGCAAGTCCCACAACCTCCACAACAGAGGCAACGACATCCACTGCAGAGTCTATAACCTCCACTACAACCTCCACCACTGAGCCGACAACCTCCACCACGGAGACAACAACCTCCACTGCAGAGTCCATAACCTCCACTACAACATCTACCACTGAGCTGACAACCCCCACCACAGAGACAACGACTTCCACTGCAGAGTCCACAACCTCCGCTACAACCTACACCACTGAGCCGACAACCTCCACTACAGAGACTACAACCTCCACCACAACTTCCACTACAGAATCGACAACATCCCCTACGGATACAACAACCTCCACTACAGAGGCAACGACCTCCACTACAGAGACAACAACCTCCACTACAGAGACAACAACCTCCACTACAGAGACAACAACCTCCACTACAGAGACAACAACATCCCCTACAGAGACAACAACCTCCCCTACAGAGACTACAACCTCCACCACAACTTCCACTACAGAATCGACAACATCCCCTACGGATACAACAACCTCCACTACAGAGGCAACGACCTCCACTACAGAGACAACAACCTCCACTACAGAGACAACAACCTCCCCTACAGAGACAACAACATCCCCTACAGAGACAACAACCTCCCCTACAGAGACTACAACCTCCACCACAACTTCCACTACAGAATCGACAACATCCCCTACGGATACAACAACCTCCACTACAGAGGCAACGACCTCCACTACAGAGACAACAACCTCCACTACAGAGACAACAACCTCCACTACAGAGACAACAACCTCCACTACAGAGACAACAACCTCCCCTACAGAGACAACAACCTCCACTACAGAGGCAACAACATCCACGACAGAGACAACAACCTCCACTACAGAGGCAACAACATCCACGACAGAGACAACAACCTCCACTACAGAGACAACAACCTCCCCTACAGAGACAACAACCTCCCCTACGGAGACAACAACCTCCACTACAGAGGCAACAACATCCACGACAGAGACAACAACCTCCACTACAGAGACAACAACCTCCCATACAGAGACAACAACCTCCACTACAGAGGCAACAACATCCACGACAGAGACAACAACCTCCACTACAGAGACAACAACCTCCACTACAGAGACAACAACCTCCCCTACAGAGACTACAACCTCCACCACAACTTCCACTACAGAATCGACAACATCCCCTACGGATACAACAACCTCCACTACAGAGGCAACGACCTCCACTACAGAGACAACAACCTCCCCTACAGAGACTACAACCTCCACTACAGAGACAACAACCTCCACTACAGAGACAACAACCTCCACTACAGAGACAACAACCTCCACTACAGAGACAACAACCTCCCCTACGGAGACAACAACCTCCCCTACAGAGAAAACAACCTTCCCTACGGAGACAACAACATCCACGACAGAGGCAACAACATCCACGACAGAGACAACAACCTCCACTACAGAGACAACAACCTACCCTACAGAGACAACAACCTCCACTACAGAGGCAACAACATCCACGACAGAGACAACAACCTCCACTACAGAGACAACAACCTCCACTACAGAGGCAACAACATCCACGACAGAGACAACAACCTCCACTACAGAGGCAACAACATCCACGACAGAGACAACAACCTCCACTACAGAGACAACAACCTCCCCTACAGAGACAACAACCTCCCCTACGGAGACAACAACCTCCACTACAGAGACAACAACCCCCATGACAGAGACAACAACCTCCACTACAGAGACAACAACCTCCACTACAGAGACTACAACCTCCACTACAGAGACAACAACCTCCCCTACAGAGACAACAACCTCCACTACAGAGGCAACAACATCCCCTACAGAGACAACAACCTCCACTACAGAGGCAACAACATCCACGACAGAGACAACAACCTCCACTACAGAGACAACAACCTCCACTACAGAGACAACAACATCCCCTACAGAGACTACAACCTCCACTACAGAGGCAACAACATCCACGACAGAGACAACAACCTCCACTACAGAGACAACAACCTCCACTACAGAGACAACAACCTCCCCTACAGAGACTACAACCTCCACTACAGAGGCAACAACATCCACGACAGAGACAACAACCTCCACTACAGAGACAACAACCTCCACTACAGAGGCAACAACCTCCACTACAGAGGCAACAACATCCCCTACAGAGACAACAACCTCCACTACAGAGGCAACAACATCCACGACAGAGACAACAACCTCCCCTACGGAGACAACAACCTCCCCTACAGAGACAACAACCTCCACTACAGAGGCAACAACATCCCCTACAGAGACAACAACCTCCACTACAGAGGCAACAACATCCACGACAGAGACAACAACCTCCACTACAGAGACAACAACCTCCACTACAGAGACAACAACCTCCACTGCAGAGACAACAACCTCCCCTACAGAGACAACAACCTCCATTACAGAGGCAACAACATCCCCTACAGAGACAACAACCTCCACTACAGAGGCAACAACATCCACGACAGAGACAACAACCTCCACTACAGAGACAACAACCTCCACTACAGAGACAACAACCTCCACTACAGAGACAACAACCTCCCCTACAGAGACAACAACCTCCACTACAGAGGCAACAACATCCCCTACAGAGACAACAACCTCCACTACAGAGGCAACAACATCCCCTACAGAGACAACAACCTCCACTACAGAGGCAACAACATCCCCTACAGAGACAACAACCTCCACTACAGAGGCAACAACATCCACGACAGAGACAACAACCTCCACTACAGAGACAACAACCTCCACTACAGAGACAACAACCTCCACTACAGAGGCAACAACATCCCCTACAGAGACAACAACCTCCCCTACAGAGACAACAACCTCCACTACAGAGGCAACAACCTCCACTACAGAGACAACAACCTCCACTACAGAGACAACAACCTCCACTACAGAGACAACAACCTCCACTACAGAGACAACAACCTCCACTACAGAGACAACAACCTCCCCTACAGAGACAACAACCTCCACTACAGAGGCAACAACATCCCCTACAGAGACAACAACCTCCACTACAGAGGCAACAACATCCACGACAGAGACAACAACCTCCACTACAGAGACAACAACCTCCACTACAGAGACAACAACCTCCACTGCAGAGACAACAACCTCCCCTACAGAGACAACAACCTCCATTACAGAGGCAACAACATCCCCTACAGAGACAACAACCTCCACTACAGAGGCAACAACATCCACGACAGAGACAACAACCTCCACTACAGAGACAACAACCTCCACTACAGAGACAACAACCTCCACTACAGAGACAACAACCTCCACTACAGAGACAACAACCTCCACTACAGAGACAACAACCTCCACTACAGAGACAACAACCTCCACTACAGAGACAACAACCTCCCCTACAGAGACAACAACCTCCACTACAGAGGCAACAACATCCCCTACAGAGACAACAACCTCCACTACAGAGGCAACAACATCCACGACAGAGACAACAACCTCCACTACAGAGACAACAACCTCCACTACAGAGACAACAACCTCCACTGCAGAGACAACAACCTCCCCTACAGAGACAACAACCTCCATTACAGAGGCAACAACATCCCCTACAGAGACAACAACCTCCACTACAGAGGCAACAACATCCACGACAGAGACAACAACCTCCACTACAGAGACAACAACCTCCACTACAGAGACAACAACCTCCACTACAGAGACAACAACCTCCCCTACAGAGACAACAACCTCCACTACAGAGGCAACAACATCCCCTACAGAGACAACAACCTCCACTACAGAGGCAACAACATCCCCTACAGAGACAACAACCTCCACTACAGAGGCAACAACATCCCCTACAGAGACAACAACCTCCACTACAGAGGCAACAACATCCACGACAGAGACAACAACCTCCACTACAGAGACAACAACCTCCACTACAGAGACAACAACCTCCACTACAGAGGCAACAACATCCCCTACAGAGACAACAACCTCCCCTACAGAGACAACAACCTCCACTACAGAGGCAACAACCTCCACTACAGAGACAACAACCTCCACTACAGAGGCAACAACCTCCACTACAGAGACAACAACCTCCACTACAGAGACAACAACCTCCACTACAGAGGCAACAACATCCACTACAGAGACAACAACCTCCCCTACAGAGACAACAACCTCCACTACAGAGGCAACAACCTCCACTACAGAGGCAACAACCTCCACCAAAGAGACTACAACCTCCACCAAAGAGACTACAACCTCCACTACAGAGACAACAACCTCCACTACAGAGACAACAACCTCCACTACAGAGACAACAACCTCCCCTACAGAGACAACAACCTCCACTACAGAGGCAACAACATCCACGACAGAGACAACAACCTCCAATACAGAGACAACAACCTCCACTACAGAGACAACAACCTCCCCTACAGAGACTACAACCTCCACTACAGAGGCAACAACATCCACGACAGAGACAACAACCTCCCCTACAGAGACAACAACCTCCACTACAGAGGCAACAACATCCCCTACAGAGACAACAACCTCCACTACAGAGGCAACAACATCCACGACAGAGACAACAACCTCCACTACAGAGACAACAACCTCCACTACAGAGACAACAACCTCCACTACAGAGACAACAACCTCCCCTACGGAGACAACAACCTCCCCTACGGAGACAACAACCTCCACTACAGAGGCAACAACATCCACGACAGAGACAACAACCTCCACTACAGAGACAACAAACTCCACTACAGAGACAACAACCTCCCCTACAGAGACAACAATCTCCCCTACGGAGACAACAACCTCCACTACAGAGACAACAACCCCCACGACAGAGACAACAACCTCCACTACAGAGACAACAACCTCCACCACAGAGACAACAACCTCCACTACAGAGACAACGACCTCCACTACAGAGACAACAACCTCCACTACAGAGACAACAACCTCCACTGCAGAGGCAACAACATCCCCTACAGAGACTACAACCTCCACTACAGAGACAACAACCTCCCCTACGGAGACAACAACCTCCCCTACAGAGACAACAACCTCCACTACAGAGGCAACAACATCCCCTACAGAGACTACAACCTCCACTACAGAGACAACAACCTCCCCTACGGAGACAACAACCTCCCCTACAGAGACAACAACCTCCACTACAGAGGCAACAACATCCCCTACGGAGACAACAACCTCCCCTACGGAGACAACAACCTCCCCTACGGAGACAACAACCTCCCCTACGGAGACAACAACCTCCACTACAGAGGCAACAACATCCACGACAGAGACAACAACCTCCACCACAGAGACAACAACCTCCACTACAGAGACAACGACCTCCACCACAGCGACTGCAACCTCCACCACAGAGACAACGACTTCCACTGCAGAGTCCACAACCTCCGCTACAACCTACACCACAGAGCCGACAACCTCCACTACAGAGACTACAACCTCCAGCTCAGAGACAACAACCTCCACGACAACCTCCACCACTGAGCCGACAACCTCCACCACAGAGACAACAACCTCCACTACAGAGACAACGACATCCACTACAGAGTCAATAACCTCCATTACAACCTCCACTACAGAGTCCATAACCTCTACTACAACCTCCACAACTGAGCCGACAACCTCCACCACAGAGACTACAACCTCCACCACAGAGACTACAACCTCCACCACAGAGACAACAACATCCACAACAGAGACAACTACTTCCACTGCAGAGTCCACAACCTCCGCTACAACCTCCACCACTGAGCCGACAACCTCCACTACAGAGACTACAACCTCCACCACAGAGATAACCACCTCCACCACAGAAACAACAACCTCCACCACAGAGACTACAACCTCCACTGCAGAGACAACAACCTCCACTACAGAGACAACAACCTCCACCACAACTTCCACTACAGAATCGACAACATCCCCTACGGAGACAACAACCTCCACTACAGAGACAACAACCTCCACTACAGAGACAACAACCTCCACTACAGAGAAAACAACCTCCACTACAGCGACAACAACCTCCACTACAGAGACAACAACCTCCACTACAGAGACTACAACCTCCATCAAAGAGACTACAACCTCCACAACAAAGACGACAACCTCCACCACGGAGACAAGAACTTCCACCACAGAGTCCACCACAACTTTCACTATAATGTCGACAACCTCCACCGCTGAATCGACAACATCTACTGCAGTGTCGAAAGCCACGACAACCGAATCAGGTATATGTTCAACATGAAATAATGTATCTACATTTCACTGAAACATGATCAATAAAGTTGCAAGGCCGAAGACTTGTCTGCGCCCAAGTGGACACGAAGGCAGCTCATGCCGAATCGAGATAATATAATTTATAAAACTATGGTATACTTACCACTTATTATCGGACACTCTAGAAGTCTATAAAATATGATTATCAATGTAATCCACACATTTTTGCAGCTAATAGCGCAGGGGTGACCGAATAACTTAACAATGTATGGCAGGAATATTTCAAAATCCGCAATGAGTGGAGTTAACATTACTTGCATTATTATATATCACATAACGTTTGCTTCCTGTTAAAAGTCGACATACATATGAGAAAATAAATATGCTAATATGGGAATGATAACTCTCTGCGTGTTCAGTGAAGTAAGACTGGGTAAGTGGATGGATAGCAGCCGTTTGCTTTGTGAATGGATTGAAGATGTTTATGAGAAATTGTATTGATGTAAATACTGAGTAACACGAAAATTAAATAGACACTCTACTGTTTTGACTGGATACCGAGACAGATGTTTATTTTCGCCCGTGGCAAGCTGCTGGCCAAAATATACATTTGTCTCTGTCACTGACGACATGTGATAATTTCAGTATCCTCCCAAACACTTGATATCATCTATATATTTATGATGGCTACATAAAATTATGAAGCGATATAATCACAAATCCCATAAATAATAGTAGTCAGTAAGAGCTCATGAACGTTGTGGTATCTTTTTGGTCGTATTGTCTTGAATGTGAAAGTAAGTGTTTTGTTTATCTTAATATTTTATTTTATTGAACAAAATATAATGTCATGTTGCAAAACCACCACGGACTTTAGAAATTGAGTCGTGATCGGCATGCTAACTATAGTTATGAATGCTCCGAGTAATAAGTGTTTTGATATGTTGTTAATGATTGCCTATCTGTACACTAAGAGGTCACGGATTGTTCGAAAATGGGCAGGGTGAGCACAAAATTTCAGTTTGTTTTCTTCTGATATTCTTTTGTAGATCCTGTTGTATATTGTCCACGCGATTTGTGGATGAGCGTTCTAATATGGCTGTCAACGAAGGCGGGACGGAACGTGAACGGAGATTGCATGCCAGCCCATTCAGGTGTTTAGTTAAAGACATTTGAAGATTGGAATCATTAACGTTTGTCAATAATCGATATGTTTAGTTATAGTTGGAATTGAGGTTTATTTATATCCGCAGACACGCTTGGTGGTTGATTATTAAAGATGGTCTAACTCTTCCCAGCAAGTTTAACCCTTTACCCAACAGAAGGGCCCTGTGCCAATGCATTCTCTTATATATGCGAGTCGACCATAGGTCGACTCGCATATATAAGAGAATGCATCGGCTTAACACATTAAAAATGATAAAATTGTTAAAGAATGTAAGAAAAAATTGTAAAAAGTGTTAAAAAAAGATTTTTTTAGGCCAATGCATTCTCTTATATATGCGAGGCGACCTATGGTCGACTCGCATATATAAGAGAATGCATTGGCACAGGGCATAACTGTAATTATCACAATGTGGTCAAGGAGCCGGTTCCAATAATACCCATATTTGTATGGTTCTATTGAGACAGACCGAAGATATTTTAGGCTGTTGAAGCTTTATTTGGCCGGTTTTGGCCGGTTTGTTGGGTAAAGGGTTAATATAGATTCCATGGTACAAAATGATATAAATGACCCGAGGATAGCTTTCCGGAAAAACTTATATTCATTAATATAAAATGTACATAGAATTTCTTATGATATTGGTGGGACAGTTTCATTGGCTATTTTTAGAACAGAAAGTATGAAGATTATACCAAGAGAAACGCTATCTGTTTAGCACCATTAATGAAGGAAAACTGCAACTAAGAAATTTACTGCGAATTACTATCGAAATAGACCACTTTATTATGGCTTTATAAGCAAATCGTATACCCCATATTCAATGTCATGTATCTTTTGTTCCGAAAATTTGTAGTCTCGAAATCAGGATTTATTAAAAATTTGTTGTTGTTGGAAATGTGGCCCAGAAGAAAAAGACCGTCTTTAACCATTTCTTTACTAAATATTCATTGATGATTAGTTCCCTCAGAAATGTTCAGATAATAATTTCAACAAACGAGCATATCCCAGCAATTAAAAGGATTTTCTTTTGCACTTGAATTATCTTTTCGTCTATCTGCCGTCTGCCTAGCTTTTCTGAACAACCCCCCAAATGAATAATATACCTTTCCAAATTCCAATAACTAATATTATAACTTGGAGAATCGATTTAGTATAGAAAGGGTTAACCTATATTTAATGACGATTGGTTTGAATCAAGATAAATAGCAGTTCGTAGTTGTACCTGCTACGTTCAATATCACTAGTTCTCTGCATAATATTAAACACGGATAATAACTGCTGTCCACTTTGTGATTTTCAAAATATCACGGTTTATATAGAAATATACACCACGGCCAACGCGAAAGAACTTCGGTCAGATGCTCGTAGCCCGTTTATATATAACCATGGGTATATGCCGGATATAACCGTACAAAAAAACCGCCGTTCTTTTGACCGTGTATTTATCCATGGTGTGTGTGACTGTGGTTGTCCGTAACATGCTGCCCGGTGTTATTGCTTTGAAAGGTAATCATGTTCGACTGGTGTTGTTATATTGGTAATGAGATTAGTGGTTTCTCTGTCTTGACTGGTCATATTTACTGTTTGAACTTTGTCTGAAATAGACGCACTTTTTATACTAGACTTTGCGCAACAGGAGCAAAAGTATTTATATAATATATAGAGAGATATATATACCTTATGCGACTGCATCCAATTTGGGTTTATCTGGGATGTCTTTAGTGTAGTTTTGTGGTTATGAGAGCTCATTTCCCCCTGATTTATGCTCCATAATTATGTGGTCTTCTCCTTTAACATTTCTATATGATATCCCCGACGCAGGGGCTATACAATTCCCCGACAGGGGGCGGGCTTTAGCTACCGGGTTGACCATTGCAGATCTCACCGACGGGGTGGCTATCCATCCCCGACAGGTGTGGGGATGTAGCCCCCTGACTTATCCCGGGTCGTAACGCAACATAATTTAGTATCGATGATTTCTCGTCTTCAGTGAATGCAAGACCGCGCCCTTAGCATGGGGTACCAAGCGGGAACGTCTTACCCCCCAAACTGTAGTCAAACCAAATGCAACATTAATTGGAAAATTCACACCAAAATTCGGTTGAAATTGTTCTCGTAGTTTGATTTTCCAACAATTTCTTAGTGACGAATTTGTTGTTTTTAGACCAACATTTGCATATTTCCCTTTCATTTGCAAAATTCTGGACTGAAATGGCTATCAGTTGGCAATTTTCAAAACCTAAGGGTGAGTATCAGGTTAAAAATTTCCCCGAGTTGGAAAGCTTGAGGCCAGTCTAGATGCTAGGATTGTCAAATTTTCATGTTCAGATTTTCAAAATGTTATCATATCGTGCCTAACCATCGTCCGACCCGTGTGTTCTGTGCCCTTGCGAGTAGCTACTTGCTAATTAATTTAAGAAAAAATAAATCTGGGTGTAAATTTGTCTGGCGTTATACCATTAGATGTTAGGATATTTAAATCTCATTCTAGGCCGAACGACCCTTTTCATCCCCATGCATGGCCAGTGGCCACAAGACTACTGGTCCATTTAGAATAGGCTACCATCTAGTAGTATGCGGGGGAACATTTGGGAAAAATCAAATCACCGGGGAGGGGCGGGGTGCAAATTGAATTACGCAAACTTGTGAGTTTGCGGAAGACCGATTGTCAAAAAACGCAATATCAAAATACACAGCGCAAGGCTTGTCGATCCAAACTGTGGAGTGTGTTTTCGTTGTGTATTTCTCGCATATACCCATGGTTATATATAAACGGGCTAGGAGCATCTGATCGCTTAATTTTAATTTATTGCTGGGTATTCCTGGTAAGACGACTGTACTTTACCATTATGCATTTCCATAAACCTCTGTCTCTAACCGCCTGGTACCAACGTGCAATCACCATTCTGTTATACCATAGTCAATGTGCCTATTGTTATCCTCCCATTTTGTCAAAGTATGCAAGTCGGGCACAGGACATTCTATAACCTCCATCTCATTCTTCGTCATACCGTTACTGGTTGTATTCCATTTTAGTATCCATATACACTCTATTTGTTTTCAAAATTTTAAAAGTTGTGTTTCTTGCAATATGTTCTTGCAATACCATGTTTATTCTATCTCTTCCTATCCCATTCCATTCTGTATTTTATTATCGCATACAAATAAATAACGTTTACACCGAAGCAATGTCAATATCGAGGATATGCTTTAACAGTATAATACAAGCGATTACCGATTGAGTTACCACATTAGGTATAATGCCACAGAAGATCCAACGGTTCACCTGTTCTAGGTTTACAACTGAGTTACCACTAATCTGTCCGCAACTAATGCCTTTATTAGACAACATTGCTATGCAAATTAGTGTAGTACGAATGTATACTTGTTTTATTTACGCAACGAATACTATGAAGCTAGGACATAACTCAACCATGTGGTATTGTCATATGATTCCTGTCACCCTCAATGGTAACACATTTTAACTTTTAATTTTATTATTCTCATTCAGGTGTTTCTGTCAGATTATGCAATGCGGATGGGAAGTGGTCAGCGCCAGATTTCACTGCCTGTGTGAAAAACGCACTGACAAATTTGAAAAACGAAGTAAGTTCATATAATATAAAAAACGCACTGATAGATTTCAAAACACGAAGTAAGTTCATATCTATACTATATATTTTGAGACTTCCGTATATATATATGTACTTTATAGAATCGAAAATGGCTGGCTCGATTGAGTTCAAACTTCCCATCTAAGGGTAAAAACACACGAACACCGTAGTTGTCGCGTTTGGAGAAGCTCTGAGCACCCTTTATCCACTCCCAAATCACCGCAAAGGCACGGCGGGGGTTAATCATTAATGAGCGTTTGTTTTTGACGCATCGCTATAAAGAGCGTATGTTTACCATTCAACGTTATTAGCATCTGCAGATAGATATACGGGAACATTGAGTGGTTTCCTATGCGGGGAGATTTATTGGATGCCATAGTACTCTTACAACATCATTGTTATAGTATGTATGACACTTAGGTCAGGGCTTAGGGGGGGGGGTATTTATAGGCGTAATGCTTCTCAGAAATCCCGGTTACAAACCAACACTCACAGTTTCGTATTTACGCATGCAGAGAGATATACGGGAACAAGTGCTTTCCTATTTTTAGAACGCAACACATGATACCAAACAAAATTACGTCGCGTTGGTGATGGCGTTCACGACGGGATTAATTGACTGTCCGCTCTTTGCGAGGATGGGGTTCACGACGGGATTAACTTTGCGGGGACTATTGACCATCTCGTAAGGGTGGACAACCTCTGTCAGGGGCTGCTCAATGGCCACGGGCAGGTTAAAAGAAATCATACCTCTTCTGGGTCTGGGCGTGTATAGACATGAGCGTGTTGTGTTCCTAAGAACGCGGAGCGTGTTGTGTTCCTAAGAACGCGGTTCGGGTAAGTTTTTCCGCCCTAGGTGAGCTCAAACTTCGTATATAAGTGTAAAAACACACGGGGATCGTCGACGTCGCATTGTGTGAAACATTCTTATGTCTGTCGTTCCTAGGAACGGGGGAATTTTTCATCGGGTCAGTCTTAACCTTCAAACGGGTACCCACAAATTATATATTGTGACCCCGAACATGACCTTGACCTTGAAAATGATCAATTCAAGGTCAAATCGGGTAAAATATTGAAAAACCCAATATTAACTCATTGAAAAACACAAACAAAACATAAAACATTGTCATGTTTCTGACCAAGCACGCCAGTGGCGGGCTAACCTGCTAGTAATATATAAAAGAGAAAAACTGTTATGGTAGCTAGTTCCGGAAATATACACGCTATATCCTTTTTGTTTCAATGGTAATTGTCTACTGTATAAAAGGAATTTCGATGTTGCACCAGAATCCCTTCGGGTATGACTGACCTGTCGATAACCGTACAGCTATCAATCAGCACGCAAGTACCTATAGCTATCAGAAAGACCCATGCTAACATCTTCAAAGAAATTAAATTGAAACTAACAACTCAGTGTCACAGCCAAAATATACCAGGAACACGCGCTGCTAGGGTGTAGCCTACTGTCCATTGAAAGGTCACTGTCCATTCACGAGCCAATCAAATACGATGGATTGATGAAGCCACATGATCAATCGATAATTAGAGCTCTTTGTGACATCGTGTCTGTTTCAACTTTATTTGTCCTTTTCTTCGGAAATAAACTCACATTTTTTCACTTCCACCTTCTACTTACATTATGGTGGTTCTCCTGTGAAATGGAGGAATAAATTATAAGAAATAACTGTTGTTTCTGTTAAGTTTATGAGCGATAACCGAAACGCTTGAAGACAAATTTACTATTAATGCGCTAGGCGATATATTATAAGTTACACGGCTTGTTGATGGGGGATACGGTATGGTATGTCCCGGTTGAGTCCCGGATACGGGACTCAACCGGGGCATACCACACCGTATCCCCCCTCAACAAGCCGTGCAACGTATTATCCCCGGTCTATATTAACAAGATGTTCCCACATAATATAGAATAGCTCATGTATTAGGCCATGCAGGGCTATCAGAGTCGAAATTCATGTCAATTATACATGATTTTAATTTAACTTCAGAAACAACTTTTAATATAACATTTATCAACATGAACAGTATAGGTCAAACATCAGATGAACAGTTTATTTCCATATTTCCCTATAAGTGTTCACTTTTTGAGTATGATCTGAACTTTGTTGATCTTGCATTTGCAACATAACGGCGCTCCACTATTTGTTGTCACTTCCACGCTGACGCGAGAAATTTCTTTGTCTGAATCTTCACCAAATGGGCTGAATAGCTGATCCATGTCAAATTCGTAATCTGATGTCGGAGGTGATGTCCTTCTTATGCCCGTGTGTGGAACATTTCCGCCAGCGACGGTTATGGCATTACCCATGCTGACTTTCTCTCCATCAGATACTCGGTGATATATGGCAAGAGATCTGACGGACATATGTCCTGTAATTGACATAATCTGGGCTGCCGAGTAATTTTTCCTTGTAAGAATTGATACACCGGTGGTTCTCAACGAATGATTTGAATATGTGTGTGAGAGTGAACAGGTTGTGCTCAGTTTGGACATAAATTTTGAGAGAGTGTCCTTGCCAATTGGCCTATTTGAGTACCATGTCTCTTCTTCGCAAAAACTATCCTTGGGTCGTTGCCAGAGGCGATCAGATTTAGGATTGAGTTTTTCGATGTATTTGACGAACGATAGGACTGGACAATATTTGGTTCCATCAAATGGCAGTATTCCACCAAAGCCTTCTGTCTCGCCTTCTCTTCTATTCTTGGTCAGTTCATTCCTGGTTTTTTCACGTATTTTGTACCACTGTCCTTGTCATCGACAAATTTGAATGTGTCCTTTGTCATCTGTACAAAATTTTCGACCCCACGTCTGCAAAAGTACAGTCTAATCTCAAACTGAACCTTATTGAAAAGCCCTTGGGGAGTTTTCGGATCCATATGTATGCTTTCATATATTTCTTTCAAGTCTGCATCAGTGATACAAGGATAGTGTTCAATTTCTCCTTTTCCAGCGGCTTTAAGCTCTGAGAGTGCAGTTTTGAAACACTTGTTTGACTCATGAAACTCAACATCTCCAAAAAGATCTATGTTTCTGTTGAAGGCGGGGGTGACGTTGGAAATATATTTAGTCCATGTCTAAGGTTCGCCGTGGAACTGGTTTTATACTGACAGCCATCGCTCTTCCTGGCGTCAAAATAGAAGGAGGTCAAAATTTGATCAAGCTCTTTTTTCTCCATACCTCTCTTTCTGTTCTAAATAGTCTTTCAGAATATTGGCACATCGCTGGTTTGATTTCTTTGTATTTTCCGGTACACATTTTGCTATTTATGTAGCTATTTCTGCAGAGGAATGTTCAGCGAATCTTTTTCCAGAAATTTCTCCGGACATATTTGTTTATTGCAAAAGCAGACAAACAGCAGAACACATACAATGGTAGATAACTCTATAGGGAGTGGTCAATACTATAATACAAATGGGAAATAACTCTATTCTCCTTGACTGTTTGTAGAATCAACGGAATATACCTGCTTTTCATCATTTTTTTTCAATAAATACTTGCTGGTCTCGTTTACTTTCGGAATCTATATGTTAGTGGATATAAAAGAGAGCAATACACTTCAAAAATAGTAATGGTAAATAAATCAGGCAAGAGTAGCAAGATAACATCACACCAGGATCAACGTGGCTTTGATAGATGTACATTCGACTTTTAAACTTTTGCCGGGTAATATCAGTTCTACTAGGGGCATACCAGATTGTTATGACCCTTGTAAAACTTGTCTTCGCAATTTAGGTAGGACACTGTTCGGTTACGCGGTAGAGGGATATTCCTGTGTCAAATTTGTATAAGGAAATAAAGTATTAAAATTTGTTCAAGGGAATAAATTATTACATTCTCTATATAGCGACGACAATTTTTGCGGGGTAATATCAGTTTTACAAGGGGCATACGAGATTGTTATAACCCTTGTAAAATCTATCTTCTCTATATAGCGACGACAATTTTTGCGGTGTAATATCAGTTCTACAAGGGGCATACGAGATTGTTATGACTCTTGTAAAATCTGTCTTCTCTATATAGCGACGACAATTTTTGCGGGGTGATATCAGTTTTACAAGGGGCATACGAGATTGTTATTACCCTTGTAAAACATATCTTCTCTATATAACGACGACATTTTTTGCAGAGTAATACGAAATAATTGTTTTCTGTTTAGTTAACATAATATCGAACAAGAACACCGGGTTACGGCGTGGTATGGCCCTAGTGGAACAATGATGCCTAAGAAGGCTTACAATTCTACAGAGGGGATAAATATATATATATATGCCATTTGTCTTCAAACTATATAAATAGCTGCATAACATTAATCGAAACAAGAGTTCCTTCTTATGAAGTTTGCGCTCCAAATACACCTTATAATAATCGCTTTTGAATGTTTCTCACTATTGAACTATTCGATAAATACCTGAACTACATTTTTATTAGCAATATATGTCATATGACGACGCACTGAAGTCATAACAAATACAGATTCGAACACGACGACTGGGTCTCATTCAAATATTGCGACATTTGTATTCATTTAAATATTGGAATCGGAATGGAATAACGCGCATCTTCCGGAAAATTTATATTGCGATATCTTAACATGCATGAAACAATTAAAAAATTCAAACACTGCATTCTCTTCATTTTTCGTAATCAAAAGTATATAGTACCCTGAACATTTCAGAGCGACGACAGCTCTAGAACAATTTACTATGGTCTATGTTTGCAATTTTACATGACCACTGACTAACAAAATTAAATTGTAACATAGTAGAGTACCCTAGTACAATTCCACTGTCATGGCAGTACCATGGAATATTTCACTTTACCGTGGTATTATCATTATGGTACCAGGCAGAAACGAGTTGATCTTAAAATTTGTCACAACATATATAAGAAACAAAACAAGTACAGTAATGACCTAAATAATCGACTCCTTCACTGCAGAAGACTTATGGGTAATTTTTCACGATTTAGTCGGAAATATGATTTGTTGCCATTTCCGACTAAATCGTGAAAAATTACCCATAATTCTTCTGTAGATAATGAGTCCATTATTTAGGGCATTACTGTATTTTCAGCGCTATATCTACGAATTTGTTAGGAAATCTTCCGCGTATGCATTTTTTATTAGATTCCTCTTGCCAAATTTATGTACGCATAATGTTGGGGTTCGAATCAGCCATGTCCGTTTCAAAAGCAATCATGCAAGTCGCCAGCTGTTCCTGATATGTCATTTCGAATTATTCGATGAGAGAACAATTGGCAAGTCCAACGTATTTTCAACACACATTGTGTTTCTATCATCAAGGA
Organism: Siphonodentalium dalli; assembly: GCA_032622095.1. Lineage (NCBI taxonomy): Eukaryota > Metazoa > Mollusca > Scaphopoda > Gadilida > Siphonodentaliidae > Siphonodentalium > Siphonodentalium dalli. The sequence goes on from CP136061.1 coordinate 72,334,936, forward strand.
GTGCGATGTGGCATTGTTGTTATGTGGTCGTTGTTCACAGATCGTAACAATACGTTAGAAACTTACATCGGCTGTATATATGAACATACAACGAATTCACATACAAGATGTAAATGAAATGGCATCACATAAATTCGAATGATTTTCATCATAACAAATATCGTGGATAATTTAAGGTAAAACAACAACACTCAAAACCTATCAGAACCGATGAAATTGCTTTTGTATTAGTGCATTTTTCTCCTTGACAGAAGCCGGAAAACCTCATGACATTGTGTTATATAAGGAGCATACATCCAGTAAATATTGAAACTGGGAATCCCTTCTCTTGATTAATGTGATATATTGGTTCACTATATAATACTAAATGTGTCTAGTAATTTTAATAGTCAAAATTTGTCTTTAAACATTTGGAAAAAACAATTATATAGCATTGAAATAATTTACCATTTGAGGATCAGACACCCCACCCACCAACCAGGATATTGTATCCTTGATTGTGTTCACGAACCCTGTGATTGCTTCAAATGTGAAATGCAATATAATGTATGTGTTGCCAAAATTGATTGTGTTTTCAAATAAAATATAGAATATGAAAATATGTCAGACTGTAAAAAGAAGGGCTTTTGTTCTTCAATTTTTGCTTTTCTTTCTTCATATTGTGGTTCAGATTCACATGTTAGCGACAGATGCATTTGAAACAGAGAGCGACTATGTATATCCCTATCGACACATACTGGTATTTATATTGTAATCTGTTCTTCCTTTTCCAGATATCAGAATCAACGAATGTTCATCCTATTTCTGATGAAACCGTGCAGAGCGTGGTATTAGGTTTGGCGAATGTTACATCAGTCGCGATAGAATCGGACGAGGAAGGAATTTCCCTAACTGCTGCTGATTTGGTGACATCGATCGATATCTTAGAAAAAGTTGCTGAAGTGATAGAAAGCGGAACCAATAACATAACAGAAGGGCTGTCCGAGGTGCGATATCCTTCACTAATTTGATATTTCCACTCCATATATACTCAGCTGTTTGACACGGTCCAACTTATTTAAATTAGATAAGCGATCGAATTGCTATATACACTCAATACTAATGTGGTGTACCGGGGCCTGGACATTCCTCAATGATAGATATCACCACATATCAGAAGTATATATTCCCACACTTCAGAATAATTATATAAGCTGTTATCCAAAGCTCTAACAATTAAATTTATTATTATAATTTATAACACTTGCAAATACCGAATTACATATATTTTGACTAACCTTATTATTAACTGTGTATCTTCTGGAACTCAAGACTTTATATACGTTGTAAAAGTTTGCTTATGTCTGTTTTGATCATAATGCGCTATTTAGATCGGACATTGTCTGTCGGCCGAACAATTTGTATAGTACCATAAATGTACCCATATAAATGTTAATTGTATGTGGTACCTTTGACCTTAGTCTTCTTCTGACAGGTATTTATCTTATATTTGAATATTTCGTGAATACTAGTTGAACGGTTATTTTTTCGGTTGATAACGTTCAAGAATCATAATTGTCTTCAAAATCAGACGTCTACCATTCATTCTGTTTAAATGAAAATTAAGCTTCATGACTAGCGGTCGAATAGCATTCAGAGATGTTCCTTGGTCTGCGGCTGCCAATCTGAATACTTCCTGACTGGTCGTATACTAATTGAAACGCTCCAATATGACTTGAATGCTAGTATTAAGGTTGTCTTAACATTCAAATACTATAGTATAACGCTTAGTGAAGACTAGTTAAGAATATGAGTTCGGTGTGAAATACATTGAAATTGATGGTGGAAGATTTTCTACGATAATAATTCCTTCTACATTTTATAGATCGGATTATGTGGTCTGTAACTCAAAGTAATCATGAACCATTGACATTTGGGATAACATCATAATTGTCCTGATCATTAATACACATCAACCCTTATATTTGCACCCCTAACCTTCCGCTGAATTTGATTTGAATATGATCTTTCCAACTGGTACCTAAAGCTTTCCTACTGACACCCCTAAGTTTGGAAGTTTTAGTTGACGCCCATTTCAGACATTTTGACCTAATTTAGAAAACTATGCCACTGTTGGTCTAAAACAACAAATACCCCACTAATTACTACGTTTTGGAAAATAAAAAAAATAAGAACAATTTCCACTTACATGTATGTGTTGTAAAATTTCAAATAGCGTTGAGACAGCCATGAAAATCAAACTGTAGGCCTTTTTTTACCAAAAGTAGGAGTAAGACATCCGACCCTGTCGCCACGTCCCAGTCCTTCAGAGAACTCGAAAGACATTGCAAACCGCTCTTGTAAAGTTTGACCACACGTGGAGCGATGAGTCCACCTGACGTCACGACGCTGATCTATGCTCGGGATTGTTTTTATTTAATTTCTCAGCATTAAACAGACATGGCTCGTTCGAACGCCAATATTATTTATAAGTAATTATGTATGAGTTATCTCAAAACCTATCTACGCTGAAGATGACCTAAGGAACTAGTTGATATAGCGCTGAGAATGGTGCTTAGTTTATTCCGTTGATTTGAGATCGGTTCATTTGTCTTTTAAAATTTGGGAAGCAGGTAACCACCCGAGTGTTGTGAAAATGGGGCCGGTATACCATGTCATCGCTCTGCTCACATACATTCGACGATTAGAATGATGAGAAAGCTGAGCATGAAGTCAAAAAGCTGAGCATGAAGTCAAAATAGTTTATAGTTAATTATATGAGATAATACGATATACGTTTTCGGACAGTCGCGCATTTCGTTCCGATTCCGGAAATCATTGAACCGGATTGACGGACTGAGATTTATGGAGTCTTCTCAACGTCACCGGTACCAGAACCGTCGGTACTTTGACAATTCCAGGGTACCGGCACTTATTTTTGAGTACCGACGGTACACGGTACTTGACGGTACTCGAATTAGTAGAATATATGCATGTATATAACTTCATTTAGATGTTAGTTTATACAGCGTTAACAAAACCACATTTGAACAACTGTTTGGTATTGCTACATATCTGTTATTGTATAGACGCATGGTAGCAGACTCGAGTTTCAACTTGCCCCGATCAAAACGGATGTCGCAAAGAGAATACTTATTTTGTCACGAAGCTGGATAATTTAAATAAGACACATCGTCTGCGTATATCATCGGATGTCAGAATCGGTCTGAACACAACGTGTTCAGTTAGCGACGCTTATATGATATATGGGAATATATATAGACCTAAACATAAAAACAGTTACAAATGATAAATCACTGACACGTTATTATAAACGTGGCCCTAACTGGCGTCACATGCAGTTGAAGTATTGTTGAGAGGGATATACATTTATATTTCCATTCTTTATGTGAAGCCAATTGCAATTGATACCAGGCTTACTGTGCAATTATAATTATTAGTAGTAAATATACTGTGCTTGAGTGAAAATTAACATTGGTATAAAACGAACTGAACTGACTATATATTGACGTGCATCATGTCTATGGTTTCAGGCATTTATACAGGCTGCTAGTAATACTATAGACGAAGAGAATAGTGATAACTGGGATATCATCAACACAAAGGTATTTCAATGTTCCAGCATTCACGGTGTTTTAGAGAGCACGTGAATGGTGTATAAAACAAAAGACAAGCACGACCTTGAGATGAATCCAACCTGACATAAGCCAAAACAATCACATCGTTTGGTAACTTACACAAATGTGAACAACATTACATTATTTATGGCCGCATACGCCTTACCAATACTTATTGTATTGGCATTGACCAAGACATGTATATTATTAATGCTTTATTTCAGACGAGTAAGTCCTTGTGAATAAATAAATGCAGTATGCAATATATTACGCCTATACAATCGCAGAATGTGGAAAATTCCAAATAAATAAATTTGCGTATAATTAGTCCTGCTTCATTCACCATGTGAATTACAAGTGCAGTACTACATTCAATTCATATACAAACTCGATAAGTTCTGAATATGAGATTTAAATACTGCGAGGATAATAGTGTAGCATAATATATGGAACAGCTGAAGTTGGAATGTCGATCCTCATTGTCTCACATGTATGTTCGTCTAATAGCAATGTGCGTACACGTCGAACACAATTTAGGTGATGAACAATTGTCACTTTTACCAATAAGTTTAAAGAACGAATCAAAATGCAAGGAAGTATCCACCTGATTACACCAGGTTGCCACTGTAGTTGGAATATTATGTTATTTTCCGTTTGTACTCAGGACAAAAACGTTGCCTCTCTGATGAAATCTGTGGAGCGATTTGGAAGACCAGTTAGTAAGAGACTAACTGTGGAGGATGGAGTCCAATCAATCATCACACCAAACATAGGTAAATGCTCTAATGTTCAACAGTTTTACCCCGTATCCAAATCAATCAATCATCACACCAAACATAGGTACATTCTCGTATGTACAACAGTTTTACCCCGTATCCAAATCAACCAATCATCACACCAAACATAGGTAATGCTCTAATGTTCAACAGATTTACCCCGTATCCTAATAAACCAATGTGGACATTATTCGCGGTTGTGAACTTAGTGGCCAAATTGCGTTCGAAATGTAATTTATAAAACGATTTACTACTAATAAATTGCCCGATTCGACCAACTTTTCCCATGAAGTTTCATGTAATCGGCTTCCATCGGCTTAGATGGAGTTGCTATGCAATTGGCATAATGGTCATCATGGTAAGTGTATAAACATGAATTGTAAACCATATGCACTAGTCCATACCGTAATAACCGTATGGTCTGGTCATATAAAACAGCCACACGTGGGTAAATTTAAATGAAGAATACAACTCAACGCACATGATGCAAGAAATCACAACAATACTACTTTGAGAGGACAATATTGTACCTGTTCCATCTTAATCTGAACACTGGATAAACCACAAACTAGCACCAACTGGCTCTTAACTTATGCTATGAAATGGCTCCACCACCCTTTACAATTCTAAAATATTTCACGATACAGTTCTCCAAGTAAAACGGACAAAGGCAGACACGATCCAGTTCCCTGAACCACCAAAGAATGGATCTCTTCCAGGGTGGACCGAAGATGAAGCCGGTTCACTCCGAATAGAGAAGTCATCTCTAGAGAAAATATATGGAAGTAAGTGCAAACATGTTCTTATTTCAGCACCAACCTGTTACCATAGCAATTGGCATGGGACCGGATAATGATTTCATGCAGGATACCACGCAATGAATTAACATATCTGATATATATCTTATTTCGTGGATAAGTCTTGAAATTCTTTCGGATGACAACTTCACTGAGGACATATCTAGTAGGCGCAAAACTCGTGATTCGAGCAACTATAGTTTATGGCCATAGTTCCTTGTAGTTCCATGACTGTTTTCTGGAATAAAAACCTTGATCTGATCTGCATGATTGGTATTTATTTTCATAAATTACGTTTCTATCATCGGAATATGTCAGTAATATACCAGGAATAAAACAATCCAGTTAATTTACATCGCCGAGGGCTAGCAACTATCTACATGAGAGTTATTATTATGTAATTAATAAGTTTTCAATATGTTCCAGATGAAATAGATTTGTTCTTCAGTGCAATTTTCTATAGGAGCTTGGGTATCATCATCCCAAAGTAAGTGGATAATATTCTATTGTATTAGGCAGAATGAGAATCAGAGTTGTATCCATCGTTGAGCATATTTCGTCTCTCATTGTCGTGATTTACCCATAGATAGATACTAATGTCATTGTAGGTTACATAATTCAACTAAATCCTATTTGAATCGAAGCAATATGGAGATTTGGATAGATTTGATTTTCTAATGGTTGTGAATTCCTGCAATAATGTTTTTATCTAATTTTAGCTGACCCCCCCCCCCCCCCCCCAGGAATCTGAAACTTGTTTGTGCAGATACATGTTTCCAGCTTAATTGATTTCACAAACTGTTGACCAATGAAGCTTTCGACAACTGTTAAAATATAATGATTAGCAGATATATTCTACCAATCAGTAACTGAGCTGGTCGCATGTGGTATTGAGAATCCTTTGTTCGCCCTAATTGCTATATCAAATCATAATGTACTGAACTGTACTGAAATAATGATTTTGTGAACTCATCCACGATTATAACACTATTTTTTCATTTTGCGTGACACAGGTCGTGTTTTCACTATTAAGGACGAAACAAATGTATGTTCTTTGATGCGTTATGGCATATGAGAAGGGAACTATAAAACTAATAAAATATATATCCAGATGCCTTATATCCTAGGCAACCGTAAGCTCCCAACACTACGTGATATGTGTCGAAATCTCCATTAATAACTTTTTTTTATAGTGTTGTTGTTCCCTCAAGCATGGATGACGACATCGGTGTAAACTCTCAAGTATTGGCCGTTTCAGTGATACCAAATATTACAAGGAAACTGGATCCACCATTCTCCATTAGATTTCCACATTTGCAGGTGAAGTATTCCAACAACAGTGTATTATGCGCCAACACATATAGGGTATGTTCATACACTGGCAAGTTTGCACGGTATATGGTTTGCAGGCATTTCGTCATGGAAACTGATATGATGCCAGAATATGAACGGACACATGCATATAAATGCATCTGTGCCACAGCTAACTACATGAGAAGTAAAACCTCTGTAGTTCCACGGTTCCACCTGCACTACCAGAATTTGCATGTAAATAAATATCTAATTATCTCGCAAGAATCAATCATACAGGTATTTGAAAGTTAATTCCAGTAGCACCGTTACAATCGAACTACATACAGTTCACTTCTCGTGTCGATCGCTTTGGTAAAGACATATGTCATATGCATGTTTCCGTTCGTATTCCGGCATCATGTCGGTTTCTATGACGAAATGCCTGCAAACCACACCGTGCAAACTTGCCAGTTATGAACGTACCCATAAACAATAAACATTACAACACATAAATCGTTGTTGGTAGCACTTGTTCGTACTATTTCATATATACATACCTGGAGTATTATATCGCACTTGCGAACCGTACTGGGACTCAACTCGACAGGCCTGAAATGTTTATACCTACATACATAGCCTACCCTGTTAACCAGGTAACTCTAACCACATAATACTATGTACCAGGATCTTGCGCCCCGAAGGGAGGAACCTTGACCGGAAATTTGGCTTTAACTTGTGAACCGCTGGCACAATCTCATTTATCAATCAACCGTTCTGTTACCATACAATATTAAATCCATTATAATTTCTTCGATACAATTTGTGTTATTGCCATATCTCTACGCTGCTTGACATCTCCAACTCTGTTATGTTTACAGAAAGACCACATTGATGCGGTATGTGTATATTGGAAATTTGACAACAGGTGAATATTCGTCAACGAAACCGTATGTATATGTATACTAGCCGAAACAGCTTCCTTTGTGGGCCTTTATTCAGCGTCGGGGGGTGCTGCGGCCCTTTTTAATTTTTTAAATATCTTAACAAGTTTAATTCTTTTTCTTTTCTTTTTTTGAGCTGGGATGTCCACTTCCAAAGTTTCAACTGCAGTCGCAATTGTACAGGCTGAATACCACAAGGAAACCATTTTATTCTCACTCAGTTATATAGGTATACATTGTTATCCCTATGATTCATTTGTTGGCGTATATTATTATATAACAAGTGCAAAAACATAGGATTATTACTCAGTCATTCAGAGGAAGTATTCAGATAATATCTTCATCACGTCTTTGTGACTTATTCCCTAAAATTATGATGTACTTATTATTGTAACAGTCACAATGTGCATTACTCGCCCATAACTATTTGGTCATCAAATGAATTCAATAACATGGACTAGAAACCTTGGGAAATCTCCAATATTTCCGAACTAGAGTCATACATTTAAAGGGGTACTGTACACTAAATCCGGCCATTTATGGGACAATCCCCTTTTAACCTCAACAGAATATCTGCAACAAATGAATGAATTTGAGCCACGGATTAGTGCAAAATACCCCAATTTACTTATGAACTATGGAAAACAAGATGGTAATTATAATGAAAATGAATTTATGGCTGGAGTCATAAATTCATTTACGTTATAATTACCATCTTGTTTGCATCGTTCATATTTTGCACTAATCCATGGCTCAAATTCATTCATTTGTTGCATATATTCTATTGAATATAAAAGGAGATGGTCCAATAAATGGCCGGATTTAGTGTACAGTACCCCTTTAATTACAGCTTCTGTACCAATTACGTCTCTGGTCTTCTGTCTGTTGATGTTTTGTTATCATATTTAGTATGTGTTACAATTGTCTATGACTTCATATTGTGTTATGATTTTTCATAAGTTCAGACCGAATCAGGTTTAAAGATCATAATAGTGTTTATTATTCCAAGGGTCTTGAGTATCTCCATCCAGCATGTCACTAACTGTGAAAATATGTTCGCACAACAGCAGTTTGTGGGTTAACTACCCTGGAACTGTGGCTGAACTTGGCTTGATTGAGGGCTCAATACCAAAGCTACAAACTGTTTTCATGGAATTAAGGTTTGTAAGGGATGAACGAGATGCAAGCCATGACGCTGTACCATTTGATCGTTTGATCAATAGCATGATCAATATTGTAATTAACGTTGAATATTTGTCGCTGAATAACGGAGCTGCCAGCTTCATTTTTCGATTCACCAGTATCTGCCACTGACCGAAGAACAACTCCGCTGGTTATGTATACAGTATATTACTTAATGCACGAGTACTTTTATCTGGTTCACTTAGTGTGCACTATTCAAGGTTTCATTTTCTTTTGATTAGTGAAGTTGGTGGTACATGGTCAACAGAGGGATGTATGTTAGTTAGTTCTACCAACAACGAAACACACTGCGCGTGCGATCACTTCACCAACTTTGCTATACTGATGAGCCCGAGTGAAACGGTGAGTATATAGATTGCAGATGGAACATGAGCTGTCAACAATTTCTATGTGTAACCTAGCCCCTCACTGTGCTGGCATTGTTGTCCATCAGCCCATACAAGGAATAACATTTCCCATAGAAATGGGAAGCTAACCTGGCGGGGGAAGTTATCTATCGAAGGGACGTGAAATAATTGTAGTGATTACTGCGGACTTACGGTATCCTGCTGTTGAGATACTTTTTAAAAACATTCAGATAACCCGCGGTTCGTAGCCCGTTTATATATATATAACCGCATGGTTATATGCGAGAAATACACACACAAAAACACACTCCATATTTTGGATCGATAAGCCTTGCCCTGTGTATTTTGATGTAGCGTTCTTTACCATCGGTCGTCCATATCATTTCTACAACACAATTATCGCCTTTCTTGGCTGCACGACGTTACCTTGTGATCACCACGTGGGCGTTTTCATTTAGAGTATGGACCATAGTTTGCTGCTGGTGCAGTGTATTCTCGGATAGACAATAAACATGTGCCGAAAGACACCGAGTCGCGAGGGGCACCCCTGGTTGAGTCTGCATTGGATATTTGGCACTAGGGACATGGGTGGAGTTTTCGTTGAGGGGGGTCCCCACCTTAGAATTTCCATATGTACCCCACCCCTTGAACCACACCAAACTCACACGTTTGGGTAATTAAATTTGCGGCCCCTGGGGCTTTGATTTCCCCAACTGTTCCCGCACAGTCCACTAGAAGATAGCCTATAATCATAGCTGGATCAGTAGTCTTGTAGCCACCAGCCATGCATCTGGTGGATGGAAGGAATGGTTCGGCCCAGTATGAAAATTTGTTTAGATCTGAACGTGAAAATTACAAAATCATAACATCTAGTAGTCTAACGCCAGGCAAATTCACACCCGATTTGTTTTTCTTAAATTAATTAGTAGCACATAACATACGGGTCGGACGGTGGTTCTGTCCTGTCCAGTGTAAGAATATTTTGAAATCTGAACATGAACATTGGACAATCCTAGCATCTGGCCTCAAGTTTTCCAATTTGGGAAATATTCCAACCTGACACAACCCTAATGTTGAGAAAGTGCCAACTGATGGCCATTTTAGTCAAAAATTTGCAAATGAAAGGAAAATATGCAAATGTTGGTCTAAAAACAACCAATTCTTCACTAATAAATTGTTGGAAAATCAAACTACGAGAACAATTTCAACCTATTTTTGGTGTGAAATTTCCAACTGGTGTTGCAGGAGGTTTGACTACACTTGGGGGGTAGGGCCCCGCATAACCGCCCCGTGTAGATACGTCCCAACTTGGTACCTTATGCCAATAGCGTGGTCTTGCATTCACTGAAGACGAGAAATCGTCGATATTAGATTTTGTTGGAAAACAGGGGTGGCACCCTGAGAGGGGAGTGGAGCTACAACCCTGGTATGCCTGGTGAGGGTTAACCCCCTCCCCGTTGGGGAGATCTGCAGTGGTCAGCCCGGTGGCTATAGCTCCACCTGTCAGGCAATCGTACAGGCCCTACGTCGGGGATATCATGCCAGTATAAAAAGTGCGTCTATTTCAAACAAAGTTCAAACATAACATATGACAAGACAAGACACCGAAACCGCTAATCCCATTACCAATCTAACAACACCAGTCGAATATGATTACCAGTCAAAACAATACACCGGGCAACAAGTTACGGCCAACCACAGGACACACACCATGGATAAATACACGGTCAAAAGAACGATGGTTTTTTGTACGGTTATATCTGGCATATACCCATGGTAAAATATAAAGAGCATCTGACCGCTGATCTTTATATATCAAATGAACTGAGACATTGTAATTACAACTCGTCATTCAGTCAATATATGTAACACACAGGTAAATATGTTTTACCAATCAAAATATGCCCTCAACTACTTCTATTCATTAAACAATATTGCTCTTCGAATAATAACTTTTCGAAGCTTATTCGTTTCATATTCACCCGTGACATGGATTATATTCTTGAAGTTAGAATTTCAAAATCAAGAAATATAACACACCAGTCTGAATAAATCGTATAAGCATTCAACACACCAGTCAGAATAATTCTTATAAGCATTCAACACACCAGTCTGAATAAATCGTATAAGCATTCAACACACCAGTCAGAATAAATCTTATAAGCATTCAACACACCAGTCTGAATAAATCTTATAAGCATTCAACACACCAGTCAGAATAAATCTTATAAGCATTCAACACACCAGTCAGAATAAATCTTATAAGCAGTCAACACACCAGTCTGAATAAATCTTATAAGCATTCAACACACCAGTCTGAATAAATCTTATAAGCATTCAACACACCTGTCAGAATAAATCTTATAAGCAGTCAACACACCTGTCTGAGTAAATCTGTTAAATGCATTTGTTCACAGGAAGGCATACACGACGAGATACTCAGCTACATATCAGCAGCTGGGTGTGGAGTATCTATATTCGGACTGGTGGTGACAATAGCTGTTCATGCCGCTCTCTGGAAGTGAGTACTACCCATTTGACATTCGTCAAAAAAATGGCACGAATTCAGTATATATTCACAGATAATGACAACGGTCTACTGCGAAGTGACTAAAATTGAAACACGCCTTGTATTGTGCCGAACAGTGGCCCATTAGTCCATGCCATTATAAAATATGCACAAAGCGTTCTAGTTTATCAAAGAATCAATATATTGGCCTCTATACACTGACTGGATTTATATGCAGTCCAGATATAGTTTATATCGGGAGACTCAACGCGATGATATCCAATCGAGGGGATTTGAAGGCTATCATAGATTGGTCACAGTTGTTAATCGTCTGAGCATGCATACAGTATACATGCTTGGTTCATCTCAACTATCTGCAGCGTTTTTATGTACTAACGTCCACATTCTTGAACATAAATAGACGGGAAGTATACATCAGCCCAATGATAATTACATCAGCCCAATGATAATTTCAACATTCATTCCGCAGACAGATTCAGTCTGAGTATCTTCCTCTATTTGATCTGAGTGTTTTCAGCAATTTCAGCCTGTTCTCCCGAAAACTAGCACATTATCCGCTTATAATAGAACATGTTTTAGGTAGATAATCTGCTTAGAATCGCCTCATTTTGAGTCGATAATGTGCTGAAAATGAGAGCATTTTAGTCACATTATCGACTCATAATGATGCGATTCTAAAAAGATTTCGTGCGGACAATTAATGACACAAATTAGCCAAATCACGACTTTTCAGGTGCACGCTCTTAAATAACGGACATTGTTATCCTTCATCCCATTTCATCCCATTTTCCTCTCTTCTGATTGGCTGAGAGTGCGTCACATGGCGGGCCGTAAATCACCATATTACCGTCGAGGGTAACATTGTCTCAGTTATTGACCGCTCAGCTGTTACCAGTAAACATAGAACTACGAAGAACTCACCACGCAGAGATTCTCTGACAGCTCTCTGATAATTTCGAAAAACACTGTTTTTATAAACCCCACTGTTTCATAACAACCGCGAACTGTGGTGTTTGCTAATTTGCATAATTGTGTGTTTTTTTATTTGCAATTAAAGCACGCTATGTATAAATGGTGTTATCACAGACACATATCTGTTATAAGGTGTAATATTCCTATTGGACCTTTATATATCAATAATAAAGACCGTGGGACAAATAGATAAACCTTATTATGCAGTTGGTATTTGCTGCAGACAATTATTGCACATACGATGTACATATGTTACAACTACGTTTATGTACTAGATCAAATAGCCACTCTTTGCTGTTTATCAATTGACTATTTCTTTTCTTCAATACATTCCTCAGACTTCAGAGAATATCCGTATGTTGCGTAACAATATCTGGCATATGTCAATTTCTTTTTGCACAACTACAACGTGTTAGTTTCACATTTTAGCATTCTGGAAATGAACACGTCTGTCGGCGTCTTCACGCTCATTTGAAACGAAGCCGAACATTTCGCTGCATGGCTACTCAACTTCGAAATTGCTTTACTCCTCTTTCCGTGAACCGATTTCCACCATGCAACCAGAAAACTGACCGGAGAATAGCTGCGCAATTGACGGGTCTGTTACTTGATCCAGATTATGAATGTTTTATTTTCTATATAGCGATGATTCCAACATAAAATTTACTTTTCGAACTGGATTAAAGAATATATGCGCGCATTTATGCCTGCTATTAAGGAGGTTCGTGTGTACTCCTTTGTCAGATAACAAAACAGTTATCACCCGCGATTGAGTGAGACACGGGGATTTGTCGCCCGGTCGAGACCTGGAATGTCACCCTCGGGCCGCTTGTCTCACTCAATCGCGGGTGATAACTGTATAATATTCCATTATCTGCTTATTTCAGAATCAAATAATCACATTTTGTACATATTTCACATTATAGGTCGATAATGGGCGTAATTCCGCGAGGATATGTTGCGCAATTTAGTCATGATGCGTTGTCGGTTGATAAATGGTAAATGTGATAGATTGGGTCAAACATATCGACAATAGTGTGTGTAGTGAATGCGATACCGTAGGTACCGTGTGCATAAAACCGCTACTTAATAAACTACATGGTTTGATAATAAATCCGGTTGGTGAATACAAGCTTGTGCGTTTTATTCGATTCAGCTATACTATACCCGGTCAAATGGTCTCGCTATAATTGATGATTACTACTGACTTGAATTCATGCTGTTGTCGGTATACCACTAGTTGTCGCAATGTTTAATTTTTTTTTTAAATATTAGCGAATCGGAGTAATTCAAGAGAAGGGGTTAATTTTCAGGAGAATTTTGAAAGCATATGTATAGAAATTACTTGGAGTATTTCAAGACGATCAGATCCATTATGACCCTTCCCATATTTGTGCAACAACCAGCATAGTTATTAACGGGTTTGAACGTGTTGTTGAATATTTCTCACATACAACGACTTTTTTCGAATATTTTGGAGAAGATAAAACATTCATGAATATTAAACGGACTTGCCAAATTAGAACATACAAGTTATGTATACGTAATTTGATAGCATAGATATATTATCCACAAAATAACATAATTCCCTGAATCAATTTACAGAACTGTTGTCAATGTTGTACACACGATTGAGATAAATAGTGTTATTTCTTACCATATCAGGAATTTACAAACCAGCAATGTTCTTAGTTGTCCCATTCTGAAGGACATTAGGTGCCGCATATTTCTATTTATTATAAGATCTGAGCAAGTCTTCTTTCGGTGACATGTGAAGTCCGTACAAATGTATGCTACGTATTTACCGATATTTTGATCCCGCACCCGGCCAGCGTTGCAAAAAAAAAAGCAAACATATATCACAAAGGGCTGCAAACCACCATGACACCAAAGAAAATACATAGAGAATAATCACTAGATTAAACTGCTGAAGTGAAATAATTCAAGCACCATGAATTTAGTTCCTTGTTCCTTGTTCCTTATTCGGCTCCTTATTCAAATCTTTTTAGTTCCTTGTTCCTTGTTCCTTATTCGGTTCCTTATTCAAATTCAGCCTCGGATTGTGAGATATCTATATCATTGATGGCCACTTTTGAGATGTATTCGTCCATAGCCACCCTAGAGGCAAATCTCTGTCAAAAAATTACCCCGCCAGCCCATTATACGCGGCCACAAATTGGGCGTAAGTAGAGCCTGGAACCAAACGGACCCTAAAATGTTGCTAAATTCCAGGTTGTGATAGATCTATTTCAGTGATGGCCCCTTTTAAGATGTGGTCGTCCATAGCCACCCTAGAGGCATTTCACTGTCAAAAAATTACCCCGCCAGCCCATTATACGCGGCCACAAATTGGGCGTAAGTAGAGCCTGGAACCAAACGGACCCTAAAATTTTGCTAAATTCCACATTGTGAGAGATCTATGTCATTAGTGGCCTCCTTTAAGATGTATTCGTCCATAGCCACCCTAGAGGCATTTCACTGTCAAAAAATAACCCCGCCAGCCCATTATACGCGGCCACAAATTGGGCGTAAGTAGAGCCTGGAACCAAACGGACCCTAAAATGTTGCGAAATTTCAGGTTGTGAGAGATCTATGTCATTAATGGACCCTTTTGAGATGTATTCGTCCATAGCCACCCTAGAGGCATTTCACTGTCAAAAAATTACCCGGCCAGCCCATTATACGCGGCCACAAATTGGGCGTAAGTAGAGCCTGGAACCAAACGGACCATAAAATGTTGCTAAATTCCAGGTTGTGATAGATCTATTTCATTGATGGCCCCTTTTAAGATGTATTCGTCCATAGCCACCCTAGAGGCATTTCACTGTCAAAAAATCACCCGGCCAGCCCATTATACGCGGCCACAAATTGGGCGTAAGTAGAGCCTGGAACCAAACGGACCCTAAAATGTTGCGAAATTGCACATTGTGAGAGAACTATGTCATTGTGGGTCCCTTTTAAGATGTATTCGTCCATAGCCACCCTAGAGGCATTTCACTGTCAAAAAATTACCCGGCCAGCCCATTATACGCGGCCACAAATTGGGCGTAAGTAGAGCCTGGAACCAAACGGACCCTAAAATGTTACTAAATTCCAGGTTGTGATAGATCTATTTCATTGATGGCCCCTTTTAAGATGTATTCGTCCATAGCCACCCTAGAGGCATTTCACTGTCAAAAAATTACCCGGCCAGCCCATTATACGCGGCCACAAATTGGGCGTAAGTAGAGCCTGGAACCAAACGGACCATAAAATGTGTGCGAAATTCCACATTGTGAGAGATCTATGTCATTAGTGGCCTCTTTTAAGATGTGTTCGTCCATAGCCACCCTAGAGGCATTTCATTGTCAAAAAATTACCCCGCCAGCCCATTATACGCGGCCACAAATTGGGCGTAAGTAGAGCCTGGAACCAAACGGACCCTAAAATGTTGCGAAATTTCATGTTGTGAGAAATCAATGTCATTAATGGATCCTTTTGAGATGTATTCGTCCATAGCCACCCTAGAGGCATTTCACTGTCAAAAAATTACCCGGCCAGCCCATTATACGCGGCCACAAATTGGGCGTAAGTAGAGCCTGGAACCAAACGGACCCTAAAATTTTGCTAAATTCCACATTGTGAGAGATCTATGTCATTAGTGGCCTCTTTTAAGATGTATTCGTCCATAGCCACCCTAGAGGCATTTCACTGTCAAAAAATTACCCCGCCAGCCCATTATACGCGGCCACAAATTGGGCGTAAGTAGAGCCTGGAACCAAACGGACCCTAAAATGTTGCAAAATTTCATGTTGTGAGAAATCTATGTCATTAATGGACCCTTTTGAGATGTATTCGTCCATAGCCACCCTAGAGGCATTTCACTGTCAAAAAATAACCCCGCCAGCCCATTATACGCGGCCACAAATTGGGCGTAAGTAGAGCCTGGAACCAAACGGACCCTAAAATTTTGCTAAATTCCACATTGTGAGAGATCTATGTCATTAGTGGACTCTTTTAAGATGTATTCGTCCATAGCCACCCTAGAGGCATTTCACTGTCAAAAAATTACCCCGCCAGCCCATTATACGCGGCCACAAATTGGGCGTAAGTAGAGCCTGGAACCAAACGGACCCTAAAATGTTGCGAAATTTCATGTTGTGAGAAATCTATGTCATTAATGGACCCTTTTGAGATGTATTCGTCCATAGCCACCCTAGAGGCATTTCACTGTAAAAAAATAACCCCGCCAGCCCATTATACGCGGCCACAAATTGGGCGTAAGTAGAGCCTGGAACCAAACGGACCCTAAAATGTTGCGAAATTTCAGGTTGTGAGAGATCTATGTCATTAATGGACCCTTTTGAGATGTATTCGTCCATAGCCACCCTAGAGGCATTTCACTGTCAAAAAATTACCCCGCCAGCCCATTATACGCGGCCACAAATTGGGCGTAAGTAGAGCCTGGAACCAAACGGACCCTAAAATGTTGCGAAATTTCATGTTGTGAGAAATCTATGTCATTAATGGACCCTTTTGAGATGTATTCGTCCATAGCCACCCTAGAGGCATTTCACTGTCAAAAAATTACCCGGCCAGCCCATTATACGCGGCCACAAATTGGGCGTAAGTAGAGCCTGGAACCAAACGGACCCTAAAATTTTGCTAAATTCCACATTGTGAGAGATCTATGTCATTAGTGGCCTCTTTTAAGATGTATTCGTCCATAGCCACCCTAGAGGCATTTCACTGTCAAAAAATTACCCCGCCAGCCCATTATACGCGGCCACAAATTGGGCGTAAGTAGAGCCTGGAACCAAACGGACCCTAAAATGTTGCGAAATTTCATGTTGTGAGAAATCTATGTCATTAATGGACCCTTTTGAGATGTATTCGTCCATAGCCACCCTAGAGGCATTTCACTGTCAAACAATAACCCCGCCAGCCCATTATACGCGGCCACAAATTGGGCGTAAGTAGAGCCTGGAACCAAACGGACCCTAAAATGTTGCGAAATTTCAGGTTGTGAGAGATCTATGTCATTAATGGACCCTTTTGAGATGTATTCGTCCATAGCCACCCTAGAGGCATTTCACTGTCAAAAAATTACCCCGCCAGCCCATTATACGCGGCCACAAATTGGGCGTAAGTAGATCCTGGAACCAAACGGACCCTAAAATGTTGCGAAATTTCATGTTGTGAGAAATCTATGTCATTAATGGACCCTTTTGAGATGTATTCGTCCATAGCCACCCTAGAGGCATTTCACTGTCAAAAAATTACCCGGCCAGCCCATTATACGCGGCCACAAATTGGGCGTAAGTAGAGCCTGGAACCAAACGGACCCTAAAATTTTGCTAAATTCCACATTGTGAGAGATCTATGTCATTAGTGGCCTCTTTTAAGATTTATTCGTCCATAGCCACCCTAGAGGCATTTCACTGTCAAAAAATTACTCCGCCAGCCCATTATACGCGGCCACAAATTGGGCGTAAGTAGAGCCTGGAACCAAACGGACCCTAAAATGTTGCGAAATTTCATGTTGTGAGAAATCTATGTCATTAATGGACCCTTTTGAGATGTATTCGCCCATAGCCACCCTAGAGGCATTTCACTGTCAAAAAATAACCCCGCCAGCCCATTATACGCGGCCACAAATTGGGCGTAAGTAGAGCCTGGAACCAAACGGACCCTAAAATGTTGCGAAATTTCAGGTTGTGAGAGATCTATATCATTAATGGACCCTTTTGAGATGTATTCGTCCATAGCCACCCTAGAGGCATTTCACTGTCAAAAAATTACCCCGCCAGCCCATTATACGCGGCCACAAATTGGGCGTAAGTAGAGCCTGGAACCAAACGGACCCTAAAATGTTGCGAAATTTCATGTTGTGAGAAATCTATGTCATTAATGGACCCTTTTGAGATGTATTCGTCCATAGCCACCCTAGAGGCATTTCACTGTCAAAAAATTACCCGGCCAGCACATTATACGCGGCCACAAATTGGGTGTAAGTAGAGCCTGGAACCAAACGGACCCTAAAATTTTACTAAATTCCACATTGTGAGAGATCTATGTCATTAGTGGCCTCTTTTAAGATGTATTCGTCCATAGCCACCCTAGAGGCATTTCACTGTCAAAAAATTACCCCGCCAGCCCATTATACGCGGCCACAAATTGGGCGTAAGTAGAGCCTGGAACCAAACGGACCCTAAAATGTTGCGAAATTTCATGTTGTGAGAAATCTATGTCATTAATGGACCCTTTTGAGATGTATTCGTCCATAGCCACCCTAGAGGCATTTCACTGTTAAAAAATAACCCCGCCAGCCCATTATACGCGGCCACAAATTGGGCGTAAGTAGAGCCTGGAACCAAACGGACCCTAAAATGTTGCGAAATTTCAGGTTGTGAGAGATCTATGTCATTAATGGACCCTTTTGAGATGTATTCGTCCATAGCCACCCTAGAGGCATTTCACTGTCAAAAAATTACCCGGCCAGCCCATTATACGCGGCCACAAATTGGGCGTAAGTAGAGCCTGGAACCAAACGGACCATAAAATGTTGCTAAATTCCAGGTTGTGATAGATCTATTTCATTGATGGCCCCTTTTAAGATGTATTCGTCCATAGCCACCCTAGAGGCATTTCACTGTCAAAAAATCACCCGGCCAGCCCATTATACGCGGCCACAAATTGGGCGTAAGTAGAGCCTGGAACCAAACGGACCCTAAAATGTTGCGAAATTGCACATTGTGAGAGAACTATGTCATTGGGGGTCCCTTTTAAGATGTATTCGTCCATAGCCACCCTAGAGGCATTTCACTGTCAAAAAATTACCCGGCCAGCCCATTATACGCGGCCACAAATTGGGCGTAAGTAGAGCCTGGAACCAAACGGACCCTAAAATGTTGCTAAATTCCAGGTTGTGATAGATCTATTTCATTGATGGCCCCTTTTAAGATGTATTCGTCCATAGCCACCCTAGAGGCATTTCACTGTCAAAAAATTACCCGGCCCGCCCATTATACGCGGCCACAAATTGGGCGTAAGTAGAGCCTGGAACCAAACGGACCATAAAATGTTGCTAAATTCCAGGTTGTGATAGATCTATTTCATTGATGGCCCCTTTTAAGATGTATTCGTCCATAGCCACCCTAGAGGCATTTCACTGTCAAAAAATTACCCGGCCAGCCCATTATACGCGGCCACAAATTGGGCGTAAGTAGAGCCTGGGACCAAACGGACCCTAAAATGTTGCGAAATTTCAGGTTGTGAGAGATCTATGTCATTAATGGACCCTTTTGAGATGTATTCGTCCATAGCCACCCTAGAGGCATTTCACTGTCAAAAAATTACCCGGCCAGCCCATTATACGCGGCCACAAATTGGGCGTAAGTAGATCCTGGAACCAAACGGACCCTAAAATGTTGCGAAATTTCATGTTGTGAGAAATCTATGTCATTAATGGACCCTTTTGAGATGTATTCGTCCATAGCCACCCTAGAGGCATTTCACTGTCAAAAAATTACCCGGCCAGCCCATTATACGCGGCCACAAATTGGGCGTAAGTAGAGCCTGGAACCAAACGGACCCTAAAATTTTGCTAAATTCCACATTGTGAGAGATCTATGTCATTAGTGGCCTCTTTTAAGATGTATTCGTCCATAGCCACCCTAGAGGCATTTCACTGTCAAAAAATTACTCCGCCAGCCCATTATACGCGGCCACAAATTGGGCGTAAGTAGAGCCTGGAACCAAACGGACCCTAAAATGTTGCGAAATTTCATGCTGTGAGAAATCTATGTCATTAATGGACCCTTTTGAGATGTATTCGTCCATAGCCACCCTAGAGGCATTTCACTGTCAAAAAATAACCCCGCCAGCCCATTATACGCGGCCACAAATTGGGCGTAAGTAGAGCCTGGAACCAAACGGACCCTAAAATGTTGCGAAATTTCAGGTTGTGAGAGATCTATGTCATTAATGGACCCTTTTGAGATGTATTCGTCCATAGCCACCCTCGAGGCATTTCACTGTCAAAAAATTACCCCGCCAGCCCATTATACGCGGCCACAAATTGGGCGTAAGTAGAGCCTGGAACCAAACGGACCCTAAAATGTTGCGAAATTTCATGTTGTGAGAAATCTATGTCATTAATGGACCCTTTTGAGATGTATTCGTCCATAGCCACCCTAGAGGCATTTCACTGTCAAAAAATTACCCAGCCAGCCCATTATACGCGGCCACAAATTGGGTGTAAGTAGAGCCTGGAACCAAACGGACCCTAAAATTTTGCTAAATTCCACATTGTGAGAGATCTATGTCATTAGTGGCCTCTTTTAAGATGTATTCGTCCATAGCCACCCTAGAGGCATTTCACTATCAAAAAATTACCCCGCCAGCCCATTATACGCGGCCACAAATTGGGCGTAAGTAGAGCCTGGAACCAAACGGACCCTAAAATGTTGCGAAATTTCATGTTGTGAGAAATCTATGTCATTAATGGACCCTTTTGAGATGTATTCGTCCATAGCCACCCTAGAGGCATTTCACTGTTAAAAAATAACCCCGCCAGCCCATTATACGCGGCCACAAATTGGGCGTATGTAGAGCCTGGAACCAAACGGACCCTAAAATGTTGCGAAATTTCAGGTTGTGAGAGATCTATGTCATTAATGGACCCTTTTGAGATGTATTCGTCCATAGCCACCCTAGAGGCATTTCACTGTCAAAAAATTACCCGGCCAGCCCATTATACGCGGCCACAAATTGGGCGTAAGTAGAGCCTGGAACCAAACGGACCATAAAATGTTGCTAAATTCCAGGTTGTGATAGATCTATTTCATTGATGGCCCCTTTTAAGATGTATTCGTCCATAGCCACCATAGAGGCATTTCACTGTCAAAAAATCACCCGGCCAGCCCATTATACGCGGCCACAAATTGGGCGTAAGTAGAGCCTGGAACCAAACGGACCCTAAAATGTTGCGAAATTGCACATTGTGAGAGAACTATATCATTGGGGGTCCCTTTTAAGATGTATTCGTCCATAGACACCCTAGAGGCATTTCACTGTCAAAAAATTACCCGGCCAGCCCATTATACGCGGCCACAAATTGGGCGTAAGTAGAGCCTGGAACCAAACGGACCCTAAAATGTTGCTAAATTCCAGGTTGTGATAGATCTATTTCATTGATGGCCCCTTTTAAGATGTATTCGTCCATAGCCACCCTAGAGGCATTTCACTGTCAAAAAATCACCCGGCCAGCCCATTATACGCGGCCACAAATTGGGCGTAAGTAGAGCCTGGAACCAAACGGACCATAAAATGTTGCTAAATTCCAGGTTGTGATAGATCTATTTCATTGATGGCCCCTTTTAAGATGTATTCCTCCATAGCCACCCTAGAGGCATTTCACTGTCAAAAAATTACCCGGCCAGCCCATTATACGCGGCCACAAATTGGGCGTAAGTAGAGCCTGGGACCAAACGGACCCTAAAATGTTGCGAAATTTCAGGTTGTGAGAGATCTATGTCATTAATGGACCCTTTTGAGATGTATTCGTCCATAGCCACCCTAGAGGCATTTCACTGTCAACAAATCACCCGGCCAGCCCATTATACGCGGCCACAAATTGGGCGTAAGTAGAGCCTGGAACCAAACGGACCCTAAAATGTTGCGAAATTTCAGGTTGTGAGAGATCTATGTCATTAATGGCCCCTTTTAAGATGTATTCGTCCATAGCCACCCTAGAGGCATTTCACTGTTAAAAAAGTACCCGGCCAGCCCATAATACACGGCCACAAATTGGGCATAAGTAGAGCCTGGAACCAAACGGACCATAAAATGTGTGCGAAATTCCACATTGTGAGAGATCTATGTCATTAATGGCCCCTTTTAAGATGTATTCGTCCATAGCCACCCTAGAGGCATTTCACTGTCAAAAAATTACCCGGCCAGCCCATTATACGCGGCCACAAATTGGGCGTAAGTAGAGCCTGGAACCAAACGGACCCTAAAATGTTTCTAAATTCCAGGTTGTGATAGATCTATTTCATTGATGGCCCCTTTTGAGATGTATTCGTCCATAGCCACCCTAGAGGCATTTCACTGTCAAAAAATTACCCGGCCAGCCCATTATACGCGGCCACAAATTGGGCGTAAGTAGAGCCTGGAACCAAACGGACCATAAAATGTTGCTAAATTCCAGGTTGTGATAGATCTATTTCATTGATGGCCCCTTTTAAGATGTATTCGTCCATAGCCACCCTAGAGGCATTTCACTGTCAAAAAATCACCCGGCCAGCCCATTATACGCGGCCACAAATTGGGCGTAAGTAGAGCCTGGAACCAAACGGACCCTAAAATGTTGCGAAATTGCACATTGTGAGAGAACTATGTCATTGGGGGTCCCTTTTAAGATGTATTCGTCCATAGCCACCCTAGAGGCATTTCACTGTCAAAAAATTACCCGGCCAGCCCATTATACGCGGCCACAAATTGGGCGTAAGTAGAGCCTGGAACCAAACGGACCCTAAAATGTTGCTAAATTCCAGGTTGTGATAGATCTATTTCATTGATGGCCCCTTTTAAGATGTATTCGTCCATAGCCACCCTAGAGGCATTTCACTGTCAAAAAATTACCCGGCCAGCCCATTATACGCGGCCACAAATTGGGCGTAAGTAGAGCCTGGAACCAAACGGACCATAAAATGTTGCTAAATTCCAGGTTGTGATAGATCTATATCATTGATGGCCCCTTTTAAGATGTATTCGTCCATAGCCACCCTAGAGGCATTTCACTGTCAAAAAATTACCCGGCCAGCCCATTATACGCGGCCACAAATTGGGCGTAAGTAGAGCCTGGGACCAAACGGACCCTAAAATGTTGCGAAATTTCAGGTTGTGAGAGATCTATGTCATTAATGGACCCTTTTGAGATGTATTCGTCCATAGCCACCCTAGAGGCATTTCACTGTCAAAAAATTACCCGGCCAGCCCATTATACGCGGCCACAAATTGGGCGTAAGTAGATCCTGGAACCAAACGGACCCTAAAATGTTGCGAAATTTCATGTTGTGAGAAATCTATGTCATTAATGGACCCTTTTGAGATGTATTCGTCCATAGCCACCCTAGAGGCATTTCACTGTCAAAAAATTACCCGGCCAGCCCATTATACGCGGCCACAAATTGGGCGTAAGTAGAGCCTGGAACCAAACGGACCCTAAAATTTTGCTAAATTCCACATTGTGAGAGATCTATGTCATTAGTGGCCTCTTTTAAGATGTATTCGTCCATAGCCACCCTAGAGGCATTTCACTGTCAAAAAATTACTCCGCCAGCCCATTATACACGGCCACAAATTGGGCGTAAGTAGAGCCTGGAACCAAACGGACCCTAAAATGTTGCGAAATTTCATGCTGTGAGAAATCTATGTCATTAATGGACCCTTTTGAGATGTATTCGTCCATAGCCACCCTAGAGGCATTTCACTGTCAAAAAATAACCCCGCCAGCCCATTATACGCGGCCACAAATTGGGCGTAAGTAGAGCCTGGAACCAAACGGACCCTAAAATGTTGCGAAATTTCAGGTTGTGAGAGATCTATGTCATTAATGGACCCTTTTGAGATGTATTCGTCCATAGCCACCCTCGAGGCATTTCACTGTCAAAAAATTACCCCGCCAGCCCATTATACGCGGCCACAAATTGGGCGTAAGTAGAGCCTGGAACCAAACGGACCCTAAAATGTTGCGAAATTTCATGTTGTGAGAAATCTATGTAATTAATGGACCCTTTTGAGATGTATTCGTCCATAGCCACCCTAGAGGCATTTCACTGTCAAAAAATTACCCGGCCAGCCCATTATACGCGGCCACAAATTGGGTGTAAGTAGAGCCTGGAACCAAACGGACCCTAAAATTTTGCTAAATTCCACATTGTGAGAGATCTATGTCATTAGTGGCCTCTTTTAAGATGTATTCGTCCATAGCCACCCTAGAGGCATTTCACTATCAAAAAATTACCCCGCCAGCCCATTATACGCGGCCACAAATTGGGCGTAAGTAGAGCCTGGAACCAAACGGACCCTAAAATGTTGCGAAATTTCATGTTGTGAGAAATCTATGTCATTAATGGACCCTTTTGAGATGTATTCGTCCATAGCCACCCTAGAGGCATTTCACTGTTAAAAAATAACCCCGCCAGCCCATTATACGCGGCCACAAATTGGGCGTATGTAGAGCCTGGAACCAAACGGACCCTAAAATGTTGCGAAATTTCAGGTTGTGAGAGATCTATGTCATTAATGGACCCTTTTGAGATGTATTCGTCCATAGCCACCCTAGAGGCATTTCACTGTCAAAAAATTACCCGGCCAGCCCATTATACGCGGCCACAAATTGGGCGTAAGTAGAGCCTGGAACCAAACGGACCATAAAATGTTGCTAAATTCCAGGTTGTGATAGATCTATTTCATTGATGGCCCCTTTTAAGATGTATTCGTCCATAGCCACCATAGAGGCATTTCACTGTCAAAAAATCACCCGGCCAGCCCATTATACGCGGCCACAAATTGGGCGTAAGTAGAGCCTGGAACCAAACGGACCCTAAAATGTTGCGAAATTGCACATTGTGAGAGAACTATGTCATTGGGGGTCCCTTTTAAGATGTATTCGTCCATAGACACCCTAGAGGCATTTCACTGTCAAAAAATTACCCGGCCAGCCCATTATACGCGGCCACAAATTGGGCGTAAGTAGAGCCTGGAACCAAACGGACCCTAAAATGTTGCTAAATTCCAGGTTGTGATAGATCTATTTCATTGATGGCCCCTTTTAAGATGTATTCGTCCATAGCCACCCTAGAGGCATTTCACTGTCAAAAAATTACCCGGCCAGCCCATTATACGCGGCCACAAATTGGGCGTAAGTAGAGCCTGGAACCAAACGGACCATAAAATGTTGCTAAATTCCAGGTTGTGATAGATCTATTTCATTGATGGCCCCTTTTAAGATGTATTCGTCCATAGCCACCCTAGAGGCATTTCACTGTCAAAAAATTACCCGGCCAGCCCATTATACGCGGCCACAAATTGGGCGTAAGTAGAGCCTGGGACCAAACGGACCCTAAAATGTTGCGAAATTTCAGGTTGTGAGAGATCTATGTCATTAATGGACCCTTTTGAGATGTATTCGTCCATAGCCACCCTAGAGGCATTTCACTGTCAAAAAATCACCCGGCCAGCCCATTATACGCGGCCACAAATTGGGCGTAAGTAGAGCCTGGAACCAAACGGACCCTAAAATGTTGCGAAATTTCAGGTTGTGAGAGATCTATGTCATTAATGGCCCCTTTTAAGATGTATTCGTCCATAGCCACCCTAGAGGCATTTCACTGTTAAAAAAGTACCCGGCCAGCCCATAATACACGGCCACAAATTGGGCATAAGTAGAGCCTGGAACCAAACGGACCATAAAATGTGTGCGAAATTCCACATTGTGAGAGATCTATGTCATTAATGGCCCCTTTTAAGATGTATTCGTCCATAGCCACCCTAGAGGCATTTCACTGTCAAAAAAATTACCCGGCCAGCCCATTATACGCGGCCACAAATTGGGCGTAAGTAGAGCCTGGAACCAAACGGACCCTAAAATGTTTCTAAATTCCAGGTTGTGATAGATCTATTTCATTGATGGCCCCTTTTAAGATGTATTCGTCCATAGCCACCCTAGAGGCATTTCACTGTCAAAAAATTACCCGGCCAGCCCATTATACGCGGCCACAAATTGGGCGTAAGTAGAGCCTGGGACCAAACGGACCCTAAAATGTTGCGAAATTTCAGGTTGTGAGAGATCTATGTCATTAATCGACCCTTTTGAGATGTATTCGTCCATAGCCACCCTAGAGGCATTTCACTGTCAAAAAATTACCCGGCCAGCCCATTATACGCGGCCACAAATTGGGCGTAAGTAGAGCCTGGAACCAAACGGACCCTAAAATTTTGCTAAATTCCACATTGTGAGAGATCTATGTCATTAGTGGCCTCTTTTAAGATGTATTCGTCCATAGCCACCCTAGAGGCATTTCACTGTCAAAAAATTACCCCGCCAGCCCATTATACGCGGCCACAAATTGGGCGTAAGTAGAGCCTGGAACCAAACGGACCCTAAAATGTTGCGAAATTTCATGTTGTGAGAAATCTATGTCATTAATGGACCCTTTTGAGATGTATTCGTCCATAGCCACCCTAGAGGCATTTCACTGTCAAAAAATTACCCGGCCAGCCCATTATACGCGGCCACAAATTGGGCGTAAGTAGAGCCTGGAACCAAACGGACCATAAAATGTTGCTAAATTCCAGGTTGTGATAGATCTATTTCATTGATGGCCCCTTTTAAGATGTATTCGTCCATAGCCACCCTAGAGGCATTTCACTGTCAAAAAATTACCCGGCCAGCCCAATATGCGCGGCCACAAATTGGGCGTAAGTAGAGCCTGGAACCAAACGGACCCTAAAATGTTGCGAAATTTCAGGTTGTGAGAGATCTATTTAATTAATGGACACTTTTAAGATGTATTCGTCCATAGCCACCCTAGAGGAATTTCACTGTCAAAAAAGTAACCGGCCAGCCCATTATACACGGCCACAAATTGGGCATAAGTAGAGCCTGGAACCAAACGGACCATAAAATGTGTGCGAAAATCCACATTGTGAGAGATCTATGTCATTAATGGCCCCTTTTAAGATGTATTCGTCCATAGCCACCCTAGAGGCATTTCACTGTCAAAAAAGTAACCGGCCAGCCCATTATACACGGCCACAAATTGGGCATAAGTAGAGCCTGGAACCAAACGGACCATAAAATGTGTGCGAAAATCCACATTGTGAGAGATCTATGTCATTAATGGCCCCTTTTAAGATGTATTCGTCCATAGCCACCCTAGAGGCATTTCACTGTCAAAAAATTA
Source organism: Siphonodentalium dalli (assembly GCA_032622095.1). Classification (NCBI taxonomy): domain Eukaryota; kingdom Metazoa; phylum Mollusca; class Scaphopoda; order Gadilida; family Siphonodentaliidae; genus Siphonodentalium; species Siphonodentalium dalli. The sequence goes on from CP136061.1 coordinate 72,362,366, forward strand.
CCCGGCCAGCCCATTATACGCGGCCACAAATTGGGCGTAAGTAGAGCCTGGAACCAAACGGACCCTAAAATGTTGCTAAATTCCAGGTTGTGATAGATCTATTTCATTGATGGCCCCTTTTAAGATGTATTCGTCCATAGCCACCCTAGAGACAATTCCCTGTCAAAAAATTACCCGGCCAGCCCATTATACGCGGCCACAAATTGGGCGTAAGTAGAACCTGGGACCAAACGGACCCTAAAAATGTTGCGAAATTTCAGGTTGTGAGAGATCTATTTAATTAATGGACACTTTTAAGATGTATTCGTCCATAGCCACCCTAGAGGAATTTCACTGTCAAAAAAGTAACCGGCCAGCCCATTATACACGGCCACAAATTGGGCATAAGTAGAGCCTGGAACCAAACGGACCATAAAATGTGTGCGAAAATCCACATTGTGAGAGATCTATGTCATTAATGGCCCCTTTTAAGATGTATTCGTCCATAGCCACCCTAGAGGCATTTCACTGTCAAAAAATTACCCGGCCAGCCCATTATACGCGGCCACAAATTGGGCGTAAGTAGAGCCTGGAACCAAACGGACCCTAAAATGTTGCTAAATTCCAGGTTGTGATAGATCTATTTCATTGATGGCCCCTTTTAAGATGTATTCGTCCATAGCCACCCTAGAGACAATTCCCTGTCAAAAAATTACCCGGCCAGCCCATTATACGCGGCCACAAATTGGGCGTAAGTAGAGCCTGGAACCAAACGGACCATAAAATGTTGCTAAATTCCAGGTTGTGATTGATCTATTTCATTGATGGCCCCTTTTAAGATGTATTCGTCCATAGCCACCCTAGAGGCATTTCACTGTCAAAAAATTACCCGGCCAGCCCATTATACGCGGCCACAAATTGGGCGTAAGTAGAGCCTGGAACCAAACGGACCCTAAAATGTTGCGAAATTTCAGGTTGTGAGAGATCTATTTCATTAATGGACCCCTTTGAGATGTATTCGTCCATAGCCACCCTAGAGGCATTTCACTGTCAAAAAATAACCCCGCCAGCCCATTATACGCGGCCACAAATTGGGCGTAAGTAGAGCCTGGAACCAAACGGACCCTAAAATGTAGCGAAATTTCATGTTGTGAGAGATCTATGTCATTAATGGACCCTTTTGAGATGTATTCGTCCATAGCCACCCTAGAGGCATTTCACTGTCAAAAAATTACCCCCGCCAGCCCATTATACGCGGCCACAAATTGGGCGTAAGTAGAGCCTGGAACCAAACGGACCCTAAAATGTTGCGAAATTTCATGTTGTGAGAAATCTATGTCATTAATGGACCATTTTGAGATGTATTCGTCCATAGCCACCCTAGAGGCATTTCACTGTCAAAAAATTACCCGGCCAGCCCATTATACGCGGCCACAAATTGGGCGTAAGTAGAGCCTGGAACCAAACGGACCCTAAAATTTTGCTAAATTCCACATTGTGAGAGATCTATGTCATTAGTGGCCTCTTTTAAGATGTATTCGTCCATAGCCACCCTAGAGGCATTTCACTGTCAAAACATTACCCCGCCAGCCCATTATACGCGGCCACAAATTGGGCGTAAGTAGAGCCTGGAACCAAACGGACCCTAAAATGTTGCGAAATTTCATGTTGTGAGAAATCTATGTCATTAATGGACCCTTTTGAGATGTATTCGTCCATAGCCACCCTAGAGGCATTTCACTGTCAAAAAATTACCCGGCCAGCCCATTATACGCGGCCACAAATTGGGCGTAAGTAGAGCCTGGAACCAAACGGACCATAAAATGTTGCTAAATTCCAGGTTGTGATAGATCTATTTCATTGATGGCCCCTTTTAAGATGTATTCGTCCATAGCCACCCTAGAGGCATTTCACTGTCAAAAAATCACCCGGCCAGCCCATTATACGCGGCCACAAATTGGGCGTAAGTAGAGCCTGGAACCAAACGGACCCTAAAATGTTGCGAAATTGCACATTGTGAGAGAACTATGTCATTGGGGGTCCCTTTTAAGATGTATTCGTCCATAGCCACCCTAGAGGCATTTCACTGTTAAAAAATTACCCGGCCAGCCCATTATACGCGGCCACAAATTGGGCGTAAGTAGAGCCTGGAACCAAACGGACCCTAAAATGTTGCTAAATTCCAGGTTGTGATAGATCTATTTCATTGATGGCCCCTTTTAAGATGTATTCGTCCATAGCCACCCTAGAGGCATTTCACTGTCAAAAAATTACCCGGCCAGCCCATTATACGCGGCCACAAATTGGGCGTAAGTAGAGCCTGGAACCAAACGGACCATAAAATGTTGCTAAATTCCAGGTTGTGATAGATCTATTTCATTGATTGCCCCTTTTAAGATGTATTCGTCCATAGCCACCCTAGAGGCATTTCACTGTCAAAAAATTACCCGGCCAGCCCATTATACGCGGCCACAAATTGGGCGTAAGTAGAGCCTGGGACCAAACGGACCATAAAATGTTGCGAAATTTCAGGTTGTGAGAGATCTATGTCATTAATGGACCCTTTTGAGATGTATTCGTCCATAGCCACCCTAGAGGCATTTCACTGTCAAAAAATTACCCGGCCAGCCCATTATACGCGGCCACAAATTGGGGCGTAAGTAGAGCCTGGAACCAAACGGACCCTAAAATGTTGCGAAATTTCAGGTTGTGAGAGATCTATGTCATTAATGGCCCCTTTTAAGATGTATTCGTCCATAGCCACCCTAGAGGCATTTCACTGTTAAAAAAGTACCCGGCCAGCCCATAATACACGGCCACAAATTGGGCATAAGTAGAGCCTGGAACCAAACGGACCATAAAATGTGTGCGAAATTCCACATTGTGAGAGATCTATATCATTAATGGCCCCTTTTAAGATGTATTCGTCCATAGCCACCCTAGAGGCATTTCACTGTCAAAAAATTACCCGGCCAGCCCATTATACGCGGCCACAAATTGGGCGTAAGTAGAGCCTGGGACCAAACGGACCCTAAAATGTTGCGAAATTTCAGGTTGTGAGAGATCTATGTCATTAATCGACCCTTTTGAGATGTATTCGTCCATAGCCACCCTAGAGGCATTTCACTGTCAAAAAATTACCCGGCCAGCCCATTATACGCGGCCACAAATTGGGCGTAAGTAGAGCCTGGAACCAAACGGACCCTAAAATGTTGCTAAATTCCAGGTTGTGATAGATCTATTTCATTGATGGTCCCTTTTAAGATGTATTCGTCCATAGCCACCCTAGAGGCATTTCACTGTCAAAAAATTACCCGGCCAGCCCATTATACGCGGCCACAAATTAGGCGTAAGTAGAGCCTGGGACCAAACGGACCCTAAAATGTTGCGAAATTTCAGGTTGTGAGAGATCTATGTCATTAATCGACCCTTTTGAGATGTATTCGTCCATAGCCACCCTAGAGGCATTTCACTGTCAAAAAATTACCCGGCCAGCCCATTATACGCGGCCACAAATTGGGCGTAAGTAGAGCCTGGAACCAAACGGACCCTAAAATTTTGCTAAATTCCACATTGTGAGAGATCTATGTCATTAGTGGCCTCTTTTAAGATGTATTCGTCCATAGCCACCCTAGAGGCATTTCACTGTCAAAAAATTACCCCGCCAGCCCATTATACGCGGCCACAAATTGGGCGTAAGTAGAGCCTGGAACCAAACGGACCCTAAAATGTTGCGAAATTTCATGTTGTGAGAAATCTATGTCATTAATGGACCGTTTTGAGATGTATTCGTCCATAGCCACCCTAGAGGCATTTCACTGTCAAAAAATAACCCCGCCAGCCCATTATACGCGGCCACAAATTGGGCGTAAGTAGAGCCTGGAACCAAACGGACCCTAAAATGTTGCTAAATTCCAGGTTGTGATAGATCTATTTCATTGATGGCCCCTTTTAAGATGTATTCGTCCATAGCCACCCTAGAGGCATTTCACTGTCAAAAAATTACCCGGCCAGCCCATTATACGCGGCCACAAATTGGGCGTAAGTAGAGCCTGGGACCAAACGGACCCTAAAATGTTGCGAAATTTCAGGTTGTGAGAGATCTATGTCATTAATGGACCCTTTTGAGATGTATTCGTCCATAGCCACCCTAGAGGCATTTCACTGTCAAAAAATCACCCGGCCAGCCCATTATACGCGGCCACAAATTGGGCGTAAGTAGAGCCTGGAACCAAACGGACCCTAAAATGTTGCGAAATTTCAGGTTGTGAGAGATCTATGTCATTAATGGCCCCTTTTAAGATGTATTCGTCCATAGCCACCCTAGAGGCATTTCACTGTTAAAAAAGTACCCGGCCAGCCCATAATACACGGCCACAAATTGGGCATAAGTAGAGCCTGGAACCAAACGGACCATAAAATGTGTGCGAAATTCCACATTGTGAGAGATCTATGTCATTAATGGCCCCTTTTAAGATGTATTCGTCCATAGCCACCCTAGAGGCATTTCACTGTCAAAAAATTACCCGGCCAGCCCATTATACGCGGCCACAAATTGGGCGTAAGTAGAGCCTGGAACCAAACGGACCCTAAAATGTTTCTAAATTCCAGGTTGTGATAGATCTATTTCATTGATGGCCCCTTTTGAGATGTATTCGTCCATAGCCACCCTAGAGGCATTTCACTGTCAAAAAATTACCCGGCCAGCCCATTATACGCGGCCACAAATTGGGCGTAAGTAGAGCCTGGAACCAAACGGACCATAAAATGTTGCTAAATTCCAGGTTGTGATAGATCTATTTCATTGATGGCCCCTTTTAAGATGTATTCGTCCATAGCCACCCTAGAGGCATTTCACTGTCAAAAAATCACCCGGCCAGCCCATTATACGCGGCCACAAATTGGGCGTAAGTAGAGCCTGGAACCAAACGGACCCTAAAATGTTGCGAAATTGCACATTGTGAGAGAACTATGTCATTGGGGGTCCCTTTTAAGATGTATTCGTCCATAGCCACCCTAGAGGCATTTCACTGTCAAAAAATTACCCGGCCAGCCCATTATACGCGGCCACAAATTGGGCGTAAGTAGAGCCTGGAACCAAACGGACCCTAAAATGTTGCTAAATTCCAGGTTGTGATAGATCTATTTCATTGATGGCCCCTTTTAAGATGTATTCGTCCATAGCCACCCTAGAGGCATTTCACTGTCAAAAAATTACCCGGCCAGCCCATTATACGCGGCCACAAATTGGGCGTAAGTAGAGCCTGGAACCAAACGGACCATAAAATGTTGCTAAATTCCAGGTTGTGATAGATCTATTTCATTGATGGCCCCTTTTAAGATGTATTCGTCCATAGCCACCCTAGAGGCATTTCACTGTCAAAAAATTACCCGGCCAGCCCATTATACGCGGCCACAAATTGGGCGTAAGTAGAGCCTGGGACCAAACGGACCCTAAAATGTTGCGAAATTTCAGGTTGTGAGAGATCTATGTCATTAATGGACCCTTTTGAGATGTATTCGTCCATAGCCACCCTAGAGGCATTTCACTGTCAAAAAATTACCCGGCCAGCCCATTATACGCGGCCACAAATTGAGCGTAAGTAGATCCTGGAACCAAACGGACCCTAAAATGTTGCGAAATTTCATGTTGTGAGAAATCTATGTCATTAATGGACCCTTTTGAGATGTATTCGTCCATAGCCACCCTAGAGGCATTTCACTGTCAAAAAATTACCCGGCCAGCCCATTATACGCGGCCACAAATTGGGCGTAAGTAGAGCCTGGAACCAAACGGACCCTAAAATTTAGCTAAATTCCACATTGTGAGAGATCTATGTCATTAGTGGCCTCTTTTAAGATGTATTCGTCCATAGCCACCCTAGAGGCATTTCACTGTCAAAAAATTACTCCGCCAGCCCATTATACACGGCCACAAATTGGGCGTAAGTAGAGCCTGGAACCAAACGGACCCTAAAATGTTGCGAAATTTCATGCTGTGAGAAATCTATGTCATTAATGGACCCTTTTGAGATGTATTCGTCCATAGCCACCCTAGAGGCATTTCACTGTCAAAAAATAACCCCGCCAGCCCATTATACGCGGCCACAAATTGGGCGTAAGTAGAGCCTGGAACCAAACGGACCCTAAAATGTTGCGAAATTTCAGGTTGTGAGAGATCTATGTCATTAATGGACCCTTTTGAGATGTATTCGTCCATAGCCACCCTCGAGGCATTTCACTGTCAAAAAATTACCCCGCCAGCCCATTATACGCGGCCACAAATTGGGCGTAAGTAGAGCCTGGAACCAAACGGACCCTAAAATGTTGCGAAATTTCATGTTGTGAGAAATCTATGTCATTAATGGACCCTTTTGAGATGTATTCGTCCATAGCCACCCTAGAGGCATTTCACTGTCAAAAAATTACCCGGCCAGCCCATTATACGCGGCCACAAATTGGGTGTAAGTAGAGCCTGGAACCAAACGGACCCTAAAATTTTGCTAAATTCCACATTGTGAGAGATCTATGTCATTAGTGGCCTCTTTTAAGATGTATTCGTCCATAGCCACCCTAGAGGCATTTCACTATCAAAAAATTACCCCGCCAGCCCATTATACGCGGCCACAAATTGGGCGTAAGTAGAGCCTGGAACCAAACGGACCCTAAAATGTTGCGAAATTTCATGTTGTGAGAAATCTATGTCATTAATGGACCCTTTTGAGATGTATTCGTCCATAGCCACCCTAGAGGCATTTCACTGTTAAAAAATAACCCCGCCAGCCCATTATACGCGGCCACAAATTGGGCGTATGTAGAGCCTGGAACCAAACGGACCCTAAAATGTTGCGAAATTTCAGGTTGTGAGAGATCTATGTCATTAATGGACCCTTTTGAGATGTATTCGTCCATAGCCACCCTAGAGGCATTTCACTGTCAAAAAATTACCCGGCCAGCCCATTATACGCGGCCACAAATTGGGCGTAAGTAGAGCCTGGAACCAAACGGACCATAAAATGTTGCTAAATTCCAGGTTGTGATAGATCTATTTCATTGATGGCCCCTTTTAAGATGTATTCGTCCATAGCCACCATAGAGGCATTTCACTGTCAAAAAATCACCCGGCCAGCCCATTATACGCGGCCACAAATTGGGCGTAAGTAGAGCCTGGAACCAAACGGACCCTAAAATGTTGCGAAATTGCACATTGTGAGAGAACTATGTCATTGGGGGTCCCTTTTAAGATGTATTCGTCCATAGACACCCTAGAGGCATTTCACTGTCAAAAAATTACCCGGCCAGCCCATTATACGCGGCCACAAATTGGGCGTAAGTAGAGCCTGGAACCAAACGGACCCTAAAATGTTGCTAAATTCCAGGTTGTGATAGATCTATTTCATTGATGGCCCCTTTTAAGATGTATTCGTCCATAGCCACCCTAGAGGCATTTCACTGTCAAAAAATTACCCGGCCAGCCCATTATACGCGGCCACAAATTGGGCGTAAGTAGAGCCTGGAACCAAACGGACCATAAAATGTTGCTAAATTCCAGGTTGTGATAGATCTATTTCATTGATGGCCCCTTTTAAGATGTATTCGTCCATAGCCACCCTAGAGGCATTTCACTGTCAAAAAATTACCCGGCCAGCCCATTATACGCGGCCACAAATTGGGCGTAAGTAGAGCCTGGGACCAAACGGACCCTAAAATGTTGCGAAATTTCAGGTTGTGAGAGATCTATGTCATTAATGGACCCTTTTGAGATGTATTCGTCCATAGCCACCCTAGAGGCATTTCACTGTCAAAAAATCACCCGGCCAGCCCATTATACGCGGCCACAAATTGGGCGTAAGTAGAGCCTGGAACCAAACGGACCCTAAAATGTTGCGAAATTTCAGGTTGTGAGAGATCTATGTCATTAATGGCCCCTTTTAAGATGTATTCGTCCATAGCCACCCTAGAGGCATTTCACTGTTAAAAAAGTACCCGGCCAGCCCATAATACACGGCCACAAATTGGGCATAAGTAGAGCCTGGAACCAAACGGACCATAAAATGTGTGCGAAATTCCACATTGTGAGAGATCTATGTCATTAATGGCCCCTTTTAAGATGTATTCGTCCATAGCCACCCTAGAGGCATTTCACTGTCAAAAAATTACCCGGCCAGCCCATTATACGCGGCCACAAATTGGGCGTAAGTAGAGCCTGGAACCAAACGGACCCTAAAATGTTTCTAAATTCCAGGTTGTGATAGATCTATTTCATTGATGGCCCCTTTTAAGATGTATTCGTCCATAGCCACCCTAGAGGCATTTCACTGTCAAAAAATTACCCGGCCAGCCCATTATACGCGGCCACAAATTGGGCGTAAGTAGAGCCTGGGACCAAACGGACCCTAAAATGTTGCGAAATTTCAGGTTGTGAGAGATCTATGTCATTAATCGACCCTTTTGAGATGTATTCGTCCATAGCCACCCTAGAGGCATTTCACTGTCAAAAAATTACCCGGCCAGCCCATTATACGCGGCCACAAATTGGGCGTAAGTAGAGCCTGGAACCAAACGGACCCTAAAATTTTGCTAAATTCCACATTGTGAGAGATCTATGTCATTAGTGGCCTCTTTTAAGATGTATTCGTCCATAGCCACCCTAGAGGCATTTCACTGTCAAAAAATTACCCCGCCAGCCCATTATACGCGGCCACAAATTGGGCGTAAGTAGAGCCTGGAACCAAACGGACCCTAAAATGTTGCGAAATTTCATGTTGTGAGAAATCTATGTCATTAATGGACCCTTTTGAGATGTATTCGTCCATAGCCACCCTAGAGGCATTTCACTGTCAAAAAATTACCCGGCCAGCCCATTATACGCGGCCACAAATTGGGCGTAAGTAGAGCCTGGAACCAAACGGACCATAAAATGTTGCTAAATTCCAGGTTGTGATAGATCTATTTCATTAATGGCCCCTTTTAAGATGTATTCGTCCATAGCCACCCTAGAGGCATTTCACTGTCAAAAAATTACCCGGCCAGCCCAATATGCGCGGCCACAAATTGGGCGTAAGTAGAGCCTGGAACCAAACGGACCCTAAAATGTTGCGAAATTTCAGGTTGTGAGAGATCTATTTAATTAATGGACACTTTTAAGATGTATTCGTCCATAGCCACCCTAGAGGAATTTCACTGTCAAAAAAGTAACCGGCCAGCCCATTATACACGGCCACAAATTGGGCATAAGTAGAGCCTGGAACCAAACGGACCATAAAATGTGTGCGAAAATCCACATTGTGAGAGATCTATGTCATTAATGGCCCCTTTTAAGATGTATTCGTCCATAGCCACCCTAGAGGCATTTCACTGTCAAAAAATTACCCGGCCAGCCCATTATACGCGGCCACAAATTGGGCGTAAGTAGAGCCTGGAACCAAACGGACCCTAAAATGTTGCTAAATTCCAGGTTGTGATAGATCTATTTCATTGATGGCCCCTTTTAAGATGTATTCGTCCATAGCCACCCTAGAGACAATTCCCTGTCAAAAAATTACCCGGCCAGCCCATTATACGCGGCCACAAATTGGGCGTAAGTAGAGCCTGGGACCAAACGGACCCTAAAATGTTGCGAAATTTCAGGTTGTGAGAGATCTATTTAATTAATGGACACTTTTAAGATGTATTCGTCCATAGCCACCCTAGAGGAATTTCACTGTCAAAAAAGTAACCGGCCAGCCCATTATACACGGCCACAAATTGGGCATAAGTAGAGCCTGGAACCAAACGGACCATAAAATGTGTGCGAAAATCCACATTGTGAGAGATCTATGTCATTAATGGCCCCTTTTAAGATGTATTCGTCCATAGCCACCCTAGAGGCATTTCACTGTCAAAAAATTACCCGGCCAGCCCATTATACGCGGCCACAAATTGGGCGTAAGTAGAGCCTGGAACCAAACGGACCCTAAAATGTTGCTAAATTCCAGGTTGTGATAGATCTATTTCATTGATGGCCCCTTTTAAGATGTATTCGTCCATAGCCACCCTAGAGACAATTCCCTGTCAAAAAATTACCCGGCCAGCCCATTATACGCGGCCACAAATTGGGCGTAAGTAGAGCCTGGGACCAAACGGACCCTAAAATGTTGCGAAATTTCAGGTTGTGAGAGATCTATGTCATTAATGGACCCTTTTGAGATGTATTCGTCCATAGCCACCCTAGAGGCATTTCACTGTCAAAAAATTACCCGGCCAGCCCATTATACGCGGCCACAAATTGGGCGTAAGTAGAGCCTGGAACCAAACGGACCATAAAATGTTGCTAAATTCCAGGTTGTGATTGATCTATTTCATTGATGGCCCCTTTTAAGATGTATTCGTCCATAGCCACCCTAGAGGCATTTCACTGTCAAAAAATTACCCGGCCAGCCCATTATACGCGGCCACAAATTGGGCGTAAGTAGAGCCTGGAACCAAACGGACCCTAAAATGTTGCGAAATTTCAGGTTGTGAGAGATCTATTTCATTAATGGACCCCTTTGAGATGTATTCGTCCATAGCCACCCTAGAGGCATTTCACTGTCAAAAAATAACCCCGCCAGCCCATTATACGCGGCCACAAATTGGGCGTAAGTAGAGCCTGGAACCAAACGGACCCTAAAATGTAGCGAAATTTCATGTTGTGAGAGATCTATGTCATTAATGGACCCTTTTGAGATGTATTCGTCCATAGCCACCCTAGAGGCATTTCACTGTCAAAAAATTACCCCGCCAGCCCATTATACGCGGCCACAAATTGGGCGTAAGTAGAGCCTGGAACCAAACGGACCCTAAAATGTTGCGAAATTTCATGTTGTGAGAAATCTATGTCATTAATGGACCATTTTGAGATGTATTCGTCCATAGCCACCCTAGAGGCATTTCACTGTCAAAAAATTACCCGGCCAGCCCATTATACGCGGCCACAAATTGGGCGTAAGTAGAGCCTGGAACCAAACGGACCCTAAAATTTTGCTAAATTCCACATTGTGAGAGATCTATGTCATTAGTGGCCTCTTTTAAGATGTATTCGTCCATAGCCACCCTAGAGGCATTTCACTGTCAAAACATTACCCCGCCAGCCCATTATACGCGGCCACAAATTGGGCGTAAGTAGAGCCTGGAACCAAACGGACCCTAAAATGTTGCGAAATTTCATGTTGTGAGAAATCTATGTCATTAATGGACCCTTTTGAGATGTATTCGTCCATAGCCACCCTAGAGGCATTTCACTGTCAAAAAATTACCCGGCCAGCCCATTATACGCGGCCACAAATTGGGCGTAAGTAGAGCCTGGAACCAAACGGACCCTAAAATGTTGCTAAATTCCAGGTTGTGATAGATCTATTTCATTGATGGCCCCTTTTAAGATGTATTCGTCCATAGCCACCCTAGAGGCATTTCACTGTCAAAAAATTACCCGGCCAGCCCATTATACGCGGCCACAAATTGGGCGTAAGTAGAGCCTGGGACCAAACGGACCCTAAAATGTTGCGAAATTTCAGGTTGTGAGAGATCTATGTCATTAATCGACCCTTTTGAGATGTATTCGTCCATAGCCACCCTAGAGGCATTTCACTGTCAAAAAATTACCCCGCCAGCCCATTATACGCGGCCACAAATAAGTAGAGCCTGGAACCAAACGGACCCTAAAATGTTGCGAAATTTCATGTTGTGAGAAATCTATGTCATTAATGGACCCTTTTGAGATGTATTCGTCCATAGCCACCCTAGAGGCATTTCACTGTCAAAAAATTACCCGGCCAGCCCATTATACGCGGCCACAAATTGGGCGTAAGTAGAGCCTGGAACCAAACGGACCATAAAATGTTGCTAAATTCCAGGTTGTGATAGATCTATTTCATTGATGGCCCCTTTTAAGATGTATTCGTCCATAGCCACCCTAGAGGCATTTCACTGTCAAAAAATTACCCGGCCAGCCCAATATGCGCGGCCACAAATTGGGCGTAAGTAGAGCCTGGAACCAAACGGACCCTAAAATGTTGCGAAATTTCAGGTTGTGAGAGATCTATTTAATTAATGGACACTTTTAAGATGTATTCGTCCATAGCCACCCTAGAGGAATTTCACTGTCAAAAAAGTAACCGGCCAGCCCATTATACACGGCCACAAATTGGGCATAAGTAGAGCCTGGAACCAAACGGACCATAAAATGTGTGCGAAATTCCACATTGTGAGAGATCTATGTCATTAATGGCCCCTTTTAAGATGTATTCGTCCATAGCCACCCTAGAGGCATTTCACTGTCAAAAAATTACCCGGCCAGCCCATTATACGCGGCCACAAATTGGGCGTAAGTAGAGCCTGGAACCAAACGGACCCTAAAATGTTGCTAAATTCCAGGTTGTGATAGATCTATTTCATTGATGGCCCCTTTTAAGATGTATTCGTCCATAGCCACCCTAGAGACAATTCCCTGTCAAAAAATTACCCGGCCAGCCCATTATACGCGGCCACAAATTGGGCGTAAGTAGAGCCTGGGACCAAACGGACCCTAAAATGTTGCGAAATTTCAGGTTGTGAGAGATCTATGTCATTAATGGACCCTTTTGAGATGTATTCGTCCATAGCCACCCTAGAGGCATTTCACTGTCAAAAAATTACCCGGCCAGCCCATTATACGCGGCCACAAATTGGGCGTAAGTAGAGCCTGGAACCAAACGGACCATAAAATGTTGCTAAATTCCAGGTTGTGATAGATCTATTTCATTGATGGCCCCTTTTAAGATGTATTCGTCCATAACCACCCTAGAGGCATTTCACTGTCAAAAAATTACCCGGCCAGCCCATTATACGCGGCCACAAATTGGGCGTAAGTAGAGCCTGGAACCAAACGGACCCTAAAATGTTGCGAAATTTCAGGTTGTGAGAGATCTATTTCATTAATGGACCCCTTTGAGATGTATTCGTCCATAGCCACCCTAGAGGCATTTCACTGTCAAAAAATTACCCGGCCAGCCCATTATACGCGGCCACAAATTGGGCGTAAGTAGAGCCTGGAACCAAACGGAACATAAAATGTTGCGAAATTTCAGGTTGTGAGAGATCTATGTCATTAATAGCCCCTTTTAAGATGTATTCGTCCATAGCCACCCTAGAGGCATTTCACTGTCAAAAAAGTAACCGGCCAGCCCATTATACGCGGCCACAAATTGGGCATAAGTAGAGCCTGGAACCAAACGGACCATAAAATGTTGCTAAATTCCATGTTGTGATAGATCTATTTCATTGATGGCCCCTTTTAAGATGTATTCGTCCATAGCCACCCTAGAGGCATTTCACTGTCAAAAAATTACCCGGCCAGCCCATTATACGCGGCCACAAATTGGGCGTAAGTAGAGCCTGGAACCAAACGGACCCTAAAATGTTGCGAAATTCCACATTGTGAGTGAACTATGTCATTGGGGGTCCCTTTTAAGATGTATTCGTCCATAGCCACCCTAGACGCATTTCACTGTCAAAAAATTACCCGGCCAACCTATTATACGCGGCCACAAATTGGGCGTAAGTAGATCCTGGAGACAAACATACCATAAAATGTTGCGAAATTCCAGGTAGTGAGAGATCTATGTCATTAATGGCCTAATTTAAGATGTATTCATCCATAGCAACCCTAGAGGCATTTCACTGTCAAAATATTACCCGGCCAACCCATTATACCCGGCCACAAATTGGGCGTAAGTAGAGCCTGGAACCAAACGGATCTAACAATAAATTTGTCCAGGGAGTTATTTGGACGGGTCAAATCGTGACCCTCGACCTGACCTTGACATTCAAAAAGGTCAATTCGAGGTCAAATCGGGTAAAACTGGTGGATTTCGACGAAATGTTATGCCTACCTAGGGCCACTTTTGTCAATTGAGTGTTTTGGACGAATCACATCGTGACCATGACCTGACATTGACCCTCAAAATGAACAATTCAATATCAAATCGCGAATTTTGACGGGATTTCGACGAAATTTGATACCTAGGGTTACTTTCGTCAGAGGAGTGTTTTGAACAGGGTCAAATCGTGACCCGTACCTGTCAAATCGCGCATTTTGCCGGAAAGCAGATGGGAAACAGCCCGGACAAAGTCCGGGTCAACCAGCTAGTTATATATAAATGGGCTCAAGCTTGTTTTTTGTCTCATCCAGATAACACTCAGTCGCATGATAGTGCACTCAAATATGTTTTTATTTTTCATTTTAATCACAGTTATCGATCATACATGTATATGTAAATGAAATCTAGTTTTACTCTGTTAAATGGCATACACAACAATGCAATATACTATATTTTTTGGGACTTCTGTCTGTCTGTGTGTCTGTGTGTGTTAGCTATGGTTGGGAAAACTGCCAAACGGATTTTGACGAAATTTGCTAACTAGGGGTAATTTTGTTCAGGGAGTGTTTTGGTGGGTCAAATCGTGATCCCGTCCTGACCTTGACCTTCAAAAATGGTAAAACGGGCGGATTTCGGTGAAATTTGATACCTATATGTACTTTTGGACGGGAGTCTTTTAGACGGGTCAAATCGTGACCCCGACCTGACCTTGACCTTGTGGCCGCGTTTAATGGGCTGGCGGGGTTATTTTTTGACAGTGAAATGCCTCTAGGGTGGCTATGGACGAATACATCTTAAAAGGGACCCCCAATGACATAGTTCTCTCACAATGTGGAATTTCGCAACATTTTAGGGTCCGTTTGGTTCCAGGATCTACTTACGCCCAAATTGTGGCCGCGTATAATGGGATGGCCACGTACATTTTGACAGAGATTTGCTTCTAGGGTGGCTATGGACGAATACATCTTAAAAGGGACACCCAATGACATAGTTCTCTCACAATGTGGAATTTCGCAACATTTTAGGGTCCGTTTGGTTCCAGGATCTACTTACGCCCAATTTGTGGCCGCGTATAATGGGCTGGCCGGGTAATTTTTTGACAGTGAAATGCCTCTAGGGTGGCTATGGACGAATACATCTCAAAAGGGTCCATTAATGACATAGATCTCTCACAACCTGAAATTTCGCAACATTTTATGGTCCGTTTGGTCCCAGGCTCTACTTACGCCCAATTTGTGGCCGCGTATAATGGGCTGGCCGGGTAATTTTTTAACAGTGAAATGCCTCTAGGGTGGCTATGGACGAATACATCTTAAAAGGGGCCATCAATGAAATAGATCTATCACAACCTGGAATTTAGCAACATTTTAGGGTCCGTTTGGTTCCAGGCTCTACTTACGCCCAATTTGTGGCCGCATATAATGGGCTGGCCGGGTAATTTTTTGACAGTGAAATGCCTCTAGGGTGGCTATGGACGAATACATCTTAAAAGGGACCCCCAATGACATAGTTCTCTCACAATGTGGAATTTCGCAACATTTTAGGGTCCGTTTGGTTCCAGGCTCTACTTACGCCCAATTTGTGGCCGCGTATAATGGGCTGGCCGGTGATTTTTTTGGCAGTGAAATGCCTCTAGGGTGGCTATGGACGAATACATCTTAAAAGGGGCCATCAATGAAATAGATCTATCACAACCTGGAATTTAGCAACATTTTTATGGTCCGTTTGGTTCCAGGCTCTACTTACGCCCAATTTGTGGCCGCGTATAATGGGCTGACCGGGTAATTTTTTTGACAGTGAAATGCCTCTAGGGGTGGCTATGGACGAATACATCTTAAAAGGGGCCATCAATGAAATAGATCTCTCACAACCTGAAATTTAGCAACATTTTAGGGTCCGTTTGGTTCCAGGCTCTACTTACGCCCAATTTGTGGCCGCGTATAATGGGCTGGCCGGGTAATTTTTTGACAGTGAAATGCCTCTAGGGTGGCTATGGACGAATACATCTTAAAAGGGGACCCCCAATGACATAGATCTCTCACAATGTGGAATTTCGCAACATTTTAGGGTCCGTTTGGTTCCAGGCTCTACTTACGCCCAATTTGTGGCCGCGTATAATGGGCTGACCGGGTAATTTTTTTGACAGTGAAATGCCTCTAGGGGTGGCTATGGACGAATACATCTTAAAAGGGGCCATCAATGAAATAGATCTATCACAACCTGGAATTTAGCAACATTTTAGGGTCCGTTTGGTTCCAGGCTCTACTTACGCCCAATTTGTGGCCGCGTATAATGGGCTGGCCGGGTAATTTTTTGACAGTGAAATGCCTCTAGGGTGGCTATGGACGAATACATCTTAAAAGGGACCCCCAATGACATAGATCTCTCACAATGTGGAATTTCGCAACATTTTAGGGTCCGTTTGGTTCCAGGCTCTACTTACGCCCAATTTGTGGCCGCGTATAATGGGCTGGCCGGGTGATTTTTTGACAGTGAAATGCCTCTAGGGTGGCTATGGGACGAATACATCTTAAAAGGGGCCATCAATGAAATAGATCTATCACAACCTGGAATTTAGCAACATTTTATGGTCCGTTTGGTTCCAGGCTCTACTTACGCGCAATTGTGGCCGCGTATAATGGGGCTGGCCGGGTAATTTTTTGACAGTGAAATGCCTCTAGGGTGGCTATGGACGAATACATCTCAAAAGGGTCCATTAATGACATAGATCTCTCACAACCTGAAATTTCGCAACATTTTAGGGTCCGTTTGGTTCCAGGCTCTACTTACGCCCAATTTGTGGCCGCGTATAATGGGCTGGCGGGGGTTATTTTTTCACAGTGAAATGCCTCTAGGGTGGCTATGGACGAATATATCTTAAAAGAGGCCACTAATGACATAGATCCTCTCACAATGTGGAATTTAGCAAAATTTTAGGGTCCCGTTTGGTTCCAGGCTCTACTTACGCCCAATTTGTGGCCGCGTATAATAAGCTGGCCGGGTAATTTTTTGACAGTGAAATGCCTCTAGGGTGGCTATGGACGAATACATCTCAAAAGGGGTCCATTAATGACATAGATTTCTCACAACATGAAATTTCGCAACATTTTAGGGTCCGTTTGGTCCCAGGCTCTACTTACGCCCAATTTGTGGCCGCGTATAATGGGCTGGCGGGGTAATTTTTTGACAATGAAATGCCTCTAGGGTGGCTATGGACGAATACATCTTAAAAGAGGCCACTAATGACATAGATCTCTCACAATGTGGAATTTCGCACACATTTTATGGTCCGTTTGGTTCCAGGCTCTACTTACGCCCAATTTGTGGCCGCGTATAATGGGCTGGCCGGGTAATTTTTTGACAGTGAAATGCCTCTAGGGTGGCTATGGACGAATACATCTTAAAAGGGGCCATCAATGAAATAGATCTATCACAACCTGGAATTTAGCAACATTTTAGGGGTCCGTTTGGTTCCAGGCTCTACTTACGCCCAATTTGTGGCCGCGTATAATGGGCTGGCCGGGTAATTTTTTTGACAGTGAAATGCCTCTAGGGTGGCTATGGACGAAATACATCTCAAAAGTGTCCATTAATGACATAGATTTCTCACAACATGAAATTTCGCAACATTTTAGGGTCCGTTTGGTTCCAGGCTCTACTTACGCCCAATTTGTGGCCGCGTATAATGGGCTGGCCGGGTAATTTTTTGACAGGGAAATGTCTCTAGGGGTGGCTATGGACGAATACATCTTAAAAGGGTCCATCAATGAAATAGATCTATCACAACCTGGAATTTAGCAACATTTTAGGCTCCGTTTGGTTCCAGGCTCTACTTACGCCCAATTTGTGGCCGCGTATAATGGGCTGGCAGGGTAATTTTTTGACAGTGAAATGCCTCTAGGGTGGCTATGGACGAATACATCTTAAAAGGGGCCATTAATGACAATGATCTCTCACAATGTGGAATTTCGCACACATTTTATGGTCCGTTTGGTTCCAGCTCTACTTATGCCCAATTTGTGGCCGTGTATAATGGGCTGGCCGGGTAATTTTTTGACAGTGAAATGCCTCTAGGGTGGCTATGGACGAATACATCTTAAAACGGGCCATTAATGACATAGATCTCTCACAACCTGAAATTTCGCAACATTTTATGGTCCGTTTGGTTCCAGGCTCTACTTACGCCCAATTTGTGGCCGCGTATAAAGGGCTGACCGGGTAATTTTTTGACAGTGAAATGCCTCTAGGGTGGCTATGGACGAATACATCTCAAAAGGGTCCATTAATGACATAGATCTCTCACAACCTGAAATTTCGCAACATTTTATGGTCCGTTTTGGTCCCCAGGCTCTACTTACGCCCAATTTGTGGCCGCGTATAATGGGCTGGCCGGGTAATTTTTTGACAGTGAAATGCATCTAGGGTGGCTATGGACGAATACATATTAAAAGGGGCAATCAATGAAATAGATCTATCACAACCTGGAATTTAGCAACATTTTATGGTCCGTTTGGTTCCAGGCTCTACTTACGCCCAATTTGTGGCCGCGTATAATGGGCTGGCCGGGTTAATTTTTTGACAGTGAAATGCCTCTAGGGTGGCTATGGACGAATACATCTCAAAAGGGTCCATTAATGACATAGATCTCTCACAACCTGAAATTTCGCAACATTTTAGGGTCCGTTTGGTTCCAGGCTCTACTTACGCCCAATTTGTGGCCGCGTATAATGGGCTGGCGGGGTAATTTTTTGACAGTGAAATGCCTCTAGGGTGGCTATGGACGAATACATCTTAAAAGAGGCCACTAATGACATAGATCTCTCACAATGTGGAATTTAGCAAAATTTTAGGGTCCGTTTGGTTCCAGGCTCTACTTACGCCCAATTTGTGGCCGCGTATAATGGGCTGGCCGGGTAATTTTTTTGACAGTGAAATGCCTCTAGGGTGGCTATGGACGAATACATCTCAAAAGGGTCGATTAATGACATAGATCTCTCACAACCTGAAATTTCGCAACATTTTAGGGTCCGTTTGGTCCCAGGCTCTACTTACGCCCAATTTGTGGCCGCGTATAATGGGCTGGCCGGGTAAATTTTTGACAGTGAAATGCCTCTAGGGTGGCTATGGACGAATACATCTTAAAAGGGGCCATCAATGAAATAGATCTATCACAACCTGGAATTTAGCAACATTTTAGGGTCCGTTTGGTTCCAGGCTCTACTTACGCCCAATTTGTGGCCGCGTATAATGGGCTGGCCGGGTAATTTTTTGACAGTGAAATGCCTCTATGGTGGCTATGGACGAATACATCTCAAAAGGGTCCATTAATGACATAGATTTCTCACAACATGAAATTTCGCAACATTTTAGGGTCCGTTTGGTTCCAGGCTCTACTTACGCCCAATTTGTGGCCGCGTATAATGGGCTGGCCGGGTAATTTTTTGACAGGGAAATGTCTCTAGGGTGGCTATGGACGAATACATCTTAAAAGGGTCCATCAATGAAATAGATCTATCACAACCTGGAATTTAGCAACATTTTAGGCTCCGTTTGGTTCCAGGCTCTACTTACGCCCAATTTGTGGCCGCGTATAATGGGCTGGCCGGGTAATTTTTTGACAGTGAAATGCCTCTAGGGTGGCTATGGACGAATACATCTTAAAAGGGGCCATTAATGACATAGATCTCTCACAATGTGGAATTTCGCACACATTTTATGGTCCGTTTGGTTCCAGCTCTACTTATGCCCAATTTGTGGCCGTGTATAATGGGCTGGCCGGGTAATTTTTTTGACAGTGAAATGCCTCTAGGGTGGCTATGGACGAATACATCTTAAAACGGGCCATTAATGACATAGATCTCTCACAACCTGAAATTTCGCAACATTTTATGGTCCGTTTGGTTCCAGGCTCTACTTACGCCCAATTTGTGGCCGCGTATAATGGGCTGGCCGGGTAATTTTTTGACAGTGAAATGCCTCTAGGGTGGCTATGGACGAATACATCTCAAAAGGGTCCATTAATGACATAGATCTCTCACAACCTGAAATTTCGCAACATTTTAGGGTCCGTTTGGTTCCAGGCTCTACTTACGCCCAATTTGTGGCCGCGTATAATGGGCTGGCGGGGTAATTTTTTGACAGTGAAATGCCTCTAGGGTGGCTATGGACGAATACATCTTAAAAGAGGCCACTAATGACATAGATCTCTCACAATGTGGAATTTAGCAAAATTTTAGGGTCCGTTTGGTTCCAGGCTCTACTTACGCCCAATTTGTGGCCGCGTATAATGGGCTGGCCGGATAAGTTTTTGACAGTGAAATGCCTCTAGGGTGGCTATGGACGAATACATCTCAAAAGGGTCGATTAATGACATAGATCTCTCACAACCTGAAATTTCGCAACATTTTAGGGTCCGTTTGGTCCCAGGCTCTACTTACGCCCAATTTGTGGCCGCGTATAATGGGCTGGCCGGGTAATTTTTTGACAGTGAAATGCCTCTAGGGTGGCTATGGACGAATACATCTTAAAAGGGGCCATCAATGAAATAGATCTATCACAACCTGGAATTTAGCAACATTTTAGGGTCCGTTTGGTTCCAGGCTCTACTTACGCCCAATTTGTGGCCGCGTATAATGGGCTGGCGGGGTTATTTTTTCACCGTGAAATGCCTCTAGGGTGGCTATGGACGAATACATCTTAAAAGAGGCCACTAATGACATAGATCTCTCACAATGTGGAATTTAGCAAAATTTTAGGGTCCGTTTGGTTCCAGGCTCTACTTACGCCCAATTTGTGGCCGCGTATAATAAGCTGGCCGGGTAATTTTTTGACAGTGAAATGCCTCTAGGGTGGCTATGGACGAATACATCTCAAAAGGGTCCATTAATGACATAGATTTCTCACAACATGAAATTTCGCAACATTTTAGGGTCCGTTTGGTTCCAGGCTCTACTTACGCCCAATTTGTGGCCGCGTATAATGGGCTGGCCGGGTAATTTTTTGACAGGGAAATGTCTCTAGGGTGGCTATGGACGAATACATCTTAAAAGGGTCCATCAATGAAATAGATCTATCACAACCTGGAATTTAGCAACATTTTAGGCTCCGTTTGGTTCCAGGCTCTACTTACGCCCAATTTGTGGCCGCGTATAATGGGCTGGCCGGGTAATTTTTTGACAGTGAAATGCCTCTAGGGTGGCTATGGACGAATACATCTTAAAAGGGGCCATTAATGACATAGATCTCTCACAATGTGGAATTTCGCACACATTTTATGGTCCGTTTGGTTCCAGCTCTACTTATGCCCAATTTGTGGCCGTGTATAATGGGCTGGCCGGGTAATTTTTTGACAGTGAAATGCCTCTAGGGTGGCTATGGACGAATACATCTTAAAACGGGCCATTAATGACATAGATCTCTCACAACCTGAAATTTCGCAACATTTTATGGTCCGTTTGGTTCCAGGCTCTACTTACGCCCAATTTGTGGCCGCGTATAATGGGCTGGCCGGGTAATTTTTTGACAGTGAAATGCCTCTAGGGTGGCTATGGACGAATACATCTCAAAAGGGTCCATTAATGACATAGATCTCTCACAACCTGAAATTTCGCAACATTTTAGGGTCCGTTTGGTTCCAGGCTCTACTTACGCCCAATTTGTGGCCGCGTATAATGGGCTGGCGGGGTAATTTTTTGACAGTGAAATGCCTCTAGGGTGGCTATGGACGAATACATCTTAAAAGAGGCCACTAATGACATAGATCTCTCACAATGTGGAATTTAGCAAAATTTTAGGGTCCGTTTGGTTCCAGGCTCTACTTACGCCCAATTTGTGGCCGCGTATAATGGGCTGGCCGGATAAGTTTTTGACAGTGAAATGCCTCTAGGGTGGCTATGGACGAATACATCTCAAAAGGGTCGATTAATGACATAGATCTCTCACAACCTGAAATTTCGCAACATTTTAGGGTCCGTTTGGTCCCAGGCTCTACTTACGCCCAATTTGTGGCCGCGTATAATGGGCTGGCCGGGTAATTTTTTGACAGTGAAATGCCTCTAGGGTGGCTATGGACGAATACATCTTAAAAGGGGCCATCAATGAAATAGATCTATCACAACCTGGAATTTAGCAACATTTTAGGGTCCGTTTGGTTCCAGGCTCTACTTACGCCCAATTTGTGGCCGCGTATAATGGGCTGGCGGGGTTATTTTTTCACCGTGAAATGCCTCTAGGGTGGCTATGGACGAATACATCTTAAAAGAGGCCACTAATGACATAGATCTCTCACAATGTGGAATTTAGCAAAATTTTAGGGTCCGTTTGGTTCCAGGCTCTACTTACGCCCAATTTGTGGCCGCGTATAATAAGCTGGCCGGGTAATTTTTTGACAGTGAAATGCCTCTAGGGTGGCTATGGACGAATACATCTCAAAAGGGTCCATTAATGACATAGATTTCTCACAACATGAAATTTCGCAACATTTTAGGGTCCGTTTGGTTCCAGGCTCTACTTACGCCCAATTTGTGGCCGCGTATAATGGGCTGGCGGGGTAATTTTTTGACAATGAAATGCCTCTAGGGTGGCTATGGACGAATACATCTTAAAAGAGGCCACTAATGACATAGATCTCTCACAATGTGGAATTTCGCACACATTTTATGGTCCGTTTGGTTCCAGGCTCTACTTACGCCCAATTTGTGGCCGCGTATAATGGGCTGGCCGGGTAATTTTTTGACAGTGAAATGCCTCTAGGGTGGCTATGGGACGAATACATCTTAAAAGGGGCCATCAATGAAATAGATCTATCACAACCTGGAATTTAGCAACATTTTAGGGTCCGTTTGGTTCCAGGCTCTACTTACGCCCAATTTGTGGCCGCGTATAATGGGCTGGCCGGGTAATTTTTTGACAGTGAAATGCCATCTAGGGTGGCTATGGACGAATACATCTCAAAAGGGTCCATTAATGACATAGATTTCTCACAACATGAAATTTCGCAACATTTTAGGGTCCGTTTGGTTCCAGGCTCTACTTACGCCCAATTTGTGGCCGCGTATAATGGGCTGGCCGGGTAATTTTTTGACAGTGAAATGCCTCTAGGGTGGCTATGGACGAATACATCTTAAAAGGGTCCATTAATGACATAGATCTCTCACAATGTGGAATTTCGCACACATTTTATGGTCCGTTTGGTTCCAGCTCTACTTATGCCCAATTTGTGGCCGTGTATAATGGGCTGGCCGGGTAATTTTTTGACAGTGAAATGCCTCTAGGGTGGCTATGGACGAATACATCTTAAAACGGGCCATTAATGACATAGATCTCTCACAACCTGAAATTTCGCAACATTTTATGGTCCGTTTGGTTCCAGGCTCTACTTACGCCCAATTTGTGGCCGCGTATAATGGGCTGACCGGGTAATTTTTTGACAGTGAAATGCCTCTAGGGTAGCTATGGACGAATACATCTCAAAAGGGTCCATTAATGACATAGATCTCTCACAACCTGAAATTTCGCAACATTTTATGGTCCGTTTGGTCCCAGGCTCTACTTACGCCCAATTTGTGGCCGCGTATAATGGGCTGGCCGGGTAATTTTTTGACAGTGAAATGCCTCTAGGGTGGCTATGGACGAATACATCTTAAAAGGGGCCATCAATGAAATAGATCTATCACAACCTGGAATTTAGCAACATTTTAGGGTCCGTTTGGTTCCAGGCTCTACTTACGCCCAATTTGTGGCCGCGTATAATGGGCTGGCGGGGTTATTTTTTCACCGTGAAATGCCTCTAGGGTGGCTATGGACGAATACATCTTAAAAGAGGCCACTAATGACATAGATCTCTCACAATGTGGAATTTAGCAAAATTTTAGGGTCCGTTTGGTTCCAGGCTCTACTTACGCCCAATTTGTGGCCGCGTATAATAAGCTGGCCGGGTAATTTTTTGACAGTGAAATGCCTCTAGGGTGGCTATGGACGAATACATCTCAAAAGGGTCCATTAATGACATAGATTTCTCACAACATGAAATTTCGCAACATTTTAGGGTCCGTTTGGTTCCAGGCTCTACTTACGCCCAATTTGTGGCCGCGTATAATGGGCTGGCGGGGTAATTTTTTGACAATGAAATGCCTCTAGGGTGGCTATGGACGAATACATCTTAAAAGAGGCCACTAATGACATAGATCTCTCACAATGTGGAATTTCGCACACATTTTATGGTCCGTTTGGTTCCAGGCTCTACTTACGCCCAATTTGTGGCCGCGTATAATGGGCTGGCCGGGTAATTTTTTGACAGTGAAATGCCTCTAGGGTGGCTATGGACGAATACATCTTAAAAGGGGCCATCAATTAAATAGATCTATCACAACCTGGAATTTAGCAACATTTTAGGGTCCGTTTGGTTCCAGGCTCTACTTACGCCCAATTTGTGGCCGCGTATAATGGGCTGGCCGGGTAATTTTTTGACAGTGAAATGCCATCTAGGGTGGCTATGGACGAATACATCTCAAAAGGGTCCATTAATGACATAGATTTCTCACAACATGAAATTTCGCAACATTTTAGGGTCCGTTTGGTTCCAGGCTCTACTTACGCCCAATTTGTGGCCGCGTATAATGGGCTGGCGGGGTAATTTTTTGACAATGAAATGCCTCTAGGGTGGCTATGGACGAATACATCTTAAAAGAGGCCACTAATGACATAGATCTCTCACAATGTGGAATTTAGCAAAATTTTAGGGTCCGTTTGGTTCCAGGCTCTACTTACGCCCAATTTGTGGCCGCGTATAATAAGCTGGCCGGGTAATTTTTTGACAGTGAAATGCCTCTAGGGTGGCTATGGACGAATACATCTCAAAAGGGTCCATTAATGACATAGATTTCTCACAACATAAAATTTCGCAACATTTTAGGGTCCGTTTGGTTCCAGGCTCTACTTACGCCCAATTTGTGGCCGCGTATAATGGGCTGGCGGGGTAATTTTTTGACAATTAAATGCCTCTAGGGTGGCTATGGACGAATACATCTTAAAAGAGGCCACTAATGACATAGATCTCTCACAATGTGGAATTTCGCACACATTTTATGGTCCGTTTGGTTCCAGGCTCTACTTACGCCCAATTTGTGGCCGCGTATAATGGGCTGGCCGGGTAATTTTTTGACAGTGAAATGCCTCTAGGGTGGCTATGGACGAATACATCTTAAAAGGGGCCATCAATGAAATAGATCTATCACAACCTGGAATTTAGCAACATTTTAGGGTCCGTTTGGTTCCAGGCTCTACTTACGCCCAATTTGTGGCCGCGTATAATGGGCTGGCCGGGTAATTTTTTGACAGTGAAATGCCATCTAGGGTGGCTATGGACGAATACATCTCAAAATGGTCCATTAATGACATAGATTTCTCACAACATGAAATTTCGCAACATTTTAGGGTCCGTTTGGTTCCAGGCTCTACTTACGCCCAATTTGTGGCCGCGTATAATGGGCTGGCGGGGTAATTTTTTGACAATGAAATGCCTCTAGGGTGGCTATGGACGAATACATCTTAAAAGAGGCCACTAATGACATAGATCTCTCACAATGTGGAATTTAGCAAAATTTTAGGGTCCGTTTGGTTCCAGGCTCTACTTACGCCCAATTTGTGGCCGCGTATAATAAGCTGGCCGGGTAATTTTTTGACATTGAAATGCCTCTAGGGTGGCTATGGACGAATACATCTCAAAAGGGTCCATTAATGACATAGATTTCTCACAACATAAAATTTCGCAACATTTTAGGGTCCGTTTGGTTCCAGGCTCTACTTACGCCCAATTTGTGGCCGCGTATAATGGGCTGGCGGGGTAATTTTTTGACAATGAATTGCCTCTAGGGTGGCTATGGACGAATACATCTTAAAAGAGGCCACTAATGACATAGATCTCTCACAATGTGGAATTTCGCACACATTTTATGGTCCGTTTGGTTCCAGGCTATACTTACGCCCAATTTGTGGCCGCGTATAATGGGCTGGCCGGGTAATTTTTTGACAGTGAAATGCCTCTAGGGTGGCTATGGACGAATACATCTTAAAAGTGGCCATCAATGAAATAGATCTATCACAACCTGGAATTTAGCAACATTTTAGGGTCCGTTTGGTTCCAGGCTCTACTTACGCCCAATTTGTGGCCGCGTATAATGGGCTGGCCGGGTAATTTTTTGACAGTGAAATGCCTCTAGGGTGGCTATGGACGAATACATCTTAAAAGGGACCCCCAATGACATAGTTCTCTCACAATGTGGAATTTCGCAACATTTTAGGGTCCGTTTGGTTCCAGGCTCTACTTACGCCCAATTTGTGGCCGCGTATAATGGGCTGGCCGGGTGATTTTTTGACAGTGAAATGCCTCTAGGGTGGCTATGGACGAATACATCTTAAAAGGGGCCATCAATGAAATAGATCTATCACAACCTGGAATTTAGCAACATTTTATGGTCCGTTTGGTTCCAGGCTCTACTTACGCCCAATTTGTGGCCGCGTATAATGGGCTGGCCGGGTAATTTTTTGACAGTGAAATGCCTCTAGGGTGGCTATGGACGAATACATCTCAAAAGGGTCCATTAATGACATAGATCTCTCACAACCTGAAATTTTTTCGCAACATTTTAGGGTCCGTTTGGTTCCAGGCTCTACTTACGCCCAATTTGTGGCCGCGTATAATGGGCTGGCGGGGTTATTTTTTCACAGTGAAATGCCTCTAGGGTGGCTATGGACGAATACATCTTAAAAGAGGCCACTAATGACATAGATCTCTCACAATGTGGAATTTAGCAAAAAATTTAGGGTCCGTTTGGTTCCAGGCTCTACTTACGCCCAATTTGTGGCCGCGTATAATAAGCTGGCCGGGTAATTTTTTGACAGTGAAATGCCTCTAGGGTGGCTATGGACGAATACATCTCAAAAGGGTCCATTAATGACATAGATTTCTCACAACATGAAATTTCGCAACATTTTAGGGTCCGTTTGGTTCCAGGCTCTACTTACGCCCAATTTGTGGCCGCGTATAATGGGCTGGCGGGGTAATTTTTTGACAATGAAATGCCTCTAGGGTGGCTATGGACGAATACATCTGAAAAGAGGCCACTAATGACATAGATCTCTCACAATGTGGAATTTCGCACACATTTTATGGTCCGTTTGGTTCCAGGCTCTACTTACGCCCAATTTGTGGCCGCGTATAATGGGCTGGCCGGGTAATTTTTTGACAGTGAAATGCCTCTAGGGTGGCTATGGACGAATACATCTTAAAAGGGGCCATCAATGAAATAGATCTATCACAACCTGGAATTTAGCAACATTTTAGGGTCCGTTTGGTTCCAGGCTCTACTTATGCCCAATTTGTGGCCGCGTATAATGGGCTGGCCGGGTAATTTTTTGACAGTGAAATGCCTCTAGGGTGGCTATGGACGAATACATCTCAAAACGGTCCATTAATGACATAGATCTCTCACAACGTGAAATTTCGCAACAGTTTACGGTCCGTTTGTTTCCATGCTCTACTTACGCCCAATTTGTGGCCGCGTATAATGGGCTGGCGGGGTAATTTTTTGACAGAGATTTGCCTCTAGGGTGGCTATGGACGAATACATCTCAAAAGTGGCCATCAATGACATAGATATCTCACAATCCGAGGCTGAATTTGAATAAGGAGCCGAATAAGGAACAAGGAACAAGGAACAAAAAGATTTGAATAAGGAGCCGAATAAGGAACAAGGAACAAGGAACTAAATTCATGGTGCTAATAATTCATGAGATGCAGTGACGTTGTACAAACACAAGAGCGCATTGCACTCGAGTGTTTTACAAAACAGTCCCTGCATCGAATTAATTATTTCACGTCACCATGCAGTGCAGTCAAGTGATTATGCTGTTTATTATATTAACTATAATATCTGTTAACATCTGATTTACCAGACATCCTACTAATACCGCCATTTCGATAGCGCGCATGAATACATATAAAGGAAATGATCGTTTATAATCACTCGAGAAATCAAGGCAAATCATGCACAGGAATGTAATAAAATCCAATATGTGCAAGATATTGAGTATCGTATATATATGCATCATTCCACAATACAAATGTTGTGATGGACTTGCTTTTTCGACTAAGTTATGAGATTTGTCTTCTATATATTGGCAAAGTGAAACTTTATACAAATCAGGTTTTAGGGCATATACCGTGGTTTTATCGTATGGAGTTTCACTTTACACAAACTGGTCCCTTTCCAATTGCAGGTTCCTCAAAACAGATAAGGCAGTCTTGCTTTTGAATCTGTGTGGATCATTGCTTGTGGCATACACTGTTTTCTTAGCTGGTGTTACTGAGGTTGAAAACAAGGTACCGACTAATAATCTGAACCACATCGAATTTGGTAACTTGTTCCGTGACCAGTTTGTCCCCATTTAACGAGTGAATGATTCGGTTGGTTAAATACCACCACATTGCTATCCCCCTCGATACTACTTCAGTACATGCACATTCCAACCTGCATGTATTATATACACGTCATTTCTCGCTGTTGTAAACTATATACCATACTGTGATGGTTTGATCTACTACCTTGAATTACATTTCTCTCAAATATTACAATATTTTGTTTTCGTGACAAGAGCTCTCGGTCAGTTCTTTCTGCATATGGAATCATGACGAATTATATTCGTATGATTGTACTAGTAACTCGCTTGTGTATGTGCACACAGTGTACAAAGTAAGCTGTTGATAGCTTTGTAACATGCCGCTCTTTATATTGAGGTTCTGCATGATCTAGTCATGTTAGTGTGACTGATACATCTAACAAATAAACTAAATCATTCAAATTTACAATCGCAGTTCTACTTACAATCCGATTGTATTTTCGAGATGACTTTTAACCTTGTCGAGACTTTAACTGGAAATTGTAAAGACGACATTCAACTAATTTACAATGACAACAAAAAGTTTTGCATTTAGTACACATCCCAGATAAGACTTAATTGGCATCTATAGTCGTATTATTTCGTATTTTTATATATGATAATGGTTTACTTTCAGACAACCTGCATCATTGTTGCGGCCTTGCTTCATTTCTTCTATTTGGTGGCGTTTTTCTTCATGCTGACCGAAGGAGTCGACTTAGCAATAAGCGTTCTCTACGTATTTGCTACACGAGCGCGACTCAAATACTGGCTCCTTCTTGGCTGGGGTATGTTGATATTTACAGTGATGATACACGTATCACAATTGAGCTTTATATGATCTGCATATTCCTTGATCTCGTTCATGTGTGTCGTAATATCACACAATCAATAAAACTGGTGTTACAGATAGAGTGATACTATATCACCATTGTGCATTTGGATATGTTCTAGTATGTTTATTGTTGTTCCAGATCACTAATCCTTAAATGTGTTTCAGTTTGAAGAAAATCAATGTCATGTTTTCTAGTTGCTGACGTTTATGGAACTTTTACAATACATAGTTAGATATCGTTGATATCTGTCATAATATTTGACAATCAAAAAGTACCATGTTTCTTGTTCTTTGTCTTCTCTGTCATGTTTGTTTACACTTAGTTGAGCCTGTCCTGTCTGTTTAGTCTGTTTACTCTGAACTGAGCAATATTATACAATTTCTATCTAATTTGAGTAAAGTTGGCAGTTTATAACTATATATAGTAGCCATCCTACAATGGTGTGGTAACTTTCAAACCGACACGATGACAACCGCGCGTGAAATTAAGAAAAGTGTTGTAAACGTATTTATGTCCAAAACACATCAAGAGCAATCCCACCAAAGCTCTGAAAATACTAAAATGTACCCCGACATGATATCGTTTATATGTCGAATGTGTTTACTATTTGTTTACCCAGGTGCACCGGCAGTGATAGTAGCAGTTTCGCTGGGCGCCACTCAGCTTGAAGGATATGGTAATGACAATTAGTAAGTAACCTGCATGAATTAACTAGGCTACCCCGGGCTATGATTTGTTGAGGTGCTAAGTCTCTGCTTTTCGTTGCTGAAATTATTATCTGAGCATCCCTAAACTGAATCAATGGGAAACACCTAACTAGGGCATATACAGGCCTGAGTTTAGTGTGCCTGACATTTGCATATTCAGGTCCCCAGAGGGTGAATTTAGTGACGCATTACCGCATAGCAGGATATATAGCATCACTAAATTTACCATCTTGGGACCTCATTCTGCTTAGGCCTCACTTTCTCTGGAAAGTTTCTTTATTATCAAATTTCGCAGACGACACATTCCATAATCAAGGTACCCAATGGGTGTACATCACAATATTCGCCATTTGGGAACTTCAAGCTGAGTCTATGTATCCCATAGCAGATAAGGCCCTGCAGAATTAGGTCCCCAGAGGGTGAATTTGGTGATGCTAGCCCGCTTTTCGGGATAGCGTCACTAAATTCACCCTCTGGGGACCTCATTCTGCAAATGACAGGAACACTAAACTCGGGCTTGGGCCTATACGTATCAACGAGTAATCAGAGTTGAAGCGTCTATGTGAAGTCGACTAAATGCTTACCTTGATACTTTTTAATTCTGACTTGAAGCTAACGTGCCAACGTACATTGTATAACTTGATTGTTGTACGTTCTGTGTGCTTATATTATCTGGACATCCCTGCATGCGAATGAAGGATGAACTATTCTTGCTGAACCAGTGCTGATGCTGCAAATATATCCCTTTCTATATTAACCCTTGCATGACGGGATCAGCATTCTAGACCATGTGCCAGTGAATAATTGTATATATGCGAGTCTCCCACAGGGAACCTCCCATATTTAGGATAATGCGCAGGCCCATAACGTCAAGGTGAATATTGTTATCCAATATGTTCTCTTATATCTATGTCGCTCCCTATGGGATTGCATTGAGAATGCATTGACACATGGTTTTCGCAAAATTTCAGGAAGCTACAGTCATGGCAGAGTTAAATATTCATCGGCGGGTATAGTTCCCTTAGGGAATGTTCAGACAATAAGTTCAACAAACGACCATTAGTGTTTAAATATTTCCTTCCTTTAAATATGAATTCTTGTGTACTTCTATTGTCATTTCGTTTGGTCACATGTAGTCTGGTCATATACCCATAATATTCGTCCGAATGAATAATAGAGCAATACAATATATAATGTTACAACTGAGTGGGAGAATCAATTTAGTATATAAAGTGTTAAGCGCGATGATTCGCCACTCGTATGTAGTGACATAATAGTAAATCAAAACTATGTGATTTTGTATTCAATTGTCTTTATGTAATGGGACATGTCATCGTGCATATGTTATTTTCACACTGAAAGTCTACGCAGTCAGTTGTGTGTAGCGTGCAGTGGATGAGCATGGTACCTATAGCTTTCACAAACAAGTTGCGATGGACGGAAGTTTTTATTCTTGTGGGTTGTTCTAATTTAAAGCTCTACTTTAAAATGTTGACACGCGACATGTCGATGGTGTCATTGTGGCATAATA
The DNA here is from genome assembly GCA_032622095.1 of Siphonodentalium dalli. Taxonomy (NCBI): domain Eukaryota; kingdom Metazoa; phylum Mollusca; class Scaphopoda; order Gadilida; family Siphonodentaliidae; genus Siphonodentalium; species Siphonodentalium dalli. The sequence continues at coordinate 72,393,732 of CP136061.1, forward strand.
TAGACACTCGTTCGTCTGTATGCATTTTCAGCCACGCTTGTTCAATGTCTTGTATGAAATGAAATATGAAAGCATATTTTCCTCCAAATGTTCATACGTTTTTCATCAATAACCACACATGTATACTCTTATGTTTTAATTGATTGATATATATATGTATATAACGAAGCGATGGCCCAATCTTGGGACTGAACATATATTATGCAAGACCTAACTGCCATCGGTTTCGCTGGTCGTCGCGAATCTGTGATGTTGACTTTAGACAGTAGTAAACCATTAACAGTACATTGTTGGCTAAAGGATTATTTGTCATTAAGAGTACAGTCATTTTCTCTTCATTATTGTATAGGGCTTAATGACACACGACGTATGACTCGTATTGCATAGTAGTATAATATAATCATAGCAGAAAATACATTTAGGTTCACTTAAATTTCTACAAAGCGGGAAGCTACGTGATGATGGAACTCGTCAAGTTGCGACTAAATCGGGTTATATGGGTCATTTTCAATTGATGAAATAAACATTATGAAATGGACAACCCACACGATTCTCGTTTTGGTATAACTATCAATCTAAAGAAAGAAGCCCCCAGCGTCATAACATACAAGAAAACTAAGATGCATGCATCAGGTCGGCCGTGAACTATCTATACCATAGAATTGTTGTAGCTATCGATTATACATTTTGGAACACCTGTCTGTATGTATGTGTGTATGCATGAATGCATGTGTGTGTGTTATAGACTCTAACACTGCTCGAATTTGGTATTTATCGTGTCAACTTGACCTCGCTCATAGGCATGTTTCTGGACCTTGACCGATCCGACTAAAAATGTGTGTGTAGGACTACTTCGATCCCGAGAGCAATATGGACGGGTCCAATTTCACGTGGGACCATGTTCTCGAACGTGCTGATATAGGCATGTTTCTGGACCAATTGAACAATAGTTTGGCCAGACGCTGTATATACTGGGCACTGTCCAGATGGAGGCGATCACAAAAAAAATCCCTAACTAGCCCGAACGAAGTCGAGTACATCAGCTAGTTTAATATATATTTTGAACATTTGTCTGTCTGTTTGTCTGTTAGCTATGGCCGGGAAAACTGCGGGACAGATTTGACGAAATTTGATACCTAGGGGAAATTATTTCCAGGGAGTATTTTGGACGGGTCAAATCTTGATCCCGACCTGACTTTGACATTCAAAAAGATCAATTCACGGTCAAATCTGGTAAAACGGAAGTATTTCAACGAAATTTGATACCTACTGTTACTTTTGTCCCAGGAGTGTTTCGGGTGGGTAAAATCATGACCCTGACCTGATCTTGACATTCAAAATTGTCAATTCAAGGTCAAATCGGGTAAAGCCGGGCGGATTTCGACGGGTACTTTTGTCGTGACTTTTGTTCGGGGAGTGTTTTGGACGGGTCAAATCGTGACCCCGACCTGACCTTCACCTTTAAAATAGTCTATTCAAGGTTAAATCGCGCAATTCTCCGAAAATCAGAGGGGAACATCCCGGACGAAGTCGGGTCCACCAGCTACTATTATATATTTCTAGATTTAGTTACAAACTCTAAATACCTGTATATTGTACAAAGAAATGTTTGACAAATATATCTGTATCAATATTACCATACGGGTCATTAAAATAGATACGACGAAACAAATTTTGAAGGGTGCATGTATCAGGTAAATTTTTATATTTAAAATGATGACAGGAATGCGGAAAGTTGAAGTACCTACGTAATACTGGCTATCCGCATGAAGAGATATACATGTATATAAAAACCAAAATAGAAGATGACTGCTGGCGACAATGTTTTCCAAAAAAATTCAAAGCATTCGATAGCTCCCATCTAGTTGTCAGCCCGAAGATCAATATGAAGTTTGGTGACTATCAGATGAGGGATATGTCTGTACAGTTGCTAAACAATTCAGTCATGCAAAAGAGGATCAAAGAGGATACCAAATTGCTGCCTGTGGTAATGTTTTTTAACGAAATTCGGGAAAATTAGATTACTCTCACCCTGGTTATCCAGAAGATCATTGTGGAATCTGGTGACGATCGGACAAGGGGTGTCATCTGTAGGATCAACCAAACTATTTAGCCATAAAAATAGTAAAATTGAAGATCACCGCTGGCAGTGATGTCTTCACAAGGACAGTTTGAGAACAAAATATGGCTCACATCTAGCGGTGACCCAAAATATCCACATGAGAAAAAGTTCTCCAATAAAAGCTGGCTGCAGGGTGCGCCAATTGATTCAAATTCGAAATTTAGCAGGGTGTACTGCTTGTGGCCATGTTTTCCCCGCAAATTTGATAGACTGATGGACAAAACCACTGAATCCGTTGAATAAATATACATGTATACATGGATTAATTTATATGCATTGTTATACACAGTACTGGTATATAAAGGTACTGAAAATAACTATATTACTAGTATACACAAAATAAACCATATATCATGGCTATGGGTTCTAATATCCGAACATGACAGCTGAGAACTTGGTGTGAATTAAAGCGTGGTGGTTTCTCAAGCATATCTAACCCTCCACGTTAGAAACATGCCATTAAATGTCATAAGTATAATCTAGCTTGAGGACAGAAGTGATCCATAAAATCCCCCTTAATTCAACCAGGTCCTCGCGCGATGTATGGTCGATAACATGATGATCTAGGGGGATTAGAATTGTTGTATAAAAACAGCACTGCATGTAAATATAAAATAAAATAGTGCTACATCTTATTACAGATTATTGCCATATATAATCAGTGAATATACCGACAGTCTGACAAAATAAAGTTTCAGCGACACACTATCCGAAGAGGGGAATAATTTCATCTGTTACAGTCAATGGAGCAATTATCAATCTGGAAAGGTGAAATTTCTAAGTAATACTAGATATCGACATGACGCGATAACATATAACGTAAATGCAATATGGCCGCTGGCGACCATTTTTTTTATAGCTCTCATCTGATAGATCAATATCAAGATAAATATGAAGTTTGGTGATGATCGGATGAGTGAAGTGGACTGTGGTCTGTGCTAAACGGTTTAGTAATGCATAAAAAGATTCTTACCTTAATATTTTTATGTTCACTTTATAAACTTCACTGAGTCATCTTTGTCATGTATTGAGTTTGATATCTTTTGTTAACAGTTTATAAATCATGTATGTCTCATGTTTGTTATTTTAATTGATGTGTTTATTATCATTAAATAAAGTTGCATTCCTTAAAAAGATTCTTACCTCAATGTTTTTATGTTCACTTTATAAACTTCACTGAGTCATCTTTGTCATGTATTGAGTTTGATATCTTTTGTTAACAGTTTATAAATCATGTATGTCTCATGTTTGTTATTTTAATTGATGTGTTTATTATCATTAAATAAAGTTGCATTCCTTAAAAAGATTCTTACCTCAATGTTTTTATGTTCACTTTATAAACTCCACTGAGTCATCTTTGTCATGTATTGAATTTGATATCTTTTGTTAACAGTTTATAAATTATGTATGTCTCGTGTTCGTTATTATATTATATACACTTTATAGTGTGTTTTCAGAACGAAAAAAAAAATGAATAAAATCAACAAATTTGTAAATTTAAAAACTATTCAAACGTTGTTGTATTCCATGTCCCAGCCCGGACATATACACCAAATTTCAATAATATTCATTGAGAAACAACGGACCAAACGCTATATAACACCCGTATACATCAGACTCAGCCTCGAGTACATGTTATAGTAGGTACCGAATTGACACACGGCGACTGGGGCGAGTTGGCCCTGGAGCGATTAGGCCGATTAGGGCACCTTCTATAATTTACCGTATGTATCCGTTTACGCGTAGTTTACTTTAGAAAGTTCCGCAATTAATACCGCAAATAGAGCAACCATATTTGACAGAGAATGCCTCTGTTATTGATTATCAAGTTGCTATACATTAAAAACGACAAATTCACATGCTCGTTCAAGCGCAGTAGTCTATTTTCCCCATGTTAAATGACATCCACAAATACTAATAACGCTAACCTACTGCCGAATGTTTTACACGACAACTGTTAACATATTTGGGCTGAATTCATCTGACGCGGTATTATTCCTCAAAATAAACAACAAAACCATCGTTACTTGGAAATGTAGTTTGGGCTAACATTTACATAAATCCTCCACATCAATTATCCCGACACACACGTCAGATGAAAAGCAGCCATGAAGTAACCGGCCAAATTGGCCGAAATAATTGTTAATTTCGATAAGATTCTAAATTCGCTCCCATCCGACGGCATATTATTATTTAGGTCGTTTAAATGCTTTGATGTTGCTAGTTTATATCCTATCATTATTAATACCAAATTAACAATTTCTCAATTTTGTTTCATTGGGTTTAAAATCTTCGAGGCCGAATCACGTGACTTGTTTACGTTATGACAGTTGGATTCATAGTAACCCAACGTGTGATTGACCTAAGTACGGGAAATACCTGATCGTGTCTACTTCTTTCACAAACCCATATATATGGAGTGTAATTATATCACTGTTGTCTCAAGTCTATCTGAATGTACCAATTTAAGCGGTCCTGCTTTGTTTATTTCAGCTGTTGGCTCTCGATATCCAATTATCTCATTTGGGCATTCGTGGTTCCTGCTTTGTGTATTATTACCGTGCGTATAGTAATAGTTATTGCATGATCCCATACGGATACACTCCACAGTTAGACGTTAAATATCTATGTACTATGCATCGCTGGTACTGATTGGATACGCTCCTGTTTGTGTTATAGTGATGTGCTACATGGCTGCTTGCTGTCACATATACGGCGCCAATATTGAGAAGATATACACGTAAAGTTTGCTGCCCATTTACTCGCAAACATGGCATGAAAGGTTACTGCTTGCAATTATATTACGATAATTTGGGCGATCTGAAATAAACTTAAATGAATACAATAATAAGTCAGAACACCACACATTGACAAGCAATATCGCCACTGGCATGATTCTGTACCGTCCGGACTGTGCGATCGTAATCCACAGACAATCGAGCAAATGTTACTGTACTAGATGTGTTCGCATCAAACAAGTAACACTATCGACATAACAACTGTAGAAATTCCCTGAAACATATGCCCCGCAGAGCTGCATGTCGAGTTCAACAGTATAAATCTTTAAGATGATGTTAACCCTTCCATGACTGGACCTTCCTGAAATATTACGAAAAGCATGTACTGATACATTCTCTTATATATGCGTGTCTCCCATAGGGATCCTCGCATATATACGAGAATACATTGGCCTTGACATTGTAAACCATGCATTCTCCTATATATGCGAGACTCCGTACGGGAGGCTCGCAAATATAAGGAAATGCACTGGCACATGCTCTTTAATGCTGCACCAGCGCTGCTCCAGTGAAGAAAGGGTTAATTTACATTGTTTCAATATCCGTTTGTACAGATGGCTCACTTATATTCTTCCCAGTGATGTTGCCTGGGCTGTTATTGTAGGACCTGCTCGTATTCCATGAATAGTTGTATTAATTTTGGCTAAACGTACTGACATGAAACTTGTACTGTCGCAACAAGATAGACTACACAATAAGCATATTTTAATGATTGTTGGCACACTATTATTGAACAGTTGATCAATGACAAATAATAATATGTTAAATAGCAACTTTTGCGGAGTTTTCCTTTAACCTAGTTACCACACCCACAACAGTTGACACCCATAAATATTTATCCAAGACATATCTTCGGTTCCAGGCTAATACCGTAATTATAATTTTGGTGCTCCGAGCGATGTATTCCTCTACTACAATGCTCAACAGAAGCAAGAAGGACAAAGCCAAGTAAGTAATTGAATATTAAATGCCACCCAAAATTATTATGTTACAGCTTTGTCTGCTTTCATTTGTAGCATTTAAAATGTTCACTGCACATCTGGTTCTAAACATTTGATTTTTGGCTGTTTATATTCTGCATAGAAGGTAATGCATGTTTCGTCAGAACGTGACACTGCATACGTAAGTCCAAATAAATTTTTTTAAATCCATGTTCTCAAGCTACTGAAGTTTCGTTTAAAAAACATCGTCAAACTATTCTTTGAATATTTTTTTTTATAGATTAAAAAAAATCCAGCTTCCTTTACGTTATCTTGAGATATAATGACATGGGAGTAAAGTGCACTAACAATAAACGCTCTGCTTGAGATATAATGACATGAGAGTAAAGTGCACTAACAATAAACGCTCTGCTTGCTATCAATGGTTCAACACATGTATTTGTTTATCTGTTTTATTATGGTTTATTGAGTTATGGCTGTTAATAATCCTTTTCCCCCACTACATGGCTGCATGCTTTTTACAGGAGCGGAGTCCGGAGTATATGTGTGCTGATGCCTTTGCTTGGACTAACTTGGGTGCTTGGTGTATTCTCAGTTAATGAGGACCTGGTTGTATTTCAGTATTTATTTGCAATATTCAACTCCTTGCAGGTGCGTTCAGACCGTCGAAGTACAAGTACATGTACGTCCGGTGACAGTTATTTCTATGCCGTAATTATATGCCATCGTATATTAATTATGGAAATTAGTACGAAAAGTCCATTTGGTAATATTCTGGTATACTATTGGAATAAACCGAGTAATGTATAGGTAGTATGCTGGTCAATGGTTAATTCTAATGAACTATGGTCTAGTATGTCTTTTTGTCGTTTTGTTGATTTCGTTGGATTTTCCTGCTTTACTTGTTTATTTTCGGTATTCATTCCATGTGGCGTATATCCACATATCACGTCATCACTAAAATGTTAGAAAAATGTTAGATGACACACCAACAGTATGACTTCTCATACTCACGTATCGCTCTCCTTGGATTCTGAGACTGACAGACGTCATGACCATTATTCGTTTGTCGTGCCGCACGCTATGCATTCGGTTTGTTTTCTATCATTACATCACAGAAAACGTGTATGGAATCCCTAAAGCAATCATTAGGCCAAAATAACATGAATGCGTGTTTCTGGTAACGGGTCCAAAAATTATTTGCATTTTATTTTATTTTTCGAAAGTTAACAAACAACCGAACACAATGAGCAGTTATGAAGTCAGACATCAGAAATTGAGAAAATAATATAATGCGTATGCATGCAATAATATCCGAAAGGAATACTTACAAATAAATCATCTCCGATAAAATTCAGTTACATGATAGTGCACCCAACTGTTTTATTTCTTCACTGTGCACACACGTTTATCTATCACTGCTTTCAACCAGCCTTACATGTATATTACAATATATTAATAATGCATGCCAGGCTTATCGTTCGCTATGCGGGAGTAGTATGCCAAAAGAACCATCGGGATGTGTGTACTACTGCATGTAGTATAACTGTTTTGACTTAGTTAATGAGAAGACATGCATTATGTAGGCCTATTAATAGTATAACGAACAGCACAGGCCTACACATTTGAGGCGAATTACCGTTCAGTTCGCCTGAGGTTACCTACATGTAGAATAAAAATACCGTGAACGAAAAATAGTTTGCGCCTAGGGCTTCACGATATCCAGATTGCAATACCGACTACGATACTGAAAATGATATCGCGTATGACTAAATATCGCCACCAAAAAACGTTGATAGAACTGTTTGAGCATGATAACTGAAACAAGCAGAACAATTTATAGAATTATTTATTCGAAATATTTGGCAATGTTGGATTCAGTTGCTGATAATAATTATGAACAAACTAGCAAGTTAGCCCGAAAAAGCAATTGCAACAAGTTCCGAGACACTTGTGCTGCATTTGCACCAAATTTCGTCGAACTCAGCAAGTTTTACCCGATATTGCTTTGACAGGTATACAAAATAAATAGTTAACATATTTTCGTTGTTTATACGACGGAGACGTATACATGCATTTGTAAGTGACTGGTGTCATCGGGAATTACATACCAACAGCGTCGAAATATTTATTTGCCACGAATTTTGGAAATTGGTCTCAAATTTTACAATTTACGACAATCTTACGCTGACTGCAGGAGAGTATAACTATGTTATCAGTTACAACTAACATCGTGTCTTCGTGATGCATGTATTTATTTAAATAAATCCGTTGTTAGCAAAGAGAATTCGATCAGAACTTGTTTATCATCAATATAACTGTCATTCGGTTTGGTTGGCAATTATCACAATACGCAGAGTCGTTATTTGGTGGGAATCCCGATTCAGAATCCAAAGCCGATTACGGGGGCGGGGCTAATTCCCGATTCTAGGTCAGATTTTGAAATCCACGTGGTCTCCGAAAATATGTTTAATGTTCTCCCAGCGTCAAACATGGCTCATGTATTTGACACAAGTATCATTTGTATCTTATATTTATAAAGTTCACGTTTGTTGTGAAAGTCATGCTTTTCTTCTATGCGTATATACACGGCACATAATTTGCTGCCAATCCGACTAAATCGCATCTTTTTTTCAAGTTAAAGTGTGTTTATTGATGAGGGCAAGCATTTAATTTTAACAGCTCTAGGCCTACTGAATCAAATTCCGAAGATGTTGTGAAGAACACACGAAACTTGTCAGTTGCATAGGGACGTGACGACAGGGGTTGATTGGGTGTCTGCACCCCCCCCCCCCCCGACCTTTGGTACAATTTCCTTAGCTGTGCAGTCATTCATACGTGAGGAAAATCAGGATTCTTTTGACTAACTGTTCCAAATAATGATACGTACAAGCCAGCAAACGCAACAAACAAACCCGATTTTAAATAGACACATATACAAACTTATGACTAACTCGGGAGAGGGGGTGACCGGTGATCTGTATATATGTTCAACTTGTTTTTGGTAGTCATGTTGCTTTGCCATTACTAATTATTTATTTTTTCAGTGTAATAACATATGGGAGAGGGGGTACCCTTCAGTGAGTCAGCACTTGTCCTCCAATCCCATTGTATGTATAAACAAAAGTATGTGTTATATATCATATGTTATCTAAATTTGACAAATATTTTAAATAAATATGTTTAAACTAAACATTGGTTCATATCCAGCAGTTGGACATTAATTTGACACCATATATAGGTTGGAATTGTTCTCATTGTTTGATTTTTTCAACCAGTAAAAGTTGGTAATTTTCAAATCTTAGTGTGTGTCAGGTTGGCTATTTCCAAGGGGTGCAAATGGAATTCTGCGAACCTGTGAAATTGATGTTTGGTTCAATACAGAGACTATTGTGCAAAACGACTGCATTTAACGAAACAAAACATTTTAAACATGAAATTGCTATAAGACTAGATAGTACATACGTGTATCTGATAATCCATCGATATCATATAATCCTACTATTTCTTGAATAAGAAGAAACATTATAATAACGAATACAGCAGAAGACATCCGTGCAGGTTCGCATGAATTCGGTCAATGGTGACGTATCCGCCGAATTCGAAATCGACATGCGTTCGGGCGGTATTTTATGGATGGAATTATGAAATGGACATATGAAAGTGACAATGAACTCGAAAATGATTTGCTTTGCCATCAACCGAAGTGCTCCCCCAGCGTTACTATCAATAGCGTTATTATTTGGCTAATTTCAGTAATATTCTCCCAGTTTACATTCGATAAAACAAATTTGTCTCCGCATTTAAAATTCTTTGATATAGATCGTTTATATTCTGCAATAATTTGTACACGGGAGACGGATTCTTATGTTTTATTGTGTTTTTAAACTCCGAGGTGGCGAAATCTCGGTTTGTTTACATTACGAACATTTGAGTCCGTAATCAGAATCCGAATTCGAATCTGGATTACCACGATATTGAGATTACGGTCTGTTCGTTTACTGATTCTGCCAATTTCTGGTCTGTTCGTTTACCGAACCAAGTCGTACGGGGTCTAATCTGTAATCTGAATCCAGATTCTGAATCGGGATTCTCACGAGATAACGACTCAGTGGAACACTGTGTGGATAACGTAACTACCACAAGTATAACGTACTCTGGGGACAACGTATCGCCAATATCATGCGTAATATATTCTAAACATAACATCCTTGACTTGTTTCCTTTTCATTTATTTTCATGAAAAGGAATAATAAATCGGTTGATAAATATATATAACGATAAATAAATTCAAATTATCCATTTTCCCTTGAAAGTTAGGTCAGGCAAGGAAGGTACGAAAAAATGATGATATCTAAGTACGAATGCCGGGGTGTTCCCCTATCGTATTGTGGTAATCGCCAACCATTCGGTTAGATTATGCTTGCCAACTAAACGGACAGAAACTATTTAAATACATTACGTAACAATGACCGGACACTGGTGAGATATTTATCGAAAAATTGTGTTGCAGTGTGCAGTAAACTGCATGACCAAACTTTTAAAAAAGATCTGGCGATGATTAACAAGACTTAAAAAAAATGTTTATCGAAGGGTTTTGGGCGCGCGTTTTAGATTGGGGCAGGCGGGTACCGGAAACACACATTCAATTTATTTAACATTACCGTTCAGTAGATATTAATAGTCAGCGATATTGAAGATGTTAGATCGCCAGATAGATTTTCATTAAAAACTGAGTTTGAACAAAACGTAAACATCAGATATCCAGTGTCTGTGTATGTAAAGTCTCTCAAATATGAATATCCATAGGTATGTTAAAATATGAAAGTGGAGTTATTTCAGACGACAGTCGCCTTCTAATTCTGCGAATATCTTACTTTCGAATGTGACGCTTATCTGACTGACAAATCATCGATGAAAGAATATAAGAGACAATCGAGGCCACTGACAAAGTTGAGAGTTGCAGGTGGATCTCAGTATTGTCAGTCAAATAAATTCCCTGTGGCGCTGTGTACAGTAACTTGCTTACAATTGCTTATCTCTGAAAATTTGGTCGAATGGTGGATTTTGTTGACTTCTCAATGGCAAATGCGATTCGAGCATAATTTCTTGTATATCGTATTCATTTGATTTGCTGTTTGTGCCACCGGAAGAAGTTGTTGAATATGTACATACATAACGTTAGCCTGTTAAAAAAAATAACTATGTTATTTCAACTAGTTACTAGTTGTGAAAGGTGGTAGAATAATGTATTGCTTCTATTTTCAAATAGGCAGGGATGTTGAATAAGCACAAACATAACGTTAGCCTGTTAAAAAAAATCACTGTGTTATTTCAGTTACTAGTTGTGAAAGGTGGTAGAATAATGTTTTGCTTCTATTTTAAAATACACAGAACTGCTATCTGACTTTTATTATCTGAATTTATTTTGTTTTGTACTTTTTCAGGGACTATTCATCTTTGTTTTCTACACTGTCTTGAATTCTCATGTGAGTATATGACACTGTATGTAGGTCTATGAACACAGAACGGCGGCTGCGTAGTCTTCTCTTACGGATGTGGACATTAGTTAAGTCTGTGTGATATCTGGCATTTTATTAATGCACGAACACCAGAATCGACACATCTAGCGTATACAGGCTTAATATCGAACATTTTCGACCATGATGCTTGTTTGGCGTGGGGTTTCGAAAGCTTCAAACCGCTAAGGGACTTAGTTGAATGTATCGGTCGGAATTATCTGGGCAAGAAGGTACAATATAATATGTTTTACTTAGTATAGCTCCGAGTTAGCCACCCCGCCTTGTAGCTTTCGGGATCATATATAGCCCCAAGTCGGGGATCATATATAGCCCCTGCGTCGGGGAAATCCTGATCTACCACTGCTATAAATATCAAGAGAGAACTGGTAATTATTTAAATAGAACGTCCACCATATGGGTCATCCCACGAACAATTATTTTAAGTGGCCTGGTGACTCCGTCCAAGATAGCGGTTTATCTACATTCCGACTTAATTGGAACTCGAACTCAGTGCGGTCAACACGTCGGCAATGATTGGGTTGTCAGTGGACACATATTACATTGTCTGTATGATCCATGTAAAACGCCAAATACACGATAATTACATAGATTACATGCATGTGTGTATCCACCCTAAAGACAAGCGTGCAAAAACATGTGTTTTCTGCAATATATACTGAGTGTCCTTGATCTCGGCATAAAACATGAGTGATGTGAAACACTCCGGTATAGGGTGATCAAATAGAAATAGAGAGTAATCTTGTTCAAAGTAGTTATTTTTACAAATATGATATCCAAATTGACAACACCACGCACTGCCATTCTTATATATTAAATAAATGCAGTGACTCTTGATTGCGAAATCGTTTTCATTAATTTATCGCCGATAGATGCGTCCCGAATCGAGTAGTAAATACTTACAATTGAGCGTAGTTCCGAGGTTGGTTTCTATGGAGTGGTACGATCGATTTGCCTGAGATTTTCGGCGACGTCAGTAGAATGCCACATTCCAGTTGGCACCGTGACTCAATACTAACTGATCCGTATCATGCACCCGTACAAGTCCATAATATGTCTTTCAGAATTAAAGTGATTAAGTAAAACAGTTGATGCAATTGTTGCCTTGTGTCACTTCCCAGGCAAAGTCATGTATTCCTTGTTGATAATAATTTCATGATAATTACGGATGGTTATTCATATTCAGGAACTTTTTGTATCATGTGATTTATAGGTTAAAGAAGCATTCATCGCATGGAAGAGAAGACGCGGTCGAAAGCGTGGGAAATCTTACACCGATTCCAGTCTTGTACCAGTGAGTCATGTGTTTCTTCTATAGGTCAACTATGTTTAACCTTTCTACCAAAAAAAGCATACCTGCTATTGATAAAATATGGTTCTTATTGGTCGACCATTGTCTTGTTTGGACTGAGGCTTCAATTGTGACATAACAGAATCGAGTATCATGGTGAATGTTTAGTCGTTTCAAGCCAATCAGAACAGTTATGTTGACAGTGAGGAATCATAGTAAGGGGCTAACCGCATCGCATATAAGGACCAGCTAAATATTCACACGCATTATAGTATCGTGGCACACTCCTCTTTATTATCATACATGTCATGTATCCAAAAGTGGTTATCATTATTGTACATGAATTGTAAGTAAAGAATTTCGTTGGTGGGGTCATTGCTGTGTTTATTGTTGAGAAATTAGGTAGTAAATATTTACAACTGTGCGCAGTTCAGACATTGGTACGATTGGTGTGGTTGGAATTTTCGGAAATATTAGTTATAAACCGTTATTAACCGCTACATTCTTTCAAAGCATGGAAAGTTGCATGGGTGCTTATTGAATTGTTTATTTTCAAAGTCAACATCGAAGTTGCAACATGCTGCAACGTATATACAATCATATACAGAACTAACAATACATAACATGTATGTATATCAATACATTCATCCATCATATTGTATGGTATTAATGACAAACAATACATAACATGTATGTACATCAATAAATTCTTCCATCATATTGTACTGTGTTAATAGTAAAGGCAAATAAAGCTAATACATTCAGGAATATGTTTCTTCAATGGTGTATAATTCATATATATTTATTTTATATATAGTATAATATAGCACAAGCGGTAACTAGCCTCATGGAGTCATGGTAACTTTTTAAACGCCAATTTTAAGAAAATGCTCACTCTTTTCAATATACTAATATTTATGCTCACATATCCATTGTATTCACTGAAATAACTACATGATATATCTTCATCGTATCTTAAATTATCATGCATATACACACGCGTGCACGCGGTTTTATTCCCCACTGTGTGAGCGTGCTTAGATCATGCCACGAATCTCTACTGTGGCTAACGCCGGTACAGATCATATTCCACCAGTACAAAACCTGGGAACAGTTTGAAGTGTTGACAGGGAACCTTATGAAGTCGAAAATATTACGCGGGGAATATTTTTCTTAGCTGTTATCTGTTCTTTAATAATGTACTTCGCAGTAGGTAAATGTCCCAACTCCAAATTTCATGATTTTCTCTGACTTTTGTGAGCCGATATCGCAATAAACATCGAATGAATTACCCAGAAGAAATTCCATAATTGTAAGCGATGCAATAAATTTCGAGTTAGGACGTTCACCCACATTGAAGTACATTATTAAGGAACAGAAAATAACTGAGAAATATATTTCCGCGTTATTTTTCGACTTTATAAGGTTCCCTGTCAAAACATCAAAAAGTTCCCATGTTTTGTACTGGTGGAATATGATCTCTTAGGGCGTTAGCCAGATTAGAGATTCGTGGCATGATCTAGAACGTGATTGGATTGTCTCCCCTGCATGGAGGTGTGCGATGCCGAGTTATTCGTGTGTCATCCCGTATCGAACACTTTATTGTTCTCAAATCTAAACAATTGTCATTTTTTTCTGCATAATATGATTTGAAAACATTACGTTTTCCTTTTTTTCAGTTTAAACATGCGAACACTTCTAGTCTGGAGAAGAATGCACTACCGTTTGAAAACAGTGTGTCGTTATAGTCAATAGAGAAGGTGAGCATTATTTTTTTTATGACATATATCAAAATTATATATCGGACTAAATAAGCTCATGTTTGAAGAGGTGTATAGTCTCACGTTACCAGCTCTAGGTGTATTTTGAATGTATGTATAGATGCACATATATGAAAAATATCATAGCACGTGAAACCACAATCGGCGAGATTTATGAAGATGCAATTGTAATTTGGGTTTCGAGTAGCTATGTCAGACACAAGGTGAGGACTGTCAAAATTACTCCCCAAATGGATGACAGAATACACCCACCCAGTACACGTCTGTTTACGATATGGGTCCATCCAGCCGCGGGGATGTGATGATAATTATAGAGACTTTACGCAAAATCACTATTACGAATAAGGATAGGATACATTGTCCTAGTAAGGTGGACACCATCGCAACTTATATACGATGGTTATTTGGTGAGACGGCACATTATATGCCACACTATATTCAGTTACACATATTTCATGGAAAATGTAATTTGTGTCTCTTTCAGATCCCATGTTCTTATCCATTTGTTATACACCACACGGTTAATATTAGAGCGTCCCGAAACATGAGCGGGGGCACATCCTTCACACATTTGAACATACTTTAACTGATTGGGGTATATATCGTCTCATATAAGAACCCCCGAGCGTAAAGATCGAATGTATGACAGGGTGTTGTCCATATCCGTAATCATAATCGTTATTTTACGAAAGGTGTCTAATGAATTAGTAGATTACTTATACTTATATAAAAAGAACCAATACAACGATCGTTGTTGTGAGCTACATGTATAATACATGTATCTAAAATTATCTACATTTATTTTCAATTCACAGAATCGGCAGTTGCAATGATGGAGAACAGACAGTATCCCTTTGAGACATCGAGTAATGACCAATTGGCTCAGAGATTCTGCTGTGTTTTGCCGCCTAGTCACGTTAGGATTGGTGTACCCACGTGTACCCAGAATATTCACAGCCCACGTCACATTGAGATACACATGATTAAACATTATACGATAGGCTATGCAATGGATTACTCACACCCACCACTTTGTGGCCACTTGTATTAAATCTTGATTGCCTCTGTGGTAGACTGAATATTGAAGATGATCAACCGAGACTCTTACTAATTTAAGCTAACGTTTATCATTTGCATTTGTACATTTATCATCGTTTACACATATTATACTTACAATTAATAATTGAAAACCGCTATGTCATCTCATAATTACTCACAATTGACCAGGTGTGGAATACGGCATACCGAATTTCAGAAACGACACAGTTGCATGCCAATGCGTGTCTATGTAACCCAAGCTCGTCAACGAGTATTTAGTATAGATAAAAGGTGTCGATTTGATATCCTGTGCTTCAGAGGGCTGACAATGACAATTAAATATGCAAAACCGAATATGTAAACATAACCTAAATGGAAAGGAGCATTACAGTCAAGTGCATTTATTGTTTTACCGAAATTAATTTATCATAACATAATATAATAAAACATAATTTATCTTTGCTGTAATAAGTACATAAATCCATAGCAAGCAACATACTAAAACTCACAACGAATAAATAACAGGGAAATTGGTGAATTTTGTGAAATAAATTTGGAGAAAAAAATTGGTGACATCAATATATAGATATTCAGGGATGTATATACAAAATTCGAGTTCACTAGTCTTTCCAATGTTATATCCATTTTGTAGACCTTACTTTATATTATGTTGTTTGTATGGGTTTGTGTGCCTATACCTGCAAAACAACATCATGCAATTAGCTCCCTGGGTAAAACCATAAATGCACTGATATATAGTGGCACAAGAGCTTGAGCGTACAGCATCGAATCTGGTGCGCTCGGTGAAAAACAGATCGTAGACGAGAGCTGTATCGTCGAACATGACTGTGGACACACCTCTGAAAAGGAAATGCCGAGAATCAAGACAGAATTCAGTATAGCTATATAGTGTAATATCAAATCAGAAGTCATGAAAAAGTTCACTGACATACTATCTGACATAAGTGAAAGACTCGTGATCATTCGCCTCCCACAAAACCAGACGCGCACTTCGCCACAATTTTTAGTGCATACATACTCCAAATAATCAAAGACTATTTAAATGAATCATTCTATGACGATATGGGTCAAGTCATCCGTGCTGTTCCTACCAACGACAAACGAATTGTTATTGGTGCATCACGTGGTCGCCACATCCAATCGGCTTGGGTCACCCATTTTGGTTCTCAGATAGTACCAAAAGCTCGTTGGTATTTTGATCATATATAATACCTAATTATCGATATTACCAAACGCTTTGGTATTGAGACACGTATTAGTAGTCTTAAGTACCTAAACGGATTGTTATATCTGAGAATGTACAATTGACTGTTTAGAAGTGTTGTGTCCAATGTGAAGCATATGGGACTTGTGGCCAAGAGGAATAACCCAATATTATAATAACCAAAATGAGTGACCAACGCTGCCATTTGCAGGAAATATGACAGTGGGATTTGGATGACCGTGAAGAGCGTTTAGGTCATTAGTTACACGTTTTCCAACACATATTTCAAGCTAATTAGTTATGGCTGAACTATTGATCAGTCGCAGGTATGTGGCTACATTTCCTCTATTGGAGGTGTCCAACTTCGAATCTCGAGTTCGGGTAATCACATTAAAATTGTGCACACGGTTGAGTTGGTATATCTTCCTATATCAAGTGATGTATAGTTTCTTGTGTATAAAATAATACATATGGATCGAAGAACCATGCATGTCCGGAACGCTTCTACCAATTAATATTAATTTTATTTCGAATTTTCTGATATAGACATTCAATCAAATTGGGACATTTTACGGCTCGCGTTCGTTTGGAGCGTATCATGCGGGATAACTCTAACGGATGTTATGTTGTCAGACATGAACTTTCCGGGTCGGGTTCATTATTCCGAAGGTTCGCTATTCCGAAGGTTTGCTATTCCGAAGGTTCCCTATTCCGAAGGTTCCCTACTCTGAATGTTCATTATTCCGAAGGTTCGCTATTCCGAAGGTTCGCTATTCCGAAGGATCGCTATTCCTAAGGTTCACTATTCCTAAGGTTTTCTATTCTGGGCGTATATTTAACCAGAAATGAATCAAAATTTGCACCCCCCCCCCCCCCCCCCCCCCCCACAAAAACCACACGAGGAATGAAAAATACTATTACGATAATATTCACATACAGTATATTTATACACCGCATTCGAATTTCCAAATTGTCCCAGGTGTCGGTTATTAATAGCAAGAAGACAGTATCAGTTTATCGTTTATTATGGGAAGTTGAAAACACGATGGCTGCATGACTGCAATGACCTACATGTAAGAGATACAGTTTGTCCTAACTGGCAATCTGTATTTGAAAGAAACATCAACATTAAAGTCAATACAAAGTCACAATCGCAGTTTGGTTCATCTACAATTGTTGGGCTGCGTGACGTGAATATGTGTTGAGAAATAACGTCATACGTAATGACATTATTTCTCAAGGAAACCCACGAAAAAAGTAAAATCACATTTAACCTTTAAAATAAAAAAAAATCTTCGGAATAGCGAACCTTCGGAATAGAGAACCATCAGAATAGTGACCCTTCGGAATAGAGAACCTTCGGAATAGTGAACCTTCAGAATAGCGAATCTTCGGAATAGTGAACCGTCGGAATAGAGAACCTTCGGAATAGAGATTATATAGAATATATCCGCACACTTTGATGAGATCCTGCACATAATTAATTTGATAACATAATTATGTAGTTCATCTTTCCGTGTGTTTTAAAAAACTTCCCTAATCATGTTGGCCATACATGGATTTTACGACTATCGTAACTATCCGTCAGTTTCGAATCATCCCTATTGAAAGAGCCTACAAACTCGCACTGGAAAAATCCAAATTATTCATCTGCTGTTAGAGCCCGATTTTAAAACAATCGGTTTAAAATGAATTACGGGTGGTAGGACCATGAGGACGACCCAGCCTATAATTTTAAACCAACGATGAACATGGGGTTGGGTGTGGGGGATTCAAAGTTTTCAAAAGTTTTTCAAAACATACGGAAAGATTACGTTCAGGGAACTACATAATTATGTTATCAAATTAAATATATGCAGGATCTCATCAAAGTGTCCGCATATGTTCTATATAGTCGTGATGTCCTTCGTGGCATATATTATAGTTTACTATAGTTTAAATGGAGCCTTTATTCAGCGTCACAGGTGACTTATAATTAATTGGTTGTGGTATAAGCCCATATGGACTTATAGCTGCTATTATGTTGGATGGATTGGGCCACAGTGAAAACACATATATAAAGAGCGTACATCTGGTGCTGAAATAGGCCCATAGTGAGCGTGTTTGTTAGTTGATTTTTATATTTGTTTAATTATTTTATTGTTTTAATGAAAATTAAAAAAAACTAACACCGTTATAACCTCCGCCAGGGCCACGGTATCCCGAGTCACCACACCAAATTTGGTTGAATCGGACCAGCAGTCTGGGAGAAAATCCGGACAGACAGACAGACGGACGGACAGATCCTACATATATTGTCTTCGGCCTGTACCAAAAACTTCATTTGAATTCACACACTCAATCAATTAGTTATGCTGTATCACACAGCCATCACTTATCAATCCTATAAATAATTGGACATGAAGATGTGTAATTAAAAACGCATGGGAGACACACTTATATGTCATGTCATATGTTTTGGTAAGAGCATACCTGTTTATGATTAAATCATGGTCAGTGTTTTATAATAACACTCAATTCAAATAAAGATTAACTGTCATGTGGACTGTTTTTATGGAGATGTAACCGTGAGGTAAGTGGTCATAACTTGTGTAAAACCTACAAGTTATGACCACTTACCTCACGGTTACATCTCCATAAAAACAGTCCACATGACAGTTAATCCTTATATTTATATACATTGAGCGAAAAAGCCACTTTTGTAAATGTATTTAAATCGAAAAGTGTATCGTGACAAAACCAGCCCAAAATATCCCACAGCACCCTTGGCAAAAGTTAACAGGAACAATTGAAACCCGATGATTTATTAAGTCAATCCTGCGCGAATCCAAATGCGCCCAAAACATTACGCGTTCGTCTTTCCAAACCCAAATGACGTATCGATGTTGTTATGAGCTTGCAGATATTAGCTTTTGCGCATTCACCGAGAAATAATTGCAACTAGCCACGTGGGCGCCGACCAATCAGAATGCTGGATTTAGTGATGATCACACTTAGGATGTAAATATTTAAAGATATACATTAGTGTTTATTTGAAAACACGTAACAGAGTTTTAACAAAAAACACAGAACGTGTGTATTTTCCAGACACACTTAATAAACACTATGACATATTTATTATTTTGAAAATAAACTCCTGATGTGTTTATAAATATTTCATTCTCAATGACAAATAATATTCCAACATATTCGCCAAATGTGCGTTCCTCCCTGCTGCAGTACAACTAAGTATTTTGCCATGTCGTTAACTTTCCCGAACCCTGGAATGTTGTCTGGTCCCGCAGAATCCTAAATCAATGACGACATAACATTAATACACTATTACGGATGCTCTGCCCGATTTGACATCACATCAGTCAGAATGTCCTAATAGGATGGGCGATATATGCCTTGAAAACAGTAAGTTTTAACAGGGTTTTTTTTTATTTGTGACAGCCTTGCAAAATACCCATTGATTGTCGATTATAAAGAGCGTTAATGTTTTCCGCCTAACAAAAGTAGTTGATAATAAAGAGAGTTAGCAAGTTTTGTATATCGTGTTTGACCCTAATACATATGGAGTATTGTGAGAATGTTTCGCGATGCATGTGCCAAGCGCGTGTTCGGGTGTCAATTTCAAATATTTTTCATTTCTCTTTTTAAAATTGGCTCCGGAACTTTTGTCAAATTTGGTGACAAGTCGGAGCGTGGATCTCTTTTGAAAGTCGAGTTATGTCCATCAAAACTTCACATTAATGGGCTAATTGGCCTGACATAATTATTTTCTGGGGTATTGTGGTTGTAGGGTGTCAAATACAATAGGACATAGCATCTCTAACTAATAGCTGAAAAACAAACATCAAATAAGACACAATTGTATTTAAATTAAATGAAGCTACATATACTTGTTCTGGTTATGTGTGTAATGTGTTCTTTTTGTCAAGTATGTGTGCTGAAGGCTCTGTGTATTTCATGTAAACACATAATTGCAAACACATGGTTAACCCTTTACCCAACAAACCGGCCAAAATAAAGCTTCAACAGCCTAAAATATCTTCGGTCTGTCTCAATAGAACCATACACATATGAATATCATTGGAACCGGCTCCTTGACCACATTGTGATAGTTACAGTTATGCCCTGTGCCAATGCATTCTCTTATATATGCGAGTCGACCATAGGTCGCCTCGCATATATAAGAGGAGAATGCATTGGCCTAAAAAAAATCTTTTTTAACACTTTTTACCATTTTTTCTTACATTCTTTAACAATTTATAATTTTTAATGTGTTAAGCCAATGCATTCTCTTATATATGCGAGGCGACCTATGGTCGACTCTCATATATAAGAGACTGCATTGGCACAGGGCCGTTCTGTTGGGTAAAGGGTTAACTACCGAGTACTATTCATATTATAGGAATTAAATCTCATAAAAGGAAGTAATTTGATCAGCATCAAACTTACTCTGTTGGAGCCTTGATACATCTCTAGCTGCAGGCGACATATGTTTTCCTGGGTGGTGTCTTAGTCGTAGACGTCGGTTTAACAAATATGTTAAAAATATGTGCCATAATTGAGTACATGTATATTGGACATTTTGGAAAATAAAGATTACTTTTAAAAAAGTTCAAACATTTCAGTTTTTATTTAACATTTAAAGTAAATATGACAAAAACTCAGTGCACAAACAACGTACTATGACGAAAATATAACCTGGTAACATGAATATCCAGAATTCAGCATTTGCATTTCAACTCTTTGATAATTAAAACTTATGAGTTCTTTATCGTACCGATCGACTCACCCACTTCAAATTTAATAGAAGCGGCAAATGTTCACTGCTGGTAGATTTATACATAGCTACATGTATGTACTTGCTTTTTATTTTGGTTTGGATCCTGGAAACAGCTCCTAAATTTCACCGTCATTTGTATTGTGAGAAACACAATGGCAACGCGAATACATTAGAAATGAACGGCGGTTTCAATGTGGTCATGGGATTTTGACCGCGAGAAAAATTCAGCAAACTGCATGAACCCGAAGGGGTTCATGCGGAGTTTGCTGATTTTTTATCGCGGTCAAAACCCATGACCACGTTGAATCCGCCGTTTATTATTTATATTTATATACTTACGCTCTTTAAAACACTTCTCCAAATATGTCCGTTATTTCGTCAAAAACACTTTTTTCAAATATCTCCGTTATTTCGTTTATAAAAATAATTTTCTATTTCTATATTTCGCTCTATATTTCGCCCTATTTCGCTGTATTTTCCTATTTAGATTTTTCGTGCTATTTCGCTGTATTTTCATATTTCGCTTTTTCGTTGTATTTCATATTTCGATAATTCGCTATATTTGACATATTATGGGATATGGGATTATATGATAACCAACATTCTGATAGTCAATCGAACATCTCGTGCCACCCGTGCTCGCGATTAGATGCCACTAGCCATCCAATCGTGAACCTCGATTACATATTGTTTGCTATCAAATCCTTGGCGTATTGGCTGACTAGATACTCAAGCAGTCGGTAATGTCCGACAATCCCCGGTGATTTCCGGGACCAATGTGTTCATAAACCTATGAACGACATTGAAAGTGACGTCACGTTACGTTCATATGTTTATGAACGCGTTGAATAAGGGGCGTGTCTACCGTAACGCTATGGGAAAATCGGAAGAGATATCAGGTGTATGTAAATATAACAGGATGAGTATCTAGGTCACATTACCACGACTGGTTCCTTGCAATGCCGTAAATAATGAATGTGAATGGTTGAAGCGAACATCTGGTCCCAATCAAAATATCACACGCGGTATTCGTCGGGCAGAAATTTATAAATACTAGCAATTTAAAACGTCTGTGAACAAAAACGCATGATGCTTTTATATACCACAAACCACAAGTGCAATTAGGCCTAAATCTTTGTCCAGGCAACATTTTTACCACACATATATTTTTGAAGTTAAAATAAATATGTATTTGTATTAATTTTGACTTTACAATCGTGATCGGATTTCAAGTTACAGTGCTGTACTGGTGAATGTTACGAATGTAACCGTTTAAAACATGTCAAGTTATTTTGATTATAAACACTAGTGTTTTCATGTCTTAGTTATAACACATAATCCGTATATATGAACACTATCGATTTTGATAAAACACGTGACACGCTTATGTCTTATATTTTTAACAGTGTATCCTTGTTGACAGAACTTCACCGACCCTGCTCGCGACATTGCTCGGGAATGGTGCCAGCGGAAAACCGTAGAACTGTCGTTTTCCTTTTTTTACTTTTGTTTTATTTCTATGTTTTCGTGACATATTTTAAGGAATGCCCAACCGCTTCGCCGAATGTATCTGCCTCGCAACGCCATGTCACTAACTCGCGGCCATATTGGATCCACCAGGTCCGGTTCCGTGGTTTCAGATATTCATCCAGCCCCGGTTCCGTGGTTTAAGTGCTGCAGGTCAAAGTTCTGGAGTATAACATTTCCATATATGGAGCTTTTGAATAGTCATGACTTTCATATATTGAATTGCTACTCCAGAACTTTGAACACTAGCACTAAAACCACGGAACCGGACATGGTGGATCCAATATGACCGCGAGTTAGTGACAGGGCGTATTGAGGTGACAACATTGAAACATCATCATTGGATATCTCTCAGGCTGAAACGAGAAACAATGTGGCGTTTACTCATTATGCATACCATATTAGGAACAATTACAATGGAAATAAGCATCCCGGTTGTTTCTATTGCAACTATTAGGAAATGCTGCAGTACAATTGGAAATCGACTAAACTCGCATACATGTAGTTCGTGCTGTACAGTTCCCAGAATACAGTACTGCCGTTCACTAATGCGCTACAATAACCAATTTTTTAATGATAAATGTCGCAACAGTGGCAACATGTTATATACATATATAGAACCGGTGGAACGGCAGGGAATTGCACCATGGACGTACGTAAATATCTTATATTATCTGCGAAAATACACATTGAAACGGCTTAGTTTCGTTTTATTTTTCTCGACAACAGCTAATGAGCCGATACAACTCGTCTGATTTATGTAATTGGAAATATATCCTCTATGGAAAATACCATTGTATAACATTTCGATGATACCGAGAGAGTAACTAGAATATGAACTAGAAGACAACACACTTACCATGGTGTTGATTCTGAGGCGTATATATCACTTTTTCCTATTCCACTTCCGGTTATCGAATGTACAGAGTGGAATGAAACACCAACTCGTTGATGATTTAATGATTTTATGGTAAGCCTTCCGCATTACATTATAGTTGTCCCCTTAAAGTAACTATGGTGGGCGATCTGGAGGTATATTCTCGTAAATCGCGGTGTTTGACTAATCCGAGGAGTTTGAGAACAAGCCAGTGTGAAACATTCAATTTAGAGCATAACACATAAATACAAACAGAATCGTCTCACGGACTGTTCTCATCGTAACCTGATCACACATAAACATATATTGTTAACAATGTTCTGGTTTTAAATTCTTCCCCAGTGTGCCTGTTACTCTGCACTACAATGCGTTTCAAAATGAAATCACCGAGCATGAAAATGACAAATAAAGCGAGGTATATAACTGCATTGAAATCATTCAAACTGCTACACTCGTATGAGAGTAAATGATACAATAACAAACTATGCATGTTTCTGAATACATTGAACACAATATAATGTAGTTTTGCCCTTGAAAATTGGAAATCATGCGATAAGTTAACATCCTAACTTGTCAGGAATTATATACGGGATTAGTTTCATCTCAACATATTGTGCTACATCACATTCAAATATGACGTAAGTTTTTCTCTTTAGTATTGCTACATACTCAATTGTTTGACGAGAAGTGATGGAAGCCTCTGGATCAACGTCCCGATCGCCATTAGTTTGTACCCAAAGCTACTAAACTAACTTACGCATTTCTCCAATGTCAACAATCAGTAATCAAACTAAATGAACTCACATATCGAACCTGGATCTGGTAACACATAACACAATTTAAACTTATCATATACCATCTTGTTATTATAATAACTGCTGTAATTGTATGGGGAGAGGACCTATCTAAGTTGTATAACTTGTGCCCCAATCCCATTTGTACATTAATGATACAATAACATATGTTTAAACTAAAGAAATAGTGTGACACTGCAGGTGACTCAACCATATGCGGCTACTGCACACCTGTCGCATGATGAACCACTACTGATAAGAAACCATAGGGTGACTCAACCATATGAGGCTAGTGTACACATGTCGCGTGATGAACCACTACTGATAAGAAACCATAGGGTGACTCAACCATATGAGGCTAGTTTACACCTGTCGCATGATGAACCACTACTGATAAGAAACCATAGGGTGACTCAACCATATGAGGCTAGTTTACACCTGTCGCGTGATGAACCACTACTGATAAGAAACCATATGGTGACTCAACCATATGAGGCTAGTGTACACCTGTCGCACGATGAACTACTACTGATAAGAATTACGAATAGCTAAAAGTAGTCATTTTTGTTTTCGAATGGCCAAACATTTTTTTGCAGAATTAACGACTTTACGAGTCAGTTTGTGAGAAATTAGTGCTGCTCAAACTTCTTGAACTTCATGCCACTCACATTAATGTGATATGGTTCTGTTTTCCCTGATTATTTTGTATTTAATTGTGTTGCTATCAGTGTTCGACATATACACGTAAAGCCCACGTGGTCATGTTTGGCTTCTCGAACCCGTAATCGTAACTATACCGGTATTGCAAAAACGACAACTGATATAAAGAACACATATTTTAGTGACGAAGTACCCTATTCTTAATTTTTATCAGTAGTATAGTTAATTGTACGAAAGGTGTCCAGTAAGTATATAATATATTAGGTCGACAGTGAAGATTGTTCGATTTCTGAAAATCTTCAGTCTGTGATTCGAATTCGAGATCACGGAATGGGAAGTTAAACTGATCCGGTTCCTACGTGGTGGGAGATGTCACTTATCATGTTGTCAACGACATTCCGAACAAAATCGTCATAATACAGATGGGCATTTGTTTCTTTAAAGTGTCCAGTATTTATAAAAGGGCCATACTGTGACTTTGACTTTGCGTGACAAGTAGTTCGGGTCCGATTAATAGGCGACAGTTAGGTACCACGAGAGTCTCAATTACACTGTAGCTCAAATTTAGACATGTTCAGTTATACATAAGCAGTATTTTAATTATTTGTTAACGACTGTCTACCTCTTCCAAACCATAGGTATATTATGTATCTATAAATGCATAATAAAGTGCTTCATTCCCACAAAATATATCAATCAAAATAGCATTTTGCCCTGATAGAGAGGTAGAGAAATCCATCTAACTACACCACGAACTCGCCTGATGTTTTTGTTCTAAAAATAGCCCATAAAACTGTCCCGTCAGGTTGCAAGTATTATTCTACAAAAATCGATATAAATTAATTTTAACTGTTAGAAGCATTTCCGGACAGGTGACTTCGATTCATATTTATTATATTGTACCCGGGCAACTTGTTAGGAAGAGATAGACCATATTTATAGTTTAACTCTTTACCCAACAGAAGGGCCATGTGCCAATGCATTCTCTTATATATGCGAGTCGACCATAGGTCGCCTCGCATATATAAGAGAATGCATTGGCTTAACACATTAAAAATTATAAAATTGTTAAAGAATGTAAGAAAAAATGGTAAAAAAAAGATTTTTTTTAGGCCAATGCATTCTCTTATATATGCGAGGCGACCTATGGTCGACTCGCATATATAAGAGAATGCATTGGCACAGGGCATAACTGTAACTATCACAATGTGGTCAAGGAGCCGATTCCAATGATATCCATATTCGTATGGTTCTATTGAGACAGACCGAAGATATTTTAGGCTGTTGAAGCTTTATTTGGCCGGTTTTGGCCGGTTTGTTGGGTAAAAGGTTAACATCATTTTAGCAGCTTGTTGCTGACCGATTAAACATTTAAAGAACAAGACTACTGTCAGTGTTAGTATTCATCGACAACATCCAATATGAGTGTAAAGAATAGTTTATTTCGATTTTTTTACCATCACAATTCGCACATCACATCATATTATGCATCAGAACAGTGGTATGCGATAGATAGTTATTTATATGCGTGGAAATAATGGGACTGAGGTTGAGACGACAGACTCATCTCATCTCCACAATCTTTGGTAAAAATATTCAACAGTAAGTAAATTTCAAGCCCGTCAGGGCATCATTTGGAAATTATTGTTTATGGGGGGGGGGTCAACATTTGTATTATAGTTTCATTTTAAAACCATTTTAGTGTTGCATAATGTTTTTATGTGCTTTCTGTATATTTAAAATTAAATGGCCAATACTTCGAAGTTATCCAACTACTGCGGGTGTTGAATTTGACATTTATCCGTTATATTTGGAAAATTCAGACAGAAATTTCAGTTGGGTTCATTCAAGATTTATAAGTCAGAATTCCCAATTAGGACACACCAACGATGACCACATAGCCACGTCACAGCCCGACTCGTCGACTCTCTTTTAGTGATTTTGGGGATTTAACACACTTCGACCTATACTCTAAGGGGTTTTGTTTCATATAAAAATAGACGCAAACAAAAAATGAATACAGAGTACCTTTTGTCTTCTTGTTCTTCGTTGCCTTTCAGATCTAATCGTAGACGTTTTACTGAACTTATTTTAGTCAGTTTAACGTTTTCATACTGTGCAACATCGCTATCAACATGTGACCGTATTGTCAGGCTGTAGCATATTCCACGGTATAAACCCGTTAAAGTAACTGGCAGCTGTAACCAGTAACTGACATACCGTCGCATTTGTTTATGGTTCAACACCCTTTAATTAACATCAAGACCGTAGCTAATAACGGTCAGACCAATGGTGTTTTTATGTACATGTAAAAGTAAAAGATCTGGTTAAAACTCAAATTTATGTACATGTAAAAGTAAAAGATCTGGTTAAAACTCAAATTTATGTACATGTAAAAGTAAAAGATCTGGTTAAAACTCAAATTTATGTACATGTAAAAGTAAAAGATCTCGTTAAAACTCAAATTTATGTACATGTAAAAGTAAAAGATTTGGTTAAAACTCAAATTTATGTACATGTAAAAGTAAAAGATCTCGTTAAAACTCAAATTTATGTAGATGTAAAAGTAAAAGATCTCGTTAAAACTCAAATTTATGTACATGTAAAAGTAAAAGATCTGGTTAAAACTCAAATTGATGTACATGTAAAAGTAAAAGATCTGGTTAAAACTCAAATTTATGTACATGTAAAAGTAAAAGATCTGGTTAAAACTCAAATTTATGTACATGTAAAAGTAAAAGATCTGGTTAAAACTCAAATTTATGTACATGTAAAAGTAAAAGATCTGGTTAAAACTCAAATTTATGTACATGTAAAAGTAAAATATCTGGTTAAAACTCAAATTTATGTACATGTAAAAGTAAAAGATCTGGTTAAAACTCAAATTTATGTACATGTAAAAGCAAAACATCTGAATGGCATACTTTTTTGGTAACATGTGAGGCGTGAAATTGTCCAGTAACTTGTAAACTTGTAAACGCTGAAAGACATGTGTGCTCAGTTGTCTCTCGCGTTGGTGTTTTGTCTCAAGTGTCTCGATTGCTTTGCAGATTGTTTTCGTAAACATTGTGACATGCTGTGTCTTACATCTAGAGCTGTCGCATCTAAATTTTGAAAATGAGTTTAAGACGAAATGTTTCTCTTAATTTTTGGATAACTGTGCACTTGATTATATTTCCGCATATTTTGTTAAAGCAACACGATCAATGGATAAAAATATTGAGAAAATGGTAAATTTATGAATTATAAACAATTACTACTGAGGCAGATTCAACTATATAGAGAAGGTAACTAAACGCCAGAGTTATATATTTAATAACTACACATATACCTGAATCATATATCTGGATGCGTTTGTCATTTTCGGGTCGGTTGGTGGTTTCTACCCACAGTGAATGTGTTTTAAGTAAAATTAATCGTTTGTCCAGTGTGCGGTCTGACCTTCAACATTAAAACTATAGTCCAGTGCATTTATGGTTTCACCTCAAAATAATTGCAACACAAAGATTCTCAGTGGGAATTAGTACTTTAACCCATCACAAATAATATACTAAAAATCAACAAGAATCAAGAAATGCGAAATTGGTGAATTTTGTGAAATAAATTTGTCAAAATTTTGTAAAATACTCATTTTATAGCTTTTTAAGGATGTTTATAAAAAACTTCCTTTCACATGTCCTTCCATTTATATATCCATTTTGTAGAGTGCACAGCCCTGATTACAGAACAGAAAACCTTTCCTAGATACGTTCAGTATTTTTTGAGTTATGTGCCTCCAAAATTTGGAGTTTGTCTAATTTCGGAGGCTCAATTTCTCAAAATTAGTTAGAATCCATTTTTTATGGTCTTGTATTTTAAAAAATAAAGAAAAAATGAAGGGATTCCTTGTTGTTTTAGTCATTTCCTCTCTAGGTTGTGCAGCACAAAATATGATTTCTTTATGCATATATGATTGAGAGGACAAAAATATTCTTAAACAAAATGTGTGTTCCACCATTGTATGGACAGCCAAATTTGCCTGTGGTCCAGAACCGGCGTGATGAAATAGCATATTTGATGTCATACAAATCAATAATTATATATCCACATTCCCTGTCTTTCTCATAATCACTTAAGTATACATCGTTAAACACATTGTAAAGGAATTTCCCAAATCATGGAGTAGAAAATCAAATTATGGCCCTATTAATCTTTAGAATTGACTCATCTAAAATGTCATTTTGGGGCGTTTTTTGTTCATTTTTAAAGGTGTGTCGGCCCAGGCATCTGGGTAGATGGACGTGATGAGCCCGATGGGAGTCGACTCGAGCAGATGTGAATGGTGAATGGCGGTGATGTGCTCGATGGGACACGGCTCGAGCGACAGATACTGGTGGTATGTCGGCCCAGCATCCGGTGGAATGAATGTGATGTATGGATGTGGTTCACGGGTTAGATCCGGACCAGCAGGCCCCGCCCTCCGGCGATGTGACCGCACAGCAGCTGGAAAGAGAAATTAGACAAGCACAGCGAGGGAAACGAAGACATCAGCAGGAGCAGCAAAACAAAACACACGGCCCCTGGGAAACGACGGGGAAGCATAAACGACGGGTGGAGCAAGCCGCGGATGAGTAAAAGTCGCGGGGGGAGCAGAGGCGAAACCGAGGTAGCGGATGAGACATGAGCAGTTGGTGAAGCGGAGGATGTGATGAGCTCGATGGGAGTCGGCTCGAGCAGCAGAGGCCGGTGGGGCGTAGCCCAGGCATCGAGATGCGGGATGAGATGAGCCCGATGGGAAACGGCTCGGGCGGCAGATGCCGGTGGTATGACGGCCCAGGCATAAGCAGCGCATGAAGCGGAAGAGGCGATGATACATGAGTAGTGGATGGTACGAGATGAGGCGGCAGCGGCGGGCGGGTTGAGAGCGGCGGAATAAGAAGCAGCGGGCGAAGAAGAGGATGAGATGAGGTGAGCTCGATGGGATTCGACTCGAGCAGCCGATGCTGGTGGAGCGGCGGCCCAGGCATCGCGGGTGCGGTGAAATGAGCTCGATGGAAAACGGCTCGAGAGGCAGATGCCGGTGGGTGTCGGCCCGGACATAAGCAGCGCATGAAGCGAAGATGCGATGAGGCAGGTGTAGCAGGCGAGACGTGAGCTGAGGCAGGAGTGTGAGCGGCGAAGAAGCCGGAGCAACAGCGGGAGCCAACGCGGCGGGGGGGGGGGCAGAGGCGGCGGGGAAGCAAAGGCGGAGGATAGGCGGAAGCGGCGGCGATGTATAACCAGCGGGGGAGGCGGCAGCAGCGGTAGTGCCGGTAATGAAAAGCAGCGGGTGAAGCAGACGGTGAGATGAGCTCGATGGGATTCGGCTCGAGCAGCAAATGCTGGAGGGTAGCGTCCCGGGCAGCTAGGGTGCGGGATGAGATGAGCTCGATGGGAGACGGCTCGAGCGGCAGATGCCGGTGGTATGTCGACCCGGGCAAAAGCAGCGCATGAATATGAAGAGGCGGTGAGGTATCAGTAGCGGGTGAAGCGAGATCGGCGGGCGATGGCATGAGCGGCGGATAATCCGAATCAGTGGAAGGAGCAGGAAGCGACATGGAAGCGGAGTCGGCGGTAGAGGCAAAAAGGGGAGGAGAGGCGTTAGCGGCAATGAGGGATACTCAGCGGTGGAGGCGTTAGCGGCGGGTAAGCGGTAGCGGCGGTAATGAGAAGCAGCGGGTGAAGCAGAGAATGAAATGAGCTCGATGGGTACCGGACGAGCAGCATATGCTGGTGGTGTGTCGGCCCAAGCACAGCGGGTGCGGGATGAGATGGGCTCGATGGAGATTCGGCTCGAGCAGCAGACGCTGATGGCGTGGCCAACGCATCGGGTGCGGGATGAAATGAGCTCGATGGGAGACGGCTCGAGTGGCAGATGCCGGTGGTACGCCGACCCAGGCATAAGCGTGATGTGGAGCGGAAGAGGCATGAGTAGCAGTGAACCACGGGTGGGTGGAGAGCGGCGGGATGGCGGAACCGGCGGGTGGGACAGAAGCGGAAGGCGAGGCAGAAGTAGCACGCGAAGAGAAACGCGGAGAAGACCAGATACGACGGGAGAGGCGAGGGAGCGGGAGAGACAGGAGCGGCGGGAACGGATAAGCGGTAGGTGAGGCAGAGGTAGCGGGCGGGTGAGATACGGCTGGGGAAGCGCATGCGGGGGTAATGGGAAGCGACGGGCGGGTCGTAAGCGGCGGGTGGAGCGTAAGCTGCGGGTGGAGCGGAAGCGGCGGCGGGTGGAGCGTCAGCGGCGGAAGGTGCGTAAGCGGCGGAAGTACCGTAAGCGGCGGGTGAAGCGGAAGCGACGGGCGAAGCGGAAGCGACGGGCGAAGTGGGAACAGCGAGCGAAGCGTGAACAGCGGCGAACCGTGAGTAGCGGGTGATGCAGTGCCAGCGGGAGATGCAAGAGCAGCGGGTGATACAGGAGCAGCGGGTGATACAGGAGCAGCGGGTGATACCGGAGTAGCGGGTGATACCAGAGTAGCGGGTGATACAAGCAGCGGGTGATACAAGCAGCGGGTGATACAAGCAGCGGATGATACAAGCAGCGGGTGATACAAGCAGCGGGTGATACAAGCAGCGGGTGATACAAGCAGCGGGTGATACAAGCAGCGGGTGATACAAGCAGCGGGTGATACAAGCAGCGGGTGATACAAGCAGCTGGTGATACAAGCAGCGGTTATGCAAGAGCAGCGGGTGATAACAATAGAAGCAGGCGAGCAAGAGCAGCGGATGCAGAGCTCGATGGGAGGCGGCTCGAGCAGCAAAGCTGGTGGTGTGACGGCCCAGTCTTCGGATAGCATGGATCGCAGAGCTCGACGTGATGCGGCACGAGCAGCAGATGCCGGATAATGTGGGTCCAGACAGAACCAGCGTGTGACGCGTTGGCGGCGTGGGTGACCGGAGCAGCGGCTGAAGTCTGAGCGGCGACTCGAAGGTGAAGCAGGTTAAAAACAGAAACAGCGGGGGGAGGCAAGGGGTGAAGCAAAAACAAAACAAAAACAATGTGGCGGCGGGAGTGGTGTGAGCGGTGGGTGGGTTAGAGACAGCGGTTGGGGCCTTGACGGCGGTGACGTACAGGCGGCGGGAGAGGTTGAAGCGGCGACTGAGGCGGGCGCGGTGGTGAAGCAGAAACAACAAGCGGCGCAGAAACTGAGGAGTAGCATCCGCGGCGGATGAAGCATCGCTGGGAGGAGAGCGGAAGCGGAGGGGAGGAGGGGGCGGCAGGAGAGAGGCACCAGTCGCGATGGGGTAGCACCAGCGGGGGTGAAGATCCACGAACCGAGAAGAGACGCGCCGATGCGATGAGTACCACGGGGTAACGATGGGAGTTATGGACGCCGCGCGTGGCGGCGAGCCACCAGCGACAATAATGGGACACGCGACCGTGCGCGGCCGCCGGGGGAAGGACGACCGATAGAACCGATGGCCTGGCCACCGTAGGGTGGGAGGGCGGGGAGAATTTTACGTCCTCGCTCTGTGGACAAAAGTTGGAATGGACGGAAGTGACAATATTTTCTGCGCATGCTCGGAGCGGATAACTCTATTTGGCATGAGTGACCTTAGTTATCAGTGATGTTGTAGCTCTCGGAAGTCACACTCCGGTATTCTACGCTTATTGGAGCCAACGCGACTTGCCGCTTAATTGAAGACGTTGAGCTTGTATAAATTGCCACAAGGGTGATTCCTTGTGGCTTCATAATTATTAAAGTACTAAACAAGAATAATCTACACAAACTGGTATAAAACAACCCTTTGTCTCCAATGACTAGAATATGGTGACAAGATCATAGCCTTTGTGATTTCACCTACCCCATTATCAACATTCAAATTTGGAGTCAGTGTCTTGAAAAATATGTGAAATCCAGTGACTGTTGATTGGCATAACCAATGTAATCATATTTTTCCCAACATTAAGTGTTTTAGGAGGAACGTTCAAATGATTTTACACATTAAACACTAATTGTATTCATTGTTGTTTACTATTTGTGCACAAAAAAAACTTTAAAATGGACAAAAACACCACAAAACAGTCCAAAATGGCATTTTTGGAAAAGAGACAATACAAAGGATTCATAGGACCATAAGTTGATTATGGCACATATGTGTTTAGCAATTCCAGCACAGTGTATTTAACCTAGTATACGTAAGAGGTTATGAGATATACAGGACATATGTATATCAGTTTATTGAGTTGTATGACCTCAAATATGGTATTTCATCACACCAGTTCTGTGTCATAAGGCAAATTTGGCTAAGTCCATACAATGGAACACACATTTTGTTTAAGAATATTTTTGTCTTCTCGATCATAGATGCATAAAGAAATCATTTTTTTGTGCACAATATAGTGAGGCAACTAATACAGCAGTTCTCTAGTTTTTAAAATACTAGACCCTTAAATATGGATTTTAGCTAATTCTTCAGAAATGGAGGCTCCGAAATTAGACAAACTCCCAATTTTGGAGGCACATAACTCGAAAAATTCTCAACGTATCTGGAAAATGTTTTATGTTCTGTAATCAGGATTGTGTACTCAATAGAATGGATATCTAAATGGAAGCACATGTGAAAAGAAGTTTTTTATAAACATCCTTGAAAAGCTATAAAATTTTACCAAATTTTACTAAATTTATTTCACAAAATTTTGATTATTTTGATTATTTCCTTGTAGTAACAACATGAGAAAACCCCACAATTGTGGATATAACTATTTATTATATATTTGCCCATGAATTATAAGGTTTTAGCAGTGAGATATAAGTGATATCCCACTAGTGAGATATAAGTGATATCCCACTGGTGAAATTTCTGATGTATTGACATTCATTGGGGGCCATAGGCAAGTAACTAAAGTATATAATAAACAGAATATCCACAATTTTTCAGTGGATATGGGTTAAATCTCATTCGTGATGACAAAACATTTGAATTTCCACTCATGGCTAAAGCCACTCGTGGAAATTCAATGTTTTGTCGTCACTCATGAGATATAACCCATATCCACTGAAAAAGTGTGGATATCCTCTATATAACAATAGTTCCAAGCCCAGTTATGACAATATAACAACTGCATCAAGAGTTATTGTAGACTTCCAGTTTTCACTGAATTTTGGCAAATTTTTCAACTTTTTGACCAACATTTCGAAAATTTAATCAATATTTATGGAATAAAATGATACAAAATCTTGGATACAACTGTACCACAGTTTATCATTGTGAAAATATAACAATTGTATGTTTACATCAAGAGTTATTAAAAACAAATGTTAATCTCCATTTTTCACCAATTGTTCATCATTTTCGCAATTTTTTGCCTCAAAAAGACCATTTCGCATGTTCAGAATTTTGTTGATTTTTAGCTGAGTATACTCTATGATGCTCCCAACCAAAATAAAACAAAATCTCTTGTGTTGCAATTATTTTGAGGTTCAGCCCTATTTTCTCATAAATGCACTGGACTACTATGCCGTGATCTGCCTAATGAGTGAAACGACCATATACACGGCTTCGTTCACATCCTGAAAAACACCATATTTATGTTATTGGAACCTCGCTTTGGCCTTACATTAGTGGATATGGCATTCAGCTATCATGGCTTGTTATAAAAACATTATTATTGTTATTCGTTAATAATCATATCAATATATTTACAATAGAGACCTTTCGCATACTCACGTTTACGATTACGAATACGGATAGCTATTCGTAGTCGTAAGTCTATCCGTATGGCCAAAAAGTCCTTTCGGAAAACGACTATATACGCGTAAGAGTTTTGACGAACAGTACCATCATTATTTCGTACCACTTTTACAACTCAAAGCGTGTGTTTGGTATACAGTCCCTCAATACTTCACATATCGTCTCATTTGCAACAATGCGATAATCATGACCTGTTTATATTGTCAATAATTCGACCAGTCACAACGTACGACCCGGGATTCTCGTGATATATTGTGGAAACACAGGTATAAATGCCAGGTCATATGTGGTGGAAATACAGTTCGTTGTTAGCATGGATGACCTGATAGACGTTATGCTGATGGGGGAAGAGGGGTTCCTGAATTTCGACCTCACATCAACCACGACGTCACCACTTCAAGACCCTTCCAGTCCGCAATTTGATTTCAATGCGTGTTCGGCTTCAAACGCCTATCACCTCTTTGGGTTTAGGAAATCCGACATAAGGTTCATGTGATCGCTGATGTGCATCACTTCTGATTTGGTACTACAAAATCAAACAGTCGACACGGTAGAAGCGATGTGCATCAAGTGGATTTTTTTTGTGTCAGATATTTGACAAACCGGCAAAATTTCGTTGAACAAAATGTTGATAAATAACAGGTTTTGGGCAATTTTATACTATAGTTGACTGTAGTTAGCATTAATTTTGGGCAATTACTCGATTCTGATAACAGAAGCGGCATTTAAAAAAAAAATGTTGTTGTTGGAATCTGATGATATGGGGACATCTAATCGGATTGAGTACCTTTAAATGCCGCATTTGTGCGAGTTGTGTTTTTAAAATTCAAAATAAATGCAAAGAACAAACATGACAGAGACTGCTGAGCTCTGATGATGTCGATGGGTGTGCCAAATATTCTTTTAGTAACACCAAATCCATGTCAGCCGTGTATTTTTTGGCGACTAGTTTCATAGTGCACTTCTATTACTTCAAAGTTTTGTATCGCAGCCAGCGATGACTATCCGTTGTGAATAGCGATCTTATTTCGCGGGAAGCTCGAGATTCACGACGACGAGTAGAGTGATTGCCAATCTTAACAGCACAACGAGGTCGTAGCTCAATATAACTGGATGGTTTACATGATATACATATACAGTCTCGAACGGAGTAAAGTAATATATTGCAGAAAATAAATTTTAGGTGTTATTTGAGCTTATTAGAAACCATGAAATCGTAACCGTTATTACGGATAGTAAAATACGACAACGATTAGAAAGTACACAAATGTTGGTGACGTAGTACCCTATCCGTATCCGTAATCGTAAACGTGAGTTTTGCGAAAGGTCTCTATTCACCTAATATCGCGTCCGATTTCCACATAGCGTTACGATAGACACGCCCCTAGTTAAATATTCAACTATTACGATCAGTATACCTTCCGTATAGAGTTGAATCTGGCCCAGTAGTAATCGTTTACAATTAACAAAATTATCATTTTCTTAATATTCTTACCTATTTATCGCGTTGCTTCAACATAATCCTCTGAAATGTAATCAAGAGCGCACATTTATCTAAAAGTTAAGAGAAATCTGTCGTCTTAAACACATTCATCGCAATTTCGATTGAGAAAGCTGGGAATGAATGACACATCAAGTCCTGATGTTTACCCAAAACAAAACTGGAACGCGTGTGAGCTTACAATATCAAATATCAAACCGTAAGTGCCAAATTACAAATACCAACATACGTGACCCGCCGTATCAAATCCAGTCGTAAGTCGGGATTTGTTTTACCCTGTGCCTATGCATTCTCTTATATATGCGAGTCGACCATAGGTCGCCTCGCATATATAAGAGAATGCATTGGCCTAACAATTTTTTACAATTTTAATAATTTTTTATTGTATTCTTTAACAATTTTATAATTTTACCCATACAGAGCCCCAGACAAACATGAGCAGACGACACTCTTCTATATGCTTCTATATATATATGTGTGGGGCTCCCTGCAGGGTAATGGATGTTTTTTTATTTTATGTCCTAAAAAATGTAAGAAACATTTATTTTAAAAAAATGATAAAAAATTGTTAGGCCAATGCATTCTCTTATATATGCGAGGCGACCTATGGTCGACTCGCATATATAAGAGAATGCATTGGCACAGGGTAAAAAAAATCCCGCCTTACGACTGGATTTGATTTGGCGGGTCACATAGAAGCATCATAGCTCGTGTAATATTCTATAATAACTGATTTAACGTCATGACGCGTGGTTTTATTCCGGAGAATGGACGCGATTACAGGTTACAAAATAAACTAAGTTCAGTATAATGTCCACGAGTCGATCAGAAAGGCTATTAAGTTACTTCGTATTCATGTTTTTGTTGTGTATATCGCTACTGTTATATAAAACATAAAACCCTTTTAGTAGGTCTAAATTGTTTAAGGGTGGATACACACATGCATGTAATCTCTGTAAATATCGTGTATTTGGCGTTTTACATGGATCATATACACCGTGTAATATGTTTCCACTGACAACCCAATCATTGCGACTGTGTTTGACCACAGTGAGTTAAACTCTGAACCGCTGAAGAGCCGTTGACTGGGACGAAGTCGTCAGGCCGCTTAAAATAATTATTCGCGCGATAACTCAAATGGTCGACGTTCTGTTTAAATAATTGCCAGTCTTCTATTGATGTTAATACCAGTGATGGCCTCTTCCCCAACGCAGGGGGCTATGACCCCCAACATGCACGGGGAGCTATATTATCCCAGAAGGTACCGAATTCACCATTGCATATTTCCTCGACGGGGGTGTGCATGCAGCACCCTGAGTCCTGACACCCTGCTTTATAAATATCGTAGTCATGTCTGTCGTGTCTGTTTTCTACGAGTGATTAATCTAATATGCAGCAATTTATGCTATTCATATAATTATGAACATATTATACAGCTTTAAATTTGAATGCATGGTGTTGCTGTTTGTCTTCATTCGCCGAAAGGGTTGCCTAGCTACGAGTTCCCAACTAAGTCACCTTTCCTCTCTTGTGTTATACAGTTATACATGTATACGCAAAATTTACAACTATGGAATATTTAAGTAAAACATTATATTGTAATTCTTGCCCAGATAATCCCGGCTGGTACATTCAATTAACCCCCTTAGTTATTGGAAGCTTTCGAGAACCAGCCCCTCCCCCAATCATGGATTATGGTATCATCCTATAAAAGAATTCTGCATATTTTATTTTTTGTTTTGGATGACCCTGTTTCCAAGAAATGACAGAAACAAATCAAGTATAAAATCGATAGGCTCTAATCCACTTTTCGAAATGAATTATAACTCGTGAAAAACAGCAACAGATATCAGACAAGAATTACTCATTTCGGCATCCATGAAAGAAGACATGTTTATGACTGGCCTGAAATTTCTTGATGGCAGTTTGTTTGATATTGGCTTATAACTACTCACTGGTGAAATTGACCTCTCGCGCGCAGGTGATTAATTTTGTCAATTATTGGTGTGGCCATGTAAAATACATGTATTTTACATACAGACATTACATGCATGTGTGTATCCACCCTAAATCCCCAATATCCCTAATATTTAGTTCGGGATTTTGATAGTGGCGTGGCTAAGTGGGTGTCCAACTTGGCAATTCTGACTTGTAAATCTTGATAAAAACCCGACTGAAATGTGTATCCCAAATCTGCTGGAGAATAATTGCAACGAGGTGGAAACGTCACAAGACACGCCCCCTTTGCCAATGTCTTCATAAACATATGAATCCATAGGTTTATGGACACATGCATTGACCCCGGAAATAACCGGGAAGTGTCGGACATGAACGATCCGTAGACTGCTTGAGTATTCACCACGACTAGATTTGGCAAGAAATTTGTTTTGGACTGCATTCAATTTTGCTACCCTTCACCCATCTCCTCTGATTAGACATTAAAAAGGTCACACGGCACGACAAATGTTGTTATAACAAGTACAACATCTCTCACCATCCACTCATCGTTATGTTAAAGACTAACCACGACACTATGTTTATAATTCCTTAACTGCCGAAACATCGTGAACAATGGTGTTTGCTCATGTGCATAATTATGGTTTTAATTTGCAATTAAATTTGTTGTGCGTATATATGTAGTGTTGCAACCGACGTCAATTCATTTTATGGTGTAAGGTTTCTATTGGTCTTCTTATATGAGCACCGTGGACCACATGGAGTTGCACAATAACATTGTAATGCATCTAATATTGAATTACACAACCGAGCGACGATACAATATGTTTTGTGTTACAAAGCTTTGATGTTCAAATAGCCGCGATAAAGCCCGACATGATAAAGATATAATTATGGTAGAACGGCGTGTTATCTTGTCCAAAGTCGAAACTTGTTAGCTTTAGATATGATAATACTTTAATAAGCATGTCTACATTCACAATAGCTAAACAAGACATTGCATCACATGTGTTTACTCTACCTTGAAATTGCTTTATTCTGCTATCCATCAACCCCACAATTTGACCAGCAAAATAACGGGACATTAAATGGTTTACCGATCCAAAATTTGAATGTTTGGTTTTCTAAAAAGCTAGGATTCGAACTGCCCGAACTGAACTCCATGCGTTCAATTGAAGTTGAATAAATAGTTGGAAATACAGACACTCCTAGTTCATATCAGAAATGAACGGCGGTTTCAATGGGAATTTGACCGCGAGAAGGGGTTCACGCGGGGTTTGCTGGATTTTTATCCAACCACGTAGATTCCGCCGTGTATTATTTATATTTATATACTTGAATTCATTATGAACTAGGATTGTCCTAGTCCGCCTTTTTTCCGGTGGATGTACTATAGACGGGTAATTGAACAATAAAACTCAGTACTTACTTTGAGGTGATAATTCCGACGGGCCATTTGTACACTGTAAATAGTAACCACGTGACCGAGTTTGGTGGCCCTGGTACAGTTTCGGGTTTTCGTGCATTCGAAACAAAACCTAAATACTGCGCGTTTAGGCTTATTGAACTTGATTTCAACACATACTTGCGACGATTATGTTTCTCTCAAACTGTTTATCGCTGAGTTGATTATCATACAGTGTATTTGTTCTCGGTAAAACGAGTTGTACATGATTTCTTTCAATGTCTTATGAAGGGAATTTCAACAGTCCAGCAGTTGGTGCATGTTTGTAGTACACGGTTACGTAGTATGCATGCTACAACTTCGAACTGTTCGGTGAACTATAATAAATAGAGCATGTCTTGTCGTTGACTACGCGGGTATAGTGTCCAGTGTCGCGTCGCGAACTATACCCACCCCACTGGGCACTATACCCGCGTGGTCAAATCTAAGCAATGCTCTATTTAATAAATATGCCTCAACCCCTTTGAGTGAAGGCACGACCATTCCAACTTTGTCGCCCACATCGAATCATGCAGGGGAACAGTTGTTATATGTACTCCCGGTCTCAACAAATGGGTTCTGTATTGAAAATGGGGAGTGTTTTCCCTGTCGGTTATGGTCGTCAGTGTCTCGAATTTGGGCAATTCCTTAGAGGCACACACAGGTATAATAATGACAATCTCCGCAATATACTAATATGTTTAATCGATAGAAGTCGATAATTTTTGTGTCAAAAAGATGAAGCGTGATATCTACAGGTATAGCTTTAATTTCCTTACTTTATTCAACAGTGCATACATCGCCTTCGTGCTCAGTTTGCACGTTTTCTTCATAATCTTACATTAAATTTAAAAAACACCCCAAAAAAAAAAATTCCTTTACCGTTTCCAAAGGTTTACCATTGAATATAAATGTCGGTAAAATCTTAATGCTCATTATGTAGATAGCAATCGCTTGTTTGTGGGATGGCCACCAAAGCTTGAAATTCGGTGCGCGAATTTAAAACTGAGCGAAAAATAGTACGACTCCTGAATTTATACCAAACAGCGTGGGAAAATATGAGGGTTATATATGTTCGTGAGTTACACATATCACGGAAGATTGGAGTGATTACATTCATATTTGGACATTCAATCCCAATACCATTTAAAGCATATAAAGCGATAAATAATTGTATAATCTTCGACGTTTCAATGCTTGTAAAATTACACATATTTCAGAGTGAAGATGCACGAAAGCACGTCTCCATACCAACAACCCTGCATGGAGTGGCAACGTGGTCATATAACAGTCTGAGTTATTTATGTGAACCCAACTATTTAAAATACAAGCAATCAATTTTTTCGAAAGTCAGCAGCCTACGCTGTTTTGGTTTTACTGTCGAGCTCAATGATCCCCATAACTGTTTAGATATCAGAATAATTACTTGGATCATATGTACACACCTATCTTCACAACAAGATTATAATACAGTTATGTTTTACTCGATGTTAATTTCCGTCGTGATGGTTTTCACTACACACAAATATATCTTTAGGAGGGATTAAGAACTGACATTGTCATCAAACACGTGACATTTTCTGAAATATTTTTTGTCAGTTTTGAATTCGCGCAGCAAGGTGCGCGAATTCAAAGTGCGCTAATTAAAAACTGAGCGAAAAATAGTTCTGCGCGAATTTAATTACGAGTAAGGTAGGCTATATCTCTCAGTATTTGACTCACTTTACCAGCGCCAACAACGCATGTGTACCTATTTATTTATTATGGTTTAACACACAGAAATTAGAATATATTTGATATAATTAATACGAAGTTAATCAGCTGTCTGAACGGACACTTTAAATTAGCTGCCTAATTATTAGTATAGCATGTTAAAGTGATATAGCATTAGTATGTCGAGAATACCGTTCTCTGTACAACGAAATGATATCAGAACCTAATGGCCTAATCGTGTTGAATGTTTACAATCCACATTTATATTAAACACATTCTATAGAACCTTTGGTCTCATCAGTTTGGTCCATACCTTAATATTAAGGCTGACAAAATTTTGACTATATTGCACAATATGATAAAATAAAATAAACTTTTTCATTATTTTATCTCTATGGAATAATATGTTTCAAAAAGTATTTGATAAATTAAAAAAAAGTATGGTGTTTTTAATCAAATACATCAACTGGAAAAGGTGTTGGTATTGTATTTGTAATCATCAACTATAAAGTATTTGATTTAATGAAATTCTTTAGGGAATGCCGGCTGATACGGACCCTGGTCGATACAGAATTTGGCTTTTACGGACCATGCACCGGCTTTTTCAGACCCTGACTCATACGGACCCTGGCTGGTACGGACCATGGCTTATACTGACCCTGGCTTATACTGACCTGGCTTATACTGACCCTGGCTGATACGGACCCTGGCTTATACTGACCCTGGCTGATACGGACCTCCGGATATGACTGATATATTTTGTTCTTGTATTTGAGAAATTATTTAGAGGATGTAATGTAATTCAATTAGTAGTTGAAATATTAGTTGTAACTAATATTACAAAATTTCCAAAAAGACAGATTATTCCTCATGTATGCTGTGCATCAATTCTAGATCATATAGCGCACACAGGTACACATTTTTTCTTGAATGTTTGTTGAATGTTTTGTACGAGGATTGGCCAAACTCGAAACACCGTGTGAACATTAGGACAACGTATTCATATATATATCATATTTCCACCGATGGTTGATAATTAAAGATATAATATTGACACAAACAGTTTGTGTCAGCGTTTACCACTGTTAAATTGAATTGGCTAGACTTCCTGAATGAGATCACATATCGAGACCAGCTCGCGTTTCTTCCTGAATGAGATCACATATCGAGACCAGCTCGCGTTTCTTCCTGAATGAGATCACATATCGAGACCAGCTCGCGTTTCTTCCTGAATGAGATCACATATCGAGACCAGCTCGCGTTTCTTCCTGAATGAGATCACATATCGAGACCAGCTCGCGTTTCTTCCTGGATGAGATCACATATCGAGACCAGCTCGCGTTTCTTCCTGAATGAGATCACATATCGAGACCAGCTCGCGTTTCTTCCTGAATGAGGCCACATATCGAGACCAGCTCTCGTTGCGCGTGTCTAATCTATTATGTCTGATCAATGTATGCACCTTTTTTTTTACATAAAATTCTATGCATAAATTGTGTCACGGACGTGTGCTTTGACGGTGTTCTATAGATGCAGCAGATAATTATCTCTGTCGGTAGTAATTTTACCAAACAGCCGAAAAACTCATGTTTGGCGCTATATAAACCGTATGATGTTCAGTAAATTATGTTAACATATTTCATAAAGTAAAATATAAATAGCATTGCA
This sequence comes from Siphonodentalium dalli, assembly GCA_032622095.1. Classification (NCBI taxonomy): domain Eukaryota; kingdom Metazoa; phylum Mollusca; class Scaphopoda; order Gadilida; family Siphonodentaliidae; genus Siphonodentalium; species Siphonodentalium dalli. The sequence continues at coordinate 72,437,099 of CP136061.1, forward strand.
TATTTTTATTGAGGTCCGTATCAGCCGGGGCCAGTATAAGCGAGGGTCCGTATCAGTCGATGTCCGTATATAAGGCAGGTTCCGTAAACGCCAGTGCTCCATAATAGCCAGTGCTCGTATCAGCCAGGGTCCGTATCAGCCAGGGCCTGTACCAGCCAGGGTCCGTATCAGCCGCATACCACTTTAGGCATGTAAGAATCAGGGAGCTCAATGTGTTCCAAAGACGAGGAGCGAGTGCACCGTGGAATGCTACTACACTGCCAAAAATAATTTCTTAATAAGATAAAATATCTTGAAACAAGAAAAACTATTTCCTGAAACAGGAAAATAAATCTTATTTTGAGAAATATACCCCCAAAGTCTGCTACATCAAGAAAATTTAAGAAACTCCCACCAGACAAAAGATAGTTTTCTCAAAAAAGATAGATTTTAGTCTTGAAACAAGAAAAAATTTCCTTACTAAGAAAATGGCTTCAAAAATTAAATATATATTTCTTGTTTCAAGATTTTTTTTCTAAGTTAAGAAATACTTAAAGAAAATATTTCTAAACCAAGAATTAATTGTTATGTACAAATTACTGCTGTAATCGAATAACTGTAAAAGTCCGACGATAGCAAAATTGTGATCAAAATTTTGTGGTAAACATTGAAAAAGGTCCAACCTGTTGATTAAATATTCTGAAATTCATATTCATACTTAAATATTTGAACTACATGTAATACTACAGCTATAGGATTATATAATTGTTGACAAGTCACTCACTGTAACAGTTTTGTTTACATAACATTGGAAAAGGTCCAACCTGTTGATTAAATATTCTGAAAATGTTATTCATAGTTAAATATTTGAACTAATAATACAGCTAGAATTATATATTTGTTGACAAATCACTGTAACAGTTTTGTTTACATAACAATAGTTTCAACAGCTGTAATTTTGTTATTGGCAATCTGTCAGTAAGTGTTTTATCTATTTCTCAATGCGCTTAGGGCATGCTGACCTTTATACAATTTTAATAAAATTTTGTTTGCACAATATAGTGGGTCGCCATTGAGGAGGCCTCCCTTGAAATCTCCAGTTGGTGGTTTGCCACACCATCCCGAACTAGACAAACCTCTCTGGTGGCCCCTTGCATTGAACCTATTAATTAAACCGGTACTTCAAGCTGGTATATACCCCTCTTATATAAGGATGGAAGATGCTACCAATTTCAAACCGATGGTATTTCTTCAGAGTTGACTCTCTTGTATTATGAAAGCAAGCCCAATGAGGCCATGCACCTATTGTATGTTTATAACACACAAAAGACTATATCTTAGCAGAATGCATGTCTCTGATGATACAAACAATAAAATATCCAATTTATCCATAGTTGAATTTCATTTGGCTATATAGGAAAGCATACAATGTGGCTTTTATTTAGTTTCCACAAAGTATTTTAAGTAAAATATCCATCAAGTGATGTATTCTGCCTTGTCCTATATATTAAAATGCATGCAATGGCCATGAGAAATGCTTAATTTATTGGTAGAGATGTCAATCAGATAAGAAATACTGACATTTTAGGTTTGATACACCATTTCAGCTGGCTTGGCATCTTTTAAATTTGAAACCTAAGGGAATTTATTCAGCTTTGACTCTCTAAATTATGGAAGAAAGCCCAAATGAAGCCACTATTTGCATGTTAGTAACATTTATAAGGCTATATCTCAACAGAATACATGTCTCTGATAAAATGCACAATAAAATATCAATAGTTCAATTGCATTTGGCTATAGAGGGATGCATACAATATTGGTTTTATGTAGTTTCCACAGACTATTTTAAGTAAAATATCCATCAATTGATGTTTTCTACATAGCCTTGTATATTAAAATGCATTTAATGACCATGGGAAATGTTTAATTCATTAGTTGATATGTCCATCTGATAAGAAATACTGACAATTGAGGTTTAAAATACCATTTCATGGGATTATGGGATCATAAATATCAAACTAAGGGAATTTCTTCAGATTTGACTCTCTAAATAATGGAAGAAAGCCCAAATGAAACCACTATTTGCATGTTAATGACATGTATAAGGCTATATCTCAACAGAATACATGTCGCTGATAAAATACACCATAAAATATCCATAGTTTAATTGCATTTGGCTATAGAGGGATGCATACAATATTGCTTTTAAGTAGTTTCCACAGACTATTTTAAGTAAGATATCCATCAAATAATGTTTTCTACCTTGCCCTATATAGCATAATGCACGCAGTGACCATGAGAAATGTTTAATTTATTGGTAGAGATGTCCATCTGATAAGAAATACTGCCATTTGAGGTTTGATACACCATTTCAGCTGGCTTGGCATCTTACAAATTTGAAATAAGGGAATTTATTCAGCTTTGACCCTCTAAATTATGGGAAAAAAGCCTAAATTATGCCATTATTGGCATGTTTATAACATATATAAGGCTATATCTGAACAGAATACATGTCTCTGATGAAATCAACAATAAAATATCCATAGTTTAATTTGTTTTGGCTATACAGGGATGCATACAACATGGCTTTTAGGTTGTTTCCACAGACTATTTTAAGTAAAATATCCATCAAATGATGTTTTCTGCCTTGTCCTGTATATTAAAATGCATGCAATGACCATGAAAAATGTTTAATTTATTGGTAGAGATGTCCATCTGATAAGAAATACTGCCATTTGAGGTTTGATACACCATTTCAGCTGGCTTGGCATCTTACAAATTTGAAATAAGGGAATTTATTCAGCTTTGACCCTCTAAATTATGGGAAAAAAGCCTAAATTATGCCATTATTGGCATGTTTATAACACATATAAGGCTATATCTGAACAGAATACATGTCTCAGGTGAAATAAACAATACAACATCCATAGTTTAATTTGATTTGGCTATACAGGGATGCATACAACATGGCTTTTAGGTTGTTTCCACAGACTATTTTAAGTAAAATATCCATCAAATGATGTTTTCGGCCTTGTCCTGTATATTAAAATGCATGCAATGACCATGAAAAATGTTTAATTTATTGGTAGAGATGTCCATCTGATAAGAAATACTGCCATTTGAGGTTTGATACACCATTTCAGCTGGCTTGGCATCTTACAAATTTGAAATAAGGGAATTTATTCAGCTTTGACCCTCTAAATTATGGGAAAAAAGCCTAAATTATGCCATTATTGGCATGTTTATAACATATATAAGGCTATATCTGAACAGAATACATGTCTCAGGTGAAATAAACAATACAACATCCATAGTTTAATTTGATTTGGTTATACAGGGATGCATACAATATTGCTTTTATGTAGTTTCCACTGATTATTTTTTGTAAAATATCCATCAAATGATGTTTTCTACATTGCCTTGTATATTAAAATGCATGTAATGACCATGGGAAATGTTTAATTTATTAGTTGATATGTCCATCTGATAGGAAATACTGACATTTGAGGTTTTAAATACCATTTCATGGGATTATGGGATCATAAATATCAAACTAAGGGAATTTCTTCAGATTTGACTCTCTAAATGATGGAAGAAAGGCCAAATGAAGCCACTATTTGCATGTTTATAACATGTATAAGGCCATATCTTTGCAGAATGCTTTTCTCTGATAATAAAACAAATAACATATCTATATTTCATAGTTTAGTTGGCAAAACAGGGTGCATAACATGTGGTTTTAAAGTAGTTTCACAGACTATTTTAACTAGAATATCAATTAAATGATGTAATCTAACTTGCCCTGTGTTTTAAAATGCATACACTGACCATGATAAATGTTTAATACAAACAGCGTCCTTAATGCTGCACCAGCCTAACTCCCGTTATGAAAGGGTTAAATTAATAAACAAAGGTTACACAGTCATCCCCCCTTCAACAGCGCGGTGAGTGTGTTTTTTTTATGTAATATATGTCATATCCGGTATAAGAGCCCCCCCCCCCCCATTTCGTACGCTGTATTCCATGCCCTGTTATGAGGTACGCCATATTCCGGCCCCTCTGTTAGGAGGTATTCGGTATTCCAAAAATACCGGTATTCGTATACCAACCTTCCAATAAAACGATCATAAGAATAATACAAATGCGATGTTTGTCACAATAAATGCACGGTTTGACATACAGATCGTCGATCATCAATTTATATCAATTTAGACATGGACATGATGACCGGCGTTCGTACGGCAATAGAGAATTTATCCATATGGCTGTTAACTGGTATTTCGCATTCCACCCTCTGTGTTAAGTGGTATTATTCCGTATTCCAGGGGGTGGGGTGCTCTTATATGGTGTGAAGTTTACAACTAATGTGGCAGTCATGAAATTATTAGAACTGTTTGGGATATATACACCCCAATAACCCTGTCTTCACGCTCCTGTTGGTGGTGGCCTTATCAATCTATTGCTTCGTTGAACTTTTATTATTGCAAATTTGAGGTAAAAGTTCTTGAAGCGTGTAATTTCGTTCCACTTTACAACAGCGGCACAGTGATGTCTATTTTTTTAACCTACCGGCGCAGATCGAGGCTGGACGTTCATCTTACGTTTTCATAGGATACAAATTGATCGGATTTTAGGTAAGTGAAACTAATTAGTCATCAATTGAAGTGATTTCTCATTATGAACAGACTGTTACTAGTAAAATACTTAATCGAACAACAATTAAAAATGCACGACTTATCCTGTTTTATTCAAATGAAATTTGATAGTAAATCGGCCTAATTTTGTTTCCGTTAAATATTTCAGAAAATGGAATCCGTCATTGATAAATGAACATTTTTTTGGTCAAAATAGTAACTTCTGACGGACTATGATTATATGGCATTTATGAATCATATATAAAGGTAGCCCTACACAATATTCCCAACTGTGTTCCCAACTGCAAAAACGATTTTTAATGAATTATAAATTGGCCTAAATTCGATGCTTAATAAAAGGAAAAACTGTCCGGGAATGGCTATTTTCGTCTGCAAAATCAAATTCTGCCATAAATGCAGTGCATTATCGGTCGACATTAATATGACAATAGTTGGAATATTAAAAGGTCCCAGTTATTGAAAATATACATGTAGCTTATAAGGAAATTGTCAGTTATGATCAGTTATACCGGTACTTCATACCATTATTCTAACAAATGTCAACCTGATAGAATTCCCACAATCTCTTTAATATTGTCATGCCATGGCCAATTTAACACTAAGTGAACGTTCAGATTACCACGATACAATCGTAAGTGGAAATATTTCTGTCGTAGGAAGTAACCGCTCAACTGTGCATGCTCACCTCAAAATCGTAGGTAAAAAATAATATCATGCACTGTTTTATTTAAAAGCGAAATTGTGGCGTATCCTTGGTTATCCCCATTTGCGACGTAATCACTAATCAGTCATGTGTATGTAAAAATTGTGGCCTGAAGGATCGCATGATAGTCAATCACATGCTTTACAAAAAACTGTGATTTCATCATGTACGACATCGTAATCATGTGAACAAACTATCCACGATCTCGTCGATCCCGGTTCCTCCACTTAAGATTGTATCTTTCATCTGTACGTTCACTGAGTGAACATTCATGATTCATATGACTACGATTCAATTGTAAGTGGACAGATTCCCATCTTGGGTAATAACCGATAGTTGGACTGCGCATGCTCACGACATGATCACGAGTTATATCAATGCAGAATTGCAAAATTGTGACGTATCCTTGGTTACCTCCACTTGGTGAAATTTGCGTGTACGTAAAAATCGTACAAAGTAAATGGAAATATCATAGGATAGTTAATCACGTGGTTAACCACCGATATTAAATATACTCATCTGCGATGACATCGTAACAAACTATCCATGATTTTGTCAGGCCCGATTCCTCCACTTACGATTGAATTATGGTCTTCTGACATCTGAATCGCCGAAAATGCTAATATTGTTGGAAGAATGAACTTTACACTTGTTTTTTGAATATGTTTGCAAATTATGAAAATACATGCATCCATATCACATATATATGTACATGTATTTTTTCTTCAATTACAGAAATACCAGATTCATTAGCCATGGTGGATGCGGCATCATGCCCTCTCATCTTCAACATATGAAGATTGATTTCGCCCATGATTAGTCTTAAGCGTCGGTCCTGTCTAGCTAGACACGTGGCAATGAACAAATGACAGGTGAAATATCACTGGAAGTCTGTTCGCCAAAATACCAGTGGTGAGTTTATATCTATAGCTACCATGCAGATGAATATTTGTACATTGTCACCAATACATGTATATACCGCTATCCTAAAAATTATGGACCTTAAAAATGGGGGGGGGGGGCAGGGGGGCCGGAAAAAAACTGCAGACACAGGGTGGAAAAAACTGTTTTCTTCGGTTTGGGTACCCCCCCCCCCCCCCAAAACAGCAAAAACTGCAGTTTTTTTTCCACTGACCATTTGCCCCCCCCCCCCCCCCCCCCCCCCCAGAAAAATCAAATCTACCCCAGCCGGACAACAACTCGGTTTGACCGGAAACCGAAAAAAACACCTGAGCATACAATTCACGAGAAGGTGCTTGGTAACTTAGTTTAGATTATTATGACTAAAATGGTCATTGTCTACCAGTAGAACGCAGATTTGTACCTCGTGATGTCATGACATGTACAAACATGTATATTGGTGATCGCAACGCTATGTATGCACTTTAAAAAATGACAACTAGTCATTACCTCGACTTTGAAAAATCTGATGTAAATGAGATGAGTGAGATACCAGCATATAACTGTTTTCTGATACCATTGGAGGAGAAATTGTTTAATACATGGGATAGTTCTGCAGTAAAAATTTGCCATATAAGCGATCGCAGGGTAGAATTCTGCAATCGACTGGTAGACACTGACATAGTTGGCATTATTAAGAGGGTTAATGGGGTCAATATCACATGTAAACCAAGACAGTGGTTATCCAAAATTGTTTTATGTGGATTGTACTACTCATGTATATATGATTTGGATATTAAGGTTAATCCATATTCTATAAAATGAGAGAAAATTGAAGTTGTGAGTCTGAAAATACATATTTGGATTTTTTTTTACATTCAACCCCCCATAAATGAATAAGGACAAAATTTACGTGTAATTTTTTTACGCCCAGGTACCCCCCCACTCCCGGTACGTTGTGTCCCGCAGGGGGGGGGGGGGGATACCTGGTAATGATCGCAGTATATGATATCCACCACGGTATCAAGTCGATTACTGTTGTGGAGCACCATGCAGTTATGATACACCAACAAATATCACACCAAAAGTTGAAAATCAAAACAGCCACATGGATCTTGTTCAATGAACTTATATATGCATGAATAAGATGAATCACTAAATTATATTTTCATGCTTGTTTGTGTAATGCCAATCAATGCAGCATGACAACATGGATGGGTGGAGTTTATAAATTGACAGCCGAAACAATGTTGGCAACTTCAAAGTTCATTATGTGCTACATTTAACCCCCGTATATACAATACAATTTTTCTATCAGCGTTCCCATGTCCTATATTTGGAGTACTATATACATGTACATGCAACGAAGGCCATCCGTTCCACAGATATGAGGAAAAACACTGCATTTTATTTTCATGCATGCGAAACATGACAACATGCATATGGGGTGTAACATGACAACATGCATATGGGGTGTAACATGACAACATGCATATAGGGTGTAACATGACAACATGCATATGGGGTGTAACTGCGGTATATGCAGCGTTGAAACTGTACTAGTAACCATAATGAGGTGTTGGAGGTTACTGTGCTTTATATCTTTAATACTGCAGTATTAACGGGGGGGGGGGGGGGTACTATATTAAGAGGTGGCCAATTACTTTGAGTATACATGTAGCCATACCTCACACATGGAACAGGGCTTGACTTATTCTTAGGTACATGGAAAAATAGGTACGCGGAGCAATACATAACACCTAGTCTGCTTAGTATATTTTACATAAATATCAACCGATTTTGTGCAGTGTTGAAGCGGTAACCTTCTAGTACTGCTGTGTTAGAAGTTTCTGGTGTGAGACCACACAAGCCATATTTCTGAATAAATCCTGAAAAATTACCCACAATCCTGAGGTTAAGTGGTCACTTACTTTGGGCATTACTGTAATTCCCTGACATTCCCCCAATATATGACTAAAAGAAAATTCACCCTTTTGAAGTTTTGATATCGTTTAACCATGAAATGGCTCGAAAAAGATGTTTTATGAGATTTACGTTTGTTTTTTATTTAATTTTGTTTGTTCAAGTAGCATATCAAATGAGTGAAATTTTATTTTAGTCATTCATGTGGGTATCGTGAGTGGGGAGATATTTAAGGGGAGGTATCCTGTTACAACGGTATATGCTACTAGTACATGTACATAAGTATTAACTGTCATGTGGACTGTTTTTATGGAGATGTAACCTGTGAGGTAAGTGGACATAACTTGTGTAAAACCCTTTACATACAAGTTATGACCACTTACCTCACGGTTACATCTCCATTAAAATAGTCTACATGACAGTTAATCCTTATATTTATATATATTTAGCGAAAAAGCCACTTTTGTAAATGTATTTAAATTGAATAGTGTATCGTGACAAAAACAGCCCAAAGTACCCAATAGCACCCTTGGCAAAAGTTAATAGGAACAATTTCTCTTCATATTGCAACCAGGTGATGTATTAAGTCAATCCTGCGCGAGTCCAAATGCGCCCAAAACATTACGCGTTCGTCTTTCCAAACCCAATGACGTATGGATGGTGTTGTGAGCTTGGTGTTATGAGCCGTTGCGCATTCACCGAGAAATAACTGCAACTAGCCACGTGGGTGCGGACCAATCAGTATGCTGGATTTAGTGATGACAACACTTAGTATGTAAATATATGTATCTGTAGCTGATTCTGACCAACATGCAGCGTTTGAATGGATAACAATACTGTTATAACTGCCCCCCCCCCCCCCCCGGGTGATTAATTTGGACCGTACATCTTAATAATATGTACATGATTAGTCATTCCGCTTTTCTGATGTCATTACAAGCATTCAAATCTTATTTTTCAGACAGGAGGAGCTGCCTGATTGGATTGAGACATACAAATTTCATTCAAGGCCTGATATCTGATAACCAATCATAGAATCATGTTTCCTGAGTGTTTCTTGCAGATAATGATTACACTTGATACCAATATTATTAATTCTGTCCAAGACTGGATGAGGAAGGATTTCAAATGTTATTCGGTGTACATGTAACGGATACATGTAATCTAGATGTTATCGGTATTCGTCCATGCATGACATAATGTGAGTTGTTGCTTTGTGACAGTCCTGGCTATATACATGTACCATATGTATACCAATGAATGGTATGCACTGAATTCAGTACTGTGCAGTGTGCAGCGAAGGGGAGGCTTTAATATATAACCAAATGATGACCAATGTCGTCATCAAAGGCAAAAATGACACATCCATTCCTTCCTTGATGGAGACCGATCAGTGACGTCTACATTTTATCAGACTTAGTGGTGAAAATCTTGGCAAGTGAAGTTAGTGAATTCAATTCTACAACATACATGTACATGTACCTGTATGCTTCTGTATGTACCTGTATGAGTCTCAGAAAATGTGCACTATGGCATCCAGTGTATGCATAACCTTTGTTATACCGTACTTCATACTACATTGACCAGAATTTGGAGGTGTACCAGTTTCATATCTCTACACAAAGCACAACAGTACCCATGGATCAGTCTCAAGCCTTGTTTCTGAGCTTGTCTGAAGGATATGAACTTTTAAAGATATATTATGCACTTGTTCTGGTGCGTGAAACTGATCAGTTAGTACCAAGGCACTATGCCAACTGAAAGAAGGTAGCATTCTACTAACATAGCCGAAAATCGAAAGCAAATCAACCGTATCACTCCATAGAACACATTGTCTGAACTACGCTCATTTGTGAATATTTACTACTCGATTCGGGGCGCATCTATCGGCGATAATATAACGAAAACGAGTTCGCCTTTGATAGTTACTGCATTTAATTATGTATACGAATGATGGTGTGTGTTGTTAATTTGGATATAATATTTGTAAAAAGTACTACTTTGAACAAGATTATTCTCCATTTATATTGTATCACCCTATTGGAGTGTTTCACATCACTTTAAGTGACAAATTATTGCAGCATGTCAATATAATCAGATTCATGTACATGTACACACATACAGGCCTTAAAATCCATCACAGAATAAAAATATTCTGATGTTCCTTTATCTTTGTCAACCTGCTGTATCACCAAGTAATATGTACAAGGAGCTTAATGTGGCTTAGACATGTACCATACATGTACATTTAAAGACAGATAATCCGAGTTCACGCTCCTCAATTACCATTTCTTTGGCTTCAGGGGTAAAAATAACTTATTCGAGTTGAGGAACACACCCTTTAAAGTTCTGAGTTAAAAAATATAATTTTTTGAAATCTGTTATTTTTCACCACCATGAATATTTCCCGGCCTAGCAAATATTCAATGAGTCGATTGACATAATCTTGATACCAAGTTGCGATGAACAAAATGTTGATTTATAACACGTTTTGGAAAATGTTACACTAGAGTTGACAGTAGTTACAGTAATGCCCAAAGTAATTGACCACTTAACCACAGCAGAATTAAATGGCTTGTTGCCATTCATCGGAAAGCTCTTGGGGAGAGCTTTCCGATGAATGGCAACAAGTCATATTTCCGACTAAATCCTGAAAAATTACCCATAATTCAGCTGTGGTTAAGTGGTCGATTACTTTGGCCATTACTGTAGCATTATGTTTTGGTAATTAATTGATTAAGAAATGTTGTTCTTAGAATCTGATGATATGGAGACCATGGAGAGATTGTTTACCTTTAATTGTCAATGTTGACTTTAAAGCATACTAGTAACATATGTTATCTTTATTTTATGTATCCCTGCATAAAATGGGGTGATAAATTTATATTATACTCACATCTGGTCTTTTGATATTTTGTGAGTAATTTATATGAAAGAATGGCATTGCATGCTAGCAATTCTGATAAACATCACTGTTAAAATGAGGCTTGTTGCCATTCATCGGAAAGCTCTCAGAGAGCTTTCCGATGAATGGCAACAAGCCATATTTCTGACTAAATCCTGAAAAGTTACCCATAATTCTACTGTGTTTAAGGAGTCGATTATACTCGGGGGCATTACTGTATTCGATATCTCAAGCTGTTGCATACCGAAAAGACTTGGGCTAGTACCTGAACAGTAAACCTGCAATCTGCATGATTCATGAAACAGCTATTGAAACCATGCTGTATATACACAGAATTACACAATTTTGTTTATGGGTTTGTTGATATGACACGAGTGCTAGCGCACAATGACGGAATGAACAGCACACCCTAGAGTTCTATCTTTCCTCAATGGCACAAGTGCCGTATCAACAAATCCATTAATACAAGTGTCTTTCTGTGTTTATTACACATCACCCGTCCTAGAATATGTGCATTTAAAAATACAGGGTTACGATGTTTATTAAGGCACATACAGTGCTTGTTTTGTCATGTGTGATGATTTTTTTTCCTATCGTTTGAACTGGATACTCAAATAACAGAAATTGTTATATATTTTTTTAGCAACCGACAGATTTGAGGTAACTCTTTCTATAAATATATTGAAAATCATGTGTCGGGATGTAATTATTAGCAATCAATATAGTTTTTGTTGCATATATAGGTTTATACAATTTTAAGAGGCAGAACAAGATACAGGTACTTTGTATAGTTTCATTTCGCGAATGTACACAGTATCTTGTTTGGCCTCTTGCAATTTTAGAAACCCATAACTGTAACGAGAAATTGTTGATTGTATATTTAAAGTTTAAAGGTACGGGAGGCCTTGGCGGTGGGTATGCTGTGAAAATATTTCCACCGGTCAAAAACCGCCACAAACAGAAAGAATATTAAAATGTAGAAAGACTTTGTCCGTATACAAATAAGAAATATCGCATAAACAGTATGTTATTGTCATATGTTTGACCATTCTTATGTAAACAAAAGCATAAAAAGGTACTTTCCTGGTGTTTGTTTATATTATGATGGTAAACATAAAGAGCGTTCATTGTTGCTGAATTTTGATATGGAACAAATAAAGAGCATTTATATGATTTGTGTGTGATTAGCCAGTAACACTGTGCTGCCTTCTGTAACACAATCAGGCTCCTGCTTAGGTAAAATATAGTAGGTCTTTATGATAGCATGCTGTTTACGCGATGGTCATGGTATATATGAACAAAACTCTATGCGTTTTAATGTTTTTCTGTTTACGGTGATTGAAACAAATATGAATATTTTCGACAACTAAGGCCTCCCGTGCCTTTAAGCCCCCCTTATTGTCTCTATTATACATTTAACAATGATATTTACAAAGAAGTTTTTATATTCAGAATAAATGTCAATTGTATATTTTAAAACACAATTGAAATTATATATTAATTTAAAATTAAATGTTTTTCTTAATTAAGAATTGTTTTCTAATGTATCTTTCCTAATTGGGGAAAATATTCCTAGTTAAGAAAACTTGTTTTCCTTACTTAGATTTATTTTCCTGCTTGAGAAAATCTCATTCTAGAAAAAATTGGCATCACTTAAGAAAAAATATCTTGACGATATTTCTAACTATAGAAAATATAATTTCTTGTTCTAGATTAATTGTATAGCTTTCTTAAATTTCTAGCTATTCTCCCAAGATAATCGCAGTATCTTAAACTTATCTTATTTCAAGAAAAATAAACTTATGTGAGAAAAACAATCTTTCCTACATTAAGAAAAAAAATCTATACTAAGATTTTTTTACTAGGATTTTCTTACTAAGATTACTGTGTTTTCTTAAAGAAATTTTCTCAGACAAGAAATTTTTCCACCCTTTCATTTCTTGACCTAGAAAATATGTTTTTCTTATTTTTCTAGCTATTCTCCCAAGATAATTTCTCATTTCAAGATTTTTTTTTTCCTGAATTGAGAAAATATTTTTGGCAGTGTACACGGTGAAGGTAACCGAAGAAAGACCTTCACCTGATACATGCGACACGTTATTAAAATATTGTTCATTTGATTTGTACATCATATCTAAATTATTATAACTGGTGAATTAGTGGGGGAATGGAATTCTTTGAGTGGGAAATTTATTTAACTAGCTGCTATAGTTCTGGGTTTTCCCAGGTACAATTCTGCTGCGGATAGCCCTGTCATTCACTTGGGGATTTATTTTTAAAAGTAAACACATGACCTACGTGTGTGGTTATTCTTTAATTTTAGTGATCATCTGCACGGTGTCAATCTAGCTGGGTACACATCACTGGAGTGGCTCGCATGCTTCAATTCAGTGAATTTGGCTGAAACGTTAACTATCGTCTATGGGAAACCATTTAGTTCAGTGATTCCTATAAGAAAAATTGAAATTTCACGTCTCTCCATAAGTTGTTAATTTCATATATTCTGATTTTCAAATGCTAATTGCGACATTTTGGACAGATTTAAAGGAGAAAATGTTTGATTCATCTGTAGAAAGTATAAAGAAAGTGATAAATCTGAGAGTTACGCATGGATGGTACCATGAGGGGTGTGTATGGGGCCTACCCCCCCCCCCCATTTAGAGCATGCGTAGGCAGCATTTTTAAAAGGCTGGTTCGAATATTAACTTGAGGGGCACAGGACCGAGGGTCCGAGGCCCAAAGCTCCGCGTGTGAAGGTGCAGGATGGGTGTCCCCCTCCCACAGATGGGGGTCCGAGAGGCATCCCCCAGGGGTTTTTTTTTAAATTGAACCCAACGAGCGCGAATCTGGAGCATATTTGACGATTATTTTTGTAATATCTGCGCGTATATTAGAGAGGTAATAAACTGATGTTATGGATTTGATCTACGGATTATGTGAGCATATGTGACATGGCAGTGTCTGTCTTCATACATGATCATGTTTTGTCCATGTATGGGACCGCGTGTAATACTGACTCGGATAATAATGAACGACGATAAAACCCAACCATCCCCAGGGGGGAGTCGGAAACAAATTGCAGGCACGTATGCTGATTTTTGACTTTCGACCCTTGTTGAGACCCACCTACCCCCGCGTCCAATTTTGTTTCCGTTTTCGGCAGTTTTTATCGACCATTTTTGGACACCCACCCCCCTTTTAAAACTAAAACAGAGATTTGGGGGGGATTCACTGTAAAAAGCCCTATATTAATTTATGTTCATACTATTAGTCATGGATGTTAACATTGACAAGTAAATAGGAACAAGTCATTTTGGGGTCATTCGGTCAAAATAAACATGGCTGCCAGCAGCCATCTCGGATTTCAAAATCCAATCCATTAGCATGGACTACAGGCTATACTGTTTGTCTGATCATCATGAAATTTGTCATTTATGTTAATATTGACATATAGATGTGTTTTAAGCCAAACTCATTGCAAAAACCGTCAAAAAGACTTGCAGGAAAAATATTTTTGAGTTGCGGAAAAAATTGTTTGTTGGTCCTATCGATCACCCACCCACCCCGGCATACGTGCCAGGAAAAAAACTGTTTTCCACCCCCCTGACTGACCATCCCCAGATATAATCTGCGTATTATATCCCTTCGCGATCTTATGAAGTTATGTATACACTCAAATTTGTTATGTTATTGGCTGAAGTGGGCTATTTAATATATGGAATTGAACGACAGTCGGTCACTCATTGCATATAGCCCATTATCGTTAGATCTATATGCACGTAGAAAATTATATGTAAAGCTTGGAATGTCCTTAGTATTTATTTCCCTATACTATATACATGAACAAACTGTATTTGACTTGTTCTATGTACATGTAATCTATAACCCTGAGCTATTGCATGCCAACTGGAATTTTTAACAAAGTTGGGGGCCCAAATCCCGTCGCC
This sequence comes from Siphonodentalium dalli, assembly GCA_032622095.1. Classification (NCBI taxonomy): domain Eukaryota; kingdom Metazoa; phylum Mollusca; class Scaphopoda; order Gadilida; family Siphonodentaliidae; genus Siphonodentalium; species Siphonodentalium dalli. The sequence continues at coordinate 72,452,111 of CP136061.1, forward strand.
ACGTCCCGCTAATGGACCCTCGGAATATTGATCCCTCGGACTGTCGCACCCTCGGATTATCGTACACTCGGTCCACTGAACCATCGGACTATTGAACCCTTTGACCATTGAACCCTCGGAACTGCTCGGACTAGCGCGCTGTACCCCGGCCTGTATTGAACCCTCGGACTAACTATAAACGTACTGTTCCCACCCTGTGGCCATCGGATCTATCGAACAGTTACTGTACTGGGCATATAAAGTCCCAAACAACAAGGTTTTAATCGTCATCCCATACACCCACCAACTAATAATGTTATTATCTTATTGGTTGATAGGAGTGGGACTTCAATTAAAACACTGTTCTTGGGGGAACTTTATGTCCAGAAACTGTGTTCGAACAGTCGCAGTTCAAGCATCGTCCTCGGTATACTACGTGACCACACGGACTTGTAACACAACTTGACAAACAAAAATGTCCCCTATACATGTATTGTTTGCAAACACTGTGTCTATTGGTTGATAATCGCCAACGACTGTTAAAACAAGTTTGACATGCACATATTCATACAGCGTCACTATAATTGAAAGTGAACACAATGCTGACGTACCATGTACACTTCATACTAGCAACGTCATATCGTCGCATGATTGCTTAAGTGTTCTAACTCCATTTTTAGTCGAACATGAACCATGGGTAGCATTCGATTCGGCCTCACGGCCTGCGTTTGATGGAGCAAAAATAAATGTATACAACGCCCATATTCAAATAAAACGCCATGCAAATTTGTTCCATCTCCAAAACTACCCAGATGAATAATGCTTAAATGTTCTATGTGATTGTCCAAACGGAAACAATTATACTTAGCACATGACCAAAGTTATCGAATAGCGACCGATGAACTATTCACCGGGTTCATCTCTTAAAATATGTGCTCAAATAGGTAATTATTCCTCGCTGCTATCAACAAAATGCATTAACAAATCGTGTTATATTTTCCTTTTGTATCAATAACAAATCAGCTAATAAGAATACATTTTCAGTCGGCATGGATATAGAACAATGTAGCACACAAATACAATACAACTCACATCGACCAATGGGGTACTGGTTTGGAGATGGAACAGTCAAGCATTGACAACACGGTGAACACCCCGCTCCCTTTGAAGATGGGGCACATAGCCTATCTCCAATTACTAGACCGTCAAGACTGGGGTGATACGATTTTCATATCCATCCCTCATAATTCCCATATATGCGTCACATCTTGGTTTGGTCACGAACATTTTGGGACTATATCTGGAACTGTACTGCAAGATAGAGTGTAATAACCACGAGTCCCATAGAGAAAACCCCAACCACCGACAAACTACACTCGGTTTTTGTTGTTGTTGTTGTTGTTGTTGTTGTTGTTGTTGTGGCGAATGGTCACGTCTAACAGTCGACCTTTTCTGTGTTGTAAAATCTACTATGTCCGTCAATGTCGATATTGTCGCATATTTTGAGGGTTAATCGATTCTTTACAATAAAGTACAGAAAACTGGAGCGTGGATTTATGTGTCAATGTAATAATTAGGGACATGACAATCTGCGGGATGGGATGGAATATGGAATAGAATGACAATCTGCGGAACAGAATTTCAAATGCGTGGAACGGCCCGATATCTCGAGGAATACAGCACGTAGAGGGCTCGTTTTTTGGTGTCTACCGAAAGGCCGATATTCGCCCCAGCCACACATATAACCCCGCCACTGGCCGGACACCAGGGGTGCTATTCACCGGCTGGGTTTATAATATAGTCCAGGTAGTTTTACGAGGCGACGCTCAATGCGAAGCTATCGGTGGACATATCGATGGGAAGACATCGCCGCGCCATATAGGATTATCCAATCAAGGTGATTGGCGTCAATCATAGATTGACCACCGGTCACATAAACATGCTGCGTGTAACAGTACACGTTTGTACACATTTCAACAATGAGCAACCGAGGAAAAGGACGTGGGGCAAAATATACCACCGACGACATGGGGGGGGGGGGTCTACAAATAAAATCCGTAATAGGGCCGGGGTGGGTGGGTGGTCCAGAGGCCGAAACAATCGTACTTTTACAAGTACTGACCATGTAATGTTGTTTGTAAGCATGCTAGTATCATGTTTGTTGGTATATGGCTATATAGACAGCTATAGTGACTATTTAGCCTAAGATTTAGCAACATTCTGGATTTCACAGGATCCCGTCCCACTTCTCAGTGGAAAACCGTAATTTAGTAAAATAAATTAATGTATTACCCAGTTGTATTACCCGAATAAAAGTAATAAAATAAAAAAAACTGTATCACAAATACTACATGGTGAATACTCAATGATGACTAGATATCATCGACCCGATTGTTGCATAACATGAAATTGAAAAGGGTATCTCATAAATTTCTAATGTCTGAAATACTGTCTTGTTCTGGCATGCAATCAAATTCACTCCTTCTGGTTATTTCTCATCTTTAATGATTGCAAGTAATGTTAATTTGCAGCACTTATCCAAATAAAACTAAATTGGTTATGACGAATGACCGTTACTGTTTATTGTTCAGACAATCCCAACTGAAGGTGACGCTATTCTCCTTGAATTTACGAACTTCATCTTGAAGCTTAAATACTGCTCAACAAGACTAAACTACAATACTAATTGTATACTATTATCGCTTACAAATAGATGAACTGAAAGTTCAAACTAAATTCAAGAATAAAATCTGACTGAGACTATATACTGCAGACTCTTGTGCACAAATATACATACAAATGGTTGAGTTATAATAATGCAAAATGTGTTTACGGGTGGAACCAAGTTGGTAGCTCTGGTATGCATCGACAGGCAAAACCTGTGATATGCAGTAATATCTGCATACATCCTTCCCGTATCATTCAGGTCTATCACCATACCAAACCACTTCAAAATTCGACAACTCTTATATGGCAAAAACTTTTTACGGATTGAATTTCATAAACAGGGCCCATGGATAACTTTGGTAGACATTGGTACCCACAATCCGTGATATTATGCATATTCGTTCCCCATTTCTGGTCCGTCACATGTCATAGAGCATCAAAATATGACAATCGACTCTTGAGTTATGATGCAAAATGTTTGTACGGACGGACGCACGGACGGCTCGAAACGTCAACTTATACCCGCCGACTAATATCGGGGGTATAATAACCATATATCGATGTGTATACCTAACCAAAACAATTCCCCTCCTCACCCACCCCGGTGGATAAGACTAAAGAGTTCTTTGATCATGCGCAAATAATTGTAGAACCCCTGACCTGTTTACCACTATTTACACTGGCCAGTGTTCTCTGTCAGACTAAACACGCTCGATATATTAAGGCTATAATGCGGTCTAGGGCAATTTGTGACATACAGTGTACCTACACAATGCTTTATTATTGTTGTTAGATACTGGAAACACCAGGAAACACCTGGAAATACAGTTAATTTTTCGTTTTTCTGACCTGGGCCTTACCGATTAAGGATGTTATTGCTTGAGTCTTAATTTTACACCCATTGCACCAAAAAAGGATAGTGGAATGGATTAAAAGGCAGTTAACACAGTTATTGAAGAACGGCTAAAAAAACTCTGAAATTTTGATAAAAACAAGAGAAAGGGGGTGGGTCCCTAACATTTGGAGGAACAAATTTGCACAAATGGGGTGGTGGGTTTCTCGGGGTAGGAAATTTATTTTTGGGCCCTATATGTGCAATTGTTTTCCAGACTCCCCCCCCCCCCCAACTGCCGACGAGCATAACACTTTTTTGGGCATTGTGGAGAGGAGAATCAAAATATTAAAGAACAAAGAAACCAGCACCACTCACCAGCGCCGGAAAAATGATGCATGGAAAGAAATTTCTTTGGAAAAAGCAGGGAAATATCCAAACAGAACCAAAACACAAACAAAATTCTTCTGAGACGTTATCTTCTTGGCTCTTCATTTTCACACTGTGCTAATTAAAAAACCTCATTAATATCATTGAAACTCAATCTGCAGATATATAAACGCAAGCATGAGTCCCCACACAATTGTACCCAAAAATTATACCGCTATACATGCCGATTGTGGCCGGTGAGTGTTCATGAATTAGTCGTAAGACGGCGTCAATTGACAAGTGACAAATCTGATAGATTGGATCAATCACACCATCGACAGCGTGTGTCGTTTGCGCTAAAGCAAAGATACCTTTGCGTTCAGCCGCTACCATATAAACTACCTGGTTTATAAAATAGTCTCGCTTGGTGAATAGCACCCCTGGGGTGCTATTCACCAAGCGAGACTATTTTATAAACCAGGTAGTTTATTTGGTAGTGGCTGAACGCAAAGGTATCTTTGCTTTAGCGCCAACGACACACGCTGTCGATGATGTGATTGATCCAATCTATCAGATTTGTCACTTGTCAATTGACGCCGTCTCACGACTAATTCGTGAACACTCACCGACCACAATTGGCATGTAAAACGGTATAATTTTTTGGGTACAATTGTGTGGAATGAGTTTCAATGATATTAATGAGGTTTTTTATTAAGCACAGTGTGGAAATGAAGAGCAAAGAAGATAACGTCTCAGAAGAATTTTGTTTGTGTTTTGTTTCTGTTTGGATATTTCCCTGCCATTTCCAATGTCATTTCTTTCCATGCATCATTTTTCCGGCGCTGATGAATGGTGTCGGTTTCTTTGTTCTTTAATATTTTGATTCTTCTCTCCACAACGCCCAAAAACAATTTACGCTCGTCGGCAGTGGTGGGGGTGGGGGGTCTGGAAAGAATTGCACATATAGGGCCCAAAAGGTTTTTTCCGACCCGAGTGACACACCACCCCATTTGTGCAAATATTTCCTCCAAATGTTGGGGACCCACCCCCTTTCTCATGTTTTTATCAAAATTTTAGAGTTTTTTTTAGCCGTTCTTCAATAACTGTGTTAACTGCCTTTCAATCCCATTCCACTATCTTATTCTGGTGCAAACTGTGTAAAATTAATACTCAAGCAATAACATGGTTAATCGGTAAAGCACAGGTCAGAAAAACGAAAATAAACTGTATTTCCAGGTGTTTCCTGTGTCTACCAACAACAATAAAACATTGTGTAGGTACACTGTATGTCACACATTGCCCTAGACTGCATTGTAGCCTTAATATATCTGTTTTGTCTGACAGAGAACACTGGCCAGTGTAAATAGTGGTAAACAGGTCAGGGGTTCTATAATTACTTGTTCGTGACCAAAGAACTATTTAGTCTTATCCACTGGGGTGAGGTGAGGAGGGAATTGTTTTGGTTAGGTATACACATAGATATATGGTTATTATACCCCCCGATATTAGTCGGCGGTTATATAGTTGACGTATCGAGCCGTGCGTCCGTCCGTAGAAACATTTTGCATTATAACTCAAGAGTCGGTTGTCATATTTTGATGCTCTATGACATGGTGACGGACCAGAAATGGGAAACGAATATGCATAATATCACGGGTTGTGAGCACCAATACCTACCAGAGTTATCCATGGGCCCTGTTTATGAAATTCAGTCCGTACAAAGTTTTTGCAATATAAGTTGAAGTGTCGGTTGTCGAATTTTGAAGTGGTTTGGTATGGTGATAGACCTGAATGATAGGGGAAGGATGTATGCAGATATTACTGCATATCACAGGTTTCGCCTGTCGATGCATACCAGAGCTACCAACCTGGTTCCATCCGTAAACACATTTTGCATTATTATAACTCAACCATGTGTTTGTATATTTGTGCACTAGAGTCTGCAGTATAGTCTCAGTCCGATTTTATTCTTGTTTTAGTTTGAACTTTGAAGACATTGAAGAATGTCATTTCTCAAAGAATCTGAATCCATCACATTATTTCAGTTCATCTATTTGTAAGCGATAACAGTATACAATTAGTATTTTAGTTTAGTCTTGTTGAACAGTATTTAAGCTTCAAGATAAAGTTCGGAAATTCAATGAGAATAGCGTCACCTTCAGTTGGGATTGTCTGAACAGTAAACTGTAACGGTTATTCATCATAACCAATTCAGTTTCATTTGGATAAGTGTTACAAATTGACATTACTTGCAATCATTCAAGATGAGAAATAACCAGAAGGAATGAATTTGATTGCATGCCAGAACAAGAGAGTATTTCAGACATCAGATATTTATGAGATACCCTTTTCAATTTCATGTTATACAACAATCAGGTTAATGATATCTAGTCATCATTGAGTATTCACCATGTAGTATTTGTGATTCAGTTTTTTTTTATTACTTTTATTCGGGTAATACAACTGGCTAATATATTAAGTTTGTTACTAAATATTTCTTCCGTTGATCAAATGTTTCCTGAACGCTATTACGGTGGTCCACTGTGAAGTGGGACGGGATCCTGTGAAATAGTTACTCTAGCTGCCTATAGCCATATACCGACAAACATGGTACTAACATGCTTACACACAACATTACATGGCCAGTAATTGTAAATTGTTTGAAAAAAAAACCCATTTTAGAAAAACAATTACAAACACGATTGTTTCGGCCTCTGGACCACTGTGCCAATACGGGTACATATAACTCTTAAGACTATCAGAACGGTTTGATTATTTAATTATAACAAAGTCAATAATGTTCAATCATCGGCATCTGGGTTCCTCCTAGTTGAGTTTATCTTCCTGTCGTCTGCTCGGTTTATGGTCTTCTTCCGTCTTCATATGTTGGGCGTGCCTGCTTGTCGTCTACTCGGTTGAGTTCCGATTGAGTTTATCTTCCTGTCGTCTGCTCTTCTTCTTCCGTCGGCGCATCAGTGAGACGTTGTTAGAATCACAAGATCATAAAGTTTACCTTGCGTTTTCGTCCATGCTTCTAGCTGCTTTTCCTGGCATCCGAGAATTCTTGGTAACTGCTGTGTAGTCAGATAGAACTGGGTGTCGGGTCTCGATTCGTCCGCGTTCAAATACAGGGACGGTATTATTCCGGCTCGGTTCGCATTTCATGGTACGTTAATTGGGGCGTTCCTAGGCTAACCAGGCGGAGTAGTTATCCTGTATGCTCTTTAGACTCTTCTCCCTATCCATCACGCTGCGTTAGGTTTCAGTAGCTTTACCTGGCGAAGTATCTGGTCTCGCTAATCCCAAAATCGTTCTGTTTCCTTCCCAATTATCCTCCTATGCGTGTGTCGGACATGGGTACTGTATAGATGTCCGCTAATCTTTTTTTATGTCCAGTATTTCGCAATCTAGATGTAGCCAACAGTGGCGCCGATATGTGTGGTAATCGAGCGGCCCCGCGAATTAGAGATTGTCTGTTTTCTTCCCGGGTTGAAAGTTATGTCCCTGGGGTTGTCTTGGCACATCACCCACCCACCCCGGTCCTATATGCGAATCTTTTTTGCAGACCCCCTGTCGTCGGTGGTAGATTTTGCCCCACGTCCTTTTCCTCGGTTGCTCATTGTTGAAATGAACCAAATGTGTACTGTTACACGCAGCATGTTTATGTGACCGGTGGTCAATCTATGATTGACGCCAATCACATTGATTGGATAATCCTATACCGCGCGGTGATGTCTTCCCATCGATATGTCCACCGATAGCTTCGCATTGAGCGTCGCCTCGTAAAACTACCTGGACTATATTATAAACCCAGTCGGTGAATAGCACCCCTGGGGTGCTATTCACCGACTGGGTTTATAATATAGTCCAGGTAGTTTTACGAGGCGACGCTCAATGCGAAGCTATCGGTGGACATGTCGATGGGAAGACATCGCCGCGCCATATACGATTATCCAATCAAGGTGATTGGCGTCAATCATAGATTGACCACCGGTCACATAAACATGCTGCGTGTAACAGTACACGTTTGTACACATTTCAACAATGAGCAACCGAGGAAAAGGACGTGGGGCAAAATATACCACCGACGACATGGGGGGATCTACAAATAAAATCCGTATATAGGGCCGGGGTGGGTGGGTGGTCCAGAGGCCGAAACAATCGTGCTTGTAATTTTTTTTCCAAAATGGGTTTTTTCAAACAATTTACAAGTACTGACCATGTAATGTTGTTTGTAAGCATGTTAGTATCATGTTTGTTGGCATGTGGCTATATAGACAGCAATAGTGACTATTTAGCCTCAGATTTAGCAACATTCTGGATTTCACAGGATCCCGTCCCACTTCTCAGTGGAAAACCGTAATTTAGTAAAAAAATATTCATGTATTACCCAGTTGTATTACCCGAATAAAAGTAATAAACAAAATGTATCACACATACTACATGGTGAATACTCAATGATGACTAGATATCATTGACCCGATTGTTGCATAACATGAAATTGAAAAGGGTATCTCATAAATTTATAATGTCTGAAATACTCACGGTGTCTTGTTCTGGCATGCAATCAAATTCATTCCTTTTGGTTATTTCTCATCTTGAATGATTGCAAGTAATGTTAATTTGCAGCACTTATCCAAATAAAACTGAATTGGTTATGATGAATGACCGTTACTGTTTATTGTTCAGACAATCCCAACTGAAGGTGACGCTATTCTCCTTGAATTTACGAACTTCGTCTTGAAGCTTAAATGCTGCTCAACAAGACTAAACTACAATACTAATTGTATACTGTTATCGCTTACAAATAGATGCACTGAAATAATGTGATGCATTCAGATGCTTTGAGAAATGACATTCTTCAATGTCTTCATCTGACTGAGACTATACTGCAGACTCTAGTGCACAAATATACATACAAATGGTTGAGTTATAATAATGCAAAATGTGTTTACGGGTGGAACCAAGTTGGTAGCTCTGGTATGCACCGACAGGCAAAACCTGTGATATGCAGTAATATCTGCATACATCCTTCCCGTATCATTCAGGTCTATCACCATACCAAACCACTTCAAAATTCGACAACTCTTATATGGCAAAAACTTTGTACGGATTGAATTTCATAAACAGGGCCCATGGATAACTCTGGTAGGCATTGGTACTCACAATCCGTGATATTATGCATATTCGTTCCCCATTTCTGGTTCATCACATGTCATAGAGCATCAAAATATGACAACCGACTCTTGAGTTATGATGCAAAATGTGTGTACGGACGGACGCACGGACGGCTCGAGACGTCAACTTATACCCGCCGACTAATATCGGGGGTATAATAACCATATATCTATGTGTATACCTAACCAAAACAATTTCCCTCCTCACCCACCCCGGTGGATAAGACTAAAGAGTTCTTTGATCATGCACAAATAATTGTAGAACCCCTGACCTGTTTACCACTATTTACACTGGCCAGTGTTCTCTGTCAGACTAAACACGCTCGATATATTAAGGCTATAATGCGGTCTAGGGCAATTTGTGACATACATATCACTCTTAAAACGACTGTGTGGTAGAACCACACAGTTACCACACAGTTTGTGTAGCCATTTGATCGAGCACAACATTGTGTGGTGAATTGTATGGCAAATTATCACACATCTGTTGTGTGGCGGTGGCGAACAAACTGTGTGGATCGACCAAACAACTTGTTCGTTGTAGGCACACATTAAATGTGTGCTAAGTTGCGCACAAGATGGTGTGGATGCAGATGAACAGTTTATGTGTGGTAACTGTCCTACATAGTTGTGTAGTTGACACACACAAAGATGTTTGGTTCCAGCACATTTATTTGTTCGTTGAATGGACACAAATATGTTTGCACTAAGGAAACAATATGTTCACCGCTACCACACAAGATTGTATTGTTATTGTACACAATGTTGTTGGGCGAGACTACACATATGTGTTAATCACATGCGTACACATTTGTGTGGTTGATCCAAACAATAGTGTTCGCCGCCATTACACTATTTGTATTGTTATTGTACACAATGTTGTTGGGCGAGACTACACATATGTGTTAATCACATGCGTACACATTTGTGTGGTTGATCCAAACAATAGTGTTCACCGCCATTACACTATTTGTATTGTTCTTGTACACAATGCTGTTGGGCAAGACAACAGATATGTGTTAATTACATGTGTACAAATTTGTTTGGTCGATCCAAACAATAGGCTGCTAATCCTGCAAAAAAAATAATATTCAACGAAGAGTGTTTACACCGATATTTATTGGCCATACATATAGTTCGGCTATCGTTGGACGTTTTTTTTCCTGCCATACATATGAAATGTTATAGTCTACTGATGCGTGACGTGCGGCGCTGGACGTTTTCGAATATTAACTTATCAAACAGCAAACATGCATATCCCGGGGGTCCGCGGCCTTCTTTTGTGTACACAGCAGAAATCGTGATTGTCGAATGATATAGTATAGTCTTTAATTTCAATAATACAACGACACAAAACAAAACAGCCGTTTAACACATTCACATAATATTTTGGTCATCCGGCGAGATTTCAAAGAAATTTTAAACTATAAGCGTGCATGTTTCAGTTCCATCAATGGGTTTCACATCAATAACTAGTATTTTCCTCCAACTTGAATGTATTGGAACAATTCGAAAGTCAGTCTCTGCTATATATACATATATATGTATATTGCTATACTGGTTGGCTGTCTTACATCAGACTCCCCCTCACGTGTGTAGAAGAACAAGCTCTAAAACTAACTGAAGCTTTCTGAGATCCCTTGAACTATACAAGAAAATTAAGGGCTCCAAAGAATGTATATATATCGGTGCAATTTCTGGGGAGAAATCTCGAGTTCACGCAGAATAGAAGTCATCGCCTCTTGCACAGAAACCAAATTACAGCACATGACATCATCATATGTATACCAAAATCACTGATTGTGGAATTTGTGTCTAACTCATACATTCCACCGTGGTTCTTGGTTGGTTGACTAGAGTTTATCTGCGTCGTTGCCAAGGCAGTCATGTCCATATCTTGTTATTTACATCGACGTCGCACCGCGTGACCGCCATGATTTCACCATTGAACCTGTAAGCAGAGAAGTTATTTTGTTTATAACATGCCATTGTGGGAATATTATCTACAGTGTATGTACATCTATAACAGTATTATAATTCATACATTAAATAGCGCATTTTCAGAAAGGAATATAGTTTTTGAAACATGCTAAATATATACATGTACTACTCATTATAGCTTCACATAATGAATATTCGGACATTTTATAAATATATTTTACTTTATCTATATGGCCAGATCGATGCCCCATTAAGCACAAACTTGACACGGGAAATTTGCAATTTTACATGAGGAATTTTAGCTATATAACACAATACATTCATATATAAGGATTATAATATGAGAAACATGGCGAGTTTGAAAATAAGCCCACCTCCCCCTTTGTTATAGTATAAACGATAACTCTTCACCATGTACGTCACTTAATCCAAATGCTAATAATACTTTAATGACACATCTCACTATTCTGCAGTATTTATAATTTTAGATTATTTATAAGTTCATTATTTGCTATTATGACATTTATTGAATGACATAATATTCTTCACAATTTAAAGTCTTGGACACAAACGGTGGCTACATATGTATTAGATATACGACATCACCCCACCCGGCCCCTCCCTCGGTAACCTAATTTACGCAAGTTATACATAGCAGAGGAGCCAAAATATGCATGTTAATTTTTCACATCGTCTTGGTAAACCACCAATATAATGGACAAATAAATACCCAACAATTTGTTTCACTTGGTACATTGATCGTCCATTGTGGTATTTCAAGGTTTATTGCAACAGTGATGCTCATGATCATCATATTCAAATGAAATTAATTTGAAACACCAATTTCACACATTTTGTGTGATTCCGGGTGCCACATATAGAACTTCGTAGTATACGACTAGGCCATTCCAGTGGCATCCACAAGTCGCATTCAGGGACGCGGCTCGATGGTCGCCGTTGCCGGGGGGTGTCCACCTTCAAATGTCGAAGTGCACCCCACCCTCCCCTTGAACCATATTTGTAGAATTATATTTGCACACCCCCTTCTCGTTCTGAATTGTCCAATTGGTACCTCAAGCTTTCCAACTATTAGAATTTCCAACCAAATGGAAGTCTTCCACCCGATGGCCATTTTTGTTTTACCAAAAGTAGAAAAAATATGCTACTGTTTGTCTAAAAAAAACAACAATATATTTCCCACTCATGGGTTGAACTTATCTGACTGAACGGTGTAGAATAAATACAGAACACAACTTCTCGAATCTCGAATCTTTTATCGAACTCGTTGCGGACGGCGCAAATTTATATTTCGCTCGAGCTACGCTCTCGCGAAATATATCCTTGCGCCATCCGCAACTCATTCGATAAAAGATACTCGAATAAGATGCGCGTTGTGTTCTGTCTATATAATGCATGTGGTGTAAAACTTGCAACTTTGCGTCAGGCATGAAATTTCCAACTGTTGGAATTTTTAGTAAATTTTACCGAAGTTTGGGATAGGGTTATAGACACACCCTTCCCAATATCGCCCTATCGCCACGTCACTGGTCTCAGTAGATATTTCCTCTCATCTGCATTCCATATAAACACAAAAAACGTCGTTACTTTATCAACATGAGAACCTTACCGTGCAAAATAATAAAATTGTGGTTCTGGTTTAAAGCACGCTGTATAATATATAGTGTGCATGTGATGAACACACATTTGTTCAGTAAATGTCTTCACCATACAGTTGAATTTGTCAATTTACATAAAGACAATTTTCGAGCAGAAAAAATAGGTTTTATGCTTCGGAAAGATGCGTATCATATCCACTACAGAAACAACAGATAAACCCAGATAAACGCACAACTCTAAAATGTAAATATATGACTATGCGATAGGGAATTGTTGAATCAGAAAATCCAAATCAAGTTTATTATTTCGTTCAATCATGTTATACAAAATAGATACGGACATTCTCACACAGGTGAATATCTTGCCAATTTAAATATAATCTTACCTTAACTATAGAAATAATCGAAGAGACCGCCCGATATATCGAATTTCGAGATCCACCACAATCAACAAGACTCCATGTGTACACTTTACGGCAGCCTGTGAGCCTGTACGAAACAACGACGCGCGCGTGACCACCACGTGGAATTTAAAAAACCGACGTCACACACAAATATGTGTGGTGATGTACACATATATGTGTGGATATTGGGTGATACACACATATGTGTGTATTATGTACACATTTATGTTCAGATAATGCCTCCACACAGTCATTGTGTGGAAGCTGCCACACAGTCCTTTTTACAGTGATGCAGTGTACCTACACAATGCTTTATTATTGTTGTTAGATACTGGAAACACCAGGAAACACCTGGAAATACAGTTTATTTTTCGTTTTTCTGACCTGTGCTTTACCGATTAAGGATGTTATTGCTTGAGTCTTAATTTTACACACATTGCACCAAAAAGGGATAGTGGAATGGATTGAAAGGCAGTTAACACAGTTATTGAAGAACGGCTAAAAAACTCTGAAATTTTGATAAAAACATGAGACAGGGGGTGGGTCCCTAACATTTGGAGGAACAAATTTGGACAAATGGTGTGGTGGGTCCCTCGGGGTCGGAAAAAAAACTTTTTGGGCCATATATGTGCAATTGTTTTCCACCCCCCCCCCCCCCCCCCCCACTGCCGACGAGCATAACACTTTTTTGGGCATTGTGGAGAGGAGAATCAAAATATTAAAGAACAAAGAAACCGGCACCATTCACCAGCGCCGGAAAAATGATGCATGGAAAGAAATTTCTTTGGAAATAGCAGGGAAATATCCAAACAGAACCAAAACACAAAAAAAATTCTTCTGAGACGTTATCATCTTGGCTCTTCATTTTCACACTGTGCTAATTAAAAAACCTCATTAATATCATTGAAACTCATTCTGCAGATACATAAACGCAAGCATGAGTCTCCACACAATTGTACCCAAACATTATACCGCTACACATGCCGATTGTGGCCGGTGAGTGTTCATGAATTGGTCGTAATACGGCGTCAATTGACAAGTGACAAATCTGATAGATTGGATCAATCACACCATCGACAGCGTGTGTCGTTTGCGCTAAAGCAAAGATACCTTTGCGTTCAGCCGCTACCATATAAACTACCTGGTTTATAAAATAGTCTCGCTTGGTGAATAGCACCCCAGAAGTTGCAGTATTCGGTCGACAACTGACCTAACATAAAATTGTCGAAATCAAGGCCGTGGAACAGCGTGGAATAGCTGTATAAATGCATTTTTACAGCGATAACGCTATGCCCACAAGCAAAGTTGGTATTAAAATTAAGTTTTGCACAACAAAAATATATTAATTCGAGCGAAGCTGTGATTTATGCACATCTAGAGACCGATTAACCCACCCATGCGAAGGTGCCACGAAACACTGAAAATTGCGTTCGACATCAATGTTTAGAATTTAGATTTCTCGATGAATACTGCGCATTCGTTTTTAGCTACAATATGGCTGTTTAGTACGAATACTGTAGTGGCGAAAAAGCAAACACGCGCTGATGAAAACAGCTAAAAATAGACTCGGTGTCTACAATAACAGGATCGATTTCAGCTGATATATTCCATATAATGGGGCGTATAGTATATCAAAATGTAGGATTAGACACAGGGAACGTAATTTTATCCAAATGGGTCCACTACGCAGTGAAATAGTTACACGTTTTACACTGGGCTGTGTGCCAACACTCTAATGTGAAATGGATAATAAAATGACAAACTATTTGGGATATTTCTCTATTTGAGTTAAAAGTACAAGGGATGGAAATCTAACGATTTTACATCCATGAAATTGTATTCTCAATTAGTTGTGTTCCTTTAATTATATATACATTGTTTACCTATACGTTGCTTCGTTGTTGTTCATTTAGTGGTTTTCACATACACATGTATGACGCTCGTATACACGTACATATATCAATCCGCTGGAATGTGCGCAGTTGAACCACGGACCATAAACCTAAGATGCAAGTTTCACACCAACGGTCAACTATATATGATGGCTTGGTTTTTATTAGACAATTCGCTGATTTTCTACTACACAACGGGACATGACAATCTGCGGGATGGGATGGGATATGGGACAAAACGACAATCTGCGGGACATAATTTCAAATTGCGTGGGACGGCCGATATCTCGAGGAATACAGGGCGCAGGGGGGCTCATTTTGGTGTCTAACGAAAGGTCCACATTCGCCCTACTCACACATATTAACCCCACCACTGACCGGACATCAGAAGTTGCATTATTTGATCGACAACTGACCTAACATGGGGTGGAATTTGGGATAGAATGACAATCTGCGGGACAGGATTTTCAAATTGCGTGGGACGGCCGAAATCTCGAGGAATACAACGCGTAGAGGGCTACTTTTGGTTTCTAACGAAAGGTCCACATTCGCCCTATCCACACATATTAACCCCGCCACTGACCGGACACCGGAAGTTACATTATTCGTCGACAACTGACCTAACATAAAATTCCACAAACACGAAAAACTGCGTTCGACATTAATGTTTAGAATTTAGATTTCTCGTTGATTACAATAGCAAACAACAAGTTTTAGGTATCAAATAACGCAGTGGAATACTGTGCATTCGTTTTTAGCTACAATATGGCTGTTTTAGTGCGAATATTGTAATAGCGAATACGCAAACACGCTCCGATAAAACAGCTAAAAATAGACTCGATGTTTACAATTACAGGATCGATTTCAGCCGGTATATTCAATATAATGGGGCGTATAGTATATCAAAATGTATAATTAGACACGGGGAATGTATTTTTTTCCATATGGGTCCAACAGGCGGTGAAATTGTTGCAGAAATTCGCTCCAAGATATTCTCACTTATTTTTATTTCAGTTGTGACTAAAAGCCCAGATGCCGGAGACCAGCGACAAAAACCCAAGTCACAAAATAGATCAACTGGTTTGAACGAATGAATATGTCAATAGTAAGACTATTCAAAAGAATATTCAAATCAAATAGTGTTTATAGACTTAAAAACTTATGTATCCGCCATTCATATGCGGTGGATGTTCTCATATTATCTGCCAGTCATACGCGGGGGAGATTCTCATATGAACATATTATCTGCCGGTCATACGGGGTGGAGGTTCATATTATCCGCCGGTCATACGCGAGGGAAGTTCTCATATTATCCTCCGGTCATACGCGGGGGAGGTTCTGATATGAACATATTATCTGCCGGTCATACGCGGTGGAGGTTCATATTATCCACCGGTCATACGCGAGGGAGGTTCTCATATTATCCTCTGGTCATACGTTGGGGAGGTTCTCATATGAACATATTATCCGCCGGTCATATCCTCCCTCGCGTGTGACCGGTGGATAATATGAGAACCTCCCTCGCATATGACCGGCAGATAATATGTTCATATGAGAACCTCCACCGCATATGACCGGCGGATAAGATGCTCATATGAGAACCTCCCCTATGTATGACCGGTGGATAATATGAACCTCCACCGCGTATGACCGGCAGATAATATGTTCATATCAGAACCTCCCCCACCTATGACCGAAGGATAATATGAGAACTTCCCTCGCGTATGACCAGCGGATAATATGAACCTCCACCGCGTAT
The DNA here is from genome assembly GCA_032622095.1 of Siphonodentalium dalli. Taxonomy (NCBI): domain Eukaryota; kingdom Metazoa; phylum Mollusca; class Scaphopoda; order Gadilida; family Siphonodentaliidae; genus Siphonodentalium; species Siphonodentalium dalli. The sequence continues at coordinate 72,468,747 of CP136061.1, forward strand.
GACCGGCGGATAATATGTTCATATGAGAACCTCCACCGCGTATGACTGGTGGATAATATGAACCTCCACCGCGTATGATCGGCAGATAATATGTTCACATGAGAACCTCCCCTACGTATGACCGTAAGATAATATGAGAACCTCCCTCGCGTATGACCGGTGGATAATATGAGAACCTCCCTCGCATATGACCAGCGGATAATATGTTCATATGAGAACCTCCACTGCGTATGACCGGTGGATAATATGAACCGCCACCGCGTATGACCGGCAGATAATATGTTCATATCAGAACCTCCTCCACCTATGACCGAAGGATAATATGAGAAATTCCCTCGCGTATGACCGGCGGATAATATGAACCTCCACCGCGTATGACCGGCGGATAATATGTTCATATGAGAACCTCCACCGCGTATGACTGGTGGATAATATGAACCTCCACCGCGTATGACCGGCAGATAATATGTTCATATGAGAACCTCCCCTACGTATGACTGGAGGATAATATGAGAACCTCCCTCGCGTATGACCGGTGGATAATATGAGAACCTCCCTCGCATATTACCGGCGGATAATATGTTCATATGAGAACCTCCACTGCGTATGACCGGTGGATAATATGAACCTCCACCGTGTATGACCGGCGGATAATATGTTCATATCAGAACCTCCCCCACATATGACCGAAGGATAATGAGAACTTCCCTCGTGTATGATCGGCGGATAATATGAACCTCCACCGCGTATGACCGGCGGATAATATGTTCATATGAGAACCTCCCCAACGTATGACCGAAGGATAATATGAGAACCTCCCTCGCGTATGACCAGTGGATAATATGAGAACCTCCCTCGCGTATGACCGGCGGATAATATGAACCTCCACCACGTATGACCGGCGCATAATATGTTCATATCAGAACCTCCCCCACATATGGTCGGAGGATAATATGAGAACTTCCTTCGCGTATGACCAGCAGATAATATGATCCTCCACCGCGTATGACCGGCGGATAATATGTTCATATCAGAACCTCCACCGCGTATGACCGGTGGATAATATAAACCTCCACCGTGTATGACCGGCGAATAATATGTTCATATACGAACCTCCCCCACGTATGACCGGAGGATAATATGAGAACCTCCCTCGCGTATGACTGGCGGATAATATGAACCTTCACTGCGTATGACCGGCAGATAATATGTTCATATGAGAACCTCCCCTATGTATGACCGGAGGATAATATGAGAACCTCCCTCACGTATAACCGGTGGATAATATGAGAACCTCCCTCGCGTATGATCGGCGGATAATATGTTCATATGAGAACCTCCCCATCGTACGACCGGAGGATAATAAGAGAACTTCCCTCGCGTATGACTGGTGGATAATATGAACCTCCACTGCGTATGACCGGCAGATAATATGTTCATATCAGAACCTCCCCCGCGTATGACTGGAGGATAATATGAAAACTTCCCTCGCGTATGACCAGCGGATAATATGAACCTCCACCGCGTATGACCGGCGGATAATATGTTCATATGAGAACCTCCACCGCGTATGACTGGTGGATAATATGAACCTCCACCGCGTATGATCGGCAGATAATATGTTCACATGAGAACCTCCCCTACGTATGACCGTAAGATAATATGAGAACCTCCCTCGCGTATGACCGGTGGATAATATGAGAACCTCCCTCGCATATGACCAGCGGATAATATGTTCATATGAGAACCTCCACTGCGTATGACCGGTGGATAATATGAACCGCCACCGCGTATGACCGGCAGATAATATGTTCATATCAGAACCTCCTCCACCTATGACCGAAGGATAATATGAGAAATTCCCTCGCGTATGACCGGCGGATAATATGAACCTCCACCGCGTATGACCGGCGGATAATATGTTCATATGAGAACCTCCACCGCGTATGACTGGTGGATAATATGAACCTCCACCGCGTATGACCGGCAGATAATATGTTCATATGAGAACCTCCCCTACGTATGACTGGAGGATAATATGAGAACCTCCCTCGCGTATGACCGGTGGATAATATGAGAACCTCCCTCGCATATTACCGGCGGATAATATGTTCATATGAGAACCTCCACTGCGTATGACCGGTGGATAATATGAACCTCCACCGTGTATGACCGGCGGATAATATGTTCATATCAGAACCTCCCCCACATATGACCGAAGGATAATGAGAACTTCCCTCGTGTATGATCGGCGGATAATATGAACCTCCACCGCGTATGACCGGCGGATAATATGTTCATATGAGAACCTCCCCAACGTATGACCGAAGGATAATATGAGAACCTCCCTCGCGTATGACCAGTGGATAATATGAGAACCTCCCTCGCGTATGACCGGCGGATAATATGAACCTCCACCACGTATGACCGGCGCATAATATGTTCATATCAGAACCTCCCCCACATATGGTCGGAGGATAATATGAGAACTTCCTTCGCGTATGACCAGCAGATAATATGATCCTCCACCGCGTATGACCGGCGGATAATATGTTCATATCAGAACCTCCACCGCGTATGACCGGTGGATAATATAAACCTCCACCGTGTATGACCGGCGAATAATATGTTCATATACGAACCTCCCCCACGTATGACCGGAGGATAATATGAGAACCTCCCTCGCGTATGACTGGCGGATAATATGAACCTTCACTGCGTATGACCGGCAGATAATATGTTCATATGAGAACCTCCCCTATGTATGACCGGAGGATAATATGAGAACCTCCCTCACGTATAACCGGTGGATAATATGAGAACCTCCCTCGCGTATGATCGGCGGATAATATGTTCATATGAGAACCTCCCCATCGTACGACCGGAGGATAATAAGAGAACTTCCCTCGCGTATGACTGGTGGATAATATGAACCTCCACTGCGTATGACCGGCAGATAATATGTTCATATCAGAACCTCCCCCGCGTATGACTGGAGGATAATATGAAAACTTCCCGCGCGTATGACCGGCGGATAATATGAACCTCCACCGCGTAAGACCGGCAGATAATATGTTCATATGAGAACCTCCCCTACGTATGACCGGAGGATAATATGAGAACCTCCCTCGCGTATGACCGGTGGATAATATGGGAACCTCCCTCGCGTATGACCGGCAGATAATATGTTCATATCAGAACCTCCCCCACATATGGTCGGAGGATAATATGAGAACTTCCTTCGCGTATGACCAGCAGATAATATGATCCTCCACCGCGTATGACCGGCGGATAATATGTTCATATCAGAACCTCCACCGCGTATGACCGGTGGATAATATAAACCTCCACCGTGTATGACCGGCGAATAATATGTTCATATACGAACCTCCCCCACGTATGACCGGAGGATAATATGAGAACCTCCCTCGCGTATGACTGGCGGATAATATGAACCTTCACTGCGTATGACCGGCAGATAATATGTTCATATGAGAACCTCCCCTATGTATGACCGGAGGATAATATGAGAACCTCCCTCACGTATAACCGGTGGATAATATGAGAACCTCCCTCGCGTATGATCGGCGGATAATATGTTCATATGAGAACCTCCCCATCGTACGACCGGAGGATAATAAGAGAACTTCCCTCGCGTATGACTGGTGGATAATATGAACCTCCACTGCGTATGACCGGCAGATAATATGTTCATATCAGAACCTCCCCCGCGTATGACTGGAGGATAATATGAAAACTTCCCGCGCGTATGACCGGCGGATAATATGAACCTCCACCGCGTAAGACCGGCAGATAATATGTTCATATGAGAACCTCCCCTACGTATGACCGGAGGATAATATGAGAACCTCCCTCGCGTATGACCGGTGGATAATATGGGAACCTCCCTCGCGTATGACCGGCGGATAATATGTTCATATGAGAACCTCCACCGCATATGACCGGCGGATAATATGTTCATATGAGAACCTCCCCTACGTATGACCGGTGGATAATATGAACCTCCACCGCGTATGACCGGCGGATAATATGTTCATATCAGAACCTCCCCCACATATGATCGGAGGATAATATGAGAACTTCCCTCGCGTATGACCGGCGGATAATATGAACCTCCACCGCATATGACCGGCGGATAATATATTCATATGAGAACCTGCACCATGTATGACCGGTGGATAATATGAACCTCCACCGCGTATGACCGGCGAATAATATGTTCATATCAGAACCTCCCCCACGTATGACCGGAGGATAATATGAGAACATCCCTCGCATATGACCGGTGGATAATATGAACCTCCACCGCGTATGACCGGCAGATAATATGTTCATATCAGATCCTCCCCCCCGTATGACTGGAGGATAATATGAAAACTTCCCTCGCGTATGACCGGCGGGTAATATGAACCTCCATCGCGTATGACCGGCAGATAATATGTTCATATGAGAACCTCCCCCGCGTATGACTGGCAGATAATATGAGAACTTCCACCGCATATATGAATGGCGGACACATAAGTTTTTAAGTCTATAAACACTATTTGATTTGAATATTCTTTTTAATAGTCTTACCATTGACATAATCATTCGTTCAAACCAGTTGATCTATTTTGTAACTTGGCTTTTAGTCGCTGGGCTCCGGCATCTGGTCTTTTAGTCACAACTGAAATAAAAATAAGTGCGAATATCTTGGAGCGAATTTCTGCAACAATTTCACCGCCTGGTGGACCCATTTGGAAACAAATACATTCCCTGTGTCTAATTCTACATTTTGATATACTATACGCCCCATTATATTGAATATACCGGCCGAAATCGATCCTGTAATTGTAAACATCGAGTCTATTTTTAGCTATTTTATCGGAGCGTGTTTGCGTGTTCGCCATTGCAATATTCGCACTAAAACAGCCATTTTGTAGCTAAAAACGAATGCACAGTATTCCACTTCGTTATTTGATACCTAAAACTTGTTGTTTGCTGGTGTATTCAACGAGAAATCTAAATTCTAAACATTAATGTCGAACGCAGTTTTTCGTGTTTGTGGAATTTTATGTTAGGTCAGTTGTCGACCGAATAATGTAACTTCCGGTGTCCGGTCAGTGGCGGGGTGGATAGGGCGAATGTGGACCTTTCGTTAGAAACCAAAAGTAGCCCTCTATGCGCTGTATTCCTCGAGCTATCGGCCGTCCCACGCAATTTGAAAATCCTGTCCCGCAGATTGTCATTCTATCCCAAATTCCACCCCATGTTAGGTCAGTTGTCGATCAAATAATGCAACTTCTGGTGTTTGGTTAGTGGCGGGGTTAATATGTTTGGATAGGGCGAACGTGGGCCTTTCGTTAGACACCAAAATGAGCCACCTACGCCCTGTATTCCTCGATATATCGGCCGTCCCACGCAATTTGAAATTATGTCCCGCAGATTGTCGTTTTGTCCCATATCCCAGCCCATCCCGCAGATTGTCATGTCCCTACACAACTCGTGACCTCAAATTACTACATAGCTCGTTGAATTTACCACACAACTCGCGAGCTACAAGAGGAATGGGCGATTGCTACTACATAACTCGCGAGTCGTCCCAGACAAATATATAATATAATTTCAACTTCAAATGAGTACATTTAATTTTGCTGTTATTTTTTTGTATGTAAACAGTATTTTATCCATTTAATTCATAAAGTAATTACAACATAATAACAAGTTATGGAGGGGATTCGACAGCAAGCTGTTAGCTTATTATATGTGTCGTCTCCGATTACGGTGTGACCGAGCCCACGTCGTGAGTATGCATGAATTAAGTGCGATGTATTTCATACAATTTGATGTTCACAGTTGGCGTTTGTTTAGTTTTTGTCTCGCATCAACTCACGTTGTGGGCTCGTTCGATAGGAATGGTGTGTCGACATTAAGTTTTATGGAATAAACGGTTTAAGTGGGACTAAGAGTTGGTATCAATAATACAGTTGGTATTAGACAAATTAATATAAAATCAGTGGGAGAAAAGGGGAGAATTAGATAGTAATGTTTCAGATAGAAGAGAATTTAAAGATATGTGGATAATCGGATGTAGACAGAACGATTTTGAAGAGCTAACCTTAGCCTCTGAGCCGACGTTGCACCACAGTAACAGTTCACAATGAATTCGAACGCGGAATGTTTTGTTATGTGATCAGGTTATAAACTAGCTCATTGTTGCATATCTTCCGATTTGATTTGGTTATTATGCGCGTGTGTGGTTTAACGGACGAGTCCTCGGGGCCATTACTAATTGAATCGTTTTGTGCTTCGGATATAGTTTTGTACTTCTATGAAAATGGTTATATTATCGTCATGTGAGAGTTCAGTGGAACCACGGAGTAGCACCTCGGTTGTAATGTTACAAAGACCAGACACTGCGGTTAGAAATAAAGTTCTTTGTGCGTCGTATCTTTCGCATTCGAGTAAATAATATATATATCTTTATTGTCCTCCATTGGTGGAGAGTTGTTATATAATATAAATACAATTTATCACAGTAGCATCACAAAAGCAAACATATATACAAGTACTGACATGAACAAAATGTTACATAATAATAAGGAAATATCCAAAATATTTACAGTTAGTTTTGGCACGCACAAAATGCGAAGTCACACATGTATACCGCAATCACGCAGAGACATCCACTAACATTGACACATATACACCTGGTATACCCAGCATCACACACATTCTCTCACACTCTCTCATACAAACACGCGCACACACACGAACGCACACACATGTTGTCCACTCAGACAAACATTCACACAAAACAACAGATGAGAGAACACTACATGCACTAGCTGCTTCTATTGGTAGTTATACATCAAGTGGTTGTTGATCAGGTATAATGGTATCCGAATAACGACCATCATGTTGAAGGTGGAAGCAATACCATAGTTTTATGCTCGATTTTGCAAAGAATCGCAAGACGAAATGAAAAGAGTTAGTTCCATCTTCAAGAACTTCAGATGGAACTTTTCCCAAAAATACTGCTAGTTGCGAGCACTTAGGTAGGGAATCTAGGAATATGAAGACGTTTATTCCGAATGTGTTGATGATATCATACCAAACTGCGTTGCGTGCACTTGCAATAGATGCACATTCTATTAATACATGATTAATTAAGCACTGGTATAGCTTGTTACAAAATTTACAACACCCACTATCACCGTAGGCTGTGTGAGCTATCAACCGGACAAGAAAGAGATAAGTGAATTTCTCCTCCGGATATAGCCTACACGTTCGCCATATGAGTGAAGACGTCATAGAGGCTTGCATTAGCCCATATTGTCTTAAGTTATTTTCTGCAGTTATGGAAGATCTCCACCGTTCGTCGTCTGATTTGTGTACTTCAGTTTTCACGGTATGTTTCCACGACTCTTTAGATGGAAAGATGCCAGTCTGTGCAAAGACTGCGAGGTACTCGTGTAAGTTGTATTTATGTAAAACATGGACTATATCTGCAATGAATGATTTCTGATTACAACATAATTCAATAATATAACTGTGCAATCTCATCAGGAATAACATTTTGGCAGTTTTACAAACATCAAGCCTACACAAGGTAGCAAATAGACTCAGCTTTCTTTTGTCAATGAATGATGTAAGTTCACTGCAACCTACAAGACCCTGTACAATGCATGTGCGAGTATGTGCCGGAAAACCTTGCATATTTTTGAGACAGAAGCGGTGAGCCTTTTCGAGAAAGGTATAATCAGTATTAGACAAGCCCCACATTAGCTCGCTACCGTACAGGGCCTTGGGGATCACAATTGACTTATATATTTTAAGACAGCTGTCTGGAGTTATGCCTCCAGCATAAACACCTGCATTCGTCAAGGATAGATAGGTCCCTCTAAGTTTTGTGCAAACACTGTTGACCAGTTTAGAATTGAAGCTAAATTTTTCTATATTGATGCCCAAGTGTTTTCCAGAGGAGACTTCTTCGATAATGGTATTGCCAAATTGCCATGAACGCTGAGCTTTCGCAAATTCTTTTTGCGATTCATTAAATACTATTATGAAAGTTTTCGACGAGTTATATAAGTATCTCCATTTTGTACTATACTTCAGACATATAGAACATAGTGTAGTAAGTCCAGTTTCAGATAATGACAGCAAGGCCATGTCATCTGCCTGTACTGGCGATGTGCAGTTTATTCCATTCAGATGAAGTCCACAGGAGGAATTTGTAAGATCTTCAATTAGATCGTCCACATATATCATATATAATAGAGGCGATAGAATCGACCCTTGTCTGGCTCCCTGTAGGATATCGAACCAGTTGGATGTAGATTGCCTATATTTCACACAACATTTTATACCAGATAAGAGCGATTTGAATACATGCCACATTTGGCCGTCAAAGCCCCTCTTGTGCAGTTTCAACAGCAATCCATTTAGCCACACAGAATCAAAAGCCTTACGTACGTCTAAAAAACAAGAGAATAATTTACTATGTGATTCTTTGGTATAAGTTATACACTCCTGTAGTAAATAGGATGTTGCCATGCAACTAACACCACGTTGGAATCCATGCTGTAGTGAATTGACTGTTATTAGTGTTGGTGTGTATGTTTGCATGCGCACAAGAAGGACTTTTTCAAATAATTTATATAACGAAGGCATAATGGTGATAGGTCTGTAACTATCAAATGCATGCATGGGCTTCTTGCCACCCTTGTACAAAGAAATCATTACTCCTTTCTTTGCACTCTCAGGTACATGTGCATATTGAAGCATTTTACTGTACATATAACAGAGTCTGTGCATGAGTGGCGAGCCACTAGATAAGATGTGCTCATTGGCTATTAAGTCATATCCCATTGCCTTATTTTTATTGAGCTTTGGGATAATATTGGTCAGCTCCGATTCAGTAATGGGATTGCAAAGAACACCGTCTACAATATTTGTTGATTTTGATTTTTCCTGCGAAGATACGAAATTGTTGACAAATTCAAAATGGACTGGGTCAAAACTCTCATCTTGCATGGGAAGAAACAAGTTTGCGTAATATGAGCCCCATGCATTTGATATGTCGCAATTGCTGCGGAGCGTTTCTCCGTTATGTATGAAGTGCGGAGATGAAAATCCTGTCCCGCAGATTGTCATTCTATCCCAAATTCCACCCCATGTTAGGTCAGTTGTCGATCAAATAATGCAACTTCTGGTGTTTGGTTAGTGGCGGGGTTAATATGTTTGGATAGGGCGAACGTGGGCCTTTCGTTAGACACCAAAATGAGCCACCTACGCCCTGTATTCCTCGATATATCGGCCGTCCCACGCAATTTGAAATTATGTCCCGCAGATTGTCGTTTTGTCCCATATCCCAGCCCATCCCGCAGATTGTCATGTCCCTACACAACTCGTGACCTCAAATTACTACATAGCTCGTTGAATTTACCACACAACTCGCGAGCTACAAGAGGAATGGGCGATTGCTAATACATAACTCGCGAGTCGTCCCAGACAAATATATAATATAATTTCAACTTCAAATGAGTACATTTAATTTTGCTGTTATTTTTTTGTATGTAAACAGTATTTTATCCATTTAATTCATAAAGTAATTACAACATAATAACAAGTTATGGAGGGGATTCGACAGCAAGCTGTTAGCTTATTATATGTGTCGTCTCCGATTACGGTGTGACCGAGCCCACGTCGTGAGTATGCTTGAATTAAGTGCGATGTATTTCATACAATTTGATGTTCACAGTTGGCGTTTGTTTAGTTTTTGTCTCGCATCAACTCACGTTGTGGGCTCGTTCGATAGGAATGGTGTGTCGACATTAAGTTTTATGGAATAAACGGTTTAAGTGGGACTAAGAGTTGGTATCAATAATACAGTTGGTATTAGACAAATTAATATAAAATCAGTGGGAGAAAAGGGGAGAATTAGATAGTAATGTTTCAGATAGAAGAGAATTTAAAGATATGTGGATAATCGGATGTAGACAGAACGATTTTGAAGAGCTAACCTTAGCCTCTGAGCCGACGTTGCACCACAGTAACAGTTCACAATGAATTCGAACGCGGAATGTTTTGTTATGTGATCAGGTTATAAACTAGCTCATTGTTGCATATCTTCCGATTTGATTTGGTTATTATGCGCGTGTGTGGTTTAACGGACGAGTCCTCGGGGCCATTACTAATTGAATCGTTTGGTGCTTCGGATATAGTTTTGTACTTCTATGAAAATGGTTATATTATCGTCATGTGAGAGTTCAGTGGAACCACGGAGTAGCACCTCGGTTGTAATGTTACAAAGACCAGACACTGCGGTTAGAAATAAAGTTCTTTGTGCGTCGTATCTTTCGCATTCGAGTAAATAATGTTCGGTATCCTCTAGCTCACCGCAAGCACACATGTGTTTTTTTTTTTTTTAAACAGAATATAATTAAACAGACATGGTCTAGACGTTCTCAAACTATTATGGTGTCTATATCGCCTTTGTCTAAAATAAAATTAAATGTACTCATTTGATCCTGAAATTATCTCATATATATTTTGAAGACCTCTGTCTGTCTGTCTGTCTGTCTGTCATTTATACAAATCTACGATTCTCGACCGATCGGGACGAAACTTGGTACGTGTGTGTAGTTTGACCAGGCGGTGAACGTTGTCGTATTGGCGAGCCCGTGCGGCGCCCGCTTCGCGCATGCGCAGACGAGATCTCGGAAACGGGTGGAGCTATCGACTTGAAATTTGCTATGTGAATGTATCTTGCCCCGGATACGAATTATATCGGGTCGCCGAGCCCGTGCGACACCAGCTTCGCGCATGCGCAGACGAGATCTCGGAAACGGGTGGAGCTATCGACTTGAAATTTGCTATGTGAATGTATCTTGCCCCGGATACGAATTTTATCGGGTCGCCGAGCCCGTGCGACACCAGCTTCGCGCATGCGCAGAAGAGATCTCGGAAACGGGTGGAGCTATCGACTTGATATTTGGTATGTGAATGTATCTTGCCCCGGATGCGAATTTTATCGGGTCGCCGAGCCCGTGCGACGCCAGCTTCGCGCATGCGCAGACGAGATCTCGGCAACGGGTGGACCTATCGACTTGAAATTTGGTATGTGAATGTGTCTTGCCCCGGATACGAATTTTATCGGGTCGCCGAGCCCGTGCGACGCCAGCTTCGCGCATGCGCAGACCAGATCTCGGAAACGGGTGGAGCTATCGACTTGAAATTTGTTTTTGAATAGCCCGGACAACGTCGGGCTCATCGGCTAGTATTATATATTTGTCTGGGATTGAACACCGATCAGGGTTCGTAATCGGTATCAGTACCGGAATCGTAACCGCGGTAAATGCGGTGCCGGTTCTCACATGTAAGAACCGCCGGTAATCTGGATTGAGTGGCAACATATAACCCTTTCTGTACTGTAAATGGATACTCAGACTCAGTTATAAAAAGTATACATTGGAAATTTGGAATGAAATATTTTTCATTTGGCGGGATGTTTAGGTGACACAAACACAGACAGATACATAACAGTGCAACGTGAGCCATATTTATTGCGGGTAATGATTTGATATTAAGTTTCACAAGCGCTTGTTGACACGTTTTAACACGTTGTCTCATATATATTTTGAAGACCTCTGTCTGTTTGTCTGTCTGTCTGTCTGTCATTAATACAAATCTACGATTCTCGACCGATCGGTACGAAACTTGGTACGAGTGTGTAGTTTGACCAGGCGGTCGTCGTCGTCGTATTGGCGAGCCCGTGCGACGCCCGTGCAGCGCATGCGCAGACGAGATCTCGGAAACGGTGGAGCTATCGACTTGAAATTTGCTATGTGAATGTATCTTGCCCCGGATACGAATTTTATCGGATCGCCGAGCCCGTGCGACGCCAGCTTCGCGCATGCGCAGACGAGATCTCGGAAACGGGTGGAGCTATCGACTTGAAATTTGCTATGTGAATGTATCTTGCCCCGGATACGAATGTTATCGGGTCGCCGAGCCCGTGCGACGCCAGCTTCGCGCATGCGCAGACGAGATCTCGGCAACGGGTGGAGCTATCGACTTGAAATTTGGTATGTGAATGTGTCTTGCCCCGGATACGAATTTTATCGGGTCGCCGAGCCCGTGCGACGCCAGCTTCGCGCATGCGCAGACCAGATCTCGGAAACGGGTGGAGCTATCGACTTGAAATTTGTTTTTGAATAGCCCGGACAACGTCGGGCTCATCGGCTAGTATTATATATTTGTCTGGGATTGAACACCGATCAGGGTTCGTAATCGGTATCAGTACCGGAATCGTAACCGCGGTAAATGCGGTGCCGGTTCTCACATGTAAGAACCGCCGGTAATCTGGATTGAGTGGCAACATATAACCCTTTCTGTACTGTAAATGGATACTCAGACTCAGTTATAAAAAGTATACATTGGAAATTTGGAATGAAATATTTTTCATTTGGCGGGATGTTTAGGTGACACAAACACAGACAGATACATAACAGTGCAACGTGAGCCATATTTATTGCGGGTAATGATTTGATATTAAGTTTCACAAGCGCTTGTTGACACGTTTTAACACGTTGTCTCATATATATTTTGAAGACCTCTGTCTGTTTGTCTGTCTGTCTGTCTGTCATTAATACAAATCTACGATTCTCGACCGATCGGTACGAAACTTGGTACGAGTGTGTAGTTTGACCAGGCGGTCGTCGTCGTCGTATTGGCGAGCCCGTGCGACGCCCGTGCAGCGCATGCGCAGACGAGATCTCGGAAACGGGTGGAGCTATCGACTTGAAATTTGCTATGTGAATGTATCTTGCCCCGGATACGAATTTTATCGGATCGCCGAGCCCGTGCGACGCCAGCTTCGCGCATGCGCAGACGATATCTCGGAAACGGGTGGAGCTATCGACTTGAAATTTGCTATGTGAATGTATCTTGCCCCGGATACGAATGTTATCGGGTCGCCGAGCCCGTGCGACGCCAGCTTCGTGCATGCGCAGACGAGATCTCGGAAACGGGTGGAGCTATCGACTTGAAATTTGGATTTTGAATATCCCGGACAACGTCGGGCTCATCGGCTAGTTATATATATTCTGCTTGTGGGAGCGGTGGACAGCATGAGTTTCAATAACTTGTCCCCCAATCCCCAAGATTTGTAATTTTGTATCCAGTTAGACTAATTAAATATGTTTAAATCAATTACACAATCAGAAATGTTGGAATTATTAAACAGTTGGTCTACGGAAATGGTGTCAATGTGCATGTAGGTCATACAGTGGCAGCATGACACTCTTGTTGGGAGATATGATTGTTTATATTAAGGTTTGACTGGACATTTCCAAATTGGGGGGGGGGGGTTGGGTTGACTCACCATTTTCGAACTTTCGACAATCAGCGATAACTCGATTATATTTCCTTTCTTTTGCAGATTGTTCATGGATTGCCAGAGTGCACACAAATGGATGTGGGTCAGGACTATGGTGGTACTGTTGCTTTATACATCAGGTATTTCTGCTAAAACTCAGTTCTAACAGGTAGTCAATAAGTGTCGAGCTAGCATCGAACATATATATATCGCTGGTGGGTTTCTAAAATGTCACACTTGTATATTTTGAATCTATTTTAATATGGGAGTATTTTGTATTTCTGTTTCATCATTTTTCTTCTCTATTATTATTATTTTCCTGAGTAATTTTGTAACGCTTAATGTCAGGAACCGCTAAATGTAGAACGCTGAAATTTTCTGTAGACTTTATTTTGTATTGATCATGTTAACTGAACATTGGAATAATGCAATATGCCATTCATGTGGGCCTATCCCCTTTCGATCCCTTCAAAATTTTATATTTCATAACGTGGTATAAACCTGCACCAAAAATCACCATTGGGTTCTAGTCAAATTTCAAAAAGAAATTAGCAGAACTGTGCAATGTAAATAAGGTACACCATTACTTATTAGTATTACAACTAAATGGAACCAAAACTGTCCTATGGCTCAAAATGGCGGTCAACATGTGGAAAATGGTAGATAGGGCCCAGTCGTGTCATGCAATCGCTTGCAAGTATTGGTTGATGAATAAAGTTGACTATGCTACCTTACATACTTTCAATACTAAAATTTCGGATGCAACTTTGTTGATTTTTACTATCGTAGCCACTGACATTACAGTAGTATTCGAATTTCTATAACAAACTTGACATCAATATCGGTAAAAATAACTGTTTCGGTTTGGACAATGTTTTCAAATAACATGGAACTATCTTTGGCATCAAATGTGCTTATTGTTTCTGATCTGTCTCAAATGCATCACACTGATGTGTTTTTAGACAAAATTACTCAAGATGGCTTGCAAAATGGCACTCAATTTGGAGAAAAAAAGTTAATTGTTCACATTTATCCCGAACATTATTATCTGCTGTATCGAAAAGGTAGCAAATTGTGACTCACTTGGTTATTGAACATGTTTCTTAATCAACTGACAACTAAATGTTCTATTCTAGTTGTCCCTGTACCGTATGAGGCATGACAAATTGATGTTAAAGGATGCAGTATGGAGTTTTCCCAAAAACGTCTTTTATGTGATTCTGGCCATGTTTTTTAACGGAAATGGACAGAACTTCGAAACGGAACTTAACCTTAACCGTAACCTTAAAGTTAATAAGGCCCATGGTTTTGATGGAATCAGTCCTAAAATGCTTCAAGAAACAGCCGAATCGATCGCAGTCCCTTTAGAAATTATCTTTAAAAAATCATTAAAACAAGGGAAATTCCCATCTCATTGGAAAAAAGCAAATGTGATTCCCATATTTAAAAAAGATGACCCTGCCGAATGTACAAATTATCGTCCAATATCTCTCCTCCCAAGTCTTAGTAAAATATTTGAGAAAATAATTATCCAACATCTCATGGAATTCTTCCAAAACAATAAATTACTATACAGCAACCAATCTGGTATTATGCCTGGACATAGCACGACTTTGCATTTAAAAGACTTATATCACAACCTCTGCCAGACCCTAGATAAAGGCCTCTACAGTCTACACGTGCTCTGTATTCTGTGATATATCAAAGGCCTTTGAAAGAGTCTGGCATAGGGGACTGATTTATAAGTTGAAACAATATGGTATTTCGGACCGCTTTTAAACTGGATAGAAGACTACCTCACTAATAGAAAACAAAGAGTTCTCATAAATGACTCATGTTCAAACTTTATAGTTATCCCAACTGGAGTCCCTCAAGATTCAATACTCGGCCCCTTCCTATTCCTCGTATACATAAACGACCTACCCGAAAATTTAAACTCAGACACTAGAATGTATGCTGATGACACTTGTCTCACGGCGATGCACTATGATATTGATTTGTTAGAAAGAAATATAAATTAAGACCTAATTAAGATTGATGAGTTGGCACGTAAATGGCTTGTAAATTTCAATCCGATTAAAACAAAAGCAATACTGTTCTCTCTGACCCCCAATAACGTGCCCTTAAATGTCCTTTTTCAAAACAAAAAAGTGGAACTCATCGAGTCGCATAAACATCTCGGTCTTGAAATTCAAAGCTACTTAAACTGGAACATGCACATCGAGTCTATCGCCACAAGGGTTACTCCTCGGCTGTCAATCCTTAGAAAATATAAATATAAGCTAGACAGAAGAACACTTGATAAACTATACAAGGCCTATATTCTACCAATATTAGATTACACTGATGTCGTATGGGAAAACGCCCCTGATTATCTTCTGAAGAAACTGGACCGAATTCACATCGATGCCGCCAGAATTGTAACTGGTCTCACACGTTCATGCTCAAATAGTTCCGTCCTGTGTGAAGCAGGCTGACCTACACTAAAAATCGCAGAGAGAAACATAAATTATTCAAAATTATAAATAATAAAGCCCCAGACTACCTAACTGGTTTACTGCCGGCACGTTCGTACCAGATGTCAATGTATGCCATGCGATGCCCGGATAGGTTCTACTCGTATTATTGTTCTACAGAACATTATAAAAAATCCTTCCTTCGACCGTGATTGAGTGGAACAAACTCCCTAAGTATGTAACTGCAGCTGAAAATCTGCCAGATTTCAAAGAAAACTTGAATATTGTTGACCCAGTCCAGAGAGACGGTTGACAATTAACACACTCAGTCCACACTCTTACCATTATAACCGTTATCTTCTTTATTTTCAGTTATGTATTACATCACAATTGTAAACACTCTGTCATCTTGTAAACAAATACTGTATTTTCAAATTTGTATTGGGAGAGGGGTCTCCTGTAAGTTTCTGTAACTTGTACCCCAATCCCTTTGTAAATTGAATAATTCACAATAAAATATGTTTAAAGTAACGGAACTGAGCGGGTCCATATTATGTGGCTACTGTCGCCCATTATCATAAGAATGTATCAACTTCATGTATGGTGTATGTCAGGGAGTGACTGTGTAGTCAGGTGAGTAGGTATACATGGAGTTATTGTATTGCCAATGAGTGGCTATATGGTCATGGTTGGGTGTCCATGGTGAGATTCATAGAATAAAAGGAGTGGTGAATACGTATACAAGGAGTGGATATATGGTCATGGGTGTGACTTCCGTTGTGAGATGCACAGGTATACAAGGAGTGGTCATGTGTGAACGGAATAGGTGTGCATGGAGTATGGTAATTGAAGTGGTGTGTGGGTATAACGAGAGTATTTGCATGGTCATCTGTGTTGTTTATGTATATGTGGAGTGACTGTATGGGCATCTGTGGGATGTACACGTGTAACTTGGGTGGCTGTGTTGTCATGGATGTGTTGACTGTGTGATCACTGTGTGGGGAGTACGGACCAATATGGAGTGGTTGTATTATTATGGGTTGTGTATATAGCCTATAGATGTACATATAATTATTGTATTATCACGAGTGTTAAAGTGTATATGAGAATAATATTCGGGTTATTCGTGAAAAGAACTTTGTTTTACCAAATGTGGTTGCCATCTTGCAAGCCATCTGGAGTAATATTGTCTAAAAACACATCAGCGTGACACATTCAAGACATATTAAAACAATATGCACTTTTGATGTAGCAGTACACGCTTTATCGGGTTGCAGGGGGTCTGAGAAATAGGAAAATAAGTATCTGGGGACATAACTACCAGTGTATCCTGTATTAAATGATACATTACTGGTTTGAAGGTTTAATTATTTTTTACAAAACTGGGATAGTTCACAAAAAAGTAAAAAATTTGGATATAGCTCTATCAGGTGGAAGGAGCTTATTTGCTGACATTCGCTCTCCCATGGTCTGCTTTTGTGTTGAAAATGGCCAATTTGAGTAAAAAGATTGGTAAAATTAAGCGTTGTGTGTGCAAACCAAGTGGCATAGCTCTTGATAAATTGTACGAAGAAGCTAATGTACAGACAGTTTATCACACCTAACATTTCTGTCGAACATAAAACATGCTTGATGGGACCTATGTCAAAGATAATGGCTCAACTTAGATTTGAAGTACAGTCCCTCTCCCAGATTGGCTAAAATTGCCGGAAATCGTTTATTGCTACCTGATATCATAGATAGTTCCATTTTACTTGAAAAAATGGTCCAAACATGAAAACTTATTATTTTTTTTTCGATTTTGATGTCAGTTTGTGATAGAGACATCCAATAATTCTGGAAAATTAATGTCAGTGGTTAAAATGGTAACAATTAACCATGGTGCGTCATAAATGTTAGTATTTAATGTATATAAGATAGAATAGTCATTTTTGTACAACAACCATATCTTGTAAGCGGTCGCATGGCACACTGGGGCAATATTTACCTTTTTCCAAAATTTGGCAGCCATTTTGAGCCAAAATTACCATTTTGGTACAATTGAGTTAGAATATTCATAAGAAATGGGACATTTTGAGCCAAAATGACAATTTTTGTACAATTGAGTTAGAATATTCATAAGAAATGGGAAGTCTAACTTACATTGCACTGTTCTGCCCATTTCTTGGTGAAATATGACAAGAATCCCAATGGTGATTTTTTTGTGAAATATTATACCGCGTTCTGTAAATTGAATTTTTTTGAAGGATCAGAAGGGGCGTGAACGACAAGAAAGGCACATTTCATTGCTCCAATGATCAGTTAACATGAGCAATACAAAATAAATTAACAATTCTTAACCAGCTCCAAACAACAAAAACTGATCTTAAATATATAAGTGAACAATTTTGCACTTCCGGCTGACATTTTGGCGGGCATCTTGGACGGGAAAATCCAATTTTGCCCTAAAAAGGTGGCATTATATCTTAGCTTCAAAAAATGAATACATTTGCATACATATGACAAGACTTTCTCACTATAACTTCTATCAAACTGACTTAGTTACCATCTGAAAAACGGCGGTCATGTTGGACGATATCCTGTCTGGGGTCTCTGCGACAACTTTTATTCTTGTTAACATGTGAAAAAAATAGATGGGAACATAAGGAAGAAAACTATTGTGGGGGTGAAGTTTATTCGACCTGGAATATCTCTCAATGTGCTCTATGTCTGACCTTCCACAGCCAACCGCACTATTATATGTCATCAAGCCATTCGGTTTAAACCATCGTTCGCTTCGTATTTGTATTTACTGTATATTTAGCCTGTGCTACACATATATTTCTTTATTGCCTCCAACTGGGGAGAGTATATTATATACAACATTATTTACAAACACAGATAACATGAATGTCACAAGCATGTGGTTGGACAGATTATACCAATATGTGATATTATTATTTACAAACAAACAAAAACAAAAAACAATCAAATTTAAATAAAAAAGGGAAAAATAGGGGGTGGGGGGGGGGGGGTATCAAAATCAAATAATAAAAAAAAAATCAAATAAAAAAATTAATAAAAACAATCATTTTTACTGAGACACAGATACTCATAAATGTCACAAGCATATGGCTGAACAAATTACACCAATGTTATATTATATTCGTTGAAAATAGAAACAAATTAAGGAAATGAAAGGGTAAAAAGCTGCGGTTTCTTGATTACATTGAGTTATTGAAATACATTGATAACTCCCCACTTCTAACGGCAATTATTCTCAAACGCCTGAACCGATTCTTAAAATTTCAATGCTCATCGATCGAGTAAAAGCTATATTGTCCAACTATAATACACAATTCTGGGATAAAATGTTCCAAATCTTAGAAAACAGACTCTGAACACACAAATCACAGAGCGCTCCGGCTAATGGGTGCCTCGATAGCACAGGAGAAAATGTATCGTCCATTTCAAAGTCAATAATTATCGATAAAAACCTCTATTTTTTTTAACAAAAAATCTAATGTTAATCTCCCCAAATCAATCAATTTTAATCCAAGTCGCCACTATATTCCTATATTTAACACGGAGGTATTTGAAAAGTAAACTCCCTTGTTAATTATGTATTGTTTATCGATTCATCTTTTAAAGTGGCGCGCTTAATATATATTAATAATGTCACGCCCCTGTGGTGATACATTAAAGACATTCAACGAAGTCACGCTCATATATCTATACGTGTTGCAGGTTGTTGTGTATCAGCTGGGACGACGACACCACCACTGGCAGGTATGTGCAGTCCGATAATATAATTACATGTCACTGCCAGGTAAACTCGTGTGTTGAACTTATATCATCTGGGCATTTTATATAAGGGTCGGCTTCATTCTTGTGACTGTGAATACTGTTTCCGCTGATGACAGTGTTAGGGACGAAAGTACACAAAAAATCGCCCACATTACAAAGGTGCTCTCGCCACCCCATTTGACTAGCGATGAATTATCTCCCTTTCGTTCACAAGTTCAGAGAGTGTTATCAGTCTCCACATTCAGGTAGAGTTATTGATCTTCCATCACGGGTTATCTGCAAGCACGCGTAACATGAATTATATTGTTTTAGATTGTATTTGATGACTAGACAATACACGTGGCAACATTTGAGACAAAAAGTGTTTAACAACATTGTATAATATACATAGCAGTTTTGAATAACATTTGAAATATTTGAATACGCATGTTGGCTTGTGTTATGTGGAATGTATCCTGTTCATCACCAGATTCACAACATGTGCCATCTATCATATTCGTTATTATGAACAAGTTGCCAATTCTATCCCTATATTAATTTTGTCAAATAACATAACAAAATTCTGGGTAATTATTGGTGGGAGCTGGTTCGTACGGACCTGTGTATATCCATTCAAGTTCAACACATTCAAAAATATTTAAGTCTACCCTTCAAGTTATGTCGTTCTGTTGTCTTCCCGTTTCTACTCACATGCCATGGATAAATAATAGCACACGAATAGTTTGGCCGTCCTCGTTTTATGAGTTATATTATCTGTTTGTGAGACACCAATGTGTCCGTTTAACGCTTTCGTTACCAAATACTCATTGATGAGTAGTTCAACAGAACATGTTCAGATAACAAGTTCAACATACGACTGTCTGTTGAACTTATTGTCTGAACATTTCCCACTTAATACTATGAATCGTTCTGCACTTGTATTAGCTTTTCTTCTGTCTGTCGTCCGCTTTTATTACATGAACAAATCTCCGAATGAACATTAGACCACTCCAATATACTGTAAAATCCTGTTAATGATTTGTGGGGGCCGTCTGTTATTCGTTGATTTCTTGGTTTTGCTCAACCACGAATTCAATAACCAACGAAATAATTGACTTTTGCGTTGAATGAGCAAAAAACCCGTATAATATACGAGATGGAATGAAGATCGGGCGTTATGTCTGTTTTCGACATGTCGTAAATGTATGCAGAAAAACACAGAAGACGAGATGAAACGTAATCTTTTTCAATACAATATCACTAATTCACCGAATACAACATTTATATGCTACATCATCTGATATCGGCTATGATAGTTTATATAACAATGCTCAATGCAATGGTTTCTTTAAAGGCTATTGGTTTACTAGTAACCACGTGCAGACTACATAAGACAATAAATACATACTTGGCCAAAGTTTGAATGAAGCTGGTAGCTTTCGGTGGAGGAATTCCTTGGGGTCTGATTTCTCAATAGTACACAAATATGTCTTGCAGCTGCTATTGCAGGACCTGTCGATGCGCATAAAACTGATTTCTGATCCACGAATTGATGTACCGACGAAAAAGCCTTTTTGATGACAACGAAATCAAAGCCAATCGCAGAACAATAGTATATAACTGAATGTGAGAATGCAGTATAAGTATAGAAATGGTTACTTGGTTATCCACGACTGCACCAGCACTTTTTTGTTTAGATGAGAGTGACCCCTTCACCTGATTCAGCGTCATTGAGTGCCTTGACTTGTTGAATTTTCGCATATATTACCACTGTTAGTATTCGATATAACTTTAATGAAATATGCATATACACATATAAACAGAAGAAAACAATTATTATTCGTTACGACGATCTTCTTCCGCCGGTAATGCATGTATACTTTACAGAAATATACACCAAACATTCGCGGGATCTTCACTGTGTAGGAACTGTACGTCGCATAGGAAGTCATATTATTGCCGTTTTCGTAATGGTTCAATAATTGAATTTTACCTGTCAAAAACTCCAGAAATGATTTATGTGCAATAAGTAGGAACTTTAAAAAATAATTCCTGAATCATCACAAACCGGCAATAGAATGACTTCCGATGTAAAAGTTCCTACACAGTGAGTTTCCCCCACCTCGTGCATTGATGGGATATCTTACGAATTGTATCACCGTGGCGTTGCGTACCACAGGCTCTGCCAGTACGAAAGCGCATTAGGGTCATCAGAAACACCACCACACTCCCAAATATACAAATACACAACTCATTAGGGTCATCCGAAACACCACCACACCCCCAAATATACAAATACACAACTCATTAGTGTCATCCGAAACACCACCACACCCCAAATATAAAAATACACAACTCATTAGGGTTATCCGAAACACCACCACACCCACAGATATACATATACACAACTCATTAGGTCATCCACAACACCACCACACCCCCAAATATACAAATACACAACTCATTAGGGTCATCCGAAACACCACCACACCCCCAAATATACATATACACAACTCATTAGGTCATCCGAAACACAACCGCACCCCCAAATATACAAATACACAACTCATTAGGGTCATCCGAAACACCACCACAACCCAAATATACAAATACACAACTCATTAGGGTCATCCGGAACACCACCACACCCCCAAATATACAAATACACAATTAATTAGGGTCATCCGAAACACTACCACACCCCCAAATATACAAACACACAGCTCATTGGGGTCATCCGAAACACCACCACACCCCCAAATATACAAACACACAGCTCATTAGGGTCATCTGAAACACCACCACACCCCCAAATATACAAATACACAACTCATTAGGGTCATCCGAAACACCACCACACCCCCAAATATACAAACACACAGCTCATTAGGGTCATCCGAAACACCACCACACCCCCAAATATACAAATACACAACTCATTAGGGTCATCCGAAACACCACCAGACCCCCAAATATACAAACACACAACTCATTAGGGTCATCCGAAACACCACCACACCCCCAAATATACAAACACACAGCTCATTAGGGTCATCCGAAACACCACCACACCCCCAAATATACAAACACACAGCTCATTAGGGTCACCCGAAACACCACCACACCCCCAAATATACAAACACACAGCTCATTAGGGTCATCTGAAACACCACCACACCCCCAAATATACAAATACACAACTCATTAGGGTCATCTGAAACACCACCACACCCCCAAATATACAAATACACAGCTCGTTATCAACTCGAAAGTTGCAACTCGTTATAATCAATCGTGCAATTTGGAGTTGGGACATTCACATGCAGTAAAGTACACTATTAAGGAACATATAATAACTAAGAAATACATTCCTCACGTTAATTTTTCGACTTTATAATGTTCCCTGTCAAAACTTCAAAAAGTTCCCAGGTTTTGTACTGGTGGAATATGATCTCTGAATACGTTAGTCAGAGTATAGGTTCGTGACATGATTTAACTTTTCATGAGCAGTGCATTCGATTGATCAGATCTATATATCGGCGCTGAATGAATGTGTTTTGTTTCTAGATTCCATGGCCATATAGCAACGAGGTTACCTTGGTCGTCGATTCACCGTGTGGCCGCGACAACTAACCGAGTCGCGATACATGAATCGGTACAAACACATTGAGTATAAAACACGTTTATCTACCATTGGTGTGACATAATCCATCACAAATGACATTTTATGAGTTTTTTAAATGCCAAAATCGTTGGAATTGTGTCCGACGATCAGCTTTCTTGAGTAAATTCTCCCAACCTGTAAATGTATGTGTCACAATTAGCTCGATTTGCTAAATACTCCTAACCTGCAAGTTCACGCGAATATGCCTAACGGAAATTTAATTCAATGGACAAAATTAACGTTAAAGTTAAATTAAAGATTTAACTTTACAAGGAGCCTCAATTCCTTTAAATTAGAAAAAAGAAATAAAGGCCTAACAAACAAAAAATGACTGAAAGCTATAGAACTGAGTTGGTAGAAAGTATAATTCATGAGAAGAATTTAAACAACCATCTGTACTGGAAAATTGTAACCCTTGTCATTTAAGAAATAAATACACGGTGTAGAGGTGTGTATGGTCAAGTTGTACCACAAAAAACTGATTGTAGGACGACGCGTAGCGGAGTCCTACAATCAGTTTTTTGTGGTACAACTTGACCATACACACCGATACACCGTGTATTTATTTCTTTTGTAATACGACTGAAAGTTTATGGTCACAATTCGACTGAATAGTCAACGAAATACTGCGCTTTTTCGGTCTCAGGTGAGAAAACATTTCGTGGTGTAATTCGTATTGGGCGTACTCGATTTCTTTGCATGGAGTACTCTGGTAATGTCTTGTCTTGTTATGAAATTCTCCCGTTGACTTTTCGAGGCACCTCTTCTAGAAATAATCGTTGTGATTGGCTAAAAAACGATGTGTTTTCAGCGGCGCCCGTGCGTTTCATTTAAATTGTACAGAAAATACGATTGCCGTCATTTCTGTTTTGAACGTTGTTGGGACATGAATATGATCATCTAAGCGATCTAAGTGATCTAGTTTACTAAACTAATCTTCTGTACTGGTGAACACACGCTTTCATTTTCAACTTGATTCCGAAATATCGAATATGATCGAGATTCGAATCGACGAATGCACAGCCCGGCCCCATGGATTTATTTTGTCATTTAATATACTTATTAAGTAACTTTCTTTGGTCGTAACATATATCAATATAACATAACATCATTTGGACCATATTCATTGGCAACCAAACTGGTTTCAAGCGACAAATCGCTAGAAAATTCGCAAGATTGTCAAGATGTAGCAAAATTCAAAGGGTTGCGGGTGTACTCCGTTGATGCCCCGTTTGCGCGGAGTTAGAAAAGACGGGAAAAGTCGCGTGCGGCGATCTGAATAAACCGATTTTTTTCGTGGTACAATTGGAAAAAGTAGAATTGTACCACAAAACTGGAACGAGATAGCCATGGTAACTCGGGCCACTGGCCAATCAGGACATGGCTTTTTAAGCATAGTTAGGCAGGGTCGTATTACAATTCCAAATAAAGCACGCGCGCAGGTAGGATGGGAGCACAAATTAAAACTAGAATCAAATGAAATTCGCTTGGATTCAATATATAAGCAAATATTTAAAATCACAAAATGCAAGAAATTGCAAGCCTTCCAATTACAAATAAATCACAACAGTTTGGTCACAAAATTTAATGTCGAAAAATGCAAGAATATATCATCAAAATTATACACACTCTGTGGAAAGGAGAATGAAACTATAGAACCTTTGTTTGTTACCTGTCATCAGAGCGACACTCTTTGGGAAGAAATTTCAAAAACAATGTACACCAAATTTAACATGAAAATTCCCACAAAGATTGAAGAAATACTTTTCGGAATAGACTCTGACATGAGCACACTTGCAACTAACAATATACAACTATTAATGAAACGATATAGTTATGTGACAAGGTGCAATAAGTAAAATCTATGCAAAAAAGGGCAATAACATTTGTTACCCAAGAATACAATCTAGAAAAACAGGCAATAAAATGAACTGAGTCAAATAACAAAAACTTTGATAATAAGTGGAACAGTGTCCTCAATTTAATTAACGATCAATCAATCTGGTCAAAAACTTTAATAAAATTTCTACAAAAATTAAATTTCGATTTTTAGATCGTTCCCGCAGCATCACAAAAACTGAACATATAGTAAGAATAACTTTCTAAATAACACATAAGCAAGAATAAATGCTATAGATAATTTAAAGATGATTTATCCGATTAAATACCCATAAATACTATTTTGTTTTAGCTTCGGGGATAAACAAATATTTGATTCGAGTCGAGAAACCCACTCATCATAGCTCAGAGTGATCAGATATCGATTTTTGAAATCTGTTATTTATCGAGATATGTACTTTTTTCCGCCTGGCAAATATTCGTCAAACCGACCAAATTGCGGATGGAGATGGATAACTCTAAAATCAAGTGGTAAAACGGCCAAATTTCGCGATAATCAAGTGATCATACGGCCATATTTCTTTGAACAACATGTTGATAAATAACACGTTTTGTGAAATGTTATACCATAGTTGAGAGTTGTTAACATTATTTTCTTGTAATTAATCGATTCTGATAAATAAAGCGTATTTTGAAGAAATGTTGTTGTTGTAACTTGGTGATATGGTGACCGTCTGATCGGATTGATTACCTATAAAAGACAGAACAAGAAAAAGGACAAGTTAAAAAACAGAGCTTATTCAAACTTGCATGTGATCATTATTATGTTGTTATAAGATTCTACTTTTCATATTTAATGTATATTTATTATGTCCAACTTTAATGTTTAATGGTGACAGATTGTATGAAAATAAAAACAAATTATAAAAAAAAATCTCTTACACCTGCGTTTTGTATATAATTATATAATAAATACTCAACACATGCATATCAGTTACTTTGTGATATGTTATACCAAAATACCCATGATGGCAATGAAATAATGTCAAAACTTGGGAACTATTTTTTTATAAGCAAATTTGATTTTTGAGACAATGCAATTTTTTTGAGATTGGGTGGGATACGAACCCCGGCCCGACGGCGAGCGCGCCTTGCGACTCAAAGTCCGACGTCAATACCACACGGCCACCGAAGCAACCCCAATCTCAAAAAAATTGCATTGTCTCAAAAATCAAATTTGCTTCTAAAAATAGGCGCCTGGTGTGTTGTATAGTCCCAAGCATGTTCTAAGAGCAATGCTCGCCATGTTTCGGAGGCATAACATATATAACATTGCTGCTGTGCCATACCTCCTATACATATTTTTTTATAGTATGGAAGAATATACGTTGGAACGTTAACCACAACAATAACGATTTTTTGGCCATATCCTGGACTAATTAGAAAACGGCAACAACGCGATATTCTTTTTGAAATGATAATTTATATCACCGTGTGCGCAAACGAGTAATTACTTGGCTTAATTTAAGCCTAGCCATTGCTCGTTTACGTGCTATTACAAGAGGAACCGCTTAAATTGATCATACTTGAGCCGTTTCAAATTTTGCAGTGCTATCTCAGATCTCAGAGCACTCTCATGGTTTCCGAAAAAGATATAACGGACCAAATTTAAAGTCACATTTTGTATTTGATTATCAGAGCACAACTACCCAAATAATCACAATTTTGATGTATACTTTATTACGTAAAGGCAGTTATAAAACGGTAACCAGCATTGATAAAACGGAGTTCACTTTTATGGTACCGGTATTAATATGTAATACATTCAATAACTTTATTCAAGATAAACATTTTTGGTTTCAGATGGAGATGACTGCAATCCCAATCCGTGCAGCAACGGCGCGACGTGCGTTGATTTGTTCAATGATTTCAGTTGCAATTGCGCAGCTGGGTATACTAGCGGTGATTGTTCAGTGGACATCGATGAATGCTCAACCAATCCGTGCAATTATGGAGCAACATGCTTCGATCTGGTGAATGGCTTCTCCTGCACATGCGCAGCTGGGTATACTAGCGGTGATTGTTCAGTGGACATCGATGAATGCTCAACCAATCCGTGCAATAATGGAGCAACATGCTTCGAACTGGTGAATAGCTTCTCCTGCACATGCGCAGCTGGGTATACTAGCGGTGATTGTTCAGTGGACATCGATGAATGCTCAACCAATCCGTGCAATAATGGAGCAACATGCTTCGATCTGGTGAATGGCTTCTCCTGCACATGCGCAGCTGGGTATACTAGCGGTGATTGTTCAGTGGACATCGATGAATGCTCAACCAATCCGTGCAATAATGGAGCAACATGCTTCGATCTGGTGAATGGCTTCTCCTGCACATGCGCATCTGGGTATACTAGCGGTGATTGTTCAGTGGACATCGATGAATGCTCAACCAATCCGTGCAATAATGGAGCAACATGCTTCGATCTGGTGAATGGCTTCTCCTGCACATGCGCAGCTGGGTATACTAGCGGTGATTGTTCAGTGGACATCGATGAATGCTCAACCAATCCGTGCAATAATGGAGCAACATGCTTCGATCTGGTGGATGGCTTTTCCTGCACATGCGCAGCTGGGTATACTAGCGGTGATTGTTCAGTGGATATCGATGAATGTTCAACCAATCCGTGCAATAATGGAGCAACATGCTTCGATCTGGTGGATGGCTTTTCCTGCACATGCGCAGCTGGGTATACTAGCGGTGATTGTTCAGTGGACATCGATGAATGCTCAACCAATCCGTGCAATAATGGAGCAACATGCTTCGATCTGGTGAATGGCTTCTCCTGCACATGCGCAGCTGGGTATACCAGCGGTGATTGTTCAGTGGACATCGATGAATGCTCAACCAATCCGTGCAATAATGGAGCAACATGCTTCGATCTGGTGAATGGCTTCTCCTGCACATGCGCAGCTGGGTATACTAGCGGTGATTGTTCAGTGGACATCGATGAATGCTCAACCAATCCGTGCAATAATGGAGCAACATGCTTCGATCTGGTGGATGGCTTTTCCTGCACATGCGCAGCTGGGTATACTAGCGGTGATTGTTCAGTGGACATCGATGAATGCTCAACCAATCCGTGCAATAATGGAGCAACATGCTTCGATCTGGTGGATGGCTTTTCCTGCACATGCGCAGCTGGGTATACTAGCGGTGATTGTTCAGTGGACATCGATGAATGCTCAACCAATCCGTGCAATAATGGAGCAACATGCTTCGATCTGGTGGATGGCTTTTCCTGCACATGCGCAGCTGGGTATACTAGCGGTGATTGTTCAGTGGACATCGATGAATGCTCAACCAATCCGTGCAACAATGGAGCAACATGTTTCGATCTGGTGAATGGCTTCTCCTGCACATGCGCAGCTGGGTATACTAGCGGTGATTGCTCAGTGGACATCGATGAATGCTCAACCAATCCGTGCAATAATGGAGCAACATGTTTCGATCTGGCGAATGGCTTCTCCTGCACATGCGCAGCTGGGTATACTAGCGGCGATTGCTCTGTGGACATCGATGAATGCTCAACCAATCCGTGCAATAATGGAGCAACATGTTTCGATCTTGTGGATGGCTTTGCCTGCACATGCGCAGCTGGGTATACTAGCGGTGATTGCTCAGTGGACATCGATGAATGCTCAACCAATCCGTGCAATAATGGAGCAACATGCTTCGATCTGGTGGATGGCTTTTCCTGCACATGCGCAGCTGGGTATACTAGCGGTGATTGTTCAGTGGACATCGATGAATGCTCAACCAATCCGTGCAATAATGGAGCAACATGCTTCGATCTGGTGGATGGCTTTTCCTGCACATGCGCAGCTGGGTATACTAGCGGTGATTGTTCAGTGGACATCGATGAATGCTCAACCAATCCGTGCAACAATGGAGCAACATGTTTCGATCTGGTGAATGGCTTCTCCTGCACATGCGCAGCTGGGTATACTAGCGGTGATTGCTCAGTGGACATCGATGAATGCTCAACCAATCCGTGCAATAATGGAGCAACATGTTTCGATCTGGCGAATGGCTTCTCCTGCACATGCGCAGCTGGGTATACTAGCGGCGATTGCTCTGTGGACATCGATGAATGCTCAACCAATCCGTGCAATAATGGAGCAACATGTTTCGATCTTGTGGATGGCTTTGCCTGCACATGCGCAGCTGGGTATACTAGCGGTGATTGCTCAGTGGACATCGATGAATGCTCAAACAATCCGTGCAATAACGGGGGCACGTGCTCCGATCTAGTGAACGACTTTTCCTGCACATGCGCAGCTGGATATACTAGCGGTGATTGTTCAGTGGACATCGACGAATGCTCAAACAATCCGTGCAATAATGGAGCAACATGCTTAGATCTGGTCAATGGCTACTCCTGCACATGCGCAGCTGGGTATACTAGCGGAAATTGTTCAGTGGACATCGATGAATGCTCAACCAATCCGTGCAATAATGGAGCAACATGCTTCGATCTGGTGGATGGCTTTTCCTGCACATGCGCAGCTGGGTATACTAGCGGCGATTGCTCTGTGGACATCGATGAATGCTCAACCAATCCGTGCAATAATGGAGCAACATGCTTCGATCTGGTGGATGGATTTTCCTGCACATGCGCAGCTGGGTATACTAGCGGTGACTGCTCAGTGGACATCGATGAATGCTCACCCAATCCGTGCAATAATGGAGCAACATGTTTCGATCTGGTGAATGGCTTCTCTTGCACATGCGCAGCTGGGTATACTAGCGGTGATTGCTCAGTGGACATCGATGAATGCTCAACCAATCCGTGCAATAATGGAGCAACATGTTTCGATCTGGTGAATGGCTTCTCCTGCACATGCGCACCTGGGTATACTAGCGAAAATTGTTTAGTGGACATCGATGAATGCTCAACCAATCCGTGCAATAATGGAGCAACATGCTTCGATCTGGTGGATGGCTTTTCCTGCACATGCGCAGCTGGGTATACTAGCGGCGATTGCTCTGTGGACATAGATGAATGCTCAACCAATCCGTGCAATAATGGAACGTGCTTCGATCTGGTGGACGGCTTTTCCTGCACATGCGCAGCTGGGTATACTAGCGGTGACTGCTCAGTGGACATCGATGAATGCTCAACCAATCCGTGCAATAATGGAACGTGCTTCGATCTGGTGAATG
Source organism: Siphonodentalium dalli (assembly GCA_032622095.1). Lineage (NCBI taxonomy): Eukaryota > Metazoa > Mollusca > Scaphopoda > Gadilida > Siphonodentaliidae > Siphonodentalium > Siphonodentalium dalli. Next base: position 72,499,081 of record CP136061.1, read on the forward strand.
GCTTTTCCTGCACATGCGCAGCTGGGTATACTAGCGGTAATTGTTCAGTGGACATCGATGAATGCTCAACCAATCCGTGCAATAATGGAGCAACATGCTTCGATCTGGTGGATGGCTTTTCCTGCACATGCGCAGCTGGGTATACTAGCGGCGATTGCTCTGTGGACATAGATGAATGCTCAACCAATCCGTGCAATAATGGAACGTGCTTCGATCTGGTGGACGGCTTTTCCTGCACATGCGCAGCTGGGTATACTAGCGGTGACTGCTCAGTGGACATCGATGAATGCTCAACCAATCCGTGCAATAATGGAGCAACATGCTTCGATCTGGTGGATGGCTTTTCCTGCACATGCGCAGCTGGGTATACTAGCGGTGATTGCTCAGTGGACATCGATGAATGCTCAACCAATCCGTGCAATAATGGAGCAACATGTTTCGATCTGGTGAATGGCTTCTCCTGCACATGCGCAGCTGGGTATACTAGCGAAAATTGTTTAGTGGACATCGATGAATGCTCAACCAATCCGTGCAATAATGGAGCAACATGCTTCGATCTGGTGGATGGCTTTTCCTGCACATGCGCAGCTGGGTATACTAGCGGCGATTGCTCTGTGGACATAGATGAATGCTCAACCAATCCGTGCAATAATGGAACGTGCTTCGATCTGGTGGACGGCTTTTCCTGCACATGCGCAGCTGGGTATACTAGCGGTGATTGCTCTGTGGACATCGATGAATGCTCAACCAATCCGTGCAATAATGGAGCAACATGCTTCGATCTGGTGAATGGCTTCTCCTGCACATGCGCAGCTGGGTATACCAGCGGTGATTGTTCAGTGGACATCGATGAATGCTCAACCAATCCGTGCAATAATGGAGCAACATGCTTCGATCTGGTGAATGGCTTCTCCTGCACATGCGCAGCTGGGTATACTAGCGGTGATTGTTCAGTGGACATCGATGAATGCTCAACCAATCCGTGCAATAATGGAGCAACATGCTTCGATCTGGTGGATGGCTTTTCCTGCACATGCGCAGCTGGGTATACTAGCGGTGATTGTTCAGTGGACATCGATGAATGCTCAACCAATCCGTGCAATAATGGAGCAACATGTTTCGATCTGGTGAATGGCTTCTCCTGCACATGCGCCGCTGGGTATACTAGCGGCGATTGCTCTGTGGACATCGATGAATGCTCAACCAATCCGTGCAATAATGGAGCAACATGTTTCGATCTTGTGGATGGCTTTGCCTGCACATGCGCAGCTGGGTATACTAGCGGTGATTGCTCAGTGGACATCAATGAATGCTCAAACAATCCGTGCAATAACGGGGGCACGTGCTCCGATCTAGTGAACGACTTTTCCTGCACATGCGCAGCTGGATATACTAGCGGTGATTGCTCAGTGGACATCGATGAATGCTCAAACAATCCGTGCAATAATGGAGCAACATGTTTTGATCTGGTGAATGGCTACTCCTGCACATGCGCAGCTGGGTATACTAGCGGAAATTGTTCAGTGGACATCGATGAATGCTCAACAAATCCGTGCAATAATGGAGCAACATGCTTCGATCTGGTGGATGGCTTTTCCTGCACATGCGCAGCTGGGTATTCTAGCGGCGATTGCTCTGTGGACATCGATGAATGCTCAACCAATCCGTGCAATAATGGAACGTGCTTCGATCTGGTGGACGGCTTTTCCTGCACATGCGCAGCTGGGTATACTAGCGGTGATTGCTCTGTGGACATAGATGAATGCTCAACCAATCCGTGCAATAATGGAACGTGCTTCGATCTGGTGGACGGCTTTTCCTGCACATGCGCAGCTGGGTATAATAGCGGTGATTGCTCTGTGGACATAGATGAATGCTCACCCAATCCGTGCAATAATGGAGCAACATGTTTCGATCTGGTGAATGGCTTCTCTTGCACATGCGCAGCTGGGTATACTAGCGGTGATTGCTCAGTGGACATCGATGAATGCTCAACCAATCCGTGCAATAATGGAGCAACATGTTTCGATCTGGTGAATGGCTTCTCCTGCACATGCGCAGCTGGGTATACTAGCGAAAATTGTTTAGTGGACATCGATGAATGCTCAACCAATCCGTGCAATAATGGAGCAACATGCTTCGATCTGGTGGATGGCTTTTCCTGCACATGCGCAGCTGGGTATACTAGCGGCGATTGCTCTGTGGACATAGATGAATGCTCAACCAATCCGTGCAATAATGGAACGTGCTTCGATCTGGTGGACGGCTTTTCCTGCACATGCGCAGCTGGGTATACTAGCGGTGACTGCTCAGTGGACATCGATGAATGCTCAACCAATCCGTGCAATAATGGAACGTGCTTCGATCTGGTGAATGGCTTTTCCTGCACATGCGCAGCTGGGTATACTAGCGGTAATTGTTCAGTGGACATCGATGAATGCTCAACCAATCCGTGCAATAATGGAGCAACATGCTTCGATCTGGTGGATGGCTTTTCCTGCACATGCGCAGCTGGGTATACTAGCGGTGATTGTTCAGTGGACATCGATGAATGCTCAACCAATCCGTGCAATAATGGAGCAACATGTTTCGATCTGGTGGATGGATTTTCCTGCACATGCGCAGCTGGGTATACTAGCGGTGATTGCTCAGTTGACATCAATGAATGCTCAACCAATCCGTGCAATAATGGAGCAACATGCTTCGATCTGGTGAATGGTTACTTCTGCACATGCGCAGCTGGGTATACTAGCGGTGATTGCTCAGTGGACATCGACGAATGCTCAAAGAATCCGTGCAATAATGGAGCAACATGCTTCGATCTGGTGGATGGCTTTTCCTGCACATGCGCATCTGGGTATACTAGCGGTGATTGCTCTGTGGAAATCGATGAATGCTCAACCAATCCGTGCAATAATGGAGCAACATGCTTCGATCTGGTGGATGGCTTTTCCTGCACATGCGCAGCTGGGTATACTAGCGGTGATTGCTCTGTGGAAATCGATGAATGCTCAACCAATCCGTGCAATAATGGAGCAACATGTTTCGATCTGGTGGATGGCTTTTCCTGCACATGCGCAGCTGGGTATACTAGCGGTGATTGCTCTGTGGAAATCGATGAATGCTCAACCAATCCGTGCAATAATGGAGCAACATGCTTCGATCTGGTGGATGGCTTTTCCTGCACATGCGCAGCTGGGTATACTAGCGGTGATTGCTCTGTGGAAATCGATGAATGCTCAACCAATCCGTGCAATAATGGAGCAACATGTTTCGATCTGGTGAATGGCTTCTCCTGCACATGCGCAGCTGGGTATACTAGCGGTGATTGCTCTGTGGACATCGATGAATGCTCAACCAATCCGTGCAATAATGGAGCAACATGTTTCGATCTTGTGGATGGCTTTGTCTGCACATGCGCAGCTGGGTATACTAGCGGTGATTGCTCAGTGGACATCGATGAATGCTCAAACAATCCGTGCAATAACGGGGGCACGTGCTCCGATCTAGTGAACGACTTTTCCTGCACATGCGCAGCTGGATATACTAGCGGTGATTGCTCAGTGGACATCGACGAATGCTCAAACAATCCGTGCAATAATGCAGCAACATGTTTTGATCTGGTGGATGGCTTTTCCTGCACATGCGCAGCTGGGTATACTAGCGGAAATTGTTCAGTGGACATCGATGAATGCTCAACCAATCCGTGCAATAATGGAGCAACATGTTTCGATCTGGTGAATGGCTATTCCTGCACATGCGCTGCTGGATATACTAGTGGTGATTGCTCTGTGGACATCGATGAATGCTTAACAAATCCTTGCAATAATGGATCATGCTTCGATCTGGTGAATGGCTATTCCTGCACATGCGCTGCTGGATATACTAGCGGTGATTGCTCTGTGGACATCGATGAATGCTCAACAAATCCGTGCAATAATGGAACATGCTTCGATCTGGTGGATGGGTTTTCATGCACATGCGCAGCTGGGTATACTAGCGGTGACTGCTCTGTGGACATCGATGAATGCTCCGCAAACCTGTGCAATAATGGAACATGCTTCGATCTGGTGAATGGTTATTCCTGCACATGCGCAGCTGGGTATACTAGCGGTGATTGCTCTGTGGAAATCGATGAATGTTCAGCAAACCCGTGCAATAATGGTACATGTTTCGATCTGGTGAATGGCTATTCCTGCACATGCGCAGCTGGATATACTAGCGGTGATTGCTCTGTGGACATCGACGAATGCTCAACCAATCCGTGCAATAATGGAACATGCTTCGATCTGGTTGATGGCTATTCATGCACATGCGCAGCTGGGTATACTAGCGGTGATTGCTCTGTGGACATCGATGAATGCTCAACAAATCCATGCAATAATGGAACATGCTTCGATCTGGTGAATGGCTATTCCTGCACATGCGCAGCTGGGTATACTAACGGTGATTGTTCTGTGGACATCGATGAATGCTCAACCAATCCATGCAATAATGGAACATGCTTCGATCTGGTGAATGGTTATTCTTGCACATGCGAAGCTGGATATACTAGCGGTGATTGTTCTGTGGACATCGATGAATGCTCAACAAATCCGTGCAATAATGGAACATGCTTCGATCTGGTGAATGGCTATTCCTGCACATGCGCACCTGGGTATACTAGCGGTGATTGTTCAGTAGACATCGATGAATGCTCAACCAATCCGTGCAATAATGGAACATGCTTTGATCTGGTGAATGGCTATTCCTGCACATGCGCAGCAGGGTATACTAGCGGCGACTGTTCTATGGACATCGATGAATGCTCAACAAATCCGTGCAATAACGGAACATGCTTCGATCTGGTGAATGGTTATTCCTGCACATGCGCATCGGGGTATACTAGCGGTGATTGCTCTGTGGATATCGATGAATGCTCAACAAATCCGTGCAATAATGGAACATGCTTCGATCTGGTGAATGGCTATTCCTGCACATGCGCACCTGGGTATACTAGCGGTGATTGTTCAGTGGACATCGATGAATGCTCAACAAATCCATGCAATAATGGAACATGCTTCGATCTGGTGAATAGCTATTCCTGCACATGCGCAGCAGGGTATACTAGCGGTGATTGCGCAGTGGACATCGATGAATGCTCAACCAATCCGTGCAATAATGGAATATGCTTCGATCTGGTGAATGGTTATTCCTGCACATGCGCAGCTGGGTATACTAGCGGTGATTGTTCAGTCGAGATCGATGAATGCTCAAAGAATCCGTGCAATAATGGAGGAAAATGCTTCGATCTGGTGAATGGCTATTCCTGCGGATGCGTAGCTGGGTATACTGGCGGTGATTGTTCAGTGGACATCGATGAATGCTCAAAGAATCCGTGCAATAATGGAGCAACATGCTACGATCTGGTGAATGGCTATTCCTGCACATGCGCAGCTGGATATACTAGCGGTGATTGTTCAGTGGACATCGATGAGTGCTCAACCAATCCGTGCAATAATGGAGGAACATGTGCCGACTTGGTGAATGGTTTTAACTGCAGATGCGCTGCTGGCTACACCGGAAGCGTTTGCCTGACTGGTATGTGATATTTTCCACTTTGTTTCGAACTTCAGGTCAGCCGTATCACGATGACTTCGGCCTTGATCTCGATTTCTGTTGTGTGGCTGACGTTGTTTGTCTGTTAGATATGCGTGGTCAGTTTTGTCCTCTTTTATTATTTGAGACAGGCTGCTACGATGGTATGCTATCGTTGTTGCAGTTAAAGATACTCAATCCGATCAGACGCTCCTCAATTACTATTTCTTTGGCTTCGGGGGTAAAACATATTTGATTCGAGTCGAGAAACCCACCTATCAAAGCTCAGAGTGATTAGATATCAATGTTTGGAGTTTGTTAATTTTGGAGATCTGGCCCAAAACTTCTTCAGATCCTCGTGCTCAAACGGACAAATTGCAGTTGTGAGATGGATAACACTAAAATCAGGTGCATGGTTATTATTGTTAATAGTAACCACTTTATTTTAGAGTTATCCATCTTACAACCGCAATTTGGAAATCAAGTGGGTTATTATTGTTAATAGTAACCACTTCATTTAGAGTTATCCATCTTACAACCGCAATTTGTCCGTTTGAACACGAGGATCTGAAGAAGTTTTGGGCGAATTCTCCAAAATTTACAAACTTCAAACATCGATATCTAATCACTCTGAGCTTTGATGGGTTGGTTCCTTGACTCGAATCAAATATTTTTTACCCCCGAAGCCAAAGTAATAGTAATTTAGGAGCGTCTGATCGGATTGAGTACCTTTAAAACTATATTTACGACTAATGCCGGGCGGATCGTATCCATAACGTACGTGGGATCTTCAGCTAGAATGACTATATGTGTATATTGTTAACGACTATTGACAAGTTAAAGCCACCGATGATCCACGTGAGTGGCCGCAAGGGTGGTAACTCTATGTAGAACGCACTTTGACTTAATAACGGAGATTAGTAATGATAGAATTTACAACGCTGCAAGAGATCAAGTTTGGTTGCACATAAGTCAAATATTGGGTTGCTGCGATTGGGGGACGTTAGGGAAACATTCTTGAAAAATAAAACTTTCTTTAAAAAGCACTTCTTCCGATAGCTTGGTACATTCTATAAAACACGTTATTTAGTCAATATTAATCCTCGATAGCCATTCCAGCGGACGTATGTTATCGAGTTGATCTGCCCCGGGATAGTTCGTATTTATACGTAGGACCCTGTCAGCATTTCATGGATAACTGTAGTCGATTGTTCCCAAATAATTGTGTAATTCAATACAATAACAATCCCGTGGTGTCTACAACCGGTAGCATTACAAATGACCGTTGATATAGTTTACAATATTAGTTACATAAATCTGATTTGTAATAACAAAATAGAGGCAGTGATCTTTGACAGGCAACAGCAAAAGTGACCGCCGTTTGAACTAAATGGGTAATCCCTTAAAATATTTTAATGTTATCTAGGAAGGCTGTTGGTGTTGAAGCTAATGATCAGTCGGCATCTTGATTTTCTCACATTGTCAAACATTGGCCCATAATGTCCATTTCTCAAATTAACCCTCTCTATACTAAATACTCATACGCGATCAGTTTCCTTGGGATCCATAGGTCACTTGTTAAACTTATTATGTGGTGAACATTTCCCACCAAAGCATATGGATATTTCTTCCGCTGTATTATCGTTTTGTCATGCTGTCGTCTGCTCGTTTTACCTAAACGTAGGGATTTTCTCTATCAGCATCATATCAATTCAGCACGTCTCCCAAATTTAAATTAGCATGATAACTTAACCGAGGGCAATGACCCCGTGTTTTAGCAAACTCATTTGTTTCATTTCAGACATCAACGAATGCGACCCTAATCCATGTAACAATGGTGGTACATGCGCTGATCAGGTGAATGGGTTTATCTGCTCATGCCCTATTGGCTTCACGGGCACTGAATGTGAAACAAGTGAGTATCCTATTATATGGCTACATTACCGTTTCCAGAATCGGGGGCACAGGCATTCAATGCGATATATTTACATACTAAGTGTTGTCATCACTAAATCCAGCATTCTGATTGGTCGGCGCCCACGTGGCTAGTTGCAATTATTTATCGGTGAATGCGCAACAGCTAATAACTGCAAGCTCATAACAACATCGATACGTCATTTGGGTTTGGAAAGACGAACGCATAATGTTTTGGGCGCATGCAGGATTGACTTAATAAATCATCGGGTTTCAATTGTTCCTGTTAACTTTTGCCAAGGGTGCTATAGAGTATTTTGGGCTGGTTTTGTCACGATACACTTTTCGATTTAAATACATTTACAAAAGTGGCTTTTTCGCTAAATGTATATAAATATAAGGATTAACTGTCATGTGGACTGTTTTTATGGAGATGTAACCGTGAGGTAAGTGGTCATAACTTGTATGTAAAACCTTTCGTTTTACACATGTTATGACCACTTACCTCACGGTTACATCTCCATAAAAACAGTCCACATGACAGTTAATCCTTATGTAACTGGTATGTGATCCAGACCACGCATACGGGAATGACGAGTGTAGATGGCAACAACAGAGATAGATGCATAAATGGTGTCACTCCCTACCCCCTGAATCCTGGTTACTAATCAATAAAGGGAGTGAATCATGCGTATCGGTTAAGAAATATTGAACACAATCAAGACTTGCTCTTGATTCGATCCGAAATCGATTCGCTCATTTCCGTTCTAACATTAGCCCATAAATTCTAAGTAAAATTGATACTAATTGATAGAAGCTTTTCCTTCAGGTGTCATCGATTCATGTATATTATTTGTTTTATATTTCAATCTATAATATGACCATACGCTAGCGTAAAATTTTAACGGACCACAACTAAACACACGCATAATCTAGGATCAGCCAATACGCCAATGATTTGATAGCAAACAATATGTAATCGGGGTTCACGATTAGATGGCTAGTGGCATCTAACCGCGAGCACAGGTGGCACGTGATGTTCGATTGAATATTAGAATGTAGGGTATCATATAATCCCATATCCCATAATATGTCAAATATAGTGAATTATCGAATATGAAATACAACGAAAAAACGAAATAGCAAAATACAGCGAAATAGCGGAATAAAAAATGCAGCGAAATGGCGAAATAGAGCGAAATATAGAAATAGGAAATTTATTTTATTAACTAAATGACGGAGATATTTGAAGAAGTGTTTTTGACGAAATAACGGAAATATTTGAAGAACTGTTTTAAAGAGAGGAGATATTTGAAGAAGTGATTTGAAGAATTAACGGAAATATTTGAAGTGTTTTAAAGAGCTTTCCCAACCCTCCCACAAGCCCACCCAACCTATAGAATAATTTGACTTATATTTCACCAGAGTTGATCTATTGTGGTGCTGCAATTTCTCATACAAATCGCCGTTATTTAGTAAAGGTACATTCTTTATAGCTATTACCCTTCAGATTAAATATGATAGTCAATCGAAACCACGCGTGCCTCCCGTGGTCGCGATTGTATGCCAATAGCCATCTAATCGTGAACCACGATTAGTTATCTTTTGGTATTCAAGCGTGTGCGTATTACATGTAGGTGGCTAGAATATGTGTCTTTTTAATCCTTAAAATAACTTCATAGATGCGTAATCCCATCAAATAATATTAACTTAGGCCTTATATCGTGGTGTGATTATGATATATTACTCTCCAGCACAAAGGTTCATCGACAGAGTGGGTCCTATAGCAATTTCGTGCATAAATTAGGTCAATCATAACATACATCAAGCCATGTGAGAAATCAGAGATTCACAATGCAAACGGACTACGAGCTAACCGATTCAGACTTAAACCTAAATAAAAAACTTTTAAAAGCCGTTCCCTTTGTACAAATTATTATAGAATATAAACTACCAACATCAAACTGAAAGTATTCAAAAGTCAAGAATGTTGGTTGTTGTATAGATGGGAGTATTTTGCTGAAATTAACCATTATATGTTTTCGCGCTCATTTCCGTTCTAACAATAGCCCCTAAATTATAAGTAAAATTGATACTAATCGATATAATCTTTTCATTAAGGTGTCATCGATTCATATCTATTATTTGTATTATCCTAGAATCTATATAACGCTTGCTGGAAAGAGATAGACTGATTATTATTATGAAACATACTACCCCATCTACTGGTAACAGTCCTGTGGAACACTCAAATAAAGAAAGTCGCAAGGAATTAACCCTTTACCCAACAAACCGGCCAAAACCGACCAAATAAAGCTTCAACGGCCTAAAATATCTTCGGTCTGTCTCAATAGAACCATACAAATATGGATATCATTGGAACCGGCTCCTTTACCACATTGTGATAGTTACAGTTATGCCCTGTGCCAATGCATTCTCTTATATATGCGAGTCGACCATAGGTCGCCTCGCATATATAAGAGAATGCATTGGCACAGGGCCGTTCTGTTGGGTAAAGGGTTAACCTCACTAAATGTCAGTATATTTTATCCTTAGATAATTGATCAGCTGGAATGTCTTATTACATAGCATTAATTAGCCTTCCTCTGCCAAGTCCGACAGCAGTGTTCCATCGGAATTAGTATGCGAATAACTATCGTGGTCTGATATTGTAATGGGTTTCACCTGAAACAAAAGACGTGAGAGTTCGGGGGCATTCCGGAAATTGAGAAATAGCTCTTCGAAGAATATACATGGATTTTCGCCATGCGATCCACAATCTTAAAGTAACTTACTTAAGTCCAGCTATTCATGTTTGTACCATTGTCTGTTGTCACCATTGATTCTCGATATGTCCATATCGCAACTAAAGTCATCTACTGAAGCATTACATACTCGTCACCATGCACTATTGTATACTTTCATTATTCCCCCATGGGATCCATACATGCACATGTGGAATTGTTGAGGCCTCTTTTGACTTCAGATAACAGGTTTTACTATTTAATTTTGGTTAGGGGAATATTGACATCGCCACAAGATAATTGATTCTTACATTACAGTTAAATAATATAAGGAACTGTGCTTTGAATATTCAAACATATATGAACTTGTATTGACTTAGTTTTTAATACACTTGATCATGACTATATTTGATATCTCATAATATTGACTCGTGCATCTGCGATGACAATTTACATCTTCACCAGAAAGTGCATGCATGGATTATTGATTTGCGCCAAACTGAGATAAATGAATGGTTTATTTGTCATGATATATATGTTTATATGTTGGCACAAGCAGTTGCTATATCAGAGATTGAGGGCATGCTTGAGTATATTTAAATGACATCAAACAATATTAAATGGGTATATAAAATAGGTAAATTATTTATAATATGACCAGGGGGGGGGTCGGTCAAAAGTAAAAACATATCACGATGAAAATGGCCTTAGTTACCCTTGGACTACACAAAAAAACAAAAAGAATGGGAAAACAAATTTGGAATTTATTTTTGCAATTTTTTTCTATTTTTAGGTGCCACGCCCACTAAAATGAAAACAGAAATAACGAGTTTGAAAGCAAATAAAACCAATAACTTATACTTATTATGTTCTTAAGTGGCCACTGAAGACATAGCAAAACTTAAATTTCTTGTATCGGTGAAAAAAATGACAAAAAGTGGATTTTTTTTAAATGGTCCGGCCGCGGGGGAACCCACCACCCCCCCCCCCCCCCCAGGACCCAAATGTTGCAAATTTTTTCCGACCCCCCCCCCCCTGATATGACAAGTAATTTTATAATATTTGTCAAGGAATGGGGCTCTCAGCTGCTGGTACCACGATTTATCTCTGAGCTCTTATATATTAAACCGAACTGATATATATTGACTGCTATCAGCGATACTTTTTGAGTAAAATATATGTGTGAAATTATTTAACTAAATAGGCTCCTGAATTAGGGGGCCGTCGTTAGGCGACTGACCCAATCGTAGCTGGGTACCAGCGAAGAGCCCCATAATGAAGGGGCGTAAAAGCTTTAATGAACTCAATCATGAGTTAACACGCATTAGAGTTGACAAACACATTTACACTATTTACATATATCCCAGCATCACGGGAACAAAAACAAATTTATTTATTGCCATCAAAGACCAAGGGTTAATATAATTGTAAAGTATAACACATAACAATAAATAACAAAGGTCGTGCATACAATTACGCGTTTGGATGTAATAATGACTAATTTGAATAAATAATAAAGGCTTATGAATACACATATAAATGAACATAATGGTTATGAGGCTGACTCACGAGACCATGTAACATTCAAGTTATTGGCAATTGTATGAGCATTAAAATCATTCGGAATAATGATCAGGTGAGCTCCGACTACCAAAATAATGTTGTGAATAAAAGTAAAATGTTCGAGGATCCTCTCGCTGCTGCCTTTTCCTGGGGTTGGCGATTATCGCAATACGATAGGGGAACACTTTTACGTTCGTACTCATATTTCACCAATTTTTGTACCTGGCTTGCCTGTCCTGAGTTTCACGGCAAAATGGCCAATTTGATTCTATTTGTCGTTGTATACATATTTATCACCCCATTTATTATTCATTTTCATAAAAATAAAATAAAAGAAGCTGAAGATGACATGTTTAAAATGTTTGAAGCATGAATTTGGCGACAAGTAGTTTTCAGAGTACGCTATACTTGCGATAGTTACGTTACGCACACAATGTTCCCCTATCGTATTGCGATAATCGCCAACCTTTTCCTGGGAATTGTCCCCAATATAAAATTATATGGACTAATTTCAAATAGAAACTTAAAACTTCAAACAGTTGAGTATATCCACTGATAAATCACATATCCTTCTGTTACCCTCCTCCCTATTTCCACCCTTCTGATTGGCCCATGTCCTGTCACGTGCCGGGCGACAAATCACACTGTCGCCCGCTGAGCCGGGAGACATTGTTTTTGTCGCCCGCCTGTTGTTACATTGCAAGAATATCTCCAAACACAAACTGCAGTAACTCATCTATTTCATATCACTACGACGTATTAAAATAAAATCTTATATATATAAATCTTATATACCCCACGGATTCGCAAAAAAACACCAGTTGTGGTGTTTGCTAATTTGCATATTTTTAGTGAACACTAATATTCGAACTTTTAAGTTGATACTTTTATCGGACAAGCGTTATTATCTACTTTCTACATCGAAACATCTCGGTGATTAAATATGCTCACGTCGACATTATGGTGCAAGATTGAAAGATTGAGGTTGGTTGGTTATAAATGTTTGCTGGTGGACAACGTAATGCATACGTTTGTCGCGAATGAATGATATACTGAACGCTCATCCATGATATCAGACCGCTCCGCGATGTCTGCAATGTGATCATAGAAGTATTGTGTGTGATTATCGTCATGTACTTGGGAGCACTGACACATATGTATGTACACGAATGAAATCGACAACTTCCCAATAGCTTTCGGGGAAAACCGTTATGAAATGAACATCGCGAGTAAATTCCGCGTACAAGACAACATTGAATATGCCATATTGCAGAAGGCGATAACATACCTATATGGCTTATTGGTTTACATTGCATGAACCGATATTGACGATTTAACCACCAAAATGATCGTAAATAAACGCTGATTATCAAACGCTTAACGGCTTGACTATCGTTTATGGAAAAGAAATCCTATACGACGATAAATACTTACTGAAAATATACATAATCGAGAAAGAAAGCACTCGTGCCTCAGTGCAACATCGTGCGTGTGGATGACAAGGATTTTTTTTCTGTTGTATAACCGGATAACAAAACAGTTGTTGCCCTTCTTCTCGGGAGACATTGAGATTTGTCACCCGCTCGAGAACGGAATGTCTCCCTTGGAGCTGCGCTCCTCGGGAGACATTCCGTTCTCGAGCGGGTGACAAATCTCAATGTCTCCCTCGACAGCGGGCGACAACTGTATAATATTGCATACATAGAGCAACAAAATGTCAAACATGTGAAATCATGTATACTCAATAATTTAGGTCCGATAACAGCAATTTGAATAATAATACATAATTACTAATACTATTGCTGGATCGTATGTGCTATACGATCAGCTGCTTCAGTGGGCATTCATATATATGAACAGATGAATATTATTGTCTGAATAATTCCCATGTTTTGGGTTTATATTGACTCCAGTGTGCTATAGATTGATCATGTCTATCAATTATAACTCTCCTGGACATATATTAATGCTCCTGGTTCATGCCAATTGAAAGCATGTGTTATGAGAGAGAATTTGTATGCGCTTTAATACACAGGAAAGCATGCTCACATGGCTTTGCCAATGACACAAGACTGACCATGTCTATCAATGATAACTCTCCTGAACAGATGTGAATGCTGATTAATCTGGCAGCCATTAGATAGAAACCACAAACGTATGGAAATTGTTGTGCATTCCCTCCCAAATATAGACCATCACGACGGCCCAGATTATTGGACATACCCGTTATGTAACAATTATATATTATACATCACGTGACTTTCTCGCGTTCTGATTGACTGAAGACTGCTATACTATTGCGATAATACAACGGTATAGCCGGCCTATTCACATACTATTTGTTTTCTATGTATTCTATCAAAGGCATTTCGTACAATCGGATTTACACTCGAACATCCGGCTAGTCTGAAACCATATTGTACGTTACGTGTTGCAATGTCGTATATCATCAGACTTATTGTGAATTGTAATGATCTATCAAGTAGCCGATCATAAAGCTATCCAATTTATTCAAATTGCTTTTCCATTTAGTTTGAAACTTGCCCTCGGTGTAGTTTTCTCCACCCATAAAACTGATTGATTGATTGATTGATTGGGGATTAGTGTAGCTTTCAGAAACTAAGGCCAAATCACAACATTGCCAGTTTTAGTGGTGGAGGTGGGGGAAATCGGTTGGGGCAGCTATTGGGAGCAGATGAGCTTCCAAGTGTATATGGTCACGAATGAACCACGGGGTATCTGCTCGACAATCGCTTATTGTATGAGAAATGAGAAAGTCGCCGCACAGGGACGTGCCTCGATACTATCCAGTACAGAAGTGACCAATTCAGTGTGGCATGAATATGGAGTTAACCTTACTTGCATTATTATATCACGATAACAATTGCTTCCTGTTAAAAGTCAATAGGTTAATATGGAATGGGAAAATCAATAGGTTAATATGGAATGGTATATCTGCGGTGATCAGTGAAGTAAGACTGAGTAGGTGGACAGATAGCAGTCGTTTGTTTGGTGCATGGATTTGAAGGTGTTTATGAAAAACTGAATTGATGTTAATGATGAATTTTTTGGTAACACATATACTAAATAGACAATCTAGTATTTTGTCTGAATACAGACAATTTTCTCATTCGTGACCGAGACAGATGTTTATTTTAGTTCGCGGCAAGCTGCTGGCGAAAATAAACATTTGTCTCTGTCACTGATGATATGTGATAATTTTCAGTATCCACTCAAGACACTTGTTATCATCTATATATTTATGATGGCTACACAAAATTTGTATAAGGATTAACTGTCATGTGGACTGTTTTTATGGAGATGTAACGGTGAGGTAAGTGGACATAACTTGTGTAAAACCCGAAGGGTTTTACATACAAGTTATGTCCACTTACCTCACCGTTACATCTCCATAAAAATAGTCCACATGACAGTTAATCCTTATATTTATATACATTTAGCGAAAAAGCCGCTTTTGTAAATATATTTAAATCGAAAAGTGTATCGTGACAAGATCAGCCCAAAATACCCAATAGCACCCTTGGCAAAAGTTAATAGGAACAATTTCTCTTCATGTTGAAACCCGATGATGTATTAAGTCAATCCTGCGCGAGTCAAAATGCGCCCAAAGCATTACGCGTTCGTCTTTCCAAACCTAATGACGTATCGATGGTGTTATTAGCTTGGTGTTATGAGGCGTTACGCATTCACCGAGAAATAACTGCAACTAGCCACGTGGGCGCCGACCAATCAGAATGCTGGATTTAGTGATGACAACACTTAGTGTGTAAATATAAAGTGATAACATCCCAAATTCCATGAATAATAGTACTCAGTAAGAGCTCATCAACGTTGTGACATGTTTTGGTTGTATTGTCTTGAATGTGAGATTTTGTGTTTTGTTAATGTTATATTTTACTTTATTGATGTTCTTCTTAAGAACATATCATTTCATGTTGCAAAACCACCACGGACTTTCTAAGTCTTTTGATATGTGTTTAATGATTGCCTAATTGTACACTAAGAATCACCGGTTGTTCGAAAATGGGCAGGGTGAGCGTAAAATTCCATGTTTCTCAATATTTTTTTCTGAAATTCTTTTGTAGATCCTGTTGTATATTGTCCACGCAATTTATGGATGAGCGTTCTAATATGGCTGTCAACGAAGGCGGGGCAGAACGTGAACGGAGAATGCATGCCAGACCATTCAGGTGTTTAGTTAAAGACATTTGAAGTTTGAATTATTAACGTTTATCAATAATCGATATGTTTAGTCATAGTTGGAATTGAGGTTTATTTATATCCGCAGACACGCTTGGTGGTTGAATTGAGGTTTATTTATATCCGCAGACACGCTTGGTGGTTGATTATTAAAGATGGTCTAACTCTTCCCAGCAAGTTTTATGTAGATTCCATGGTACAAAATGATATAAATGACCCGAGAATAGCTGTCAGACAATTAAGTCCTTGACAAATAATATAAAATGTACATAGAATTTCTTATGATATTGGTGGGTCAGGTTTATTGGCTATTTTAGAACAGAAATCCGCGCGAATTCGTTCGAAGATTAACAAAATGTGCTGGTAATGGGAATATAGATAATGATGATGTATCTCTTCCCTATGTTTTCTGTATTGATTCAGATATGTAGAATAATACTTCGAGTCAACATATTTCTTTTCACTTCTTTCCAATTCTTTTCATTAACTTGTTATAAATATGGTGTATATATCAAATACTTATATACGTGAGACATAAGAGGGTCTTTTGATTCTATTTTTAAAGGAAATAATAATAACGCATCACGTTCGAAATACTGCTGAAAATGTTGATGGGGATTAGCATTAGGTATAATGCCACAGACTCTCCAACATTTCAACTATTCTTGGTGGTCAATTGAGCTAACTCTGATCTGGCCGAAACTAATGCCTTTATTAGAAAATTTTGGTATGGTGTATAGTACGAATGTCTAATTGTTTTATTTATGCAATGAATACATTGAAGCCGGAACATAACTCAACCATGTGGTATTGCATCTGAATTATGTCACCCTGAATGGCAACACATTTTCACTTTTAATTTTGTTATTCTCATCCAGGTGGTTCCACCAGATTATGCAATGCGAATGGGAAGTGGTCAGCGCCCGATTTCGCTGCCTGTGTGAAGAACTCACTGACAAATTTGAAAAACGAAGTAAGTTCGTATAGCATAGAAAAACTAAAAAGGTTATATTCGCTAGTTCGGGAAATATCAATGCCTTTTCCTTTTTGTTTCAATGATAATTGAAGGAATAAAAAAGGAATTTCGATGTTGCATCATAATTCATTCGGATACGACTGCTCTGCCAATAGCCTAGATAATTCAATGTGTGTTGCTACTGTGCAGCGCACTGGCCACTGATCACTATACACTAGTCAATCAAATGCGATGAATTGATCACGCCACTTGATTTATCGATAATTGAGCTCTGTGTGACTGCGTCTCTGTTTCTATTTTATTTGTCCTTTCGGAGATAATCTTCGAGTTTTTCACATCTACCTTCTACTTATATTGGTTATCAAGTGAAATGACGGATTAAACTATAAGAAATAACTCTTGTTTCGTTTAAGGTTATGAGTTATAACCGAAACGTTTGAAGAAAAGTTTACTATTAACGTGTTACGTGCGTTGTCTTCAAACGTTTAGGTTATAGCTGCATAACCTTAATCAAAACAAGATATTTTTCATTAAAGTAATATTTCGGTTTGCACTCCAAAATACACCCTATGCTCTTTTGAATGTGTCTCGATATTGAAATAGGTTGATAAATACTTGAACTACGTTTCTATGGGCATTATATTTCACACGCAGGACGACGCATTGAAGTCATAAAAGATACACCTTCGAACACGATGATTGCGACATTTGTATTCATTGAAATACTGGAAACGGAATAACGTGCGACTTCCGGAAATGATATCACAGCTCATATGCATCGCCAACATATGTGTGGCAAACATGTGTATGTACTACATACAATTGTGACCCGCCATATCAAATTCAGTCGTAAGTCGGGATTTTTTTACCCTGTGCCAATGCATTCTCTTATATATGCGAGTCGACCATAGGTCGCCTCGCATATATAAGAGAATGCATTGGCCTAACAATATTTTACAATTTTAATAATTTTTTCTTGTATTCTTTAACAATTTTATAATTTCACCCATACAGAGCCCCAGACAAACATGAGCAGACGACACAGGGTAAAAAAAATCCCGACTTACGACTGGATTTGATATGGCGGGTCACAATTCTCTAACGTGTTGACTGGCCTCGACTAGATGACCAACTGGTCGTCCAAACACTGTTTTAGTTATGTATTTCCATATGTAGTCTGTTCCAATAAGAAGTAAAATATTAAAGAACACGTCAACGAGATAAATGTTTTCTTTGAATTGGCAGAATTGGGAATTCCGAATCAAAATTTGTTATCCGTATATATACAAAGATGAGTATTTGTGTTTTTAATAATGAGCAAGTTATGTTTAGTTATTACTCAGCTCTTTATTACACGAGTACATTAGTTCCGCCGCACCATGTATCTATCTACCTAATTGATTAACATCATAAAGAAAATATGTATGTATTTCAATGTTCGTACCATTAAAGTACAAAAATAATTAAATCAGCTGATATTGCAACCACATGGATAACTGGCGTCAAAACAAGATTAAACAATGAAAACCTGTGAGTACTGATGGATTTGCTTTTTAATCAGTGCATTGCTTTCCATGACAGAAGCCAGACCCACCTTATGAGATTGGAAAAAAAACAATTAAATAGAATTGGAATAAATTGCGATTTGAGGTTCAGACTCCTCCATGGAACCGGACCTTGTATCCTGGATTTTTTCACGAGCCCCCCACCTCAGTTTGTGATTGCTTCAAATGCAATATAATGTATGTGTTGTCCAAATTAATTGTGCTTTCAAATAAATTATAAGATATGTAAATATGCCAGACAGTGAAAACGCAGGGCATTTGGTATTTCGTTTTGCGTGTCTTTCTTCATCTCGTGAGTCTGACTGACATGTTATCTACATGTGAAACTCAGAGCGATCATGTATATCCCTGTCAACAAATTTCAGTATTTATATTGTAGTTATTATTTTTTCAGATATCTGAATCAACGGATGTCCATCCTATTTCTGACGGAACAGTGCAGAGCGTGGTTTCAGGTTTGGCAAATGTTACATCAGTGGCGATAGAATCGGACCAGGAAGGAATTTCCCTAACAGCTGCTGATTTGGTGACATCGATCGATATCTTAGAAAAAGTTTCTGAAGTGATAGAAAGCGGAACCAATAACATAACAGAAGGACTGTCCGAGGTGCGGTATGCTTCACTAATTTGAAATTTTCACTCCATATATACTCAGTTGTTTTGGATTGTGTTATCCAAACCTCCAACAATTAAATTTAATATCATATTTAAAAAATCTTGAAAAACCGATTTTCATTATATTTTTACTAACATTGTTATTCGTTGTGTATCTTCTGGAACTCAAGACTTTGCTTATATAAATTACGTATAATAAATTATAAAAGTTTGCATAGGTTTGTTGTGACCATAATGCTTTATTTAGATCAGACATTGTTTGTCAGCAAAACCATTTGTACAATTTGTACAAGACGTTTATCGTGCAATCTGTTTAAATAAAAATTAAGCTTTATGACTAGCGGTCGAATAGCAATTAGAGATGTTCCTTGGTCTGCAGTTGTCAATCTGAATACACCATAGCTTTTCAAAGAATAATCGAAACGCTTTAATAGGACTTGGATGCTAGTATGAAGGCTGTATTAATACTGAAATACCAGTTGAACACTGAGTGAAGACTTATTTAGAATTCGAGTTCGTTATGGTATCCTCTGAAATTGATGGTGGAAGATTTTCTAGAATAACAATTCCTCGATCATCAGATACCACGTTCGGTCACAACTCAAAATGTTCCGTTAGAGACGCTTCTATGAAGTACAGAAATATATATGCACCTAATGTGTACTAAACATAAAAACAATTACAAACGACCAAGCACTGTCTGACCAACACGTCATGACACATATGGCCGTGACTGGCGTCAGGTGCAGTTGAAGCAATGTTGAGGGGATATACAGTGTATATTTATATTCTTCAAAGACTCCAAACGACCAGTCGCCGACTGACATGCACATCCATACGCTTGTCTTCGTTTGAAATAATTATTTTGCAGGTTTGTTGTTTTATACTGAAATAAGGTAAACGGTTAGTCAACGCAGACAGCTTCAGACGTACATCATTGTATTTGTTTTTGTATTTAAATCCGATGGCACAACCACAATTGTTAAAGTCAGTGAATCGGTGTTTGTGAATATAAGCTGTTTGTTATTAATCATGTTACGTCGATGCAGAATTAAACTTTTTCAACGGTGTGTTCGTTACGTCTGCGACATATCTAGAAATGAAGAAATGCTTTGTGACCGATCCGCCAACTTCGCTCATAATTTGTACATATATTGGAATGGCGTTGCCTGTCAGCGCCCATTTGAATAAGAAATAAATTACATGTATGGAGACATCATCTACACCCACTCGGTCACTGTATCTGTTTCAATAATGTGACTCGAACACAAGTGTAATAAAATATGAAATGAAATGCAATGCATATTCATTACCCAACGAGAAGCCAACTGTAATTGTCACCAGGCTTACCGCGCAATTATAAGTATTATTAGTAAATAATATTGTGCCTGGGTGACAAATAACATTTTGTATTAAACAAACTGAACTTATTATATATTGAAATGCATCATGTCTATGGTTCCAGGCATTTATACAAGCTGCTAGTAATACTATAGACAAAGAGAATAGTGTTAACTGGGATATCATCAACACAAAGGTATTTCAATCGTCATTTGTCAATATAAATTCCAGCAGTCACGGTATTTTGACGAGCAGATGAATGGTGTATAAAACAAAAGACAAGCACGACGTTGAGATGAATCCAACCTGACCAATGCCAAGACAATAACATCGTTTGGTAACTTACACAAATGTGAACAACGTTACATTAATTACAAAATCACATATGCCTTACCAATACTTGTTGAAATAGCTTTGTCCAATACATGTATATTATTAATGGTTTATGTCAGAAAATTAAGTCCTTGTGAATAAATAAGTGCACATGCAGTATACAATCTGTTATGCCTATACAATCACAGAATGTGGGAAATTCCAAATAAATAGAAACGCGTTTGTCTTGTCCTGCATCAATCAGCATGTGAATTAAAAGTACAGTAAACTTTCAATTCCTATACAAGCTATATACGTTCTGAATATCAGATTTACATACGCACTGATAATATTGTCATATAATATATGGAACAACTGAAGTTGGATAAGTTAACCTAATTTTTTCACATGTATGTTCGTCAAATGCTTATGTGCAGAACACTTTCACCAATAAGCTTGAAGAACGAATCATAGCGCAAAGAAGTGTCCACATAACCACATCATGATGCCACTGCAGTTAGAATATTACGTTCCTTTCCGTTTATACTCAGGACAAAAACGTTGCCTCTCTGATGAAAGCTGTGGAACGATTTGGAAGACCAGTTAGTAAGAGACTAACTGTGGAGGATGGAGTCCAGTCAATCATCACACCAAACATAGGTAAATGCTCTAATGTTCACAATTTTACCCCGTATCCACATCAATCAATCATCACACCAAACATAGGTAAATGCTCTAATGTTCAACAGTTTTAACTCGTATCCCGAATACATGTATGCATCTGCGTAACTTGCGTTAAATGTAGTGTACAGAAAAACCATAAATACCAACCAATCTGGACAGTATTTGCTGTTGTGAACCTAGAGGCGAAATTGCGTTCGAAATTTAATTTATAAAACAATTTGTTTTAGTAAACTGGCGGATTCGACACTAAAACTATGTGAGGTTTCATAAGACATTGTGACCAAATTTTCCCATGAAGTTGTTACAACATAACAGCACAAATGATCAAAGAAAACACAAGCATATGCTGAGAGTCAATATTGTACTTTTCCATCTTAACCTGAACACCACTGAATAAACCACAAACTAGCGGCGACTTCGTCTTAACTTATGCTTGTCAACAGCAACATTTTCAATTCTAAAATATTTCACGATACAGTTCTCCAAGTCAAACGGACAAAGGCAGACACGATCCAGTTCCCTGAACCACCAAAGAATGGATCTCTTCCAGGATGGACCGAAACTGATGCCGGTTCACTCCGAATAGAGAAGTCATCTCTAGAGAAAAATTATGGAAGTAAGGACGATATCTGCACAAACCTGTTACTCATACATACTGTGCAATATTTCATATTTCTGATACTTATCTTTCCGAAAGTCGATACGTCTTGAAATTCGATGGCGAATCTTTCTGATGCAAACTTCACTGAGAACATAGAGTAAGTGCAAAATGTATGTGGTTCGAGCAGCACCGACAGCAGGCATACTTCCTTGACGTTCCATGACTGCTTTCTGAAATAAAAACATTATTCTGATTTTCATGATAGGTATGTTAGATATGATCCTGGCCATTGGTAGTAGAAACGTAGGACGCAACTTATATGTATTTTGCAACGTAGTGCATGCGTCGTGTTAATGAAGCCGTCCATAAATGTCAAGTTATTTTCCATCATGAAATTACATTTCTATCATCGGAATATGTCAGGAATATAACAGGAATACAAACAATGTAGTTAACTTACATCACCGAGTGGTAGCAGCTCGCTCTATATGCGAGATAGTAGTGTAATTAATACATTTTCAATATGTTCTAGATAAAACAGATTTGTTCTTCAGTGCAATATTCTATAGGACCCTGGGTATCATCATTCCAAAGTAAGTCGCTTATATTCGACAATATTAGGCAGAATCAGAATGCGAGTTTTATCCATCTTTCATCATATTTCGCCTCAATAAATCCTATTTGAATCAAAGCAAGCAATGTTTAATTACACATACACCCACGAAACGATCAATGTGTTTATAATGTGCCATGTAAACGAACACGGTTGTATATCATACATATGACGTCACGCCAATCTGATAATTTCACTTTGGGATAGCATCCTGACTGCACCGATTAACTTTTTTCTGGAGATTCTGATAGTTCCCAACACAATTTGATGTTCTAATCATTGTGGGCTATCTTGTAGTCGTGCGATAATGAGTTTTGTTTTATCTAATGTTACACTCAACGCCTCCCACTCAGTAATCTGGAACTTTTTTGTGAAGATCATGTGTCCAGCTTAACTTATTTAGCAAACTGTTGAGCAATGAAGCTTTCAACAACTGTTCCATAATTGTAGGCAGATATATTCTACATGTACCAATCAGTGCTGAGCCGTTCACATACGGTATTGAGCATTCCTTATTCACCCCTCATTCTAATATCCGCGCGCACGTTCAGTGTTAAATTGTTGTCAACTCATAAAGTACTGGAATAATGAATTGTGCAATGTTGAAATCTTCTCCATGATGATAACACTATATTTTTTATTTCGTGCGACAAAAGTCGCGTTTTCAGAATTCAAGATGTTCTAGGATCTATTATAGCATATAGACCGCTTGGATGTATTATAGCATATAGACCGCTAGGATGTGTTATAGCATATAGGCCGCTAGGATGTATTATAGCATATAGACCGCCCCTGTAAAACTAAGTAAACTATTTCTGCAGATACCTTGTCTCATAGCAACTGTAAGCTCCTCCCACTAATTAATATGTGTCCAAACCTTCATTAATAACTGTTTTTGTAGTGTTGTTGTTCCCTCAAGCATAGATGACGACGTCGGTGTAAACTCTCAAGTATTGGCTGTTTCAGTGATACCAAATATGACAAGGAAACTTGATCCACCATTCTCCATTCGATTTCCACATTTGCAGGTGAAGTATTCCAACAACCATGTATAACACATAAATTACCGTCCAGAAAGAGTTAATGGCCATACGCACGTTTTTGCCAAAATTTCCTGATAAATGACACTGAATTTTCTCAATATCCATCTGGTATTTTTTTTTTTATTTGGTTCAAGTGATTATGTTATGACACAATATTTAAGAGCCATCAACCCGTTGGGAATTATAACCCCATCTACTACACTGTTATGGCATGCACAATATTAAAAAGGAAAGAACACCTGTAAAACAGAACTTTTTTAAAAAGTGCAGTTTATATATCTATGATATCAGATTCGAATCCCATGTGAGGAAACTTAAAATA
Organism: Siphonodentalium dalli; assembly: GCA_032622095.1. Lineage (NCBI taxonomy): Eukaryota > Metazoa > Mollusca > Scaphopoda > Gadilida > Siphonodentaliidae > Siphonodentalium > Siphonodentalium dalli. Next base: position 72,523,172 of record CP136061.1, read on the forward strand.
ATCTTGATTCATGAAATTTTATAATTATTTTTCACTTAGAAACACAGCCACCAATAAATTGTTCTCTATATTTGAGATTGTGAATTGTAATATATGGGGTGTGATGTTAGGTCACGCACTAACAAATTTACTTTGACATTATGCTTCAAATTACGCCTCCTGTCATAGAGCCAAGACCAGTGAGCTATTTGGTGGTTCGTTATGTGTGTGATATAAATTATTCTAACAGTTCTTGGTACCTATAAAAGGACAAAAAAGAAACTGATATTCTCAAACTCTCAAATGTATTAATATCCATTGAAGTATATACAAAATCACATTGATTTAATATAGACAGTTTCCAATTGGTAGCTTCATCATTAACGATTTTGAATGCAGGTTGTTGAACAGTGTGAGATTCATTATTCTACATCATGATTTGAAACAAAATTCTCAACTTTCAGTGGAATATCCCCCCTCCACATTTCCGTTGAGGATGTCAAAACTGTCAATGGATAGGCGCACATTTTGCCAAAGTTTTCTGTAATTTAAAAATGGATTTTCTCAAATATCTGTCAGGAATTTATTTGTGAAATTTTTTTCAGAAAACCAGTTCATATATACATGATATCATATCTCAAGATAATGAGATGATACTTAATTAATCTTGATATGTGAAATTTAATGATTATTGTCATTAAGAAAGGCAACTACCCATAAATAATTTTCTATATTTGAGAATTTTCATGCCACTCCTGTTGATCGATGATAAATTGAGCTTCGATGATGTGCGGGTCATAAGTTCATAACCAAGTTAAAGCTGACCAACCTATCTACTAACACTGTGACCTAACTGCAATTGATTGCTCCCTGCTCGGTTGGACCACACTGCATATCAACATTTGTTTGCATTGGGCTGCAATATTTGGGACTGCTTTATTCCTCATTATAATATATGGGGGCATGATGCTATAATATGCAATTAAAACTCTAACTCAGTATCATGATACAAATAAAGCCTCCTCTGATAGAGCCAAGACAATGAGTTAGTTGGTGACTGGAGTTTTGTGTGAAATTATTAATTTCTAGCATTTCTTGGGACAGAAAGGGACAAAACATAAACTAATATTTTAAACCTCTCAAATGTAATAAAATCCATTGTTTTTGTTCTCTTAAATTCTTAATAATTTCTCAGATTCTATGCACAATGAAGTATGAGAAACTCAAGATACATCCAAAGAAATTCTTTGTTGAAGAAAGCTCTTGCCATTTTTCGCTGGATTTGTGCAAAACGTTCGTCTCCGCCTTAAAGTGGGCAGCAGTTTACTGTCACCTCGTTATGAATTTCATTATTCTTACCAGAGTGGTATTTTAACGCGCTTGCTAACCGTACCGGGACTTGGCAGGCCTGACATCCTGACATGTGTATACCTATATACATAGCCTACCCTGTTAAGCAGGCAACTCTAACTACATAATACAATGTACCAGGATCATATGGCCCGATGGGAGGAATCTTGCCATTTTGCCATTAAACATCTCTCTCTCTCTTCTCTCTCTCTATCTTCTCGCTCTCTCTCCTCTCTCTCTCTCTCTCTCTCTCTCTCTCTACGTCGCTTGACATCTCAACTCTGTTATGTTTACAGAAAGATCACATTGATGCGGTATGTGTATATTGGAAATTTGATAAAAGGTGAATATTTGTCAACGAAACCGTATGTATATGTATACTAGCTGAAACAGGCTTCCATCGGGAGCCTTTATTCAACGTCAGTGGGTCCTCCCCACTCAATTATATAGGTATATATATTGTTATCCCTATGATTCATTTGCTGGTATAATATGTGTAAACCAATGCGAAAAACATAGGATTCTCAGACATTTATTCAGAGGAAATATTCAGATAATATCTTCATCACGTTTTTTAACCTTTTATATTAATATTCTTAACGTGCATTACTCGCCCATAAAAATTTAGTCATCAAATGGTTAAATAATTCCATTGGAACAATCTCCAATATTTCCAATATTTTCGAACTTTGGTCACAAATTTATTTATATATAGCTTCTGTACCAATAACGTGTGTGGTCTGATGCTTGTTGGCGATCTTTTATCATATTTAGTACGTGTTATAATTTTCTTCATATTGTGTCATGATATTTCATAACTTCAAACCGAATCATGTTTAAAGAATAGAATAGTGTTTATTATTTCAAGCCAAATTCAAGAGTCTTGGTATCTCCATCCAGCATGTCCCGACCTGGCTAACTGGGCAAATGATGTTCGCATGACAGAATTTTGTGAATTTACTACCCTGGACATGTGGCTGAATTTGACTTGAGAAAGGGGTCATTACCAAAGCATGTAATCCTATTCCACGGATCTGAAGGCTTGTAGATGATGAATGAGTTGCAATCATTACACTCTGCCGATAGATTCTTTGATAAATGTTTGATTCAGATTGTAATAAAAGTTGAATATTTGTCGGTAAATTACGGATTTCGGTTAACCGAGAGGTAATAGCTTCAATTTTTTCGATTCACCAGATTCTGCCGCTGGATGGAGAACAAACATTTGAATGGAGTATGTTGTTATTGACAAAGTGCATCAAATACCTGGTTGACTAGATGACGCGTCCAAGCCTTGAAATAGGGTGTCTGTCATTTGCAGAATGAGGTCCCCAGAGGGTGAATTTAGTGATGCTACCCCGCATAGCGGGCTAGTATCACCAAATTCACCCTCTGGGGACCTCATTCTGCAAATGACAGACACACTATTTCAAGGCTTGCTCGCGTCATCTAGTCAACAAGAATGTTATTTCTTAGAGATATGATTAACAGGAAGTTGTTCTGATGCTATTTTGATGAACTCAGTGGAACGAAGCCAGGGGTTTGATCATCAGCGGATTCGAGCCCGAAAACAGGTTGTGACCTCTCCGGCAAGCCCACTCGTTCACAAACTGCTTTCTTGCTCGAATCCCAGAAAAATGAAACAGGCGTGGTTTTTTTATATTTTCACAACTATAGCATATCTGTTTGAATACGTCTCTCTGGCAAAACATATTAACGTAAACATATAAATTGTAATTCAACACTGAGAAAATGGATTTTTCAGAAAGTGGGTGCTTAGTTTGGCCATTCCCGATCATGAATAATTATGATTATGACGTCTGAAAATCGCTCATGGCATATTGAGCAGAAAACACAGTACAACTGAGAAAGGTTGGGCTGGTTTATACACAACTACTGTGTGGGTGTGTTGGTTCTCCAAAACAATAACCTACTGTTTAGTCTTCCTTGTGAGAAGGTATCTGCATGTAAATATATATTTTGGTCAACTATTGGCACATAATTGATCTCTCAATTCATGTCCTATGATTTCGAGCCAGCCCAAAATAGTGTATCACAACATCATCCCATACCTGCAACCGCTGGTTATGTAGACAGTATATTAATTGACCCATAAGTATGTGTATCTGGTTCATTTAGTGTACACTATTCCTGTTTAATTTTCTTTAATTAGTGAAGTTGGTGGTACATGGTCAACAGAGGGATGTGTGCTAGTTAGATCTACCAAAAACGAAACACACTGCGCGTGCGATCACTTCACCAACTTTGCTATACTGATGAGCCCGAGTGAAACGGTGAGTATATAGGTTGCAGATGGAACATGAGCTGTCAAAAATGTGTAAGGGTAACCTAGCCCCTTGCTTTACTCGCAGTGTTGTCCATCAGCCCAAAACAAGGAAGAACATTCTCCTAGAAATTGGGAGCTAAATTGGCAGGTAAAATTATCTATCGAAGAGACGTGAAATAATTGTCGTGATAACTGCGGACTTCGGTGGCCTGCTGTTGAGATACTCTTTAAAACAATTCAGATAACCTAATGTGTATATACAGATAACCTAATGTTTATATACAGATAACCTAATGTGTATATACAGATAACCTAATGTTTATATACCAAATGAACTGAGACATTGCAATTACAACTCGTCATTCAGTCTATATATGTAACAAGCAGATAAATACGCTTGAAATACGTCTATTCATTAAACAATACTGTTTTTCGAGTAACAACTTTTCGAAACTTATTAAATGAATTTGTTCACAGGAAGGCATTCACGACGAGATACTGAGCTACATATCAGCAGTTGGTTGTGGAGTATCTATATTCGGACTGGTGATGACAATAGCTGCTCATGTCGCTCTGTGGAAGTGAGTACCGCCCATATGGCATTTGTCAAACAATATTCTGATATTTCGAAAATAGAATAAGTTCTGACCCATATTATGACAGCAATCACAATTTGTTGGTCATAACTCAATTTACTTCCATTTAATGCTTTGTTACTACTGACTAGAATACCTCTATTTGTTGCAATGTTTTATTTTTTCAACGTTAGCTAATCGGAGCAATTCTAGACAAGGGAGTAATTTTGAGGAGAAGTTAGAAAAGGCATGTATAAAAATTACTTGGAGTATTTCAAGACGACCAGATCCATAATGACCCTTCCCACATTTTTGCAACAACCGGATTAGCTATTGAATATATTGAATATTGCTCACATACAACAATTTGTTTAGAGTATTTTGGAGAAGATGATAAAATATCCATGCATACATGTCATATGTGACCCGCCATATCAAATCCAGTCGGAAGTCGGGATTGTTTTACCCTGTGCCAATGCATTTTCTTATATATGCGAGTCGACCATAGGTCGCCTCGCATATATAAGAGAATGCATTGGCCTAACAATTTTTTATCATTTTTTTTAAATAAATGTTTCTGACAATTTTTAGGACATAAAATAAAAAACATCCATTACCCTGCAGGGAGCCCCACACATATATAGAAGCATATAGAAGAGTGTCGTCTGCTCATGTTTGTCTGGGGCTCTGTATGGGTGAAATTATAAAATTGTTAAAGAATACAAGAAAAAATTATTAAAATTGTAAAAAATTGTTAGGCCAATGCATTCTCTTATATATGCGAGGCGATCTATGGTCGACTCGCATATATAAGAGAATGAATTGGCACAGGGTAAAAATAATCCCGACTTCCGACTGGATTTGATATGGCGGGTCACATATGTGCACCATTCACACCACGTTCTCTGCTATATGTTGGCAAAGTGAAACTATATACAAATCAGTTTGTCAGGAGAAGACCTGGGTTTTATTGTATATGGAGTTTCGCTGTGAATAAGCTGTTCTCTTACCAATTGCAGGTTCCTCAAAACAGATAAGGCAGTCTTGCTTTTGAACCTCTGTGGATCATTGCTTGTGGCATACACTGTTTTCTTAGCTGGTGTTACTGAGGTCGAAAACAAGGTACCGACTAATAATCTGAACCACATCGAATTTTAAAGCTTGTTCCGTGACCAGTTTGTCCCCATTTAACGAGTGATTGATTTGGTTGGTTATATACCACTGCACTGCTATCCTCATCGACACTACTTCAGTACATGAACCTTATAATCTGCATGTATTATATACACGTTATTGCTCGCCCTTGTAATATATATATACCATACTGTGATAGTTTTCGTGACAAGAGCTCTCCGTCAGTTCTTTCTGTATTTGAAATCATGACGGAATATGTTAGTATTATTGTATTCGCTTTTGTACGTACACATAGTGTACAAAGTAAACGGTAGATAACATGTTGCCTTGTAACATGCCGCTCTTGCTATTGAGGGTTTGCATGATCTAGTCATGCTAGTTTGGTTGATACATCTGACAAATAAACTAAAGCATTCCAATTTACAATAGCAGTTCTACTTATAATCCGATTGTATATTCGCGAAGACTTTTAACATTGTCGTGACTTTAACTGGAAACAGCAACGACGCCCGTTAACGAATTGATATTGACAAAAAAATACGTTTTGCAATTAGTATATATCCCAGATAAGATGAACTATAGAGTCGTATTTTTTTTCGCATTTCGCATTTCTTATATAAGAAAATGGTTTACTTTCAGACAACCTGCATCATTGTTGCAGCCTTGCTTCATTTCTTCTATTTGGTGGCGTTTTTCTTCATGCTGAGCGAAGGAGTCGACTTAGCAATAAGCGTTCTCTACGTATTTACAACACGAGCGCGACTCAAATACTGGCTCCTTCTTGGCTGGGGTATGTTGATCTTTACTGTGATGATACACATATCACAATTGAGCTTTATATGACATGCATGGTCCTTGATATCGTTCAGGTGTGTCTAAATGTCACACAATAAAATTGTTGTTACAGATAGATTGATACTATATCACCAGTAAATACAGTTTCGCGACGATATGTAAAAATAGATTTATCGTCTGCAATGTACACTCATTGTGGCAGTGATATATCGCAGCGATAGCGTAGAGGGCGCTGTATGGAGTTTGATAAAATATATGATCGGATCATGAGTAGATAACCTCCGGATATACTGAACGTTTTCGTAAAGCTGACAGTTTATAAATAGTAGCCATCCTACAATTGTGCTGTAAATGTCAAACCGACACGATGACAACCTCGCGGGAAATTGAGAAACTGTTGAACATGTGTATGCCCAAAACGCATCAAGAGCAATCACAGTGCAATTTGCACATCAAATGATATCACTTATGGTGAATGCTTTTCCAATTGTTTTACCCAGGTGCACCGGCGGTGATAGTCGCAGTTTCGCTTGGGGCCACTCAACTTGAAGGATATGGTAATGACAATTAGTAAGTAGCCTGCATAAATTAACTAGGCTACCCATGGCTATGCATTTTTGAGGTGCTAAGTCTCTAAGCAGAACGAGGTCCTCGGAGGATGAATTTATTGACGCGAGCGCGCTGTGCTGCTTTTTGTTGTTGAAATTATTATCTGAGCATCCCTAAACTGCGTTTTGGAGCTACAAAGTTTCTGGGGTATTGTTTATGAAATTATAACAATGGGAAACACGTCCCTCGGCGCCTAGACTTATCAACGAGTAATCAGGGTTGAAGCGACTATGTGAAGTCGACTAATTGTTTACCTTGATACCTTTTGATTTCGACTTGAGATTAACATACAAACGAAAAACTTGATGTGACATGTCATCATGTATATGTTATTTTCACACTGAAAGTCTGTACAGTCAGCTGTTTGTTGCGTGCAGTGGATGAGAATGGTACCTATAGCATCCACGAAAAGTTATGACGGACGATAGGAAGTTTTTATTCTTTTGGATTGTTCTGCTTTCACACCAGACAATGTCATTGTGGCATAATATAGTCACTCGTTCATCTGTATAAATTGTATCCACGCTCTTTCAATGCCATGTATGAAAATGAAATATGAAAGCATATTTTCCTCCAAATTGTGATGTTTTTCCTCAATAACCACACATGCATATTTTCTATGTTTTTATTGATTAATATATATGTATAACGAAGCCATGCCTCAGTCTTGGGACTGAACATTAATTATTCAAGACCTACACTGCCATCGATGTCGCTGGTCGTCGCGAATTTGTGATGTTGACTGTAGACTATATTAAACCATTAACGGTACTTTGTTTGTAAAAGGAGTAAGTACGTATAATATCACAAGAGATTTAAACGCATTATATATTATGCCGACCATCACAGACAATGAGTGCAGTCATTTTCTCTTCTTTGTTGTTTTGTGCTTAATGACACACGACGTATGGATGGTCTTAGCAAAGTGTGACTCGTATTGCATTGTAGTGTCAAAGGGTGTTAGTGGGTCCATTTCAATATAAAAATGTCCTTGAGACTCGACATTAAATTTATAAAGTCCTTGGCAGTATGACAATTCTCTTGGTGGGCAGGGTCTATGGAAAGTTCATATTACCTTGTCTGCATATGGCATTTATTCATTCTTCATAAGAATATAATAACACATCTCTGACATCATCACAGACAATCATCACACAACATCAGAATCCACAGACTAGCATAGTCTGGATATACATGCAGTAAACGCATTCTTTATTACTCATGTACTTGTAGGCCCTGCAACCAAATGCAATTATACAACCATTTGTATATATATTAAGCACACATATGTGCAGACACAAATATAATTTGCAAACACCAGAGATGCCAGATATCCAATCTATATTTATCTAATTGAGATATCTACAAACTGGCATCTCAGGCTATCGGGAGATAACCTCACAAAAGTAACCATGCTAAAATATAGATAAAATAGGAAATATACTCCTAACTATCGAGCGGTATATACTTTATGTCAAAACGGGACAAACTCTACTGATTTACTTGAAGACAAAAGTTATTATAAAAACATGATTATAGCGATAAAATATAGCAACTGTGAACATACCAGTTCAATGGGACATAGGCCAATATGGCAGGGCAATCTGCTTTCAACCATAGTCTAAACTTGACGACAAAAACGAATTAAGACTTTCCGAAGACAAATATCATTTTCTGACCACAGGTAATCAGTAAAACGCCAAACTGAAAAGCCCTCGAAATATAATTTAAAGATACGGGCGCCGTTGGTGGTGGGTATGCTGTTAAAATATTCTCCTCCGTCAATAACCGCCATATACAGAAGGAATAGTAAGATATATACAGACTTTGTTCCAATGCCAATCAGAAATATGGCAAAAACAGTATGTTATTGTCAATTTTTTCCCCTTTGTTATGTAAACAAAAGCAAAAAACGTTACGTTTCCTGGCTTTTGTTTAGATCCGGATATGGTAGACATAAAGAGCGTTATTTGTTACTGTTTTCCTGATATGGAAGTAATAAAGAGCGTGTATATCATTTTTGTGTGATTAACCAATAGAATTGCGCTGTGTTATGTAAACAATAGCACAACTTCTGTAACACGAGCAGGCTCTTGTTTACGTACATCATAGTACGTCTTGACGACAATATACTATTTACGCGCTGATTATGTTTGGCATGTGAACGGAACTGTATAGTGTTCCTTCTGTTGATGGGGATTTGAACAAAAATAAATATTTCTGCAACGAACGCCGCCCGCGCCTTTAACCTTTGACCATTTGCGCGCGGCTGTGTGTCAATTAAAGCGACGTTACTATAGCGTTAGCATTGGGCTGAAGTAACAGAGTAATGAGACAGGGACGGAACGAATACAGCGAAGTTAGAGGGTAAACGGGATGTCGTAATTACCGGTGATTTGGATGAATATGTTAGCTGCTAGTTGTCAGTATTAACTTGTATTAGTTATAAATATACTAGGGCTAAATTACACCGTCACACTAGTATATGCAGAAAATACGTTTAGGTTCATTTAAATTTGGTTAATGCGGGAAGCTATGTGATGACATTATACGTCGAGTTGCATTACAATCGGGTTATATGGGTGACTTTTTATTAATGAAATATACATTATGACATGGACAACCCACACAGCTCCCAAGCGTCATGCCATATAATTGTTAATTGCAATAAGTTACTATATCCGATCTCATCCGACAACATAGTATTACCTAGGTCTTTTAAATGCTGTGATGGTGCTAGTTTATATACTACCATTAGTAATACCAAATTAACCATTTTTCATATTTCATTGGTTTAAAATCTTCGAGATCATATCACATGGCTTGTTTACTTTATGAAGAATACTCGGATGTTTATTGACCTAATAACGGAAATACCCGATCGTATCCACTCATTTAACAAACCCATATATATGGAGTGTATATTATAATCACCATCATTTCACACAATAAGGCATCTATAGAGTACAAATTTGATTTTGACCCCTTTTGTCACAAGTCTATATGAATGTACCAAGTTAACCGGTTCCTTATATGCTTTGTTTATTTCAGCTGTTGGCTCTCAATATCCAATTATCTCATTTGGGCATTCGTGGTTCCTGCTTTGTGTATAATTACCGTGCGTATAGTAATCGTTATTGCATGATCCCATATGTATATGTTCCCAGATATATGTCAAATATCTAAGTATTCTGCAAAGTTGGTACTGATGTGATACATGACTGCTTGCTGTTACATCTAAGGCGCGTTGGTGTCTACACGTATACCATGAATAAGTTGGTACGGACACTTATTGCTTGCAATTTTATTTAGATAATTTGGGCGTCCTAAAGATGACAACAATTACAGCCTATTCTCCCGAAAACCAGCACATTATCGGCTTATAATAGAACTTGTTTTAGATAGATAAGCTGCTCAGAATCGCCTCATATTTAGTCGATAATGTGCAGAAAATTAGAAAATTTTAGTCACATTATCGACTCATGATGGGCGATTCAAAGCAGATTATGTGCGGACAATGACACAGATAAGCCAACTCACGACCTTTCAGGTGTACGCTCTTTAACAATTGTTTCACTGTGGCCCGCGCCATAAAACAAAATAACGGGTAAGAGTCCATTATCTACTTATTTCAGAATCAAATAATCACATTATGAACCTATTTCACATTATAGGTCGATTATGTGCGTATTTCCGCGAGGATATGTTGAAAATTAAAGAATTTATTGAAGCTCTAAAAATAATCTGGCTCTGGAGTTTTACCACAAAACACGCAAAGTGTATAAGTATTGCCCCCGAGATATTATCTGATTATTCCTCACATACGGTGCAAATTATATCGAATCGATCAAGGGTACAGTTAAAAGCCCATTTTGGTGTGACGTCATGGTGGCTTGGACAAATTTACTCAAGAAGCTACTCAGTGAATACCCATATCTAAACTCAAATACACTAAGGAATAACGCTAACATTAAAGTGAACCAGCATTTAATTATATACAATAATGAAAGCGAAAAGACGTGATATTTATGAATGACCTTATTTCAAACAACAACGAACTCCCAACTGATATATCGACAAACTACATTACAACCCATAGTATCAACAAATAGTTGATCTAGCTTTCACATATATGCCTGACCAAACACTATAAAAAGCCAAGCCCTCTGATTCCCGGGCAGTTGTCTTTACTTCTGAAAAATATTCGGGGTTGCAATGATTTTTATAACATTCTCATATCACATAGAAAGAAAACACCTTCCTCGATACAGAAATACGGATAAGAACTTGGGCATACCATAATCAATACCATGGACATATACATTCGCACTGCCGTTCAAATCAATATCTGATATCAGGTTGCGATGCTTCCAGTTCCGCATAAATACAAGAATTTGGCGCAAAACAATAACTCCAGCATATGAAATTTACTAACGATATTGACTGCATTAGATGATATAATTAATATCCCATATCGTATATGAATGTCCTATAGTATCACTCTTCTTGAGAACAGCACAATGCTGGATGAACGCGAACATACTTAATAACCAACTTACAAAATATAACATATTCGGCGTTTCGTCGGAAAAGAGCGCCAATATAAAAACATGATTTCAATTAGTTCAAGGTACTATATTTATAAAACAAAATTCGACCCCATTGAATTATCTTTGAAAGCTTTTATGAACGAATTGGTAAGCCGATTTCATATAGGAAAGATTAATGCCTTGAGAGGCAAAATGATGTTAAAATTTGAAGTGGAGTGGGGAACTTTGACAAAAGCGTTAAACCCATAGCTCAATAAGGCAATCAAAACAATTATGATAAAAAGCGAGATAATTTCAATTCAAGAACTGGAACCAGCTACCAGTCCAACATATGTATTGTTTTAGTGATGTTTGTGTACAGACTGAAATGTCACTATACATGTTTTTGACAGCCGAAGGTATTTTGATTGTATGTTATGTCATTTATAAACATTGATCAATATTATGTATGGTGTGCAAGGAGAGTGAATGGTGGTTGTGGAAGGATCCCTTCGCTGCACTATACTTATTAAAATGATTTGTTTGCCTGTATATATGTTTGTATGACATCGCTGTTTATAGTATACATAAAGTATAAATAAAACGGAGAAAAAAGAAGAAGAATAAATAGAAAATTTGGACATTCTGAAACAAACTGAAGTGAATATAAAATGTGTGAGAACACCACACATTGACAATGAATACCGCCTGGTATGATTCTGTACTCCGGAATATTAAATTTCATATTCCACAGACAATAAACAAATGTTACTGTAATAAATGTATTCGCATCAAACAAGTAAACTATCAAAAGTTATTGCATGAAATCGAAAGTTAATCCATGAAAATCATCCTCTTTTTCATTTCCATTTCAATGGTTTTCTTCATTTTTTGTGTATGTTATGTTTCTTTTCAAAAAGAAATTGTATGTTATATGTTTCTTCATTTGTTTTTAATTCCATGAAACATATGTCCCGCTTAACTGCATGTCGCGTTCAAAAGTATAAATCTTTAAGATGTTAATTTCCATTGTTTCAATACCCACTGTGTGAACAAATAGCTCGATTATATTCTTCCCAGATATTTGCCTGGGCTGTTATTGTAGGGAATGCTTGTATTCCATGAATAGTTTTATTTATTTTGGCTAAACGTAATGACATGAAAACTTGTACTGTTGCAACAAAATAGTATACACAATAAGCCTCTTTTAATAATTGTTGGCACTCTATTATTGAACAGTCATTATAATAGTAACTTTTGCGGAGAGTCCCTTTGAAATAGTGACCACAACCTCAGCAGTTGACACGCATACATATATCTATCCAGGACATATTTTCGGTTCCAGGCTAATGCCATAATTATAATTTTGGTGCTTCGAGCGATGTATTCCTCTACTACAATGCTCAACAGAAGCAAGAAGGACAAAGCCAAGTAAGTAATTGAATACTAAATACCACCCAAAACTATATTATGTTATAGCTTTAATTGCTTTCTCGTGTGGCGTGCAGAATTGTCACTGCAAGACAATTGTTTAGGTGGTTTGATACTTTACATATTTTCGAGAAGTCTGCGTTAGTTATTATCACAAATAATATTAGGATGTGATATGCAGCCAATCGAAGTAACCATTAGTTTAGAAACGCTTGGATTTGCTCAAGTTATAATATAAATAAAAACGCGATAAATATTGTGGTCCATCTAAATTGTCGAAACTTGTTGGGTACCAGGAACAAGTTATTGTCTTTCTGGTGGAACATCTGGTTCTAAGCATTTGATTTTGGTAGTTTATATTCTACATAGATGCAGGTTTCGTCAGAACGTGGCATGTGACACTGAATACGTCAGGCCAAATAAATAAAAATTGCATGTTCTCAAGCACATCCTTCGCCACTGAAATTTTATATTTAAAAGCTTCTTCAGACATTTCTTTAATTGTTTTTTTTTTCAGATTGAAAAAATTTAAAATAAATTGCCTCCCTCCTTTATCTCAACATTGAGAATTGAGATGTAATTACGCTCTGTTTGTTATTGATGGATTTACAAATTTATTTGTTTATCTGTTTTGTTATGTTTTATTGTATTATGGCTGATAATAATCCTTTTCCCGCTACAATACAAGTAGTCCACCAGTCATGTAGGATTAACGCTCGCATTTGAGGTAATTTCAATGACTGCATGCTTTTTACAGGAGCGGAGTCCGGAGTATATGTGTGCTGATGCCTTTGCTTGGACTAACTTGGGTGCTTGGTGTATTCTCAGTTAATGAGGACCTTGTTGTATTTCAGTATTTATTTGCAATATTCAACTCCTTGCAGGTGAGATCAGACTGTCGACAAATGTACATGTCTATCAGGTTGACAGATATTTCCGTTATTATATCCCAATGTATTATGTAATTGTAGATATTTCGAAGAAAAGTCCATTTGGTAATATTCTTGTATACAATGGGAATAAAGCGACTCATGTATAGGTTGTAAATTGGTCAATGGTTAATAATAATATGCTATTAGGTCTATGGGTTTTTTTTGTCATGTTGTTGATTTCGTTGGATTCTCACACTTTACTTGTTTATTTTCGGTATTCATTCCATATGGCGTGGTCCACGTATCATGTCATCACTAAAATGTTAGTAAAATGTTAGATCACACACCAACAGTATGACTTCTCATACTCAAGTATCGCTCTCGTTTTATATTGAGACTACTGACCATTAATGTTGCACGCTATGCCTTCGGTTTGTTTTCTATCATTACAGCAAGTAATCATTAATACTACCGTTCAGTAGATATTTATAGTCAGCGATATTGAAGTTTTTGGGTCGTCTGATAGATTTCATTAAAAACTGAGTTTGACCAAAACATAAACATTAGAGATCGAGTGTTTGGGTATGTAAAGTCTCTCAAATATGAATATCCATATGTATGGTCAAATATCACATTTGAGTTCTTTCAGACAACGGACGCCTTCTAATTCTGCGAATATCTTACTTTCGAATGTGACGCTTATCTGACTGACAACTCATCGGTCATTGAGTATAAGAGACAATCGAGGCCGCTGACAAAATATGTGTGGTGCAGGCGGATCTCAGTATTGTCAGTGAAATAAGTTCCCTGTGGCGCTGTGTAAAGTAACTTGTGTACAATTGATTATCTCTTTAAAAAAATGGAACGAATTATGGATATTGTTGACTGGTCAATGACAAATTCGATCGTTGTCCTCATTATTTCGCGTTTGTATTCGAGGATAATTTCTTGTATATCGTATTCATTTGATTTGCTTTTTGCGGGGAAAAATTACGGATACAAGGTGGACATTTTTTGTTTTTCAGTTTTGGGGACCCGCCACCCCGGGAGCGTAAGTTTTTTTCACCCAGGTCTGGGACACCCACCTGGGACCGTAAGTATTTTCCACCCAGGTCTGGGACACCCACCCCCAAAATTGATGAAAATCTTGTAAATTCTACTAAACAATGTGTTGTTGGCAGGGTAAGGGTATCTAATTGTGTCTGCACCGGAACTGAGAGAACGCTGATCAAGTACACCCACAAAACGTAAACAAACAAAGAACATGGCTGAAAAATATTCAAACAAAACCAAAAACCAAAACCTTTAAAAACCCAAATATTTATGGTTATAAAGGTAAAATACCCACTTTAACTGGATAGTTTTGTCCCTTATTAACAATAGGTTAAAATATGTGCATGTGTAAAGTAAAAACACCATCAATTTGATTAAATAAACACAGTTCCAGTCCTCTCCATGTGGGAAATCACTGGTGAGCAATGAGGAGCTCCCCTTAAAATCATTCTAGGCGAGTAGCTCTCCTACAAAATTTCGAGGCGAGTAGTATCCCAGCAGGAGATGCCGAAGGCACGAGGGGAGAGTACAGGAGGGTGTCAGGGGGCCTCCCCCGGAAAATTTTGAAAATTAGATGCTCTGAGATTTAATCTGGAGCCTTTTAATGCTCCAATCAGAGAACAACACGTTATAATGTGACTTAATTCACTGTAGTAATGTATCGACATCGACCATGTACTTCGACCACGTGGTCACCGTATTTATCGTTTATTCAATATCTTGACTGATATCATTAATATAAACAAATGAGGCCAACGGTTTTTCGGCTTTTTGACAGCAAATCAATCTAATGGGTCATACATTACCGGTATTTATTTAAAAGTACTAGGGTTTCCAGTGGGATTTCAAGGAATGAGGGAATCAAGAACTTTTAAGCAATATGAATTTCTATGTTAGAGGATACCTGCGTGTATAATCAGTTTAAAAAGCCATGATAAACTATGAGAAAAGATGAGAATGGATTTTTTCATTGCAATTTTTTTCCTCGACCAAAACCGGACCCACCCCATGGTTTCAACTGTTAAAGGGAGAAATTGTGGACAAAAAATTAAAATATAGAGCCCCCCTCACTTGTATAAGGCTATAGCATGCACTACTATGTGAATCTGATTGTTTCAATTCATTTTGAAGCTGCAATTTGTCTTAGAGATGATTTTGGAAAAAAATCGCATGACATCAGAAAAAATCTGCATTCCGGGCTCGGGGACACCCACCCACCCGGTCCTTGTATCTTGTAATTTTTTCCGACCCCCCCTGCTGCCTGATCTGTATTATCTGAATTTATTTTGTTTTGTACTTTTTCAGGGACTATTCATCTTTGTGTTCTACACTGTCTTGAATTCTCATGTGAGTATATGACAATATAGTTTAAAGACAAGCGGCGGCCACGTAGTGCAAATAGTTTAAAGACAAGCGTGCAAAAACGTGTGTTTTCTGCAATAGCCTGAGTGTCCTTGATCGCGGCATAAAACATGTATTAAGAATGAAAGTCATGTATTCGTATATTCCTTTTTGATAATATCATAATAATTACGGATGGTTATTCATATTCAGGAACTGCGTGTATCATGTGATTTCTAGGTTAAAGAAGCATTCATCGCATGGAAAAGAAGACGGGGGCGAAAACGTGGTAAATCTTACACCAGTTCCAGTCTTATACCAGTGAGTCATGTTTCTATTCTACGAAACAACTACAGTAATGCCCTAAATAATCGACTCCTTAACCACAGCAGACTTATGTGTAATTTTTCAGGATTAAGTCGGAACTATGGCTTGTTGCCATTCATCGGAAAGCTCTCAATGAGAGCTTTCCGATGAATGGCAACAAGCCATATTTCCGACTTAATCCTGAAAAATTACCCATAAGTCTGCTGTGGTTAAGGAGTCGATTATTTAGGGCATTACTGTATATTTCCCTTTCTACCAAAAGAGGGGCAGAGAGAATGAGTGGTTCGGGGGGCTAGCCCGGGATTGTCGGAAGGACACTTCACTGCAACAATATTTCTTATTGCTATTGATCAAATATGGTTCTTATTGATCGACCATTGTGTTGTTTAGCCTGAGGATTCAATGCGTCTGTCACGGTGCACTATACTCAACACCTCCGGTTAAAGGTACTCAATCCGATTCGATGTTCCACATATCATCAAATTCCAACAACAGGAACATTTCTTGAAATGCCGCTTCAAAATCGATTAATTGTCCAAAAATAATGCTAACCGCAGTCAACTTTAGTACAAAATTGCCCAAAACGTGTTATTTATCAACATTTTTGTTCAACGAAATTTGACCGGTTTGTCAAATATTTAACACCCAAAGTCACTTGATTTTAGAGTTATCCACCATCATCCGCAATTGGGTCCGAGACCGTCGGCTTGACGAATATTTGCCAGGCCGCCAAAAATTACATATATTTCGGGATATTAAAACATTAGGTTTTCTTCTTTTTCAGTTTAAACATGTGAATACTTCTAGTCTGGAAAAGAATGTACTACCTTCTGAACACAGTGTGTCGTTATATGCAACAGAGAAGGTAGGCATTATTTCTTATGACCTTTCCAATCGGACTAAATAAGCACATTGTTTGCAGAGGTACATAGTCTCTCAAGTTACCAGCTCTAGATGTATTTTGAATATATGTATACATGCACCTATATAAGAATATCATATCTTGTGAAACCATAACGGGACAATGGGCGAGATTTATGAAGATCATGCGATTTTAGTTTGGGTTTCGAGTAGCTATGTCAGACACAAGGCGAAGACTCAAAATTACTCCCCAATGACAGAGTAATTGTACTGGTTGAGTGTATCTCAACCAGTACACGTCTGTTTACTATATGGGTTCATCCAGCCGTGGTGATGTGATAATAATAGAGACCTTTCGCAAAATCACTATTACGATTACGGATAGGATATGTTGTCCTAATAATTAAGGTGGAAACCATGACAACTTGCATACGATGGTTATTTGGTGAGGCGACATATGCCCCATTATATTCAGTTGTACATGTATTTGATGGAAAAACTAATGTGTCTCTTTCAGATCCCATGTTCTTATCCGTGTGTTATACACCACACAGATAATATTAGAGCTTCCCCAAGCAGGCGGCGGGGGACTCACCCTTGAAGCATTTGAACATAGTTTAACTGAGTGGGGTATATTTCGTCTCACATAAGAATCCATATCCGTAATCGTGATTTTGCGAAAGTTCTCTAATGAATCAGTAGATAACTCATACATATATAGAGGATCTCACATGAGTTTCTATTTTATACGGAATTTATCAACCGTGTTCAATAAATTCGATTTGAGCTGAAGTTTACCGAGGCTCAATTAGAATTTAGTGGACGAGGTTGATAAATTACGTATAAAATAGAACGAGTTTGAGATACCTTTTATCACATGATCAAATAAACGCGAAGCAATGCGAAGTATTCATCGAAAACAACAATCATAGACTTCAGCAATCGCAAGTCGTGACGTCATCGCACGCGCTAATATTACACGTGTGTCTTGCCAATAATATATTATGAAGCTGATTTTGTGGGTTAATTATGTGATAAATAAACATAGGCAACGATCTTTGTTGTGAGCTACATGTATAATGCATGTATGTAAAATGATATACATATATTTTCAATTCACAGAATCGGCAGTTGCCATGATGGAGAACAGACAGTATCCCTTTGAGACATCGAGTAATGACCAATTGGCTCAGAGTTTCTGCTGTGTTTTGCCGCCTAGTCACGTTAGGATTGGTGTACCCAGGTATACCCAGATTATTCACAGCCCACGTCACATTGTGATACACGTGACTAAACATAATGCGATAGATTATGCAATGGATTACTCTCACCGTGCACTTCGTGGCGACTGATACCTCATGAGTTTATTTAACCCTTTAATGACGGGAGCTGCGCTGGTGCAGTATTAAATAACCAGTTCCAGGCATTATCTGATATATGCGAGTCTCCAATATGGAGCCTCGCATATATAAGAGAATGTACTGGCTCACAAGATCAAGGTAAATATCGTTAGGCCATTGTATTCTCTTATATGTGCGAGGCGCCATGTGGGAGACTCGCATATATAATATAATGAATTGGCACAGGGTTTTCGCAAAAAAAATCAGGAAGCTCCAGTCATGAAAGGGTTAAAACTAAATCTTCATTACCTTTGTGGTAGAATATTGAAGCATATCAGCCAATAATCTTACTAATATATGTACGTTAATGTTTTTTTCATTTACATTCATCAGCCATACATATTTTTATACTTAAAATTAATAAATGAGAACAGTTTAATCATCTCATAATTTCTCACAATTGACCCATTGTTTTTGAAAATACTGTATTGGAACCCCCTTGTTTTAAAGATTTTTCAATTTCATAGAGTCCCCTAAAAAAAATTATATATGCCAACTAATTAGGTTTGGCTATTGTCCAGTGGCAGGTATGTGGCTAATCATGGTCTCCATTGGGGTGTTCAATTTCGAATGTTAAACCATACTCAAAATCCGAAGTTGGGGAAATCACATTTGCACCCGGTTGAGTTGGTCTATCTTCCTATATCAAGTGGTATATAGTTTCTTGGGTATAAAATAATAAATATGAATCGAAGACCCCTGCAGGTCCGGGAATTCTTCTATCAATTAATATTGATTTTATTTAGAATTTTCTGATATAGATAGGGGGGGGTCGGAAAACATTTCCAGACACGTATGCTACTTCTTTGCCGATGACCACTTTTTGGACCCACCCACCCCCGACCCCAATTTTTTTTCCATTTCATAGAGTTTTTTTCCAGCCATGTTTTGACACCCACCCCCTTGTGGAACGCAAAACACAAACATACAGAGAAAACCAGGACAAAACCTCCTACATTGAGATTCAGTGAATCTAGTAATGAACAGCAGGACTGGTCTCTAGCAGTATATTCTTGACTGCAGTGGATTTTGTCCCTAGAAACATGTTGGTGGTTGAATAGTCTGCTTACCGATCTAGAGCACAAATAAAGGTGAGTACATTAAAATACCCCAAGCTGATCATCCAGTCCCTTGGCAAAATCATTGTAAAAACAATATAGCTGAGTGTCCAAGAAAGAAAGAAAGAAAAAAGCTTTAATTTCTCACAAAATACTGAGCTTCCAAATTTTACAATAAAATTTTGACAAAATATGACAAACAGGATAGAGTTATTGCTATTGATTCCAATTGATTCAGATTGGTCAGGATTGGTTAGGAATTTTATAACGTTCACAGTTTATCTTGTATGAATTCAGGAATCTTGTATGAGTTCAGAAAAGGCATTATTTATATTGGACTGCTCAAGTGTAGCGTGTGAGAGTAAAGCATATAACAAACAAAAAACCTACACTTTTAGTAGAAACATGTATTAACTCATTCATGACTACATGAGATTGTGAATTATTACCATTTTCTATCTCTTTTGTCACATATGAGATAATTGTGTTATCCACTCACAAGTCTAGGTATGTTACACGTATTTTTCTTTATACATCAGTGTATACATCACGGGGACGGCAGGTAGACAACCTTCTTGGTTATGCTGTCCCCGATAGCTCATTGAATGTTATACTATTACACTGTGTATATAATTGTATATATCATATGAATGAGTTATGAATAAATAATCATAGTCATACATCAGTGTTTAATGTCCATGTTTGACCAGATTTGGTATTAAATTTATTTCTTTACAGTTATCCTTATTTGATGTTAATTACATAGAATACTGCATGGGCGATTCAGCTGCATTAAGAATACTTTCCCTTGTCCTAAAGAGGCACAAACCAACATACAATGGCCCTAGCATGTTTAGTGTTGCTGCAATTCCTTATTATTGATTTCTTAGTGTTACAAACCAGTACAAACTAGTAAAAATCCAATAAAAGGTGTGAAGGAAATAAAATAATTTTGTCACGGAAAAAATTGCTTTGGGCTTATTTTGACACCCACCACCCAAGCATACGTGTCGGAATTTTTGTGTTCTCCCCCCCCCCCCCCCCTCCCCGATATAGACATACAATCAATTTGGGACATTTTACGGCTCGCGTTCGTTTGGAGCGTATCATGCGCGATAACTCTATCTAAAAAGTAGAAAAATAGTAATGAAAAGTGTTCCCAATTGATTATCGCCCTATATAAGAAAATATCGATATAATATGAATATTAATTGACAGAAGCGTTTCCGGACACGTTTCTTCGTCTCATATTTAGTATTTTATAACCCGAAACTATCTACAACGTATTTAGGAAGCGATAGATCTTCTTTAAATACTGGTTGGAAAATCAAAGTATCGGAACAATATCAACCTGTTTTCGGTCTGAACAGTCTAACTGATATGTTGATAGGAAATTTCCAACTTTTGAAAACTTTGAATCCCGCACATCCAACCCCCTGTTGGTCGTTGATTTAGGCTAGGGTGGATAATGGCCACAATGTAATGTATTTTAAATCGACTGTTTTCAAACATGGCTCTGACAGTAGATGAATAATTTGGATTTTTTCCAGTGCGAGTGTATAGGCTCTTTGAATAGGGAGGAATCGCAACTGACGGGTAGAGTTACAACTATGTTTTGTTACGACTATACGCTGAGCTATTCGTAGTCGTAAAATTCATGTAGGATCAAATGATTAGGGCCTTTACACGGGAAGAATTACGATTACATTTAAGGAACTACATTATTATGTTATCAAATTATGTGCAGGATCTCATCAGTGTGCGAATATTCTAAATATAGCATAGTTTATTAATGTCTTCGGTTTGTTCCAAAAAACTTCATTTGAAGACAGATGCACTCAATCAATTAGTTATGGTGTATCACACAGTCATCACTTTAATATAAATCATAGAATAGCTATCCTGAATTGGCCGATATAATGAAATAATATTGTGTGCGTTGTTCTTAATGTGGTGGGTCGTGCACGGCGAATATCTCAATTCGAACGATTATCCTGCATACTCGGGTTCAGTAAGTAAGGGTTAGAGCACAAGAATTGTTCTTTACGGAATCAATCGAGTCCAAGACGAGATTTATTCTGGTAAAGAACTATTCGCGTGCTCTGGCCGACTTAGAGCACAATTGATCCCACATAATGCAATCAACTGGAAATGTGCCGTTGAGCGTGTTTGACCACGACGCACAATCCGTGCGCTGGCCGTGATTGGACACAATAGCCGGTTAGCCACGCCCAACAACGTGATTAACATGAACTGATCGCCGTTTAATGTGAAAAGATATGTCCGAAACAGCACGGACTGATCCCACTTTGAAGCGCCCGTGCGATTTGTCTGTTATGAGTTGCGCATGCCTAACAATGGGATAATCACTGAACTATTCCTTCGCCAGCCTTGGGAATTGGTGTGCTTTACCAAAAATCAGGGAACGATTGTAACAATGGGATTGTGTTCTAATCTAAATCGTTGTCGTTATGAATTCATTGCTAAAAACAGTCATTATTCCATATATGAGTTTGCGAAACATCCCTAACTTGCCATATACCAGCGTCCCAGATTTAAAATATAAACTCATTGTGAGTGAACGGAAGTAATTATTTCTATCGCTTCGAGTACTGTAAGTCGAGACAGAGAAAGAGAAAATATGTTGCCACGGTGACTAGAATAATGCTATTTTCTCGCAAATACATGAAAACTAACCACCGAAGGTCGCTTTCCTCGATCGTATCTATGAGAAAAGCTCTGTTTTATGCTAAATAAGTCTGACCGAATGTTTGGCTCTATAATATCTTCAGTTATCACCGGACGGTGGCGGATTTGTACATGTATGTTGAAATCTGCTTGACTTTGTTGTTATAACTTCATAAAATGGTGACCGGTGTTGTCTTCCACTGTACTTACATTATAATAGCACTCTGCTTCGAATTACAGTACTATGAATATGCGTACAGATAAGTACTTGCGTTCACCACAGTGAAATCATATGTGTATATGTCATAGCCATGTCAAACTAATCCCTACTACAGTTAGCGCTTATACATCCATGTCAAAATATAATTCTGTACTGCAGTTAGGATTTATTACATTCATGTCAAACAATAATTATATATAATGTCAACGTCAATTCTATAGTGCAGTTAGGAAAGGCATTCACTGCAGTGTGTATATGATAGAAGTCAAACATCCGATAGGCTTCCTTCGTGTAGTATGTGGCAAGAAGACTACACACAATTTCGGCAGATATAAAAAAGGTCATAGACGTGTGTGTATGCATATGTTCAACTTTTAGATTTGCGGAATGTCATGCATGTTGGTCTATGTAGAAATTGAGAATTCCGTCAAAACAGATGCATATTACACAATTGGTGAATTCAAATAGTTCAATACATGCATCTGTTCGGCGTTGTTATTTGTGAAATAGCCAACGAAAGATGATACGTTAGGCTTCATTGTAATTCAATCAACCAAATAACTTAAAAGTAACTGCACGAAAGGAACTGTTATCGAAATTACATGCTTTGAAGTGAGATATTATTTTTGCTGTGACAAAATATCTGGGTATGTTCCATGGGGCTACTCGTAACAGTACTAGGAAAACTTCCTATTAACCGTATCTATAGAAAACAACGTTTCGGTTGACTCGATTGCGCGACTCCCGACAACGCGCGACGTATTTTGCCCTTTTTGTCAATAACACCCTGCTCCATTCAAAATGTGTCCTCCGATCAGCGACCGATGCTGGTGAATCGAACATTATAGTTAATGGTTCTCGGCCAATCAGAATGCGTGTTTCAGTGGCAAATATTCAACTTGAGTTCAATGTTGTGTAGAAGGAGATATTGAATTGTGGTATCCTTCGTGCACTTCTTTAAAATTGTTATTGTGCAACATGTGTTTCACTCGCGAACGCCTCGCTTTCGTAACCACCTAAATGCTATTCAAAGAGCGTCCAGTTCTTTTCGATCCTTCAGGATCCTTAAAGTGATGTGAAACACTCCGATTGGGTGATCAAATAGAAATGGAGAATAATCTTGCTCAAAATAGTTATTTTTACGAATATTAATATTCAAATTTCCAGCACACACACCGTCATTTTTATATAGTAATTAATTGCAATGACTCTCGATGGCGATAATTTGCGTTAGTTTATCGCCGATTGTTGCGTCCCGAATCGAGATGTAAATATTTACAATTATGCGTAGTTCAGAGGATGATATCTATGGAGTGGTATGGTCGATTTCTTTGAGATTTTTGACGATGTTAGTAGAATGCTACATTGCCACAGTTGGCATAGCGCCTGAGTACTAACTTATCAGATTCACGCACCAAACAAGTCCATAATATGTCTTTAATCAATGTTAATACAGGTTCTGTTGTTTATTATTTAATAAGAAGAAATTGACAATTACTGAGAACAGTTTATAGCATGATATATATAACAGTACTTTGGATCAAGTATCACTGAACAATTGTTCACATGTAATGATTTGGTAAGATGGTCAGTCATTTGACCAGAGTATGGCCATGAATACGGTTGTAATGATTATGTTAGAAAACAAGCTGACACGGAATGCCAGTGTATCCAGGGTTATTGACAGGCTTTGCCATGTTATTTTTGCTTCTTTGGGATTTGTCTGCAATTCAGCAGTAGAACTGATCATAGCGTTGTTAACAACTGGCCCATTGTTTTTTCTCTTGCAAACAAAGGTGTCCAACCATTTCGCAGCCGCTACCACCCATGGCTCCATGTCGTCGATCCTCTGATATAGCTCAATATTTTTCATCGCAGCCACAATACAGACAAAGCCGACAAATATAAGTACTTGGATATAGTATCCTGAAAATAATGATTGTTAAGTTGTTAAAATGAAAATGTGATAACATGTATATATTGAACATATCAGTAGTTTCCTTCAGAGGTTTTAAAGTCGTAGGATG
Organism: Siphonodentalium dalli; assembly: GCA_032622095.1. Lineage (NCBI taxonomy): Eukaryota > Metazoa > Mollusca > Scaphopoda > Gadilida > Siphonodentaliidae > Siphonodentalium > Siphonodentalium dalli. The sequence goes on from CP136061.1 coordinate 72,547,708, forward strand.
TATCGACTTATTATCCTTATAGGTAAGAATGTCATATATACATTAATACGAAAAATACAAAACACAAGCACGGTGTTATGTCTTTGGAATACAATAAAGGGTGGCAAGACCTGTAATACTAATGCTTATTTTAATCAAAGTACAAATTTGTCATAAACAACGCAAGTCGTAGATAAGTTTCATTTGTTTGCACGCTTTGTCTTTGTTCGAAGAGATCAGATGACCATGCATACATACTCTCTCTGATCGTGTAGGTCTTTGCGGCTCATCGATTGAGCAGTTGGTTCGCATCTCCAGTGTGGTACTAATAACCCCAATAACGTACAGTAACCGACTGGAGGACCACAGCGGCTTTATCTATCTGGGGGTTCTCTCGTCTCGCCTATCTATTACTGTCAGCACTATAGCTATCAACCCTCTTAAGTTCTCAACCGGGGGGGGGGGTTCCGGGCACGTATGCCGGGTGGGTGGGTGGTCGATGGGACCAACAATTTTGTTTTCCCCTGCAAGTTTTTTTGACTGTTTTTGCAATGAGTTTGGCTTAAAACACCTTATAATTTCAATATTAACATAAATGAAAAATTTCATGATGATCAGACAAACAGTATAGCATGTAGCCCATACTAATGGATTTAATTTTGAAATCCAAGATGGCCGCTGACAGCCATGTCTTTTTGGCCGAATGACCCCAAAATGACTCGTTCCTATTTACATGTCAATGTTAACATCCATGACAAATAGTATGCACATAAATTCATCTACAGCTGTTTACATTGAATCCCCCCCCCCCCGCAAATCTCTGATTTAGTGCTAAAAGGAGGTGGATGTCCAAAAATGGTCGGGGAAAAAACTGCCGAAAAAGGAAAAACAATTGACGCGGGGGTGGGTCCCAACAATGGTCGAAAGGAAAAAATCAGCATACGTGCCTGAAAAATGTTCTCCGACCCCCCCTGTCTCAACTAACTTTAACACTTGTAGAGTGAATGAGCGAGTTGTTGTTGAGTGGTTGTGATTGAGATAGCTAGTGAATGATATGAAGGTACGGCTCCTAGTGCATTTTCAAATGTATAATATCGAACACCATGTAAACTTAGAAGATGACCGACCATTCAAGCTGCCCTATCGGCGCATTCCACCCAGTATTTATGCAGAAATGAGACAACACGTCAAGGGAATGTTTGATGCAGGTATTATTATACAATTATTGCATTGTTTCTTGGTTGACACGATGAATTGTCAACCCGATGAAGTCAATATTCACCAATGCCGTAGGCTGAGGTGAATATTGACGTTCAATGGCTGACAATTCATCGTGTCAACCAAGAAACAATGCGATAACCGTTGTATTATATGAAACCCGCTTTGATTGGTCAAGACGCTGTGACGTTGAACGTCGCTGGGAAAACCTTATCTATTTTCAGGTCTAACAATAAGTTATGTTAACCCCTAAAGTATCTGACGTCACTCCGAACTGTTATTAACCTGTTGTTTCATTAATGATGTGAACATCGTTAGATATGTCGATTTTTTCGTTACGTTTTAACATAGGAATTGGGGAAAGAAACTTATGATCATATAATGAAACAGAATAAGACAGTCCATAAGGATCAAATGTTGTGAGAAAGAATGCTCAATCGAGAAAACGGAAATATGGATATATGCCCCCGTGCTTTGACGACACAATGGACACTTTAAATGGAGCCAACTATTTTCAAAATTCGATTTTCGATCTGGATGCTGACAGGTCGAGATAGAATAGCAGAATCAACATAAATCGGCAGGAAATATTTGTCATTTTCACTGCGACAGAATGGGGCTAGACCCCACCAATGCACCAGCTACATTCCAGTATCTATCAAGTCGAAACGGACAGCCACCAAGCTAGAATGGATATGTGCATGGTGAGGAGGAAGAGAGAGCATTCGAAACATTTAAAGACAAGCTGACGCAACCACCTGTTCTGGCCTACGCAGTTACTCACTGTCAATTATTTTGCATACCGATGCATGTCTGGAAGGCTTGGTGCATGTTTTAATTCAGACGCAATGTGGTCTGCGGAGAGTGGTGGCACATGGAAGCAGAGGATTAAAACTAAGTGAGAAAAAGTATCCAGCGTTTAAGTTAGAGTTCTTGGTTTTACAGTCGGCAGCCACTGACATATTCCACGATTATCTTTATAATTTGTTCGAATTTGTCACTGACAATAACCCATTGACGTATGTTCTCACGTCTGCCAAATTGGATACAGCAGGATATAACTACTCAGGCCAACTATAATTTTACTATAAGCTACATACAAGGAAAACTCTGATGCTGATCGGTTGTCCAGGAAACTCCATATATTCTCTGTAGAGATTACAACCATCTGCCAGTCGGTGTCAGTAGCAGCACATTTTTCAGACAGCATATTAGATGTAGGCCCATCTCCACTTGTTGATGGAGAAAGAGTGCCAACAACTAAGCTAGGGTTGACATATTTGGGAAGGAACATGATGCTGATCCCATGCTACATAGACCCAAACATACCATTATGCAATGTGCCCAACCAAGACAGATGAACATAAAACAGGAACCACCAGATGTCCAGAAGTACATCTGAGAGTATGTAAATGTGAAGGATAGTGTGTTGTATCGCAGTTCTTATGTCCGCGGGGAAATGATCGATCAGCCTCTGGCACTCTAGGTTCATGGCGTTGATTCGTATCCGTGGTGATGTTTGCCATCCAGGACAATATAAAACAATTATTAGCATGAGAGATGTTCCTCTGGACCGGAATGGAAGCATATATTTGCCAGAATGTTGGGAGATGTGGATGCTGTATCACACGGAACATTCCTGTGCATACAGCAGCTGAACTGGTCCCCACTGTTTTACACGTTCTATGCAGTTAGTATGCATCGATTTTCTTTCCCTAGAGAAGTCTAGAGGTAGATATGAGAACATATTGGTTGTTACAGACCATTTCACCATATATATATACAAGCAATATCATGACATAATCAAACTTTATACACGACAGCCAAAGCTCTCTACGAGAAGTTTATTGAGTATTACAGGTACAGGATAGCTATTTAATTCTTAATATTCCGAATCCTGAAAAGGCCCCACGCGTGTTCTTCACCATAACATGCTACTGCCCTTTAATCACCTTGACTCACAGCAGAAATGGAACTGGAAGAAAAAATTGAAAAGGAAGCTATTGTTAACACTTCAACTCACCCTGAGATGGTTCAGATTCTGATCTGGACAATGCAGAATTTTATGGTAATAAATCTCCATTGAGACAGACATAACACACTCTTTGACAATAAATCTACTGATTATCTTCAATCAGCAGTGTCTATGCCTTAAAGGTTGGTAAGGCTACCGATTCGTTACGGCGAGCTTGTATCTCATCTTCTGACATTTAATCGGAATCCAGTAATTTACTATCTATAATGTTTTCAATCATGTCTGTAAGTTGTATTAACAGGGTAATCATCATATAACTCATATTTATTTTCAGAACTACTGGTTGCATTATTTTCTTAGCACTTTCCATTATATACAGTGATGGTAAATATGAACACGTCTTTCATATCAGTTGGTGTAATTACTCACAACTCATTAGTATGTAGTACCATTCCGAACCATATTATCTGCATGTGTGTATGATGTTTTACTACTGTTGTTTATTATTTTTGATTTATTGATTGGTGATACATACTCATTTTGGTAAAATAGGAGTCTTCTCGGATTATTTCAGCTGACGATCCAGTCGTGGCCAAAACCTACTGAGGTTCCAGATATATAAGAAATTATCCTTTATTCGACCAGGTACTCTTGGGATAGTATTTTTAAGCCTTTCAGGTATATTTGTGTTCTTATGTTTATTTATGTTTACAGATACTTGGTCCAATGATACATTGTTTTTTAGACCACTCCTTATTCTTAGAATAGTGTATTCATTTTTAGTATGTGTGCGTGCGTGCGTGTGTGTGTGTGGATAATAGTTTCTAGTTAAGATAACGTAATAATTTTGTTTCTTGGCAGTCGAGCATTATTCTGTTTCCTATTCCGGACCTCAATAAATACAAATGGTGTACAAGTGTTCTGGTCCGAACATTATGTTCGAATTGGTATTTTTATTACTTCAATGCGTCTTTCTAGATAATATGTTTGTAGAAAGGTATTTTAGGTAGCTATCGACCTATTTCGATGCCAGTAAGGTTTCATAAGATAATATTATTAGGTTTATGTCGGACCGCAAATTAACAAGCGGCTTTATAGATTGCGTTCAATAATACATTCAACGAACACAAAATGGGAATCATAGATGCTGTATAATCAAACATTCAAATTGTATCCTGTCTTTTCTGGGATATATTTACCTATCATCGGGAAGGTATCAGATGAATGTGGCAGGTTGTGAGTTACAGATGTCAACATCAGGATCAATGACAGGAACACGGTGATGATGAACGAGATCTTTTCCCCGGCAACAGGATGTAGGGAGAAGACACACGGGGACAGGAACGAGATGAGCATAATTGGGAAGATAATGGTCAGCATGTAAAACAACGGTTTCCTTCTTATCTGCAAATCCGCGCGCATTGCTGACGGTAATTTTCCATTATCTGAATCACTGATATGTATCTTCTTGGATATAATCTCCCATTCTGGGTGAGATTCGGAGATGATATTGATCAGACCGTTTACCATGCGCAGTTCCTGAAAACATAAGGTTATTGGGCGTAAATATAATTATTCCAGCACATGCACGAACAAACCATGTGCATTATATGCTGATGCATCTGTGCAAAAGAGCACATTTTTGCAGCCATTTTGAGCCAAAGTAACAATTTTGGAACCAATGAGTTGGAATATGCATAATAAATGGAACGTTTCACTAAAAGTGCACAGTTCTTCCCATTTCTTGATGAAATATGACAAGAAATCACAATGGTGATTTTCGGAAAATGTTATACCGCTTTCTGTAAAATCGAATTTTTGAGAGCTCAGAAGGGTTTCTGACTTCATGAATGGCATATTTCATGCCCCAATGGTCAGTTAACATGAATAGTACAACATAAAGTGAGAATTCTCAACCAGTACCGGAGCGCGCATTGATGACGGTAAATTTCCATTATCTGGATCACTCATATGTATATTCTTGGATATAATCTCCCATTCTGGGTGAGATTCGGAGATGGTATTGATCAGTTCCTGAAAACATAAGGTTATTGGGCGTAAATATAATTATTCCAGCACATGCACGAACAAACCATGTGCATTATATGCTGATGCATCTGTGCAAAAGAGCACATTTTTGCAGCCATTTTGAGCCAAAGTAACAATTTTGGAACCAATGAGTTGGAATATGCATAATAAATGGAACGTTTCACTAAAAGTGCACAGTTCTGCCCATTTCTTGATGAAATATGACTAGAAATCACAATGGTGATTTTCGGAAAATGTTATACCGCTTTCTGTAAAATCGAATTTTTGAGAGATCAGAAGGGTTTCTGACTTCATGAATGGCATATTTCATTGCCCCAATGGTCAGTTAACATGAATAGTACAACATAAAGTGAGAATTCTCAACCAGTACCAAACAGCATAATCTGATCATAAAGACATTAGAGAAAACAAAACCAAATTTTCCACTTCCAGCTGCCATTTTGGCCGCCATTTTTTCAGCCATTTTGAGCTAAAGTGACAATTTTTGTACTAATGAGTTGGAATATGCATAAAAAATGGAATGCTTCACTAAAATTGCACAGTTCTGCCCATTTCTTGATGGAAATATGACTATAAATCCCAATGGTAATTTTTGGTAACATTTTATACCACTTTCTGTAAAATCGAATTTTTGATGGATCAGAAGGGTTTATGGCATAGTTCATTGCTCCAGTGGTCAGTTAACATGAACAATCCAACATAAAGTCACAATTATCAACCAGTACCAAACAGCATAAACTGATATTAAAGATATTAGAGAGAAAAATCCAAATTTCAATTTCCAGCTGCCATTTTGACGGCCATCTTGGACTGTGAGTTCCAATTTTACCCTATAATGGTGGCATTTTATCTTATCTTCACAAAAGTGTATACATTTGTATACATATGACAAGACTGTCTCACTATAATTTGCATCAAACTGATTTTGTAACACGTCTGAAAAACGGCGGCCATGTTGGGCGCCATCTTGAATTTAACGGGTTCCACTTAACCGAAAGCTGGAACCAGCTGGATTACGATCAGGGACATAGTGGACAATATATGTGCGAAGTTTGGTGCTTTTATCCGGAAGTGGACGATTCTTCAATTATTGTGGGTTAAGCGACTCCACTATATAACACATGTTTACAAAAAGATAGACCACCTTTAACGTTAGCCGTTTGAACTGAAACTTGTAGTTCGCAACGGGCCTATTGTTTGCGTCTGGATAATAAAAGTACATTATGTGGACGCTTGTCGTGATTTTCACCAAAACGTGAATATTTCTCCTCTCATTTACGCATTGTTCTGGTCTGTCGAATTGAGAAATGTTAGAGTAAAATGACAATGTTTTATTTACGCACCGCGAAATCATAAGTGATGGTTTCCAATTCGATGCTACGCCTTTGAGTGTCAAATGGAAAATTGCTCACATCCATGGAGCAAGTCGTTTCGGCGTCAAGTGGCAGCTTCCATTCAACCGCGCCCGTGGAGCTAACTCTCAACGGAACATGTGCATTGTAGATGAGAGAGAAACTGTGAATGCTGTAAAAAGAAAGATGTTTTCTCAACCAAGCAGTGTGGTGTCGGAAACAAATTTCTGACATATATGATACTTTGTTTACCTTTGGCCATTTTAGGGACCCACCCTCGACCCAAATGTTTTTACGTTTAGCTAGTATTTTCTGACAAATTTTCGACACCGAATCATCTATAAACACGAATCCAAAAACATTCAAAAGAATATGCGTTTCACCACTTACTGTTTCACTGGACGAAACGTGACGTTTACAGATATGGGGATATCAGGTATTTTCCATGTATCCAATATACGTGATATGTGTGGCACGTATATCTCAAAATACGTAAAATTTGTAAACTTGACGTTTTAATGATTCCACGAAAATGTCACGTATACGGAATAACGTAAATTCTAAATTAGATTCGTCGTATATGTCACGTAAATGTCAAATACACAGAAACCGATATATGTGAATTGTGAATGACCGATTACATTTCAGATTAATGTTAGAGATATGAGAACGCCGTAAAAATGTGACGTTTAATATGCCTTAACACATTCATGACTGGAGCTGGGTTGGTGCAGGATTAAAGATCCTGTGCCTGTGCGTGCTCTTATATATGCGATTCCCCCATAGGGAGCCTCGCATATATAACAGAATGCACTGGCTTACAAACTCAATGTAAATGTTGTTAGGCCAATGTATACAAAATCTCATAATATCATTGGGGAAATTTGAAAACATTTGGCTCGGTCTATGTAGAATATTCCGATGTAATATGAGTAGTATACTCGACTCGATCTGTACTACGGCAGCGTATAGTACCGCCACACCATTGTATATTTCAACAGAATAGTAATCTGTTTAAACCCGAGGGGTGTAAATGGGGTATGGACCATTTTCGAGAACGGTAAGGATTTCGAACGAGTTGACGGCATGGGTGGGTGGCCCGCCCCAAATAACCCCTAGAAACATCCCGAACCCCACCCATCACCCCGGGGGGTACCACACGAGGGGGTGAAAATGTGGTGTGGACCATTTTCGGAAACGGTAAGAATTTCGGTTAATTTGATGGCATGAGTGTGTGTCCCGCCCTAAATACTCACTAGAAACGCCTCACTCCCGGGGGTATCATCTGGTTTGGATCTTTTTATTCCTTGTTTATTTGGGATGAGGGTGAATGGGGGGGGTCTATGTGGTATTTGGTGCGGGTCACGCACTCATGCTGTCAAATTGACCGAAAAAACATGTTTTTTTTTCGAATAAGGAATAAGAAGATCCAAACCAGATTTTCACTCCCTTGGTATGGTACCCCCGGTGTGAGGTTTGAGGCGTTTCTAGTGAGTTTTTAGGGCGGGACACACACTCCTGCCATGAAATTGACCGAAATTCTTACCGTTTCCGAATATGGTCCATACCACATTTTCACCCCCACGGGTGATAAGTGGGGGGTCGGAGTGTTTCTGGTGGATATTTGGGCGGGCCACCCACCCATGCCGTCAACTCGTTCGAAATCCATACCGTTCTCGAAAATGGTCCATACCTCATTTACAACCCCTCGGGGTGGTACCCCCACCGGAGGTGATGGGTGGGGTCGGGGTGTTTCTAGTTGGTATTTAATTTTTCTGTTTAAACAGATCACTAATCTGTTGAAATATACAACGATGTGGCAGTTCTACGCTGCCGTACGATTCGACCTGTCAAAGATAAAGATTGAGCCGATGGGAAGATAAAGATTGAGCGACTGAGTGGGTCGAATGCGTAGGAGTAAGGGAGTGAAAATTAGCTTATGCAAATACGTTGGACTGTATATGGGCGAATTATTGGCTTTATTACTATAAATTATATGAGGTATAGTAATAATTAGTTTATAGAATATCCGGGTCAGGGAGAGGAAGGTGAAAATTAGCTTAACAATGGTCGGTAGTCTCGTATAATTTATGCGTGACGTCAATTAATATTGTATTTATATAAGTATAAGGTATAATTAGTTAATTATATTTAAATTAATAAAATATAGTGTGTGATCTGGTACCTCAAGTAAGGTCGTAGAAAGGTACACGTAGACGCCATAGTTCTCAACCGGATTTGTGATAAAAAGCGTTCACATATTGTTTCTACAAGAGTATTTGAAAGGATGTCGAACAACGGCGGAGTAATAACGGTAGTATCGCCTGCTAAAGCCGACACCTATCGTGCAAAAAGTCTACTGGAACGTGAAAAAAGGGAGACAATATTCCTCGTTCGTATATAGAGTCACGAAGCGTTTGAATAAACTTATCATCCGATAGGTCCTGAGAGAATTTTGAGAATGTTTTTTTTTTCAGCTCCGTTTGCTCCCTGGTATATCTGGGCTTGTCGTCTGAGTCACTCGAACTCTCCTCTTCTCCTCCTTCTTTCACAGAGCTATCACTGATGTCATCATTATCAATATTTCTGAACGTGTCGGCCGTTGCGTCGTGCTGAGTGTCCGTATGCCTCTTAAGATTGAATTTTGTGGTGAATAATTTCTCACAATGCGGGCACGAATACATCCGGTTGATATTGTCTCCCTTTTTTCCCGATCCAGTAGACTTTTTGCACGATCGGTGTCGGCTTTAGCAGGTGATAATTAAAGTTATCTTCTAATATATATTTTGGGACTTCTGTTTGCTATGGCCGGGAAAACTGCCGAACGGATTTCGACCAAACTTCCTGCCGCCGTCTTGGAATTGTTGGGGTTAATCGCGTGATAGTTAAAGAGCGTTCGTGTCCGCAGTGTCGTTGATAAAGAGCGTATTGTGTCCAGACATGAGCGTGTTGTGTCTGTGTCCAGACAGGAGCGTGTTGTGTGTTTGGGACTTCTGTTTGTTTGTTAGCTATGGCCGGGAAAACTGCCGTACGGATTTCGACCAAACTTCCTATCTATGGGTAAAATACCAGATGAAGTGTCGTCGCATTGCTTTTGAGAAGGTCCGAGCACTCATTCTCCATTCCAACTGCCGCCGTCTTGGAATTGTGGGGGTTAATCACGTGATAGTTAAAGAGCGTTCGCATCCGCAGTGTCGTTGATAAAGAGCGTGTTGTGTCCAGACATGAGCGTGTTGTGCGATCCTTATGTCTGTGTTCGTACTTAGGGGTTCATATGAATGGGGGAGATTTTCATCGGGTCAGTTTTTCCGCCCGAGGTGACCTCCACCTTGAAACGGGTACCCACAAATTATATATATGTATGTGTGTGTCCGTTATAGACTCGAAAACGGCCCTACCGATGGAGTCCAAACTTGCTACCTAGGGCCACTTTTGTCCGGGAACTCTCATGGACCAGTCAAATTGTGACCCCGACCTGACCTTGACCTTCAAAATGATCAATTCAATGTCAAAGCCCGGACGAAGTCGGGTCACCTGCTAGTACCTTATACTTATATAAATGCAATATTAATTGACGTCACGCATAAATTATACGAGACTACCGATCATTCTTAAGCTAATTTTCACCTTCCTTTCCCTGACTCGGATATTCTATAAACTAATTATGACTATTACTCATATACCGGAATATATAGTAATAAAGCCAATAATTCACCCAGATACAGTCTAACGTATCTGCATAAGCTAATTTTCACTCCCTCGGCGGCGCTGACTCTATAAGCTAATTATTACTATCTCATCTCCCGTACTCCTTTAGTGGGCTTTAGTTGGTACTGGGCGTACGCTGGGAGAGCATTGAATCTGCAATACTGTTAAACGAAAAATAAGTTTCTAAAAATATATCATGACCCCGACACACACTTTGAACTCGTCTCCCCAAGCCACATATGCAGCGATTGGATAATCGCGTTTGTCTTAACCAATCAGAATCAACGTTGCTCACAGACGGTTGTTAGGCAAGTGATGCTATTCAAACAAAGTTGAAAATCGCCACCTCGGATTATTATTTGCACTTCAACCCGCTCAGTCGCTCAATCTGTATCTTCCCATCGGCTCAATCTTTATCTTTGACAGGTCGAATCGAGTCGAGTTTACTACTAATATGGACGCGTCGTATTTTCATCTATTGACGACACAATGAGCTCTCCTGACTTGATACCATCGGGGACAGTAGCTGTACCGAATGCTACTATTAACGTGTGCAGTATACCTCCACGGAAAGGGACCGGAATGCACATACAGGAGCGAAATGAAGCAACTGATAGTCTGAACAGATTTGTTTGTGAGTTCATTTCTAATGAGATGGTGGGATCGGACGTGAAATTCGTTGACAATACCGAAATATTCACACAAGAGGGACGCGTTGTGAAATCGTTGTTCCAGAAACAGGACTCAAGCGGTGTTCACCTAAGCCCGGACGGGAAAGGTCGGCTTGCTGAGAAAATGGAAGACATCAGTGAGGGTGACAGAAAACGCAGGCGCAAGGACGAAGCCTGATTAGAGACAAATTGTTGTACAACTAATTATTGTTTTACTACCTGCCATGTGTATTGTGTTTGTAACGGTATATGTGACCCTACAGTGCATGTGGGCGGGCCCGATAACTACCCAGCTAATGAAACTCCGCGAACCAGTGATGTTGATACAAACAATACGTCAATCAACTGCGGTCGCACTGACCAGGCGGTGACAGGCGTAAATTCTACCCCAATTATTAATTCTCTTTGTCACCCGCTATTGGATGATCTCGAATCTGATCTTGAGCGCAATAGTGCTCGCCCCCAATCAACCGATAACAATGAAATTGAATTTGGTCAAACTCTAACACTGCTTTCGTTAAACGTATGTGGCCTTGAAAAAAGACTGCAGTATCGTGAATTTGTGGATATGTTAAACAACTACGATATTTTATGCTTGGGTGAAACCAAAGCTTTCATAGAAGATGATATCAGTATACCGAATTTTGAAATTTGTGTAACCAAGGGAAAACACATTGGAACCGGTGTACGTTGTGGTGGTATTTTAATAGCCGCAAACACGCAGATTTTCAAATATATCACAGTAGTTGAATCGGAAGCTAAAAATGCGGCCTGGGTACGTGTTGATTCGGATCGCGAATTGAACTCACGAAGCTTACTTATAGGTGCGGTGTATATTCCACCGACAAACACAAGGTATTGTAACGACGATTGGCCAATTGAGTTAGAAACTGATATACGCCGTTTGCGTCGCGATGACGAGCTGCTTCTGATTTGCGGAGATATGAACGCTCGCTCAAACAACATGTGCGAACTTAACAATTCAATTAACTTCACTGATTTACAACACATTACGGACGCCACGAATACTCAATCACTTTTTGACTATATACACCTCGAATCTCAATCAAATTGTATTCCCATAAATAAACGCTGCTCCGAGGATAAGGGGAAAAGTAACAGCTACGGGTATAAATTGATTAAGTTCTGTGAATCGACATCTATATTTATTGTTAACGGACGATTTGGGGAAGATAATGGCCATGGTAAACTTACGTCATCCGATAAGAGTGTAATTGATTACGCTTTGGGCAATATTAATCTATTGCGAACAATAGAGAATTTTCGGGTGAACGAGTTTTCTCCCCTATATTCAGATATTCACAACGCACTCCATTTAGAATTGAAATTTGACGCTCGTCACGATGTGGGAGCCCATGGTCCTCTCATAACTACAAATGTGGATCCCGAAACAAATCGTAAAATAAAAAAATGGGATCCTGACAAGAGAAATGATTTCGCTGTGAATCTTGATCACAATAAAATTAATCAAGTAATTGAAAAATTAGAACAATGGCGACCTGAAACTGGGTCTGCGTGTAATCAAGCCATAGTGGATGAAATATGCGAGGATGTAACGTGTATTTTATTGGATTCCGCAAAAAACACATTTAGAACTTACAATCCAAATCACAGGAAAACAATCCATAAACCACCAAATCAAACTTGGTTTGATGATGAATGTAAGTCAAAGAGACAAGCTTTTCACAAGGCAAAACGACTATATAATAGAGAAAAATCATTATCAAACAAACAACATATGAAAAACACTGGAACTCTTTATAGAAAAACTATGGATTCGAAAATAAAACATCAGCGAGATGCAGATATTTCTGAACTGAAGAGTTACAGCAATAGTTCCAGCAAAGCATTCTGGGATAAACTAAATAAATTATCCAATAATAATAAATTTCAAAATAACACCACGAACTTAGATCTGGAGATATTTTCTGATTATTTTAAAAGCTTAAACGACTCAGACGAATCTGATAATCTAGGTAACTATATAGATGAATTAAATGAGTCGTCGCTCCATGACAGTTATCTAAATAACGCTATAACCGAAGAAGAAATTAAATCTGTAATTTTCAATTTGAAAAACAGTAAAGCCGCTGGTCACGACGGGCTTTTAAATGAATATCTGAAGGCTTCTGTTGAGAAAATGATGCCCATTTATTCCTTACTTTTCAATTTAATCTTGGAATCTGGAAACTACCCCCGGGAATGGGCCGTCGGGATAATAAAACCTATATATAAAAAGTCTGGTGACCGAACTATGCCGGATTCATATCGGGGAATTACACTTTTAAGCTGTCTTTCTAAAGTATTTACAGCCATTCTAAACAATAGAATGGTTTCTTTTTCAGATGATCATGAACTAATTTAAAAAAATCAGACGGGATTTAGAAAATCCCACTCAACCGTAGATAACATATTTGTTTTACACAGTGTAATCAACCTATACCTAAAAAGTGGGAAAAAATTATATTGCACATTTATTGATTTTAGAAAAGCTTTTGATACCATATGGAGGGAGGCAATATGGCTGAAATTAGCCCAATGCAATATCAACGGAAAAATACTTAATGTCATTAGAAATATGTACGGTAAGATAAAAACATGTGTAAAAGACAGTCACAACATTTCAGACTTTTTTGTTAGTAATGTGGGACTTTTTCAAGGGGAAATAATGTCACCTTTTTTATTTTCCTTGTACATTAACGACATCCAAGATTTTATGAATGATTGTGCAATACAAAATTTGAGTTATTTAGATGAACTATATATTGAAAATGTGGGATGTTACATAAAATTGTTTTGTATTCTTTATGCAGATGACACAGTATTAATGTCTGATACAGAAGAAAATATGCACCGTTCTCTCCAAGCATTTGCAGATTATGCAGATGCTTGGAAGTTACAAGTGAATACAAAAAAAACTAAAGCCATAATATTTAGTAATAAGTTACCCAAACCAATTCCAACGTTCAGATATCGAGGTCAAGAACTCGAGACAGTTAAAGAATTTGTATATTTGGAAGTAACCTTTTTTTACAATGGAAGATTTTGCCAAAATTTGAAAAAAATAGTTACAATTGGCACAAGAGCAATGTATGGATTACTAAACAAAGTGAGATCTCTCAAGCTTCCAATCGATATTATGTTAAAACTATTTGACTGCATGATAGTACCCATCCTATTATATGGGAGTGAAATTTGGTGTCACGAAAGAACTAAAATTATTGAATCGCTTCATCTTAAATACTGCAAAATTATAGGATATCTGAAAACAAGTACACCAAATTATATGGTTTACGGTGAATTTGGCAGACACCCTCTGTCCATTGAGATAAAGTGCAGAGCACTATCTTACTGGTCCAAACTACTATCACACGATGGCTCAGAACTTGCAAAACATATATATATTCTTGTTAAAGAATTGGATCACAATTATGATGGCTCCTTCAATAGCCCATGGCTATTTTTTATTTCTAAAACACTGAAAGAACTTAACATAGAAAGAGCATGGACAAATCAGTCAGGTTTAACAAAGGCTGAAATTAGAAATATAAAATCAGAGCTTATTGAGCGACACACAACAGAACTATTTACTGAAATGCAGAATGCAAACTCATCTAGAGCACGTTTTTATAAGAGTATTAAAACGAGGTCGGGCATGGGTCGCTATCTAAGTTTCTTACCGGCTCACTTAGCAAACATTTTGCTAAAATTTAGAACCGCAAATATGAAACTGCCTGTCGAATATACAAGATGGAAATCTAAATCTGTGGATAATGGTGACAAAACCTGTGATATTTGCGGTGATGGCACGGGTGATGAATACCATTTTATTATTATTTGCAAAGAACTACAGATAATTCGAGCAGACTATATCCCGAAATATTACTGGGAGAATCCCACGAAAGAAAAATTCGAAAGGCTATTATCTTTGGAAAATCAACTATTACTGAAAAAAGTTAGTATTTTTATCAAATTGGCATCAAGAAAATTAAAATATGACTGAGCGGATTATTCCAAATTGAAAAACGTGTGATTAAGTGCATTATTTATATCGGTGAATAATTATTTCAGGCAAAATATTATGATAATGATATTATAAAGGATTAAATTATAATATAATATATATAAGATATTATAATACATATTACGATATATCTATACATTTATCATATTATATATTAATATATGTATGATTGTGTAACAATTGTTTTTTTGTGACCTATTGTAAATATTGTAAATATTGTATATATGTTATAGCATGTTTCGCCTTAATTGACGACTTTGCAATAAACAATCAATCTAAGCACCAATCCCAATTGTACATCAATAATACAATAGAATATGTTGAAACTACCACCGGGGATCATAGGTTGCCCCATTTGTTAACTTATCAACTTACTTGACATATTATAACACATGTCTGCCCAGTCTATTAATTTGGTGAATGATGGTGTTTTAATAGCCTACATAACCTAACCTCTACAACACCTGGCTTCGGTTGTAGACCTATGACATTTAGTGCCACCGCACACGCTGCGATTAAAATCGTAAGTGGGGAAAATCGCAGGAGGAAGCATCCAATGCACATGCCCACGACAATATCGTAGCCAAATCGTAGCAATCAAGCACTGTTTGATTTTACCAGGAAAATCGTGGCGTGACTTTGGCAACGCGCGCGATCGTAGCTGTCACATGACCACTGTCGCACTGGTCATGTTGTAAATACCACGAAAATCGTAGCTGCAAAGATCGCAGCACCGTAGCGTCTGCGGGCAAGCTACGATTTCTCCACCTACGATTTTCCCCACTTACGATTTTAATCGTAGCGTCTGCGGTGGCACTTACGTAAACCTGTTTTGTGTATTCCTCATTCGAGCTTCCATCTAAGGAATAAAAAGATCCAAACCAGATTTTCACTCCCTTGGGATGGTACCCCCGGTGTGAGGTTTGAGGCGTTTCTAGTGAGTTTTTAGGGCGGGACACACACTACTGCCATGAAATTGACCGAAATTCTTACCGTTTCCGAATATGGTCCATACCACATTTTCACCCCCACGGGTGATAAGTGGGGGGTCGGAGTGTTTCTGGTGGATATTTGGGCGGGCCACCCACCCATGCCGTCAACTCGTTCGAAATCCATACCGTTCTCGAAAATGGTCCATACCTCATTTACAACCCCTCGGGGTGGTACCCCCACCGGAGGTGATGGGTGGGGTCGGGGTGTTTCTAGGTGGTATTTAATTTTTCTGTTTAAACAGATCACTAATCTGTTGAAATATACAACGATGTGGCGGTTCTATGCTGCCATACGATTCGACCTGTCAAAGATAAAGATTGAGCCGATGGGAAGATAAAGATTGAGCGACTGAGTGGGTCGAATGCGTAGGAGTAAGGGAGTGAAAATTAGCTTATGCAAATACGTTGGACTGTATATGGGCGAATTATTGGCTTTATTACTATAAATTCCGGTATATGAGGTATAGTAATAATTAGTTTATAGAATATCCGGGTCAGGGAGAGGAAGGTGAAAATTAGCTTAACAATGATCGGTAGTCTCGTATAATTTATGCGTGAAGTCAATTAATATTGTATTTATATAAGTATAAGGTATAATTAGTTAATTATATTTAAATTAATAAAATATAGTGTGTGATCTGGTACCTCAAGTAAGGTCGTAGAAAGGTACACGTAGACGCCATAGTTCTCAACCGGATTTGTGATAAAAAGCGTTCACATATTGTTTCTACAAGAGTATTTGAATGGATGTCGAACAACGGCGGAGTAATAACGGCAGTATCACCTGCTAAAGCCGACACCTATCGTGCAAAAAGTCTACTGGAACGTGAAAAAAAAGGGAGACAATATTCCTCGTTCGTATATAGAGTCACGAAGCGTTTGAATAAACTTATCATCCGATAGGTCCTGAGAGAATTTTGAGAATGTTTTTTTTTTCAGCTCCGTTTGCTCCCTGGTATATCTGGGCTTGTCGTCTGAGTCACTCGAACTCTCCTCTTCTCCTCCTTCTTTCACAGAGCTGTCACTGATGTCATCATTATCAATATTTCTGAACGTGTCGGCCGTTGCGTCGTGCTGAGTGTCCGTATGCCTCTTAAGATTGAATTTTGTGGTGAATAATTTCTCACAATGCGGGCACGAATACATCCGGTTGATATTGTCTCCCTTTTTTCACGATCCAGTAGACTTTTTGCACGATCGGTGTCGGCTTTAGCAGGTGATAATTAAAGTTATCTTCTAATATATATTTTGGGACTTCTGTTTGCTATGGCCGGGAAAACTGCCGAACGGATTTCGACCAAACTTCCTATCTATGGGTAAAATCCCGATGAAGTGTCGTCGCATTGCTTTTGAGAAGCTCCGAGCACTCATTCTCCATTCCCACTGCCGCCGTCTTGGAATTGTTGGGGTTAATCGCGTGATAGGTAAAGAGCGTTCGTGTCCGCAGTGTCGTTGATAAAGAGCGCATTGTGTCCAGACATGAGCGTGTTGTGTCTGTGTCCAGACTGGAGCGTGTTGTGTGTTTGGGACTTCTGTTTGTTTGTTAGCTATGGCCGGGAAAACTGCCGTACGGATTTCGACCAAACTTCCTATCTATGGGTAAAATACCAGATGAAGTGTCGTCGCATTGCTTTTGAGAAGGTCCGAGCACTCATTCTCCATTCCAACTGCCGCCGTCTTGGAATTGTGGGGGTTAATCGCGTGATAGTTAAAGAGCGTTCGCATCCGCAGTGTCGTTGATAAAGAGCGTGTTGTGTCCAGACATGAGCGTGTTGTGCGATCCTTATGTCTGTGTTCGTACTTAGGGGTTCATATGAATGGGGGAGATTTTCATCGGGTCAGTTTTTTCGCCCGAGGTGACCTCCACCTTGAAACGGGTACCCACAAATTATATATATGTATGTGTGTGTCCGTTATAGACTCGAAAACGGCCCTACCGATGGAGTCCAAACTTGCTACCTAGGGCCACTTTTGTCCGGGAACTCTCATGGACCAGTCAAATTGTGACCCCGACCTGACCTTGACCTTCAAAATGATCAATTCAATGTCAAAGCCCGGACGAAGTCGGGTCACCTGCTAGTACCTTATACTTATATAAATGCAATATTAATTGACGTCACGCATAAATTATACGAGACTACCGATCATTCTTAAGCTAATTTTCACCTTCCTTTCCCTGACCCGGATATTCTATAAACTAATTATGACTATTACTCATATACCGGAATATATAGTAATAAAGCCAATAATTCGCCCAGATACAGTCTAACGTATCTGCATAAGCTAATTTTCACTCCCTCGGCGGCGCCGACTCTATAAGCTAATTATTACTATCTCATCTCCCGTACTCCTTTAGTGGGCTTTAGTTGGTACTGGGCGTACGCTGGGAGAGCATTGAATCTGCAATACTGTTAAACGAAAAATAAGTTTCTAAAAATATATCATGACCCCGACACACACTTTGAACTTTGAACTCGTCTCCCCAAGCCACATATGCAGCGATTGGATAATCGCGTTTGTCTTAACCAATCAGAATCAACGTTGCTCACAGACGGTTGTTAGGCAAGTGATGCTATTCAAACAAAGTTGAAAATCGCCACCTCGGATTATTATTTGCACTTCAACCCGCTCAGTCGCTCAATCTGTATCTTCCCATCGGCTCAATCTTTATCTTTGACAGGTCGAATCGAGTCGAGTATACTACTAATATGGACGCGTCGTATTTTCATCTATTGACGACACAATGAGCTCTCCTGACTTGATACCATCGGGGACAGTAGCAATCTAAGCACCAATCCCAATTGTACATCAATAATACAATAGAATATGTTGAAACTACCACCGGGGATCATAGGTTGCCCCATTTGTTAACTTATCAACTTACTTGTTATATTATAACACATGTCTGCCCAGTCTATTAATTTGGTGAATGATGGTGTTTTAATAGCCTACATAACCTAACCTCTACAACACCTGGCTTCGGTTGTAGACCTATGACATTTAGTGCCACCGCACACGCTGCGATTAAAATCGTAAGTGGGGAAAATCGCAGGAGGAAGCATCCAATGCGCATGCCCACGACAATATCGTAGCCAAATCGTAGCAATCAAGCACTGTTTGATTTTACCAGGAAAATCGTGGCGTGACTTTGGCAACGCGCGCGATCGTAGCTGTCACATGACCACTGTCGCACTGGTCATGTTGTAAATACCACGAAAATCGTAGCTGCAAAGATCGCAGCACCGTAGCGTCTGCGGGCAAGCTACGATTTCTCCACTTACGATTTTCCCCACTTACGATTTTAATCGTAGCGTCTGCGGTGGCACTTACGTAAACCTGTTTTGTGTATTGCTCATTCGAGCTTCCAAAGTTTGTCCACGTAATTTGGAAGGAGTATAAGATCGGTTGACAAAAAATCGAAATGAATGTTGATAAACAAGCTTCATATGCTTTGAAAAAATACTTGCCATGTTCATAGCTATTTTCCATCTGTTTTAAATTGTTCGCAGATAAGTGATATAAACGCTCTTTATTTCTACTATATTTGGAATAGAGTAACACGGAACGCTCTTTATTCTGTTCCGTGCCGGCATGGACCCAAACACCGTGTATTTTGTATGACTTTCTGTGATATATAATAGCAAAGACAATTTGGCGAAATTTTAGAAGTTAACGGAAAAGGATGTTATAAATAACGTCCACTGGCATTACAAAATGAGGACTAGCCGCTTGCCAACTAAACGGACAAACTATAAAATACATTGGCTAGCTATATAATCGGACATTTGTAAGATCATTACAATTCGCCAATAAATATAATAATAATTATACCGATATTGCAACAAGTATCGTGCAAGGTTTAGTTTAAGATTGGCCGTATGTATGGCAACCCGATTTCAGAAATGAGTTTGTTACTATAAATAGAAACAGAATAGTAAGAATGTAGGACTCGTACTGGGGTACTATCGTAAAATAGTATAGCTGTGTGCAGCCAATCAGAATTCGGGAAAGTCACGTTAGAAATAATATATATATATATATATCACAACTTACTACGTGAGAAGTGAAATCTCTGCAGTTACACATGCTGCCGGAATTTGTGTAAATAGAATGCAATTATCTCGCAAGAATTAATCTTACAATTCCAGTAGGACCATTGCAAGTGGAACAACATAATTTTACTTCTCATGTCGTTACATATGCATGTTATACATATTCATATTACGGCATTATGTGGTTTTTCTATGACGACATGCCTGCAAAACATACCTTGCAAACTTGCCATGGTATGCATGTACCCTAAAGTGCAAGCGGTCTAGCGACTCCGTATAGAGTTCACAACTCACTGTACATTCCAACATAATTAAGAGACGGACTCATTGTCTCACATATGATTGCGTTGTCAGTGGATAAAAAATACACGGTATGTATAAGTTCCGTGTAAATCGCCAAATACAAGATATATGATTTTCAATGATATATAAGTATTTATCCACCCTAATTAAACTGATCATTTTTGAAGAATATGGCAGCCAGATGGATGCTTAAAAATTGCATACTAATTTACAATTTCTAACTTTAAGTATACAAAACACATTTTTTAAATTCATACTCGATTTGTCGGTGATCGTAATATATCAACCTATGTTTCTGGTTCATTGGTTCACGCAAATATATGAGACCATGTTATATGCCGACAAGAATACGAAAATATCCGATTATTATTATTATTGATTTATTCGTATTACATACGGATCTATATGATTCGTATGATTGGAACACGGATCTAGCGCTGTATTATTAACGCGGAATTGGTCACTGTCGCATTGTGTCGAGCAAAAAGATACCCAGGATCTCTCACATGTGCAAAAAGACACCCAGGATATCTCACATGTGCAAAACGACACCCAGGATCTCTCACATGTGCAAAACGACACCCAGGATCTCCCAAACGAGCAAAAAGACACACAGGATCTCAAAGACTCAACAAACAACGGGAATTTATATTAGTCGTCTGCTATTTATTAATATTTTTATAATGATTATGTGTGAAATATAAACGGAATTTAAATGGGCATATATACCGTCCGCTTTGTGTCTGATTGGCAGCGCTGTACCGTGTTAATAAATAGCAAGATGACTGACTAATCTAAATTCCCGTTTTTTTGTGTGTGTCTTTTTGCACGTTTGATAGATCATGGGTGTCTTTTTGCTCGAAACCATGCGACAATGACCAATACAGCATAACGCATATGAGCTATATTACTATAAAGTAAATGTTAACAGTGTATACATGATATGGACTCACCTGTTTGCTATCCCGATGGGTGGTATCCATATGTCATCTGCCCGCATAAATAGCTGAGGTGCAGACACATTTGTTGTGAAATTCCATTGGAGTCTAACATCAGTCCAACGCTTCAATATTAAAATAAAACTATAATTTGAAAAACCAATACTTTTTCAAGTTTATATATTCGACTACAAAAACAATACTTTGTCAACAATGATCATTTTTTATTGCATCTAATAGCTGTGTATGATTTATTGAAGAAACCGCTTATGTTTTCATAACAGATTCGACAGTAAAACCCTCTTGAAAATAAAATATATTCCAAATATGTACCAATAAGTATTAAATCAAAAACTCAAGATATATTAATTACTTAGTGTGAGTTGGAACCATTGTGCTGATCAATGCACAACATGTCCTGAAAGTCTAGACCTCTGTCGAATCATTGAGTTATGTCGTGCCTTGGTGCCTTAATCTGCCAAATTACTATAAAATGCCTATTTTTCTTAACACCGGGGTGGATCGTTCACGCGAGAATTTTGTGAATATAAATTGCACAGACAATCAATACTTTCGCGACCCATGTCAATGTAACTCAAAAGTCTGCTGCTTCATGAATGTTTTACAATGGAGGGCCACTTTTAAATATGGGAATCTTTAACCACAATCAGCCCATATATGTTGCAAACGGGTTATTATGTCAAAATAACGGTCCACGTACCACATAGACGTTGCTGTCGTACAGGCCAGAACTGATTAATTGTGTGTTTTGTCACCAACAGCTCAATGTGAAAGCAAGATCATCACAGGTCGGTTGTTTGATGCTCACAACCGAGAACGTTTTCCGTATATACTCGTAGAAAACTCTTTGGAATCAATAGATTGTATGGAGTTATTTGATATATCAGAACCTCAACCAGGATTCGCGCTGTCACTGGCCAAATTTGCCAAAAGGCAAAACAAATATCACATTTGGCAAATAATATTTTCATTTGGCAAAAATTTTGACAAGTCAAGTTTGATTCCTCAAGAAAGTTTAACAATATTTGTCAATCAATACCACTCATTTCAGGATGCTCTTTCATTAATGGTATTATTGGTGGTGATTTATAAAGTTATGAAAAGTTAACACCTCTATCAAGATACAGTTAATCTGATATCATTAGTATCAACGGGTGGAGGGTTTGTTATTATGTCTGGTGGTGGTGTTTACATAGCTGATCCTCTGTTTCGATGTGCCTGATGAAGAAACCCTTCTACAATGTCATTGTTATGCTGTAGGTTTATTGTTCTATGATAAACCCAAGTATATATAAGCGAGAATTGTTAATAATGAACTGCTTTCCTATCGATATCAAAGGTGGCTCAAGCAGCGATTGTGGAAATAATCAAAATAAAAGATACAATGTTGTAGAAACAGACAGCATTTGGCAACTTCTAACAGCATTTGGCAAAAATTATTTTCATTTGGCAAAAATAAATTTCGGGCCAGCACGGACCCTGATCTCAACCAAGTTTCGGTTACAAAGAACATATCAAATGTCTGCTGACATAAATGCTACGAACCGTTCCCCTCCTAATAGAAAGACAACATTATATTGAATCGAAGCAGGCGACTTTGTCATCATTTCCATTGGGAGGAGTATTGGAGATCCTGCATGTGTACCCTATAATCAGAGTTACGATTTTAACTTCAAATAACGTTAAAACATAAGTGACGCATAAACTACAGTAACGCTCTAAATAATCGATTCCTTAACCACAGCAGAAGTATGGGTAACTTTTCAGAAATTAGTCGGAAATATGGCTTGTTGCCATTCATAGGAAAGCTCTCACTGAGAACTTTCCGATGAATGGCAACAAGCCATATTTCCGCCTAAATCCTGAAAAGTTACCCATAATTCTGCTGTGGTTAAGGAGTCGATTAATTAGGGCTTTACAGTAGACTTCTAAATACCAAACAATACAGTGAAATTAATATTTGTCTACTCAAATCAAGTTTTCGAGATCCTGGTCACCGGAAACATGCGAACATGACCAATTCAACCTTAGTATATATATATACATGTGGTTTGAACGTCCTTTTTTTGGCTAGTGAATATGGTCACAGTATTATTGTAACATTTATTATCTGTAATATGTAACTGATTATAATAAGCATTTATAACAATTGTTATCCACGTGCAGTTATGTTAACTCAGGTTGTTAAAGGTACGTTCACACACTCGCACGTTTGCACGTTATGTTTTACAGGCATTTTGTCGTAGAAAACGATATGATGACAGAATATAAACGGAAAAATGCATATAAAATGCATCTGCACACATCTAACTAGTAAAATCTCTAGTTCCACCGGTAGCGATGCTATCAAAATTTGCCTGTAATTTTATGTAATTATCTCGAAATAATAAATCATACAAGTACTTTAAGGCAATGTGATAGTATCACCGTTACATGTGGAATTACCGAAATTTTACTTCGCATATTGATAGCTTTGGTAAATATGCCTTTTATATGCATGTTGTCGTTCATATACTGGCATCATAGGGTTTTCTATGATAAAATGCACACAAAAATTGCCGTACAAACTTGTCAGTGTGTGAACGTACACTAAATACGCTTAGCTTATGGTCGGTTATATTACTCTTGTGTATATTACCATTCACTTATGGCGCGTCCATGTGTAGCTGCAAGATATATTTTTGGACGAAATCGATCATGCCAGCTATAATGCACGGTATTGTAAACACATTGCTTTGCTTTTAATCTGCTTAAGCATTCTGATTTCTACATAATAATATCAGATAATATTTATTAATTTAGTTATCTATAACTTTTGTGGCGTAACTTGTTGGTAAATATGTGATCATGGAACCAAACCACAATTTACAACAAAGACATGCGATTATGATTTTACATCACTATTGTTATTTTTTCAAATAACGTTAAAACATAATGTGATGCATAACCTAGACTTATAAATACCACATAATACAGTCAAATTAAGATAACATATACTTATAAATATTTCATATAAATTAAGAGAGTAACTAGCGGAGGTAGTTCTTGAACACCTTCACAAATCAAACGTTCAAGGTCAACACTTTTTTGCATATCTTGTCGGTACACACATAACCCTCTCAAGGCCGCCCTATATGATTTCAATACTGAGCCCGGTTGTGTCAGAAATAACTGGGAATAATTGTGAGAAAATTTTGATATAAAATATTCAGATGGCCAAAAATCCGAACACCTCATAATCATTTGCATGCTGGGAAGTCATGTATCCGCGAGGTAAAAAATACTTTATAAACGGACCGTTATAGTATGCAGAACCAATAAACAACACAATGTATTACAAACTGAAAAATGGATCAATTGCATGTTGAGAACTTGTTGTTGTTACATTATGATGTGTGATACAGCAGTGTACTTGTACGTCATTATTACCCTGTAAATTAGTTTGGTTGAACGTTGGTAATTTCACTCACCAATATTGCATATAAGGTCGCTGAGAATGTCGACGTTTTCGTGTTCTGAAAAAAAGTAATACACTTTTATACATGTATGTTGAGCCTTTTAATTAATATTCGCATTTGAAAGGTTATGGCACAGCGGTTATATGATATATATATGATAGCTAGGGCCCTGAGAATCGACTCGATGCTATTCTAAATCGTTCCTCTGATTCGATTCGATTCAAATTTTGTCGAATCTTTGGTGACAGGAATGACATTATGTGAACAACAAAATTGCCATACAAAGATGTGTGCTAGTGTCGTGCCAGTAATGCTATTCGACGAAAGAAACAGGCATCACACGGCACACTTGTCCGTCTTTAGGTCGACATTGGTTCTCTCACGCATGTATGCGCTTATCTGTACTCAACTATTGCTTAGGCACAGAAAATGCATAGAGGTGTGTAGCTAAGCGCATAATCTGCGCATATTGCACTACATGGGTGATCAACAGGCGGTTTTCGGCAGGCAATTTTAGTGTTTCTTCGAAGTTCTATATATTTGAATTCGATTGGGTCAGTAACAATGATTCGATTCGAGATTCGATTCGATTCGATTTCGAATCGTTTGCCTGATTCGATTCGAAATTCGAATCGAAATGAAAACACCCGATTCGCAGAGCCCTAATATATGAGTGCAACACTAATTGTATCTACGTTACGTCTGTTGTGTAAATTCATGTAGATGTAAGGAATGTTTTTGTAATGTGTGTTTATATATGTATATACGTTATAGCATGTTGCACGTTCGATGTTGATTATGCAAGTAAACAATTCATTACAATTAAATACATATCAATGTCGTGATGCGAAAGTCATATTCATTTCGTTCACTGTCAAAACCAGAACTATATGCTAACGTATGCCACATCAATTGAACAATACCGAACTCTTTTAGCCTGACCATATTAATTTTATTCCTATCAGGATCACATTCTACAACATGAGATCATAACTCTGAGTTAAAAATCTGCATCCAGATTTTTGATAAGTCCATGTGTATTCCAGAAGCTAAACCTATCCTTAGCATAATCCTGAACCTAGCCTCAACACTTACCTAACCCTAACTCTAAACATAACCCTATACACAAGCCTAAACTCACAATAAAACTATGCCGATACATAACTGTAATCCTACCCTTACCCGGAACCCTAACTTTATCCACATCCATTACCTTAGACTCAACCCAACAATGACATTATCCATAAACCGACCACAGCTCAATCCTAAACATAAGACCAATATAACGCTAACTCAAAACTGAAGCCCTGCATGCAACTCTAGTTTTAACCATAACGCTAGTCTTTGTTAGCATAATGGGCCGTGTTTTCACCATTTACTAGCAAAATAGCACGGATTCTCCACCATGTGTGAGCGACATCGCTCGGATTCTCCACCATTATTAACAACTTCACCCGGATGCTCCGTCATTTGGTTGCAACATAACCCATATTCCGACAATGGCGAATTTGGAAAATTTCCTGACATCGTAATTCTCATAAACACTGCATATTACATGAGGCTATATACCTTTCGATAATTTCGGAGAACTAGACACAAGCAGATCGGCCCAAAAATACGAACATTGAGCAACCATAACTCTGGCATGTCTTGACATATTTTTTTAAATGTCTTCATCTTCGCGATCGGTTTGATCCATGGAATGGTATCGAATTTGGTGGGAACCAACAGCAATTCATATTTTGGGAACATTTTCCCACCCCAATCCCAAATTATAAGTTCGACCATATAAATAATATTGTTTTGTATCTGGCAGCAACGGCCAACAACACTATAAAAATTATATAGGTTATCACCACCATGATTGTGTGTTTTCAAGATCCGAATTCAAGTCGAGCTGTATACCTTTGTGTTGTATATCGTATAGTCCGTCCGGACTATAGACTATAGCCAAAAAGATAGTATTATATTAGAACTATTAAATGATGTCGTTGCTCGTATATCGATAACGCACCACACAGTTGTCGTCATGGTGCGCCACCATCTGGACCGACGTCATCAACGATTAAAAATAGACGTTAAAACGTTAAAAATAGATCCGAATACTCACCTGCACCAAATCAAAATAATAGTTTTTTTTTGTGAAATGAAACCGATTTCATTTAGTATTTACAAGTGTGCAAAACATTGAGCTCTAACAAATATGTGTAATGTATGAAAAATGACTTGTGGACATAGAACATTAACCCTTTACCCAACAAACCGGCCAAAAACGCCCAAATAAAGCTTCAACAGCCTAAAATATCTTCTGTCTGTCTCAATAACACCATACAAATATGGATATCATTGGAACCGGTTCATTGACCACATTGTGATGGTTACAGTTATGCCCT
This sequence comes from Siphonodentalium dalli, assembly GCA_032622095.1. Classification (NCBI taxonomy): domain Eukaryota; kingdom Metazoa; phylum Mollusca; class Scaphopoda; order Gadilida; family Siphonodentaliidae; genus Siphonodentalium; species Siphonodentalium dalli. The sequence continues at coordinate 72,574,862 of CP136061.1, forward strand.
GTGCCAATGCATTCTCTTATATATGCGAGACGACCATAGGTCGCCTCGCATATATAAGAGAATGCATTGGCCTAAACAAAAAATTTTAAAAACTTTTTACCATTTTTGTTTACATTCTTTAACAATTTTACAATTTTTATAATATTTTTCTACATTCTTTGACAATTTTATCATTTTTAATATGTGTTAAGCCAATGCATTCTCTTATATATGCGAGGCGACCTATGGTCGACTCGCATATATAAGAGAATGCATTGGCACAGGGCCGTTCTGTTGGGTAGAGGGTTAAGGAGATTGCTACATTTAAGAAAATTGATTAACTGATCATCTGCATGCTCTTATTACAATTAGTAGTTGTGTACTAAATTACCAATTGTAACTCCAGACAATTGAAAGGCACTGGATGAAATTCAGGATCACATATTATAATGGAGAGGTATCAGTTTATAGACAACAATAACAATAGTGAATAGTCAGTTCAATATATGTTAGGTAATCCATGTCATATACTGGTATTACAAGGTCATTTTTATATAAGATTAAATGAGTGTATATGCATAACAGTTCCCTCTGCATGTTCTGGTTATTAATAAACATGAATGTCCGAGTTAAGAAAGAGTCCCAGATATATAAGACTCTTCAAATGACGTGTTTCGTGGCGTAAATTTGATATAATATTTGTTCGAACTAAATCAACTTGTAATCGTCACATAACGATTTAGCGTACGGAATGTTAACAGACGACAAGTCGGAAGTAAAAGGTCGCATTTGCGCAACAATACTAAATTTTGGTACACCCGGGACTATGTCCTGTTACACCTGTTAGACAATGACCGTTGTATATCAATATAATATGATGAGTTTATGAATGGAATAACGGTCCGATCATGTAATTAACTAATATTCAGCAAGGGTCCAAAAAGATTCGTCATCCCTAATATTTCAGAATCGCCCAATTTATGTATCACTATTGTACCACTTACCAGGTAGTTCAGTGATTTCATAGCTAATTCTATTCCCACGTCTGTAGACAAGCTTGGTCGTGAGTCTCTCTGATACATGTCAGTATTCGTGGATGTCAAGTTCAGGGCCACACGGACTATATTTTCTTCTTCCTGTATGCCACCGTTGACTCCATGCCAAAGAATAGCTGCCAAAAAGACGTTTAACTGACATCAGGCCTTCACAATAGGTAATGAGCAAACATTACAAAACTCTTTAAAATCATTCCTACCACGAACATGGAGAATATATCAACTACGTTATGCTATATGGCGTTTTCCGGGTAGAGTTCATCAACAGAAAAGGATACTGACTTCCTCTGTTCATTTATAAAATACTAGCAGGTTAGTCCGCCACTGGCGGCAAACGTCAGAAACATGACAATTTTTAATTTTATTTAATTAATTTTTATAATTAATTTTTTAATTTAATTTTTTGTTTTTCAATTTGACCCGATTTGACCTTTAATTGATCATTTTAAAGGTCAGGGTCAGGCAAGTTTGAGCTCAATCGGTTCGAGTCTATAAAGGACACACACATATATATCATTTGTGGGTACCCATTTCGAGGTGAAGATCACCTAGGGCGGAAAAACTGACCCGATCCCAGTTCCTAGGAAGCCCTAAGTACGTAAGAATCAAGATATTCATGGGGAGGTCAAGTGACCAATTTTGAAATTTGCTGGTCGCATTCGTCTGTAGGTCTGAGGAATTTTCGGTTAGATATTTTACCAACATGACATATTTAAATTAATCCCGCCGTGCACCCCCATTACCAACACGACGTAATTTTGGTACCATGTGTTGCGTTCTAAAAATAGGTCGATTGCAGTGGATTCGTAGAGATGACGAAATATGAGTGCGACAGAGAATATTGTTTGATCGAAAGCATTTGAATTAATACGTCACAAGACTCGCCTTGATGCTGGCTAATAGACATTTGTCCCTGCTAGGTGTTGGGAATAAAAATTGACCCGATGAAAATGTCTGTCCCCCGTTCCTAGAAAGCCCTAAGTACGTAAGAATCACACAGAAGCGAGTTCCAGATAACGTAAACAAAACCGTATGCGAAAGCCGAAGGGAATAAAGAGCGTTAACCGGTTAACGAACCCAAATATGGAAGATCTTTATGAACGATACTGCGGATACGAACGCTCTTTAACTATCAACGCGATTAACCCCGAAGTGCCGTTTTTGTGACTGAGAGTGGAGAACGGGTGCTCTGAGCTTCTCCAAAACGCCGCGACGACCATTCCCGTGTGTTTTTACCCTTAGATGGGAAGTTTGGTCGCGATCGGTGCAGCCGTTTTCGATTATATAAAGGATATACACACATATTTATATACGGAAGTCTCAAAATATATAGGAGACTAGCAGAACTGGCGTGGTTCGTCTCATGGCTTTGTTCGAAAAAGCTTTTTAATTTTTTTAATTAATGAATTATTTTAATTAAAAAAAAATTCAATTCGTTGAAATCCGCCAGTTTTACCCGATTTGACCTTGAATTGATCATTTTCAAGGTCAAGGTAAGGTCGGGGTTACAATTTAACCCGCGCATGACACTTCCCGTAGGTAGCAAGTTTGAGCTCAATCGGTTCGAGTCTATAAAAGACACGCACATATATATCATTTGTGGTACCCGTTTCAATGTGAAGATCACCTAGGGCGGAAAAACTGACCCGATCCCCTTTCCTAGGAAGCCCTAAGTACGTAAGAATCACACAACACGCTCATGTCTGGAAACCGAAGCTGACGCCCGTATACAGACGTAAGAATCGCATTACGCACATACGCTCTTTATCAACTACACCGCGGATAGGAACGCTCTTTAACTATCAACCCGATTAAGCCAGAAGTGCCGTTTTTGTGATTGGGAGTGGAGAATGAGTGCTCATAGCTTGTCCAAAACGCGACAACGACGCATCCCGTGGGATTTTACCCTTACATAGGAAGTTTGAGCTCAATCTGTGCAGCCGTTTTCGATTCTATAAAGGATATACACACATACACACATATTTATATACGGAAGGTTCAAAATATATAGGAGATGATGTGGCCGCATATCACCGAACGCATTTAATAATACCCATTTTAATTTTTGTCTTCTAATGCCATTATGACTTATTAATTTTATTTTTGGTTTACACAACCAAGGCGCATATCATCATGTTAAAGGGGCGACTAGTTTTTGTTTGTAATGTACTTGATTTACACTCAATAAATTGTACAAAATTATAACCAGAGATGGCGCTGACTTCTAGAATAGTATTAAGATATATTTCCTTCACATAGCGAACATCATAGGGATGGACGTATGTTGAGCAACCCTAATGGTTACGAAAATAAGAGTGCATGGTGTTCAAATAACTTCGCACACCCAAGTTTTTGGAATGTGAATTAAATTAGATTTTCTACAGAACAACCATGCGTGAGTTAGAAAGCACCACCCGACTGATCATGTCTCTCCAGCGGCTGATACTTTCCATCTTTTGAAATATATTATCACGGTACACTGTTACATATGATAAATGCACTTATACAAGAAATATGTTCTTGGGAGTGTACTTCTCACTCATCAGAAACTTATTCTCCCATTTTTTATAGATAGAAATATAATCTTAAATGTGTTTTTTGTTTCACGAAAACAGATACAAATTTGGAATTATACTTGGAAAAATTTGTGTTTCTCAAAAATAGAAAATATCTGTTCTTAACTGTTACAAAATTGCTCTTAGGCCTTGAGAAAAATTATTTCTAAGATTTTCTTGAAACATTTTTTATCTCAAGAAATATGGAAGTATATTTGAAAATATGTTTTCTTAAAACTAGATAAATATTTCCTTAGCAGTTAGAAGAGTTACACTATAAAATTATTTATTTTCAATAAAGGAAAACAGTATTTTTAACAGTGAGAAATGTGTTCCCAGTCAATTTCTCACAAACGGGATTTATTAATTATCTTACCACATACAAAGAAGTAACACAACATTTTAACACTACATGAAATTAATTAGTTTCCTCATAAAATCAAATGCATGACATTAATGACATGAAATGAGAGCGGCATGTTATACTACCGAGGATATCTTTAGATGTGGTGGTCATAATGAGATGAAACTATGTTGAATAGTATTCTCTTATGCGTTAGCAACACTTCTGTGATTTGCTACCTGGGACCAAACGGGCCGGGTGATAAATCTACAAAAGAGCGGATAATGACACTAAACGCCTTGGCAATGCTCATCTTCTTCACGGGGAATTATAATGAGGTCACGCTGCCTCAATGTATTGACTAAAGCTCCCTCTCGTTGAAATGGCAGGCGCGCGTGGTTGTTTATGCTTTAGGCGCAGGTGAGTGACGTTATATATGTGTGTCTATATCCATAAGTTATATTTCAGATCGCGGGTATGAATTTTGGGAGAAATTGTCTCGTGAGTTCCGGTTAGCAACTGTGTGGAGATTACCAAAACGCGGAATCGGGAATGGAATTCTTTATCGCGATGAAAATTAAATTAGCTACTTCACAACTTACGAAGAATTCCCCTGTGATTTAGGCCTATTAGTTTCATTTAGACCAATTTCGTTGGTGGCTTAATGAAAACCAGCGAAGACATCGATCATGACAAGGGTTCTGATGTCATTTACGTCATTTTGGATTTGTGGGCAAGAATCCAAACAAGATTGCACAATCCACGACATGTCTTGTAATTTCGTCTACGTCGGGACCACAGCCTGATGTAACAAACAATATTCTTAGCGTTATGTGTCGCCGATAAAAGGAACATTTGAGACACTAGCATGTGTGGTTGCTCCACTACGTGTCACGTACGATTCATATGATTCAGAGTTTATTTGGCGTGGCATGGGGTAACATGCGTCACAATTCTTCGCATGCATGCTTAAATGGGTTTTGCACTCTCATAATAGTTTTGTGACCAGAGTCGTTGTGTCGTGGGAGAATCTGGATTCAGAATCCGAAACGGATTACGTGGCGGGGCTAAATCGAGATTACACGGATTCTAGGACAGATTTTATAATCCATGCACGTGGTCGCCGGTACTAAGTTTAATGTTCTCCCAGCGTCAAACATCGCTCATGTATTTGACACAAGTTTCATTTGTATCTAATATTTATAATGTTCATGTTTGTTGTGAAAGTCATGCTTTTTTTCTATGTGCATATTCACCTAATTAGCTGTGCCAATCCGACTTAGTCGCATCTTTGTTCAAGTTAAAGTGTGTTTATTAATCATGGCAAGCATGTCTACCAGCTCTGGATCTCTTGAATCAAATTCCGAAGACGTTGTGGAGAACACACGAAACTTGTCAGTTGTACAGGGACGTGGCGACAGGGGTTGGTTGGTGTGTCTCCCCCTCCCCGAACTTTGATACATTTCCAACAGTTGGAAATTTCATGCCTGACAAAACATTAGTTGGACATTAATTTGACACCATATATAGGTTGTAATTGTTCTCATTGTTTGATTTTCCAACCAGTAATAGTTGGTAAATCTCCAATCTTAGGGTGTGTCAGGATGGATATTTCCAAGGGGGTGCAAATGGAATTCCGCGAACCTGGTGGGAACCCTCTTGTCAGGTCCCTAGAACTTGTACGTGTTGGTATTTAATCAAATAAATTGACTGACATTTCCACTATATAATCATGCGATCCTAGACTAAGCTTTACATTTGTGTTTGTGGTATTGGGAGATGCCGCTCACGTGCGTTCACAAGACCACAACATCAGCTACATGGGCAAAGCTTTATTTTCCAGCTAATGCACAGCACGTTGGCCAAAAATTGCCTGTTTCGGCACTCCAGAGTATATTGTGCAAAACGACTGCATTAAACGAAACAAAACATTTTCGATATGAAATTGTCATAAGATTAGATAGTACATACGTGTGTGGCGATGGTAAAATAGATATATTATCAATATATTTTATTAGATCAGAATTATTAGGAATATTTATTCTAAACAACCTTTTTAACAATATTTACTAAAACATCATTTGTTAATCTACACTGCACGCAAATCTTTGTTCCCCTCTCCCACTTAATTTCTATCTGCTGCCTTGCCTCTTTTAACTTTAGCCCAATCCCGCCGTGAGTACTTCTCACTCAGACTTCCCGCCATTGCTATAGTTAGTTTTCTCATATAAACAAAATGGAGTGGTTGTGTTATTATCTTAAACTTAAATATAAATCAATAAATACTACTTAATATATAAACAATGGAAAGCTTCATAAAGTTATTCCATAAAGGATATACATGTTCATCCGGACTTAAATCATTCCGAAGTCATGTTTGTGTTGTCTTGATACATGTATTGTTTTATCATCCATTTATATTTATAAGTCAGTTGTGTGTAAAGATAATTTTAGAGTAGTTTGGAATGGATGGTCCATTTACCTGGATAAATCCCTTTGTTTCATGGTGCTGTAAATAGTTATAATTGTTGAAAGTCTCCATGTTGGAGCTTTACTGGAATTTCTACTCTTTCATATATTACCCTAGTTGTCTATTATATAATATATACACATTCTAGATTAGGTATATATCTATCTTTCTATGGTCTATCTTCCAGACTTCAACAAGTAGGCCTACGTAGGTTACTGATTCAACCAAATATATCTTCGGATCCATAGAGTTATCCATGTCGCATGTGATTCATCATCATCTGTGTGTTGTATGTTTCCGTATGAGTATTTTGAACAAGAAGAGAACATATTGTATGTATACAACTTTATGACTTTCTGCACCCCAATCAGCCCACCTGCAACTTGAGTAAAGTGATATATAGCCCTTAGTCTTATAGTCTATATATAGACTGCTATCTGGGATAAAAGCCAATAGACATAGGGCCATACGTGTATCTGATAATCCATATATACCATATAACCATACTAGTTCTTGAATAAGAAGGGAAATGTAATTACAAACAAAGCAGAAGACATATCCATGCAAGTTCACGTGAATTCGGTCAGTGGAGACGTTTTCCGCCGAATTTGAACTCGAAATGCGTTCGGGTGGTATTTTATGGATTTAATTTTGAAATGATCATGATGAACGTGACAATGAAATTTGCTTCAAATTCCACACCAACCGAAGTGCTCCCACAGCGTTACTATCAATAACATTATTATTTGGCTAATTTCAGTAAAATTCTCCCCGTTTACACTCGATAACACAGATTTGTCTCCGCATTTAAAATTCTTTGATATGGATCGTTTATATTCTGCAATAATTTGTTCACAAGGGACTGATTCTTATGTTATTTTATGGTTTAAATTCCGAGGCGGGGAAATCTCGGTGTGTTTACATTTATATGAATGTTCTGATTCCGATTACAGAATCAGAATCGGAATCCAGATTACGACGAAATAACGATTACGGTCTGTTCGTTTACTGATTCTGGTCTGTTCGTTTACCGAACAACGTCGTACGGAGTGTAATCCGTATAATCCGAATCCAGATTTCCCCACGAAATAACGACTCTGTGTACATTCGATAACCGGAAGTGGAATCGGAAAAGTATAATCTTACTAATGTACGCATCGGAATCAACACCAGGGTAAGTGTTTTGGCTTCTAATTGCTATCTCAGTATCATGTATCATGTTATGTAATGGTATTTTCCTTAGACGATATATTTCCACATACAGCAGACGAGTTGCAGTTTCAAGTTTCCAGCAGAATAATGCCGTACACTAACATTCTACAATAACAGATTTTACATTTTAAGAGCAGCAGGAAAATGCACAATGGACACAGTGTAAATATCGGTATTTTGTCTGCAAAATTACACAATCAGTGGAAGTCGGCATTATTTCCATATGAGTTTTATACATTGGATTTATTTTCCTCTATAAACAAGCAAGAGCCGATGCAACTCGTTTGATGCATGTAATTGGAAATATGTCGTCTAAGAATTTATGTTCTTTCTATTCGTTTTTCGCGATTCGTTGTTACGATTACGGTTTCGGATTTTCAACAAAACTCAAAATACATGTACATCATATAGTAATAAGTTCGCGATCGTTTCTCACCTCAACGTTGGGGATGATTCTGACATTATGTCCTTAAATTGTGATCGCCATGTGGCCTTAATTTTTACCACTAGAGTGGTAATCAAGTCGCTCGTCGTCGTGATACGCGAGCTTCTAGCCAAACACAAAGCAGTAATATTTGACCTAATAGTGGAGGAGATTAGTAAAAGAATTGTTCACTTCGTGACTAAAGCGTGAAATTTTGCAAATATATACGTATTCACATACCAATTAATATTAGATATGGAGCCACGCTGAAATTTCACTTTAACTCCTCTTTTAATTTAAGGGGTTTTCCGAATTTAAAGATCGTTTCGTGATTATATAATTTATTAATTGTGACAATTTATCTTACCATGGAATCTGCGATTTAAAATTAGGCATATACAGTAAGTATGTCTCTGCGAGATATAATGGCACATTTTATGGCGAAATTGGAACTCCTCGTTCAAGATGATCGTCAAAATGGCAGCCGTAAGTGGAAAAGTTGACGGTTTTTTTTACTAATATTTTCTAGACCAGTATGGAACTGGTTCTGAAATGTGACTTTATTTTGTATTGTTCATGTTAACTGATCATTGGAGCAATGAAATATGCCATTCATGAGATCCCAGCCTCTTCCGATCCCTCAATAAATTTTACAGAACGCTGTTTGAAATTTCACCAAAAATCACCATTTGGATTCCAGTCATATTTCCACAAGAAATGAGCAGATCTGTGCAAAGTAATTGAGGCATATCATTGCTCATGAATATTTCAAAGTTGTGACTTTGGCTCAAAATGGCTGTCAAAATGGCGGCCAAGATATGGAAAGTGGTAAATATCGTCCCAGAGTGCCATACAATAGATCAAAAGTCGTGGATGATGAATAAAATTGGCTTTTCTGTCATATAAACATTGAATACTAACACTTGTAGTGCATTTTTGATAAAATTTACTATTACATTACGAAACTTAATTATTGGAATTTTCTCTCAAAATCGGCAAAAATTAATTGTTCAGGTTTGCACCATTTTTTAAAGAAACATGGAACTATCTTTGGTGTTTGGTGTTTGTTTTTATCCGTCTTAAATGCGTCACAGTGAGAAATATATATGGTGTTTATTGTTTTGATCCGTCTTAAATGCCTCACATTGATGTGTTTTTAGAAAAACATACCCAAGCTGGCTTGAAAAATGTCCACAAAATTTGTTAGAAAAATTGATATTTTAAAATATATCCCGGACATTATTCTCTACTCTTCTGAAAGTCAAACGAGGAGATTAGTGAAAAACTGCTTAATAACATCAAATTCTGGACCATTGCATCAAGATTAATTGACTAATGTCATGAACACCGTGTCCACCATTGTGCATATAAAAGGCCACCATGATGAAGAACACTCTGACATTACCTCCCAATAGATTAACGTATACTTGAGTTATTGAGTTATTATGGAAAGTGATAGCCACCAAAGGTCCAACTGTCCAACTAACCATGATAATGCAATCATGTTATTTATATATGAACACCACACAGATGACCATGTAGCTATTCCCTTTATACACGTACACCTCACCCATGACAATACAACCACAATTGGGTTTACCCTTAAACCACACACGACTACATTCGGGTACACCTTGGCCATATATTCACTTCACCCATGACCATATAGTCACTTCCTGTATACATATTAACCACATTCGTGATCGTACAGTAACTTCTTGTATACCTATTCGCCTCAAAATTGGCATTACACTCACTCTCTGCATATATATTTGCCACATTTATGGCCATATATCCACTCAAGATATACATATACACTGCAACCATAACCGTAGAGTAACTCCGTGTATGTATATACTCCTGATCAATGGCCATACAACCATTTTATATATAGCAGTGCCCCGCACAGTGGCCATTCACACACTCCAGGCTTTAATATACTCCTCACTCAAGACAATTCAGCCACAACATTCGTGGTCATACAGTCACTCCTTGTTTATTAATTCACCTCACCATTGACATCCAATCAATCCCTGTATGCATATCGGTCACACCCATGGCCATATAACCAATAAATATATACAATGTACATACACACCCCACCAATGCCAATTATAGAATCACTCTAGGTATACACCGACACCTCGTCATTGACCATACATACGTTCTAGATATAGTAATACAACGCACATCACCTCACCATTTACCATAGTCACTCCCTGTATACCTTTTCGTCACACCCATGACCATAAACCCACTCATGATATACATATACACCCCACTCATTAGCATAGAGTAGATCCAGGTATACGTATACACCTCACCAATGGATATACCAATGCCACGCGCGACCATTCGTACACTCCAGATTTGCATATACACCTCGCCCATGACAATGCAGCCACTCGATGTATACTCGCACACCCCAGCCATGATGATACAGCTACTCTCTGTATACCTATACGCCAACCGATGACAATACTGCCACGGCAGAGATGCATATACACCACATATACAACCATGATCACAAGGACACTTCATAAGTTCATATATACCTACACACCGCTAATGACCATCCAGCTATACACCAGGTATGCAAAAACACTTCAAAAATCATGACAGTAAGGTCATTCCATGAACACCTATATGCATTACACATAAGCATACAACCACTCCTTATTTATTCATACACCTACAGTCCCAAATATGACCATACAGCCAGCATATGTATACATATACACCCATCCATGACAATAGTCACCCAAGGTACGCATGTATATCCCATACATGACCATACAGTCACTCTATATACATAAACAACACCCAGATGATCATACAGCTACTATCATTACACACATACACCACTTCATTAACCATACAAACAATCCTTGTATAAATGTATGTATATATATATATATATATATGCACCTCACATATAACCATAAAGTCACCTCTTGTATACATATACATCTCACAATAGAAACACCACCCCATCACCACATAGCCACTCCTTCGCACATTCATGACCGTACAATAGCTCCATGTAGAACTATTTACCTTATCAATGACCGCACATTCACTCCCTGGCTGCCATTTGGACATACACCATATATTAAGTTGATTTCCATAATTGTCGATAGCAGCCACATAATATGGTTTCACTCAGTTCCGCTTAGACGTTCTGTCCATTTCCATTCAAAAATATGGCCGAGTCCCAGAAGATATTTTTGGCAAAATTCCATACTACAGTTCATCATATAAAAGGAATTTGTCATGCCTCAGAAGGTACAGGGACAACGAGAATGAAACTTGTAGTAGTCATTGGATTAACATAACATGGTAATAACCAAGTGAGTTATAATTTGCTAACTCTTGGGAACAGAGAATAATGTTCGGGATATATGTACAAAAAATCTACTTTTTTGCCAAATTGGTTGCCATTTTGGAAGCCATCTTGAGTAATTTTGTCTAATTCGTGTGACGCATTTAAGACAGATTCAAAACAATAAACATCTTTGTTACCAATGATAATTACATTTACTTGTATAAATGGCCCAAACCTGAAAAGTTAATTTTTGCCAATTCTTATGTCAAGTTTGTGTTAGAAAAGTCCAATAATTCTGGTAATGTCAGTGGTTACATAAGTAACACTTAACCAATGTGCATCAGAAATGTTAGAATTTAAAGCATATAAGACAGAATAGCCAATTTTATTCATCGACCACAACTTGTAACTTTACATGGCATGCTGGGCCAATAATTACCATTTACCAGGTTTTGGTCGCCATTTTGGCAGCCATTTTCAGAACAAGTGACAATTTTGGTTCCATCGAGTTGAAATATTCATAAGTCATGGTATGCCTCACTTAGTTTGCACAATTCTGTCCATTTATTGTTAAAATATGACTAGAATCCTACCAGTGACTTTTGGTGAAATTTCATACCGAGTTCTGTAAAATATAATTTTTGAGGGATCGGAAGGGACTAGGACCTCATGAATGGCATATTTCATTGCTCCAATCATCAGTTAATATGAATAATACAAAAATAAAGTCACAATTCTGAATCAGTTCCATATAGCAGAAACTGATCTAAAATATATTAGTGAAAAAATGTCAAATTTTCCACATACGGCTACTATTTTGACGGCCATCTTGATGGGAGTTCCAATTTTATCCTAAAAATGTGGCATTATATCTCTCAGAGTCATACTTACTGTACGTACATGCCGAATTTTAAATCGCATATTTCATGGTGAGATTAATTGCGACATTTAATAAATTATATAATCACGAATTGATCTTTAAATTCGGAAAACCCCTTAAAAGAGGGGTTAAAGTAATATTTCAGCGTGGCTCCATATCTAATATCAATACGTATGTGAATATGTACATATGTGCAAAGTTTCATGCTTTAGTCACCATTTGAACAGTTGCTTTGAAAATTTGACGTAATCTACTCCACTATAATAACAACATAATTACTGCATATGGCAAGCACGGTTGTCTCACAAACGAACTCGTAATATAGTCAATTCTGCGAACAGATTTTAGACCGTCAGAAAAATATAGCTATTCGTGATTTTTATCTGCCGTATAGTTCATTGTGCGAAATTTGTTTATTATGCGAAAGGTTTCCATTATAAACTTACCGACAATCAAAAGCAAACACGCTTTTCCAGATGAATATGATGCCATTGTTTTGAGTCCTGGATGAAACGGAGGGATTTAGTGTCTCGAATGTATCAATTAAACCACAACGAGATGTGAGCAAATGCAAATGCTCAGGATTCTGTGATATATTGACATATGCGCGGACTATGAAAGTTCGCGTTCTTTTATTGTACTGCAAACATCATTGAAATTTACTGAACTATTGATTGTTGGTGCTTGTCGAGGCCCGGATAGTTTAAAGCCACATGGCGGTTTGCGCTCCAAAATAAACATAACATTATTCGCTTTTGATTTGTTCCCGGTATCGAAATAGGCCGATAAGATCTGAACTAACTTTCTACGAGCATTCTGTAATCAAAAAGACGCATTGATGTAAAAATACAAAGCAAAATACAACTATATGAACACGGTGTTTGGTTCCCAAACAAAAAGAGCCACGTGCACGACTTGGAACAGAAAAGAGCGTTCCGATTTAGTCTATTCCTGATGTGGTAAAAATAAAGAGCGTTTACCTTAATTCTTAAAATTTGAAAACGGATAAAAATGGCTGTGACCATTTCCGACCATTTTTGGACACCCCCTTTAACACTAAACAGAGATTTGCAGGGGGAATTCACTGTAAACAGCTGTATATGAATTTCTGTGCGTACTATCAGTCATGGATGTTAACATTGACATGTAAATAGGAACGTGTCATTTTGGGGTCATTCGGCCAAAAAAAACATGGCTGTCAGCGGCCATCTTGGATTTCAAAATTCAATCCATTAGCATGGGCTACAGGCTATACTGTTTGCCTGATCATCATGAAATTTGTTATTTATGTTAATATTGACACATAGATGTGTTTTAAGCCAAACTCATTGCAAAAACATTGCAGGAAAAATATTGCGGAAAATAATTTGTGTTGGTCCCATCGACCACCCACCCACCCCGGCATACGTGCCCGGAACCCCCCCCCCCCTGAATAACGGAGATATTCAGAGCATATTTTGTTTTATTTGAAGAGCTTTTTTTTTAAGCGCGTTTTTTTCTCTTATTAACTTACTAAGAAGTGATATTAAAGAATGTGAACACAGAGGATCGGAGGTCATCTCCTCTGCCGTTCGACTGTCAATAGATGTATTATATTAAGAGACTGTTTCAAAACTTGCTGTTTAATGTGGCTACTGGTGTGGGTGTGGCCACAGTCTCGCGTTTAGGGAGCAGGATACAACTTTGATATGAGAATTATGAGAAACCGTCTGTCGAGGAAATAAAAAATGTATACTAACCTGAAAATGTGCGTATTTGACGTTTCACTGTAGTGCCGAATGCCAAACAAGAGATATTTTTCAGAGACGATGGCCACATTAAGTGCGTCCAACCGTGCCCATCACAACCCACTACTTTGGTATGGAAAGTCAAACTTCAGTTGCTTGTCAGAATCGGAAAGTCAGACATAATTATGGCACGGGATTGTTGTATAGCCGTGCTGAATTGAATGTACCTGTGTTGGGTTGAAGCCACTTGGCCGCTTCGCTCCAAAATACACCGAATAATATAATTGGTTTAAAATTTACCCCGGTATCGAAATATTTCGATAAATACTTGAATTACCTTTCTGCGGGCAGTACAATGTCTCAGAAAGACGCAATGAAGTCCTACACAATACAAATTATTCCAACACGATGTTTGGGTCCCAATCTGCTAATTACGCGACATGGAATAGGAATGAACGTTCCATGTTAGTATATTCCTGAAATGGTAGAAATAAAGATGTGTCTGTTTCACTTTTGTGCGAAAAATTTATAACAACTGGAATATAGCTGTGAACATGGACAGTATTTTTCAGAGCATATATGCCATCGGTATATGATCAATATTTCGTGTATCTATATACACAAAACTTATTATACCCCTTCCAAGTAGATGGGTGTATACTGGATTACATGCGTCCGTCCGTACATCCGTCGGAACGTCCGTCCGTGCGCCCGCTCATATATCTCAACCATGGTTTATCTGATATCGATGAAATTTGGTATGCAGGTTTGGCATCAGGAGGGCTTTCAAAAGAGGTTTAATTTTCCGTTCAAGAGATATCCCTCTTTCTTTATCTGAAAATGTTGGATTTGTGTCCGTTATAATTGTCCAGTAATTTGTTCGTTCGTCACATTTTTGATTTGACCATGACACCACGATTCGAACTTGACATAACTGTGTTGTCTGAACTGTAGACCATTTAACCGGACGGACACACGGGCGGAGATGCTGATAATTATACTATTTTTTTTTTCGGGGACACAATATAACTACTTCGAGCAAGACTATATGCTCTATATTCCCATCAAATTTCCCCAACCGAGTGTGCCACGTCACATTAACTGGGCACCGCCGGATCACTGTGCTAGTTTTTAATATGTGTCGCTGTAATGTAGGTGAAGTAGCATTAAAACCATGCATGCGAACATATATGACATGACGTCAGTTAGCTTGGACTAGTACCTTACTCGTAATTAAATTCGCGCAGTACTATTTTTCGCGCAAACCGTTGGTGCGCGAACTTAAAACTGACCGAAAAATAGTACCGCTCTGAATTAAAATATGCCACAGGGAAAACAAGAGGTTTATAAATGTTGATGAGTTACATACAATATATACGAAACGTTGGACACTGAATAGATAATTACGCCTATACATGTAGGCTTATATTTATATTAAAAATTCGGTCCACCAATATCAGACATTCAAAACCTTTACTCAATGCCAAGCGATATACAAATCAGGGTAACGTCGACGATGTTAAAATGCTTGTAAGAAATCCACATATTCTAGATTAAATGAGCACGAATGAACGTCCCCTATTTACCACCTTGGAGTACCAAAACTATAGACTGCAAATCATGCGTTAATTATGTCATCACAACCCGCAGCCAGGTGTTGATTTCTCATAAGTCAGTTGCCTTCGCCGTTGTGGTTGTCTGTTTTCGAGTTAATTTCATTGATGTCCAAGTTCATCAATATATATTTCAATAGCAGAATAATTATTTGGAGCATATAAATATCCATTACCACAACAAAATTATGATGCTTGCAGTCATGGTCTACATGATGTAAATCCGCTGTGATCGTGTTTAATATACACATATATTTACATACTGAGTGTGATTATCACTAAATCCAGCATTCCGATTGGTCGGCGACCATGTGACTAGTTGCAATTATTTCTCGATAAACCTGCAAGAGGGTCATAATGACAACCATAATTACATCGACGCGTCATTGATTTTGGAGAAGAAGAACGCGTAATGTTTTGGGCGCATTTGCACTCGCGCAGGATTGACTTAATAAATCATCAGGTTTCAATATAAAGAGCCTCGTTTTGAAATTGTTCGTGTTAACTTTTGCCAATATAAAATTGATTAAAAACACCTTTGGTGTCACGTAGTATTAATTTCTAAAACAAAGCACAAGTTATGACCACTTACCTCACGGTTACATCTCCATAAAAACAGTCCACATGACAGTTAATTCTTAAATAGTTTTCATTTGTAGATGCATGTTAATTTTCCGCTTGTGCAAACTTGTCAGTGAACACTGAAATTATTTTGGTTTCCGAATCCAATAAAATTGAACAGTAAATCGGCGTAAAATGTATCCGCTTTTATGTTCCTGAATAATGTAGCACATCTCATTGTATACTGTTACTGTTCGAACATTGTTGCCAATTTTATTTTGTAAATAAAACAGAAAATAAAATGAATTTTGATGAAAGTGTTGTCTGCAGGTGAGAGAATTTGACCGGCTTTCAAAAACACGTCACGTGACAAATGGGAAATTCCGACCAGTCACGTGATAAATGGTACAAAAATTACTTCTCAGCTGGTTTCTGATCGGGTGCTATGGGATATTTTGGCTGGTTTTGTCACGATACACTTTTCGATTTAAATACATTTACAAAAGTGGCTTTTTCGCTAAATGTATATGAATATAAGGATTAACTGTCATGTGGACTGTTTTTATGGAGATGTAACCATGAGGTAAGTGGTCCTAACTTGTCGGGTTTTACCCAATTTATGACCACTTACCTCACGGTTACACCACATGACAGTTAATCCTTAAAGTGTATTCAGAAACGACTAAGAACTGAAACTGTCATCAGATGCAAGACTTTTACAAACATATTATTGTCAGTTTTGAATTCGCGCGGATAGGTGCGCAAATTTGAAGTGCGCGAATTAAAAACTGAGCGAAAAATAGTACTGCGAGAATTTAAATACGAGTAAGGTGCGTAATGTCATTTATCTTTGTCACGAATGAGTGAGAACATTGTTTCGACATATAATATCTACATTGTAACCTATACTGGTATCGTTGTGCTGTTTACTGATTTATCAAATAACATAACCTGAATGAACAACTTATTATTTTTTAAATGACACTATACGACAACAGCCTTATGTCTTGCAGGATTCGCGCGGATAACACATGAAGAATTACGTATTGCGACGTATAGGGGGTGAGTCGCCTCACCCAGCTAGTCCAAGTTTCCTTCGATGCAAACCAGCTAGTGAAATCGGTAAGGATTATGACGAGCCAAAGCCGGACGCTTTTGGGTCGTATATAGGCTATATCTGATTTTGTGACGTCACCAATTATTATCTAATACGACGCTTCTGTTTTGAATTTGTGCGAGCACTTTTGTCGCACAGTAGATCGGTGGGCTTAAACACCCCCTGTGGACCGATCCTGCACGGCGAGGTAGCAGTGGTTGTGGTACTACGTGAACGCGTTCGCAGTGACACCAATCACACCGGTATGTTTTAGAAGACTTGCAGCCGATATCCAGTATTGACATCAGCGAACAAATATAACAAGAAAATACATAATGGGTGAGTTTATGCTATAGGGAATTTGATACAAGATACCACAGATGGCCAACTATATGTTTTTACAAACATATAAGTAGTATTGGTTGAGAAAATGGTACTTTTATCACCTGTTTCACTATCGGACGAATAAATAATAAAACAACCTGGTTGTTTCAGTCATGGTTCTACCATTGTCCACTCATTGTAACTCTAAAGAGATACTGAAGCGAATTTATTAATCTTTTGATTGCCAATGCCTCCCTGGATCACAAAATCGAGATCAATATATTGGCAATGGTAACGTTCGCAGGTGACCCGCGCTTCCAAATGATACCGCCTGCAGGTGGTAAGGGTACTGTCTGGCGGTTCTCTGTTATCAATTTAATGGGCTTTACTCGAGTAGTAGCGGTCGGTTTTACTGATCGTATCACGTGGGATTTATTCTAGAGCATATTAAACATTTCGCATTGTTTTATAACCGACAGAAGAACTATACGATATTTGAATAAAGATATGAAACACACAAATTGGCGACAAAATGAGGCAAAGTAATTTGCATTGCCAGATATCGTATTATTGTATTGTGGATATTTCACTGAAATATTCTGACAGTTTCGTTTTATTTTTTCCAATTTCGAGCTCATTTCTTTGAAAGAATTATGTTTGTAGATCTGTTTATCGTCTCTATTTTTCAGATACTGCATCTCAAGAACACGTGTCATTGGACGGATCTATAGCAGAGGTCACACAACAGAACATGAGAGCATCAACTCACACCAAGCCATCTACATCTAAGGGTAACAAGGTTTTGAAGTGTGACAACTGCTGTTTTACGACACAATGGCACAACTCCTTATTGTGGCATAAACTGAGACAGAACCCGGTATTAGGTCGTGTTATATGTACAGTGTGCACGGAAACGTTCGAAACACCGGATGAGATGTCAGCGCACCGAGGTAGTGCTCACCAAGCCGAGGTGCATGTGTGAGGTATGTTGCGTGTTCTTTGCCTATCAGGACAACCTGAACAACCATCAAAAACGACAATGAAAGGGAGTTCAAGTGTGGTCAGTGTGACAAATCGTTCAAAAGAAAATCTTTGCTGATCCACCACACTAACGCTCACCAAAACATCACTCCTTTTCAGTGTGAGAAGTGTAAGGCAAAGTTTCCATCACCTACCTCTATCTCCGACATGTCAGAGAACAGTCATGTCGCAATGCAGTTCCAGCTCACATATGTGACGCATGCGGAGCTGAATTTTCTTATAGGCAGAGTCTGAGCGACCACGTGAAAGCTAAACACAACAACAGCAGCCTTACATGCGAGAGTGGCAAATCTTACACTTATATGTTTGGACTCTCGCGACACCGACGAGAGACTGGACACGAGTGATTACGTTTGTGGTAATACAATCTATTAAAAACTATCTTAAATAGCGTTCCATTTTATTTTTTTCCAATACTGCATGGTATTTCAAAGCGCCATGCACAATCCAGGGGAGTACTGAGCTACCAGCCATTGTCTGGGGAATATATCACTCACATACTAAGCTATTTGTACAATATATTGCTAACAATACTTTAGACCTTGGATGTGGATGTCTGGTTGTTTTATCACGTCGGTCATACCAGCATTAAGACGTTTAGTGTCAATGGACAAATCTAATGAAACGCAAACGGTCTCGGTGTTATTATTCGCAACAATTCGTTTCCCAGATGAATCAAGATGTAGCGGATTGAGGCCATGAATATTTTTTGTGCGATAAAACTCCCTTCCGTCCTCAGAAAATCGGCGCCAAAACTCAAATTCATCCTCCCGGTGGATCATGCACAAATGTTGTATTACACCATCGAATTGCTTAAATTTAGTTGAACAATAGTAGCATTTGTATATATCCATTACGTGCATCCAGTTCTGCAAACAAAAAAGGGCGTACGTCAGTTTAGAAGAACACGAAATGAAATTTGTCATTATCTCCACTAGGTGCAAAACCACCTGCTGTCGTTACCACTTCATATATTGCAACAACTGCGGACAGTATACCCCTAACCACTGCGAGCAGGACTATTCAACTGTTTCTTTAACTAAGAAAATAGAGCAGTTAACTCAAAATGTATTACTCGCGGTTCAGAATACAAGTATCTGAGAACAATTAGTAATGAAATATTCGACGTCTATTTGAATATATTTTTTTTTTTCCAAAGATAATCAGTATGTTCTTGTTAAAAATGGGTATACGAATACATAAATTATTAAAAATCAACATTATCCAAATGGGTGTTAATACAAACGCAATATATCATTGTATATGTTCTCTGGCAGTCCACTCGGTCGCTCACACGTGCTATGATCTTTATTGTTTGTCCTCGATGCGTGTTTCTTCCTTCCCTGTGTGGCATTTGTTTACATTTTGCTACCAAAACTGTGCCCTGCGACCAGGAGCTTAACCACTGCTACCTCGCTGTGCAGGGCCGGTTCACAGGGGGTGTTAAAGCATTAATGTCGTAAGCGGAAAATTTTGTTACTGTGTCTTTCGATTACTGGTATTGCAAATGAGAATTATGAATTTTTGAATTACAATGTAAGTTCATTCGTAGAGGTAGTAACGGGTAGTTTACCTTTTATTGAGAAAATAAGACAAAATAAATAACGACACTATAGTAACTACAGTCTATACCCATCGGGGCGAGTGAAAAGTGATCGAAATTCGTGATGTGAAATATAATAAGATTGACATCACAAATTTACCGATCTATACTATGCGAAGGTGGGCCTTTAATGTACAACAATTGGTACTGTACTGTGCGAACGAAATGTATTTTATATGGAATTAATTGTTATCATAAGACTATATAGTACATACATGCATGGGATAATCCATAAATATCATACTATTTTCTGGAATCGAAGGGAAACACATAATTATGAACAAAGCAGAAGATACATTCATTCAGGTTCAGGGGAACTCTGTCAATTAGGGAAAGTTACACGATGACGTTGTTCGCCGATTTTCGTTGAAATCGACACGGTGACATCTTATGAATGAAATGAACAGCTATGAAATTGACACGCTTTTCCATACAGTATCTCAAACGCAGCGCTCACCCAGCGTCAATAAATATATCGCTCAAATTCAGTAAAAATGTTCCCGTTCCCCTCTCGGAAAGGTATAACTATTTTCACGTTGAGGCCATGTATAGTCTAGCTGTTAATAAAGACTACCCGGAAGTACGATTGGCCTAATTTATACTCGAAATTACGGTTGGTGTCCATTCATTCGACGAACCGTTGTGTGCGGAGTGTAATTACTGATAATCACCCCAGGAAACAGGTTTCTGTGAATCTTATTTCGTGTGAGTGCTTTAGCTTTGGTTCGTTATTGCGCTAGCGTATGGTCATATTACTGGTTAAACGTTGAAGTGCGGTTGCCTTATGCGGAATTTATTATCAGCTCCAGTGGCGGGATTTTTTAACCAGTAAACCAGTATTATCCCTACCGATTTCACTAGCTGGTTTATGTCGGAGAAAACGTGGACTACAACCACGCGTGGATTTGGTCAACATTTATATAGCCACGTACATGCACGTAGGCCATATTCACATGCAGCTATATGGGATGAAGTTATTTCTTTATTATCAGCTCCAGTGGCGGGATTTTTTAACCAGTAAACCAGTATTATCCCTACCGATTTCACTAGCTGGTTTACGTCGGAGAAAACGTGGACTACAACCACGCGTGGATTTGGTCAACATTTCTATAGCCACGTACATACACGTAGGCCATATTCACATGCAGCCATATGGGATGAAGTTATTTCTTTATTTTCGCTGAAACGAAGATAAACTCCAACCAACAAACCAAAGGTTTGGTTGTTCCTCTTCTGAACCCGAGTCTCGACCTCTGTCAGTCATATAGTTTCAAATAAAATCTACTGAAATAAATGAAAGGTGAAATTGTCGGAAATGAGCAATCACGCCTGACGCTAATTACGACATAATCTCCCATTGTAATATCTTGGTGCTGGTATAGTTCATTCGGTGCCACTAAGTTGTTGAAATTCATGCGTGGGTTAATGAACAAATGGCTACCGAGACTGCTGCACCTCCCCATCCGGGGGGAGTATCTCTCGGGGAAGATTGAGTCGTCAATTGATCACAACAATAATGTCATTAGAACAACGCAAATGTACTTCCGACGCGGTGTACTGAGCGGCACTTCGTCGACAAAGCCCTTGCGAACTGATGCCTGTATCGCGGAACCATGTATTGCATTGTTACAAGCAAACAATCAAACCATATATAGCCACGCATATATTTAAGAAATGACTTGCAGATCGATTGGAGTCATTGGATTTTGGATTTAATAATTAAACAAAGTTTGTGAATCCCTCCACGTACTTTTTTTAATTACTCTGTCGGTCAAAACGAACGACCCCAATCGATCTGCCAATAATTTATTATAATCACATACCAGTATATTTTAATAGAACATTAATAATTTGAAAACCAAAACAAACTGTTCAAAACTACCACAACAATTGCAAGTAACATATACGTGAAGTGTTTCATCCCTTTTTGTGACGTGGAGACGCGCGTGCACAAGATCGGCTTGAAGTGACATAGTATAGGTGTTCATCGTTTTTATGAAATGTCAACTTAAGTTATTGCCTGATAGACATCGGAAACGTTCGTGTAACCGTGTCGCGATTTGCACTGAGTCTTACAGAAACTAATTGTGTGAATGCAGATTGTGTGTGATTATATACATATTGCCTCAAAGACTGAAATATCTTTATTAACCCATTTCACCACTTACTGTGGTATTTGAGCATATATGAAGCACCGACCCGCCCGGTCCCAATACACATCACAATTACACAATACAGTAAGCATTTACAGTTGGAAGAACGGGCCGGCGTATAAATATGATACATGCGCAGTTCACAACAGAGGGGGAGGAGTTCTCAGCGCATGTGCAAGTCGTTCTAAAGCATGGAGGAACCGTTTTATTCACACCATTGGAGACGATTGATAAACATAATTACTAAAAAAAAGACAAACAAAACAAACAAACAAACTTGGCGTAATATGTATACTGTCGTGAGGTCAGAGTTTGATTTATAAATATGTTAATTTTATGCATTACTTCTGTGACGTATATTCTGGAAACTTTCTTCGAAGTTCAAAAAAATTCCGAAAGATCCTGGTGCATATAAACCATGTCCGGTCAAACAGTCGAGCGCATGGTTCAATTGAGAAACAATTGCACTGAAAATGTGAATGCTGAAACATGGATTATTAAAATGCTTTATTAATTAACTGGGAAAACAAGCTAACTCATTCTCAACGCAATAGACATTTGATTATATGTTCCCGAAGATTGTAGATCAGTCGCTAAGAGCATGTTCACATTAAAATACTGTTAACCAAAGACTAGCCAATGATCGCATGTCTTGTATTTAATTGTGTCGGTATTTGTAATTGACTTTGGTGGTTTTTGCCGCTGAAGTGCAATGGCATACACTCTTTGAATCATTCTAGTCAAACTAGTAATTTAACCCAATTATTATATAATATATAGCATCATCGGCAACCAATCGTCTTCACACCCTTGACAATGCTTTATTCTCTCATCCAAGTTAATACATGTATAACATAAGGATATTGAGATATAGAATTATATAAACAATAGATATATAGAAATATTATACAATAGATATGTACATATGGTTCCGGGTCGATGGTATGTTGAAATTCGATGAATGTATATTCCGAGTTTTATTCTGACATCGCTACTGTAGCTTATTTTCGCCAAGAGTAATGACGGCGCAATCTCGTGTGAAACCTTGTTGGTTGGAGTAAACTATTTAATCGCAACGCTGACATAAAAGGTTGATGTCTTCACAGTCACACATGTGTTTAGATTTAAGTACAAATAATAGGTTACTACATGTAGGTCGTCAATTTAGTATTTATACCATCGATGATTGCCATATCGTTCACTAGTGACTATCGTATAATTGATTCCGGGAACCATACATATATACTAATATACCTACATAAAAGCCAAGTATCAATGTCATAACGTATGACTATTTAAATAATCAATTATAACTGATATAAATGTAAATATACTTGAATCCTCATTGCGCTTGTTGGCAGGTATTTACTTTAATTCTTGGTTCACATACATTCATCAATGTGGATGCTCAGCCAGCTAAATTCAGCAGAAAGTTTGAGACTTTCTGTCAAATCCCGAATCTGACCATCACCATAGATTAATGAATGTTAATCCGTGTCGTCTGCTCGACTATACACATATATCATAGCAGATCAAAATTAGACAGATTCATGACGAGAGATTTCGATGCATTAATTGTGATCTGATAATACGTTCGTGATGATCCGAATGAAAGAACAAAGTCTGCGTAGTAATATGGGATTCTTCATATTGAGAATTTCATTTATCGCGGTAGCATTTATTCGTCTACTATATTTTGGTTGTAAAAGGCGTTTTCTTACATCCGTAAAGAACTCACATGAGCGATGTCTATATTGTTCTATAAATAAGTCAAACAACTCGTACGGTATTACTGAGACCATCATTAGTGTAATAGGTCAACTGGAGATAACAGAGATATTATGTCCGTACACACAAATATTTCAGCGATGGATGAACTGAGATTTGATATCTATATATTTTTTATCGATCTCTCAAACGAGGGGCCAGCACCCGTGGTTCAAACTGTTGTTGGCATGACACCACAAAACATGCCAAATGTGATGGGCGCAAGTATAGGCAGCTCCGGTGAGTGCATTCTAGTTGGACTTATTTTGGGGAAACCTGAATTAATTTCCAGAATCTCAGATTATATGGTCAAAACTGATTCATTTAGATGAAATATAATTATATATCACATGAAACCCCTATTATATCATTAAAACAGCCATTACATATTTCCGTATATGTCACTATAGTGGTGAATAGGTGTGTGTGTTTGTCCCGCCAACTTGGCATCGCGCCAACAAAATTACTTTACATTGATTTAAGCGGATTAATACTATTTCGAAAAGCCGCACATGACACCAACACCAGACATTGCAAAAGGGTTGATTTGTTTATTAAATTTAAATTCTTATCCAACTTCGTTGCACTAACGAATATAGACACAAAAACAAAGAGGCAAATTGGGGAACTATATTTTCCGTGGCTTGCCTGAGCGCGCAATACTGTCGTATACGGTTGGTGAAGCGTCTCGACCAACGATATAAATGAATGCATTTTAAAGCTTCTTTAAAGGATTTTGTTTTGTTTAAAAGGCTCTAGTTTTGTCATGTGATATGCAAGATCTTCAACCCGTTGTGTTGGGATATCGGATTTTATAAAACTCGTTTGATAAATTTGTCTACGACTCGTTTTGAATCAAATTTATCAAAATCGTTTAATAAAATCTTATATCCCAACTCGTCGGAGATCATCTAAACATGACATAGGTTTTCTCTAACCACGTATTAGTTACTTCAAACCCAATAATTGGTTAATTTAACCCAACGTTTGGTTACAAAGTTGGGTTACCATATATAACCCAGTGTTTGGTTACTTTTTTCTAACCCAACTAGTTTAGTTAACAGCTCTAACCCAACGTTTGGTCCGATTCGGTTGACTAAACTTTGGGTTAGTGTCTGACTAAATTTTAGTTATATATTTAGTTTCATTCTATTTCCAGTTTAATTGGCAACTTAGATCCAACTGAGGATAAAATGGGGTCTCGGGAAGCCCCTTTAGCACATTTCCCATTTAGATTCATGTACAAACTAAATTTGTTGAATATCTCGGAATATATGTACATCCACTAACAAGGAGTAATCCTGCACCCCACACTGGAATTTGGGTTCCTTGTTAACTAATGTTACCTTCTTCAAGTTTCTTAGTTTGTTTCCGACTGCTTTCATCCTAAAGAAAGAAACCTCCCGTAAATATGTACTAATTAGGTCATTGTCAAATTGTTGGTCAATGGGGCGAATTCAGCTTTCAATGAGCCAACCAGCAGAAGTGGAACACCCCTATAAAGATCGTCTTATTCGAAGTCGCGGGTAATATAAGAGTGGACAATACCTTCCACAGATAGGTAGCAGCAAGGTTAGAGATGAACGCTCCCGAATTACTATTTCTTCGGGGGTAAAAAATATTTGATTCGAGTCGAGGAATCCACCCATCAAAACTGAGAGTGATCAAATATCAACTTTTGAAATTTGTTATTTCTCGAAATGTGTACTTATTTGTGACCCAGGAAAAGTGGTCAGACGACGGTCTCGGAGAAAAATGCGGATGAAGATGGATAACTCGAAAATCAAGTTCTAATACGGCCAAATTTCGTGATACTCAAGTGATGATACGGCCATATTTTGTTGAACAACATGTTGATAAATAACACGGTTTGGGAAATATTATACCATAGTTGTCAGCGGTTAGCATTATTTTGTTGTAGTTAATCGATTCTGATAACTAAAGCGTATTTTGAAGAAATTGTTGTTGTTGTTGTTGTTGTTGTTGTAACTTGATGATATGGGGACCGTCTGATCGGATTAAGTATCTTTAAGACAAAATTTGTGGTCAACGGGACAAAGTCAGCTTGAAATCAGCTAACTGGCCGGGTAAGACCACCCATGAAAAAGAGTTCGCGTGTTATTTGTTGGTTATAAGTGAACTCAAGGTTAAGGTCAAATTTGAGGCCATCGGGGGAAATTCATCTTGGATCCAGCTAACTGGTAGTTCTAAGTACACCAACAATTCAGTTTGGAACCAGCTAACGAATAAACCAGTGATTCTCCGAAGATCAAACCCTGATTCTCCGAAGATATGACCATACGCTAGCGTAATTAACGAACCACAGCTAAAACACACGCGCTAGGATATATCTGTGTCTTTTTAATCCTATAAAATAAATTCATATATAGATGCGTATTCCCATCAAATAAGATTAACGTAGGCCTTATATTGTGGTGTGATTATGATATATTACACCCCAGACACGCACAAGGGTTCATGGACAGAGTGGGTTCTATAGAAATTTCGTGTATAAATTAGGTCAATCATATCATACATCAAGGTATGTGAGAAATCAGAGATTCACAATACAAACAGACTACGAGCTCACCGACCCAAACTTAAAACCTAAATATAAAACTTTTAAAAGCCATTCCTTTAGGGTGCATTTACATTGCTATAGAAATGTACACAGATCTACACGCAGACAGTGTAAACGGGTTGATATAGAAATGCACACAGAAAGAAAACGGTATTAGTTCGTGTGAGCAAAAATCATGACCGCTACACGTCACGGTCTACGCCCATATATTGCGACAGGCAAATCAGTTTTGATTAATTGTTACTCGGGCTTGGCGAATGTTTTCGTTGTCATTTCAACCCGTGTATTTCGAATATTGAACACGGATAGGAACGTGGCAACTTGTTGAACGGTTGGATATTTCATACCTGACACAACATTAGTTGTAATTTCCAAACCAACAATAGATTAAAAATGATCTTGTAGTTTGATTTTCAAACATTTTATTTGGGGGGGGGGGGGGTATTGTTTTCGGACCAATATTTGCATAATTTCCTACTTTTTATCAAAATTTTGGACTGGAATGGCCATCAGCTGGAAATTTTCCAACCTTATCATAGGGGCGGATGTAATGTTGGAAATGTCCAACACTTGGAAAGATTGTGTCCTGGTCCCTCCCCGTGGCCAGTCATCATCATCATATTTATTGTCTAACAGCTATATATAAAAACTGCATGTAATTTAAGAAAACAATATTGTCCTACATTGGTTAACATTGTCATTGGAATTGTCATCAGTTGAAAATTTCACTACATTTGGTCAAATAAAGGGTGTTGTAGGGTAACTGCATGATTTTCATTCTTTCTTCGAACCATTATCAAGTGGTATAAGGATACACTTTAAATACATGCGGCACATACCAAATCGCTGTTATCTGCTGATAGTTGATACATTTTCATGTCTGGCCTAAACTGACACGACTCGCAGTGAATTGTCAATTACCAGAGTACAGATCAGCGCGCGTTCACTATTGGTAATCATGTTGTGATCACAGTAATGCGCGACACGTGACTTCATACAGATCTATATACATTTCTATAGCAATGTAAATGCACCCTTAGAACAAATTATTATAGAATATATAAACCACCAACATCAAACTGAAAGTATTCAAAAGTCAAGACTGTTGGTTGTTGTCTAGAGGGGAGTATTTAGCTGAAATTAACCATTATATTATAGACGCTGTGTGCGCATTCCGATTGAGATGTGTACTGTACGAAGAAGCTTGTCGATTTCATCATGTTCATTTCATTCATAAAATATCATCATGTCGATTTCAACGAAACTCGACGAGCAACGTCATCATGTAGCTTTCACCATCGACCGAATTTGCAATAACCTGAATGTATCTTCTGCTTTTTCTTAAGTGTGTGTTTCTTGTCGATTCATGAACATAGAAGGATATCTGAGGGTTATCCGATTCACGTATGTACTATTAGGATAATTTAAACGCGATAGAAATTACGTTTGCTTGCATCACGAATTTCGATTCAAGTATTGTCCCCAGCCCAGCCAGAGTGATCGAGATTTTCCCATTCCACGCGACATGTATATTTTAGGCCACTCCATTGCAAATATTTGACAGTCCATAATATGTTATAATTATGTTATCAATAAAATGTAAACCGCGGCTACGAATAAACTCCACTGTGCATAATTCCGATAGTAACTCCTCTCATTTTGGAACGCCGGCCATTGAAAGACGCACACGTTAATTTCATATTACGACATTAATGCTTTAAGCCCACCGATCTACTGTGCGACAAAAGTGCTCGCAAAAATTCAAAATAGCAGTGTCGTATTAGATAATAATTGGTGACGTCACAAAATAAGATATAATCTATATATACGATCCAAAGCGTCCGGTTTTGGTTCGTTATTAATTCTGATAGCACAGCCTCTGGATATTAAGAAATTAAAGTTTATAGAGCTCCAAGGTTTTTTAAAGCATCGATTCCTGATTGTAGGGGAGATATTGTTCCCTTAGAATTGGTCTTACGCACATATTCATGTACGACACATTATTTAATAAGATTTCCGCCTTATTTGTCTAAATCTCAAGTGATTGATAGCATCAGTGGGTTTGTGTCGAGTTTCCAAAGCTGCGAATTTGAGTTAGTCCACGGAAGGACCCTGATTGTGTAGCAAAAATACACCCAAAATCTAATAAATATCAAAAAATCGAGTAATTCCTTTCTGAACTCTTAAAATCCATCTTTTTTCAGACGCTGGTGCTGAAATATCTGAAAAATCTTCTGAGAATCAGGGTTTGATTCGGAGAATCAGGGTTTGTTCTAGTATAGATGCTGGTTTACGTCGAAGACCCGTTTCATTACTCTCCTAAATATAACGGAGGTTATGGCACGAGTCTGAAGGCGTAAGGGAGATAAATCGAGAGGTCCAGTTAGACCATGAGTGTTATCTTTCCGTGGCCGCAAAAGTGCAGAACCGTTTTCAGATTTTACGATTTGTGGCGATCGCAGAATCACGTTATATCGTTCTTTGACAGTATAGTCAGTGACGTGGCCAGGTGGTCTCCGTTGGGTTGTCCAAATGCATCCCTCTTTATAGAAAAAAATGTCCAACTCTTGGAAACTTCATTTTGCACCCCCGTTGTGTTGGAATTTTCCATCATATATTATATAATCCAACTATATCAGATTTACCAACCTTTATCATCCCATACAGGGACGTGACGACACGAGGGGTTTGGTCATAATTTTCAACAGTTTGAAATGTTATGCCTAACACAACATTAGTTGGAAATTTTGCCATACAGGTTGAAGTTTTTCTCATTGTTTGATTTTGTAACCAGTAATTAGTGGCTTTTGGGAGAGAAAAAACTGGTCTGAATTGGCCATTAGTTGGAAATGATCCAACCTTAGGGGGTGTCTGGTTGGAATATTTCGAACAGTTCCACCCAAGGGGGTGCAGTTGAACATTTCAAAGAGAACACCCCCCAACGGAAACCCTCTAGCCACGTACCTACACCCATGTATATAAGGTTGACTGAAAGTATGGAAATATCCGAATTTTGATCCAAAAACGATTTAATTTACAGTAGATGTTGGTTTGAAACTCAACCTATGGGAACAATTTCAACCTGTTTTCACTCTGGTATTTCCAACTATACCGTTGATTCAGGCATGGCATTTCCAACTTTTGAAAATGCAAAGTTGAGGTAATCTAGACCCTCCCCCCAAGGCCACTATGGTCACGTCCCGGCGTATTATTATCCCAGTATGGTTATACGGAAGATACCATAACATAATACATCCAATCAAAAATGAGAAAGTCACGTGAGATATAATTATACTATCATGGAAATTATTATCGTATACAATCAATATACATTAAATATAATGTTAAACCCTTTACCCAACAGAACGGCCCTGTGCCAATGCATTCTCTTATATATGCGAGGTTATATATGCGAGGTCGCCTCGTATATATAAGAGAATGCATTGGCTTAACACATATTAAAAATGATAAAATTGTCAAAGAATGTAGAAAAATATTATAAAAATTGTTAAAAAATGTAAGAAAAAATTATAAAATTGTTAAAGAATGTAAGAAAAAATGGTAAAAAGTGTTAAAAAAATAATATTTTTAGGCCAATGCATTCTCTTATACATGCGAGGCGACCTATGGTCGACTCGCATATATAATAGAATGCATTGGCACAGGGCATAACTGTAACCATCACAATGTGGTCAATGAACCGGTACCAATGATATCCATATTTGTATGGTGTTATTGAGACAGACCGAAGATATTTTAGGCTGTTGAAGCTTTATTTGGGCGTTTTTGGCCGTTTTGTTGGGTAAAGGGTTAAACCCTTTCTTTACTAATTATTCAATGGCGAGTAGTTCCCTAGGAAATGTTCACACACATACAAAATAAGCTCAAAGTTCGTGTGTTGAACTTACTATCTTAACATTTCACACCAATTATTAGAAATCCTTGTGAACTTGTATTGTCTGTATGTCGTCTGCTTAGCCGTCACGATCACCCCTCCGGGTGAATAATATACTATTCCAATGTATACTTTCATAACTGAACGGGGGAATCCACTTAGTAATGAAAAGATTAATACCAGTGTTATTTTGCGACTTAATAACAGAAACTATACTGTCAGGGTTAAAACTAGACCAAGTATTCTCGGTCCACAACACCTTGGGATATCGGTTGTGATGATGCTTTTAAATATATAACTCAACCGATATCCCAAGCTGTTGTAGGCCGAGAAGACTTCGCCTAGTTTAAAAAAAACCCTGCCCAAATGTTCTTAATTTCCCTTCTATTTCCGAGTGGGCACTCTGTAACACAACTCCATACCACAAGTCGACATTCGGAAATCCAGAACGTCCATGTCTCCCACTGTATGTACAGTGAGCTCCAACTGAGACTTCCAACAGAGAACTAGTCCGCTTCTAAAGCCGACCATAAAATAAATAATTTGCATATATCATTGTATTATTTATACCCCTATTATATCATTTAAAAAAACATTATATATATCCTTATCTCTCACTAGTTACATATGGCATATATACAGTATAGGCATCGCGCCAACAAGATGACCCCGCGTCTTTACATTTATTCCGGCGGATTAATACTATTTCGGAAATTTATAATATAAAATTGTGTTTTACGTCAGTTAATGAACTTGCGACTGAACATACGAAACGAAATGTCCTCGCCCTTCGGGCTCGACCATCTAGTTTGCGAATCAGGTCCAGTAGCTCGTCCATCAACACATTAGATAACATAACCTAAGAATGAAGCGACTGTCAATATTATCAACGAAAGGACACCAAATGCTGTGACGAAATATGTTGTGTATCCTTTCTCTCTTCGACCAAGACCAGCAAAGATGTTATCGTATGCCGTGAGACATGCCTGCTCGGCTCCCGACCATGCGTGTGGCCCCTGTAGTCTATAGTGGTATGGATATGCACCACCGAACAAGAACTGGAACGCAAGCCTAGGGTTCCGTGACAACAGTGATCGGAAACACGGCTTCGCACCGATTTCATCAGCAACAAAGTCGCAGTACGGTATGTTTAATGCCTGTAAGAAATTGAAATTGAAATAATTTATTAGGGAATTAACGATGATGACGACGATAATGACTACACATGACTATTCCGATAAGAAATAAGAATTTCTCCAGTGTCAGTAATCCGGTGGTAAGCGCCCAATGATACAACAATTGACAGAGCTCCTACATATTCAAACGCATGCGCATGTACACATAAACAGTAACTACACTGAATTAAGTCCAACAATTGATGTACAAATCAGGATGAAGGCTGAGTATATTGTATAAAACAATGCAGGAAAGATGTGCTTAGCTTTGGTCGTCGTCGTTGCCATAGTGAAGTTTAAACAGATACGTTGTGAGTTCTGTTTTGAAAGATTCCAAAGTAGCAAAATTCCTAAGTGTAAGCTGGAGTGAATTCCAAAGGTTTGGGCCGTAGCATTCAAAAGATCGACGACCATAATTAACAAGATCACGTTTAGGGACAGCAAGTAATATTTTATCAGTAGACATTAAGTTTGGTTTGCCAGGTATATAGCATGGCAGAAGAGATCCAGTATGTATACAGGGAGAGGCGAGAGACAGTCAAAGTTCTTACAACATAAGACCGCAATGTTATAGTCAATACGGGCTTGAATTGGTAGCCAGTGCAGTTCTTTGAACATTGGTGTCAGGTCAGCAAATGTAGGCTTCTTACGAATCATACGAGCAGCAATGTTCATCATACATTGAAGTTCATGTTCTGAACCGTATAGCCGTCCTGTATCACACTTCGAATCAATGTTGAAACTGTTATTACGATGTTCAAGTCTTGGTTAAAATGCTTCCTGCGTGTTCAATGATGCCCATGTAGACAAGGTGGTTGGGTACCATTTTGGGCAATTTCGGTATAGCACTGCAGGAAATACTGATTTAAATATCGAGTTGAAATGAACAAACTATACGAGCTGCGAACAGAATTAAAAAGGAAAAAGGAAGAACACACAAAGAAGGACTTTCGAAACAAACAAAATCGAGTGATATGGAATTACCATATTATATATGTTGATTATTGTGACGAATGTTAAATGTTGATATACTACTAACCGGGACTAATACATGATGATGATGATGATGATGATGATGATGCCGATGATGATGATGATGATGATGATGATGATGATGATGATGCCGAAGATGATGATGATGATATATATTACAGCTCACCCTGGGCACATTGGTTCCTCTTTTGATGCGCAACATGCTGTTCATTTGTCGGATATCTTCCAGCATGTCTTCTTTGTGTGGTAATTCGTGATGGCCAGAGAACACGCGTGTTGCCAGTCGGGCCTGCAACTCACTCGATGGCAGATCGGAACCACTTACTGTCGCTATGCCCCCAATATTAACCAATGTGTGGTGAACTGCTCCAGCGGGGAACACTCTCTTGTATAGAAGTAATCCGTCGTCGTCCTCACTTGCTGAAAAGAAGTTCTGGAATCTTAGTATCAGGCTTATAAGGATGGCGTATATGCTTAGATGATATTACTTGGTAGGTTTGATATTTAGCCCGATATAAGCGCGCGGTACCTTATATCAGCCCGAGGCATGATATCAAACCAGTGAAGTAATGTCCTATTTATTAGTTAGGTGGCCTCTTCGTAACTGACAACACTTTCATATGAGTAACATCACAAAAATCGATATCTACACATTATTTAGCAGTAGATTTACAAAATGTCGTAAAACCATATATATTACTCGGATTTGTGATGTCGTAACATAATATTACTCGGATTGGTTAGTACTCGTATAATAAATGTGACGGGCTTACCTGTTTTTCTGCACATTTCCAGAATATCATCATTATACTTGAAGCCAGTACAGAACACAATACAGTCAACATCCTTGAGTTCTTTGCCACTAACCAGCTTGACAACCGACAATTGGTCTACCCGTGTCACTTTAGCAACGACTTTAATGGCGCCGTTTGCTATCTTGAACCCAATTTCGCTGTTCAGCATCTTAGCAGTGTTCGGAGTAACGGAACTTGGTTGTAACCCGTATGTCACGTGATTCATGTGGGCATTGGCTTTGGCTAATATGATGCGATTGATCAACCATCTTTGCGAATCCGCCATTGTGAAGCGTGACGCAATCATGTCAACGGGAACGCCGCCGTTATCCAGATGATGATGAACAACGCATCCGTCGCCGACGCTCAAATACGTCTATAACCAGGAATAAAAAGACTCATGGTTAAAGCAATTTTATTTTTGTGTCTCAATATGATAAATTGGGGGAATTTGGTAAATTTGTTGTAAAATATATGTAATTTGTTTCACCAAAAACGTATTGGGGGCAGGCTGATAGCTAAAATCCAAAACCATTCAAAATTTCTGTTAGCTTCGTTCTACATACGCTTGTCAGATAACCGCTACACCATATGTATGGATTAAATATTTCAGCATTATTGCAATATCCATTTGAATGTTAATATTTGTCAACAAATATTTTTTGTGAAAAAGAGCGATTTTTCAGCAAAACTATAAATGTTTCGGCTCCAAATGGCATCAAATATGATGGTATGATGTAGTAATTTTAACACCAACAATGTTGGCAAATAAGTTAGGACTTAGCCACAGTGCTTTCTTTACCAAAATCGTTAATTTCTGGAAAATGTCACTAGTGGGTATCGTTCATCATCGATTTCACTGTGTGTGGACGGAAGTGAACGCTGGTTTGCGGTAAACAGCCATAAACAAAAGTCTCGCACCTCAGACACCTTTCGTCTTTTCCTCTAATTGTGTAAAAATCCCACCCCGGGTGCCAATCTACCTCGATGAGGGCTTTGTTCCGCTACATTTTCGTACTAATTTCGTTTCAGTGTCGTGTCTAGTTCTCTCGTAAATCAAGGTTAAACCTCCTATTTTCGTGCTAAAAACACGTCATGTTTGCGACCAAAAGTACATTTTTCAAACTATACGATGTCGTATTTAATAACAAAGACATGTTTTGGATGCCTTAATATCCCATTGAAAGCCATGGCCCCTGTTTCCTGTGTTTTCTCGATATACGAGCCCGATTTCAAAGCGTGGTGCTCCAATAGAATTGAACGCAGGTAAATTCTGACAAACAAGCATTGAACGTCCGATATCTTTTTCTTCTTATTTGTATTGAACGGCTGGTAAAGATTCGATTACACCCTGTAAAATGCCTTTTACGGCCGGTTAGCATCATATTGCACGTTTCTAACATGATTTTCACATGCCACAAATGTACTTGTCAACATTTTTGAAAATATATAATAATGCCTGCGCTGGTGTTTCTGAAACGATGTAAATAACCATCTTGATTATAGTCGATTTTCAACAACTAATACAACCAGTATTAAAAATGTTTCTCAATAACTTTGAATGTTTCATACGCATAATGGCTTTTCGTGGATATGTTCAGATTATCGGAACACCGCGAAAAAGGCAAATAAAAAAAATATAACGGTACTTTTGGTTAACAGCATCATAGCAATTCAGCAGGACCCAACCGCATCATAGCAGATTAGCAGGACCACTTGGCCAGGGGTGGATACTGTTGTCTGGGGGTAGGTAAAAACCTATAATATATACGTGAACAGAAAAGGGGTGACAAAGTTATCTAGTTATCAATTCCCGGTAGCAATTCAGATATAAGTAATTAGTATGATCGCACTTATCGGCCAGCTTTTACATACGTTTAATTCGGTTGTTCGGTGGAAAAATTGGAAATATCACTGGTTTCAATGAAGGTCGCATATTGTCTAAAGTCAATGGATAAATGTATATTTATCGCCTCATGTCAAAACCACATCGGTAAATATGACCCTGCATGTATGGGGTCAATACTCTCACTTACCTCAGCGGCATGGCGGCTTACTTCACATGCAATATCACCAGCACTATGAGAATTTCCTGAAATTATATACACTTCACAACTGAACTTCTCCCACAAATGCACAAAGCAATGTATACATGAAGTGTAATCCAGGACATTTGCCTTCAAAACGCATCTACAATTTTGCGAAGAAGATCGGATATCTTTTTTTTTAAATTAATGGTTTGTGATATAATTTGCCGCAATTTTGAGATCGTTTTGTGCAAACTTAAGGGTCAGACGCACGTTTTGTCAAAATTTCCTGGTATTTCAAAATGGATTTTCTCAAAATCTATTCGTAATATTTTGGTACAAGCGATCATTGTGACACTGCATGACATATATCATTGATATCATATCTCAAGACCATGAGAGGATACTTAATTATTCATTATAAGTGAAATTTAATGATTATTTTCATTAAGAAAGCAACTACCAACAATTAGTTTTCTATATTTGAGGATTTTCATGCCATGTATGTTGATCAATGAACAATTGGGCTGAGATGAGTTGTGGGTCATGGGTTCATAACCAAGTAAAAGCTGATCACCATAGCTCTCAACACTGTGGCCTAATTCCTGTTGATTGCTCCCTGCTTGAGTGGACCACTCTGCATATCAACATTTGTTTTCATTCGGCTGGAATTTTTGTGACTGCTTTATACTTCATTATAATTTATGGGGGTATGATGCTATATTATGCAATTAAAAATCTAACGCAACATTATGATACAATTGAAGCCTCTCATAGAGCCTAGACAATAAGTTATTTCGTTATTGGAGTTTTATGTGAAATTATTAATTATCCTGGCAGTTCTTGGTACCGAAAGGGACATAAATACAAATTTTAACCTCTCAAATGTATTAAAATCCATTCTTTTTTTGTCTCTTATTAATTGCTCAGATTCTACATACAATTACAATGAAGATGATGATGTGTGAAATTCAAGATTTTTTGCCAGATAGATCCAGATAAATTCTTTGTTGAAAATCTCTTGCCAATTTTGGCTGGATTTATGCAAAACTTGCATCTCCCCCTTAAGAACAGCAGTTACTGTCGTCCCATATATATATGGTTATGGACACACTGAAAACTCTGAGGTCCAATATCGGTTTGTTCCAGCATAAAGTACCAAATGATTAACAGGAGACGTAAAATCAGATCTCCTGGATATCTCCAAACTATACAGCCCTATATATCGTGTACATGTCCGCTGATTGATTCGTGTGGAGACGGCTCAAATTCCGGCATTTTTCAGTAAATTTGAACATGGGATATTGATAATGACGGAAATAAATTTTAAGATGAATTCAGAGTTCCTACCCCCAGTTACAACAACAAACACAAACTAACTAATTTAAAAGTACTCAATCCGATCAGACGCTCCTAAATTACTATTTCTTTGGCTTCTTGGGTAAAAAAAATATTTGATTCGAGTCGATGAACCTACCCACCAAAGCTCAGAGTGATCAGATATTGATTTTTGTTGAAGTTTGTTATTTCTCAAGATGTGTACTAATAATTGGCCCAGAAACACGTGGTCAAACGGACACATTGCGGATGAAGATGGATAACTCTAAAATCAAGTGGTAATAATAACCACTTGATTTTAGAGTTATCCATCTTCATTCTCAAGACCGCCCGTTTGACCACGTGTTTCTGGGCCACTCATTACTGCAGATCTCGAGAAATAACAAACTTCAAAAATCGATATCGCCACCCGACTATTATTTACAAGTTTCGCAAGAAGTTGGCCGATATCTATAAACATTTGGCGCCGTAAAATCATCAGAATGTTCCCATCATGTGCATCTCCATATAACTAGCATAGTAACACACGTTACAAGTTACAAATAGGTGTGGCTGAACATGTCTATTATCTGAACATTTGCCACCAATAATATAGGAATCATTCTGCACTTGTATTATCTGAGGGAAGATTAGCGATTGAGACTGCATAATCCATAGTGGAATATTCAATCGCATGAATCGGCATAACTTCAGTTACGGGCGGCCTATCATAAAAATATTTTTCGACATCGTGCTCAGTTGATTACCAGGCATCGACTGAGAAAAGCTACACCGGTGTAATCCTTTAACGAGAGGATCCATTCAACAAAGAAAGGGTTAAAGCAACTTACCAATGACGAGAACCTTCTTTTGTGTGAATGGAGAACCGGTGGTGAAGTTTATTGAGTGAGAGGTTGTCCCTTTAAAGTTATCCAACCCCTCGATTTTCGGAATATACGGGCCACGGCGTATTCCAGTGCAAATCATCAGACAGTCGAAAGTGCGAATCTTCGCTTTTCTTTCCGAACTGATTGTCTCTACGTCCCATTTTCCGCTGGTATCGTGGTCGTCTGCTTTCTTGTAGCCCACCAGCCTCGTTTTGAACTCGATGTACTTCTCAATGTTGTGCTTATTGGCATATCGCTGTAGATATTTGTACATTCGTTTGGAACTGAGATAAGGGGTTTCTTTGGGTTTGTGAGGGAAATCACTGAAGCATGTTAATTCTTTGCTGGTGTTGGATGCTAGATTACCATAGATTCGGGATCCCTGATTTGGTTTCAATGTGTCAGAATAATTCCACAAACCACCTGAAACCCATGCACAGAATTATATATAGTATAACTCCAGATGATACACGCTAAAACAAATAAGAGACCACTCGGAAACTTGTTTTTGTTTTCTCGAAATGGTAGCTTTTGTTTCTGGTGGATGGTATATTGTGTCGTTTAAAAGTACCCAATCAGATTCGATTGTCTACATATCATCAGATTCCAACAACAACAATATTTTTTTAAATGCCGCTTCAGTTATCAGAATCGATTAATTGCCCACAAGGAATGCCAACCACAGTCAGCTACAGTATAAAATTGCCCAAAACCTGTTATTTATTAACATTTTGTTCAACGAAATATTTCCGGTTTGTCAAACATCTGACACAAAAAAGCCACTTGATTTTAGAGTTATCCATCTTCATCCGCAATTTGGTCCGAGACAGTCTTCTCGTCGATTTCATACTGGGCCACTCAAACGTATCGGTGATGAAAAATAATATATTTCAAAAATATATATCTGATCACACTGAGCTTTGACCCCCCCCCCCCCCAAGCCAAGGAAATAGTAATTTGCTTTTTGTTAATTCGGATTATGTATCTTTAAGAAATAAGTGTAAGTATACGGTGGCTTTTGTGACATTGTCTTTTTAGAAAGAACAATATTAAATTTCTGAGTAGAAAAACCCTGATGAATGACCTATGAGAGACCAAAATAATAGATAAATTTTAATTCGACAAGGGACATAACTCTGACAAAGTTCGTCGACCCATACCCATATATTCGGGCACGAATTGTATGTTGTCCAATCAACAAATTCTAAACTGATTAAATAACTATTAGCACTACCTATATGCACGTTCTTGACATATTTCTTACAATAATGCGTCAACTATATACTGTCTCTGTTTATAGACAAAATCATGTATGTCGTTTTACTGTCGATAAAGGCCTTAAAGGTCGAAATATTTTAGGTGAAAGGTGTCCCTACGTTACATTGACATATAATTTATTATTATTATGGAAAAACATTTTACCATTTCATGACGGGAGCTGCGCTGATGCTGCATTAATGACCATGCACACCCCATTGCATTCTCTTATATATGCGAGGCTCCCAAAATAAACAGGCGGAGGCGGTTAGGTCGTGGATAAGATCGTCGCAATCTGGGCTAGACGGTTCTAACTCCGACATGGGCTGATTTTCAAGCTTGATCTGAGCCGAGCGACATCTCTACATACGACGGCCATTTCGATATGAAATGAGAATTTGTTCACTCTCACTGAAGCAAGCACATTTGAAGCAATGAACACTCATATCGTATGAGTCCGTGCATTTAACTGACTTCCATAAATGAAGAGTTATTTAACACATGACATATATATTATATATATATTGGAAATATGGATACATGCATCCAAATCCCGTTAATATGCATCCCTGAATATTCTCACCTATGCCCTCGTTTTGTTCGAAACAAGTTGGAGTTAGTCCTTCCTCGATACAGGATTTAACCGATGCCATGCCGGAAACACCGGCTCCCACAATTGCGACCGTTTTGCTATCCATCATCGATATGCACCATGTATGTAGATACTAGATAAGATTGTCTTCTTCTGTCTATTCCTGTATGCGATATATATATTTAGTCTTAGATCTGTTTTTAATGTATTATATATCATTTTCGAACAATGCGAAGTGTTTCCTGAATTTTCCATAATCATTTGCATTTGATTATAATTTTGCTTGCTTGGACATATATAATGTATATTTCTTCTTAGCAAGATTGATATAGATTCCCAGGAATAAACTAATACATCTGAATCAAGGACACCTGTCCATAAAAGCTTCTATAAATTAATTTTAAAAGAATTTAAATAAATGTGATCTGGTCCGGAAGAGACACACTACCGTTAACCCTTTCTATACTAATTGGATTCTACCACTCAGTTCTCAAAATACACATTGGAATGGTCTATTATTCAATTGGAGGGATGCTAAGGATATGGAGAATAATCAGTTGGTTTCGAGAATTACGTTAAATAATTCACTAGAGGCAAGAGACGTCGGTAAGAAACGAGTGCGCGTTATTAGCGCATGAGTTTCTTACATAAACGTCTCTCGCCTCGAGTGAATTATTTACGATAATTCTCGGAGCTAATTGAATACTCTATTTATTACACTTCTACATCAATTTCGTTCGATAATACGACTAAAACACCCAGAATTAATGCATGAAAGTCTCGATGTGGAAAAAGATCAACCATCGAAAATTAAGTCTAGTTCAGTAAGCGACATAACGTCAATAACGTCACGAGAAATGACATAATTCACTAGAGACATTGCCATTTTTAATTAACGGCGTGTCCAATGGAAATCGCACATATGAGTGTAATAAATAGAGAGTAATCAATTGGTTCCGAGAATTGCGTTAAATAATTCACGAGAGGCGAGAGACGTCGGTAAGAAACGAGTGCGCGTTAGCACACGAGTTTCTTACCCAAACGTCTCTCGCCTCGAGTGAATTATTGAACGTAATTCTCGGAACTAATTGGTTACTCTATTTATTTTCAGTTCCTCAAATATGTTATTTTTGTGCGTTTGCACATTTTGAATGCGTGGTACTCACCAACCTCAAAAACACGTGATTACCCACCGTGAGGGGCGCAAGTAAATGTCCAACCAGCAATTTTGGCAAGAATGTTCATGTTCCGATGATTGTAGCTATTGATACAATCAACCGATCTAGTCGGATGATATGCCAAACTGAACTATTGTCATTCTTGAACAAAATATGCTTTACAATGTGAATAAATAATATAAATATTTTAGCCACAGCTTGATAACGACAGGTGGTGGGAATCTGTGTCATCTGATAGATAGTTACCTTGTATTAACCGCAGAGACGTGGCGACAGGGGGGTTTGGGGGAGGGTGTTTCACCCCCCCCCCCCCCAACTTTGGTCAAAATTTTCAACAGTTGGAAATTTCATACCTGCCAAAACATTAGTTGGAAATTTCACACAAACAATAGGTTAAAACAGTTCTTGTAGTTTGATTTTCAAACAATTTATTGGGGGGGGGGGGATTAATTGTTTTTGGACCAATATTTGCATATGTTCCTATTTTTTGCCAAAATTTTGGACTGAAATAGTCATCAGTTGGAAATTTTCCAACCTTAGGGGGTGGGGCGAAAAGTTGGAAATTTCCAACAATTGGAAAGCTTGTGTCCTGGTCCCTCCCCCGTGGCCAGTCAAAAACTGCTAGTTAATTTAAGAAAACAATATTGTCATACATTTGGTCAACATTATCATTGGAATTGTCATCAGTTGGAAATTTTCCAACCTAAGTGGGGGTGTAAGGTTTGAAATTTCCAACTCTTGGAAGGCTTGAGGCTAGTCTAGATGCTAGGATTTTGCGATTTTATTGTTGAGATTTCAAAATTTTCGCACACCGGGCCGAACCATGGTCGATCCGGTGTGTCATTGTCCCTCTCCCGTGGCCGATACAAAACTGCTAATTAGTTTAACAAAACAATATTTTTCTACATTTGGTCAAACTTGTGGAATGAAATGGTCATCAGTTGGAGAATTTTCCAACCTGAGGGGGAGTATGAGGTTTGAAATTTCCAACACTATAGGAAAGCTTCAGTTGAGGCCAGTCTAGATGCTAGGATTTGCGATTTTCTTGTATTTTTCAAAATTTTCTCACACTGGGCCGAACAACTATGGTCAGTCCGGTGTGTCCTGGTCTCTTGCCTGTAGCCGTGTGCATTTGTCTGGAGTTAGACCACTAGATGTTAGGAATTATGCAATTTTTTCAGGGTTAAATTATCTGAATGTTCTCATACCGGGAACCATGGTTTATGAATATGTAGGATATTAGGCCCTGTGTACTGAGCATGCAAGGGGGGGGGGTGCAAAATGGAATTATGCAAAACTTATGTTGGATCTGATTCTGATTCAAGGGGGGGGTACAGTTGGAATTTCCCAAGGTGGACATCCCCCACAGAGACCCTCTAGCCACGTCCCTGCTTAACGGACGAATAACTATAAAATTAAGTGGTAATAATAACCACTTGATTTTAGAGTTATCCATCTTCATCCACATCTTCGTCCGTTTGACCACGTGCTTCTGGTCCACAAACAATATAAATACCAAACTTCAAACATCGATATATAATCACTCTGAGCTTTGATGGGTGGGTTCCTCGACTCTAATCAAATATTTTTTACCCCCGAAGCCAAATAAATTGTAATTTAGAAGCGTCTGATCGGATTGAGTACCTTTAAACTATACACAACTGTTACTTTTAAAACGACTCTTAATTAGTTCACACGTATACAAAAGAATGCAAACCATATTACGAATGTCCTTAGACCGGTCAAGAACTGAAGATATGTATAACAGTTAACCGTACGTACCAGTTTTACAGATTCCAAGAAATATATCCAGAACGCACAAGACTTATTCGGAGACTAAATAATGATCAGTGATTACGTCCCTCTTTGACCATATGACCTGCTGCGATAAAATGAATAAATTTCCCAGACAACACTTAAATGTTGTGTATTCCTCATGGCAAAATTTGCTTCATCGCCTCCCAAATATAACGATGACATGTTCAAATAGAAAAATTAATCTCGCGAGTCGATCTTGAATCAAAGCCTGAAGCTGCTTCCAACGACCTGCAGCCAATGCATGCGGCTATCGGGTTATTATAAATATGTCTACATCAATGATGAAATTGCACAAGCTTACTTTTGAAAGAACAAAATTAATTTTAAAAACCCAAGATGGCTGTCAAAATAGCGACCGAAATATAGAAACGTTTTGATTGGCACACACGCCCCTTACATCATTTTCGGTTATTTGTAACTGTGGCAAGAGAATTTGTCTTTTTTATCAGTTGCAACATATATGAAAACATTATGTTGTAGTTTGGCTCTAATTGTTGTCCATACTCTGAAAAATGCAAATTGAATAATGCGCTACGCAATCACACACACAAAAAAAAAACTTTCTTCTCAAGGTTCTAGATTAACGTTAGACATAAATATGCAGAATAAAATAAACAAAAGTGTACACAGTCTTAAATATGGTTAGTGTCATTCAATTACACTTGACATTAATCTATTTGACCCAAGATGGTCGCCAAAATTGTCGCCAAAATGGCCGCCAAAACTCATAATTATAAAATTTAACAAATGTTTATATTCTAAAATGGCATTTAGCAAAGGAGGTGGATATATTCGCC
The DNA here is from genome assembly GCA_032622095.1 of Siphonodentalium dalli. Lineage (NCBI taxonomy): Eukaryota > Metazoa > Mollusca > Scaphopoda > Gadilida > Siphonodentaliidae > Siphonodentalium > Siphonodentalium dalli. Next base: position 72,618,301 of record CP136061.1, read on the forward strand.
CAAAATAAATTAGATACTATCATGTTAAGGTATGTTGTGTCTCTGTTTGAACAGAAATGGGGTTTTTTTTAAACCGAGAATGTATCAAAATGGAATCTTAGAAATCGAACATGAAATTGCCCGATATAATTTAAATAATCCTGCCCGTTTTGGGAAAGGAACTCAAACCGTATATGAGCTGACTGTGTCGTTATAAGAGTTTACTCGAACGCAAAAGAATCCCTGCAGTTATAATACAGAGAGAAATCCAACATTACGGCAATATTATTTCAATTGGGACAGATCTGCTTTATTCGTTTCTATTCTTGATGAATAGTTGGTCACGTTGGATTCGTCCGGCCACAAACATTTAGAGTATTCAGGAGCTTGACTTTATCGAAGTCGAAGATGTATTGCTATCATACTGCGACCGGGATATATAATTGCTCAACTTACAAATACCAGTGACATAATAATTTAGTGCAAAGCAGTAGAACCTTATTCCATATGTAATTATGAGACAGTTTTGTATAAGATACATTAAGGGTAGACGGCATTTTTTATTTTATTTTCTATATCGGTGTGTTTCGTCGCCGAAACATCGTTTGAATAGTTGAGACATTGTCACACCTCTCAACACGTGAGTCAGCACATGTACCACTCTTGTTACTTCGTCAAATAGATGGTCGCAGTGATGAGAGGCTATCTACGACCAACACGCCCCAGCAACTGCAGTTGAATTACAAACACCCCGCAGGCTAACAGCAGAGCTCCCCAGAACACTCCGATTGCATATCAGAGATAGTATAGCATGTTTTCTTCGGTTGTGGCATGACGAGTCCATAATACAGATCTATGAAATAAATATCAATATGGCCGCTGGCCTCATAGCAGACACATTGCAGATTCACTTCATTGTTCGCATAACCGAGATAATGTTGGTCAGTTTATTTTAGAATATAACAAAAACATCACTATCGGGAAAAAATAACGTAAGGTTTGTCTTTCTCCACGCCGGTTGCAGCAAGTGACAATAAAGGCTCCTTAACTTCTTCCTGGTTGTCAACGGAAAATATCGTGAAAAGCAAAATGCCTAATGGCTGGATATGAAATACATCACCGAAACACCAGAATCTCATCTTTGGTCCATGCCATATGATGGGGCATCGAAGCAACTGGATAAAGTGACGGGTAATCAAGACCATTTAATGGAACGTTTATTAAGATTTCTTGCAAAACGTCCACATGGGGACTTTCAATAGCAATATCGACTGTTCGTTCACCGAAAGTAAAGATCTTAGATTCACAGGAACCCCGCAATCTCATATGGAGTCCCTTAATTGTCCACCGAAAACATGCAGTTCATATCATTTGCTGGCAACCCGTACAACCACAATAGTCGGATCCGACAAGAAGGTCAGTTACAAGCTGAAAGCGTGGGGATATATAGATACTCAGAAAAATTTGGAAGTGATAGACAAAATTGTTATGCTTGAATTGAGAGAAGATTGTGGTTGCAAGCTATTTGAAGAGTCGACAACTGGAATTGACTTCAACTTATGCTCAGGAAAGTATAAGATTTTCAACGTTTAACGACCTGTGTTTTCTGCAGACCTGAATTCATTGCAGTGTGATAGCAAATGTTCCTCTATAAAACATGTGGAAGGAATACTACAAACATTCCACCAAATAATACATGTATCTCAACATGTCGGCGAGTTCAATCTCCTCTACAGCCAAAATTGAACTGCGCGGGAATATATATCCTATTAGGATTATATGTAACGTTGCCGATAGCCGATACATTGACAGAAGTGCAGTCATTTAAAACAAAACTGGTGTCAACATGTTTCTTGTATGACATTTTGATGAGACCGTATAACGCAAGTATGGAAGAACTTGCATTATATTTAATGTCCAGAGAACTATCTCCTATGTGGAAGTAAGATATACCAATGGAACTCATTATATCAGGCTATCTGTCTACCCTAGCTCTATCGATCAAAATCAACCATGCTTTCGCAGATCTTGGGTATGGAGTCAGTGAGTTGACCTATAAGTGTTTCAGTGCTCAACGGCATTTTCTGTTTTGGAACGAACCTGAATATAATTTATCGCTAGTTGCTATTGTTTGTATGAAATAAGCGGATGTCTGCTAACAATCCACCAACGCATTCGTCTTCGCAAAAGACACATAGAGCGCACATCTGAAGGCTCTCGTGTTGGTAGTCTGCGGCAAAGCTATTATTTTCGTATAATCCCCTGATGCACCCACCCGGTGCATTGGATTTGAACTAGATGTTATTCAAGGAATTTTTCGCAGTTTCACAACAGTGTACCCTGTGTTTTCATACATGTATATTAATATCAAAGACTAAAGCCACAAATATTATCCCATATTCTTAAATATGGACTAAGTATACACTAATAAATAAAGCATGTTAACATGGAAGCTGTCTGTGATGTCAACGCATTATATTCCGCTACTGTTTTTGGATACTGCATTGTTCGATGTCCATTAAATTAATATCTGTATAATTGACTTAGTATGATGGCATTACATGAGCAATACAAGAATCAATTGAACTATTCTCATCCAAACCCCACAAGGGGTACGATATCAAGATGAAGTAATTAAAGTATTGCTCAATACCAACAGCCTTATTGTTGAGTTAGTGATTTTTCCGACGTACCTATAATGATGGTGTAGCCAGCATATATTCAGATTTGGATATTTTCTAAACAGGTCAGCATCAGATGAATTTATCTAATTTTCGTGGTTTCTATTGTTTCCACACTCATGAAATCTCGGGTAACAGCTACTGTTCGCAAAATATTCATATTGCATCAGCACTATTGTGTCTTTTGCCATCAGGAAACAAATTTGTTTACCAGTAGTCACTGAAACCCACATTAGGAGCGTTATCAATGAAACTAGCAAATTTGGATGATTTCTCCATTTTGGTGACCATCTCCGTCACCATCTCGAATTTAGATGCATATGCTTAAATAGCTGTCAATCTAACATGTCATGGTTGTCGAATGATTAGATATTAGAATTTATTGGAAAATATGGTTGTTATTAGCCACCGATTTCAGACCGCTGTAATTAATTTAAGAGGCGAGTGTAAAAAAAATCAACAATTATTAGAATTTCGGTCACCGTTTTGGGAGCCATCTTAGATTTTGAGCTCCAAATTTCACTGTCAAGAAGAAGTGTGATGCAATGGAATCATTGATGGCGAAACAAAATAATTTTACTATCTAAATTTTCCTCCCAGACTCAATGTCAACTCTGAAATTGTCCATAGTTGCCATTTTGATGATTTTGTCTCATTTTCGTGATTTTATTCTCTTGAAATTTTGGGTATAAACCACCATTGTTCACAAAATATTCATATTTTTCCATAACTACGTGTTCTTTCGCCAACATGGAGCAAATATATTCACCTGTATTCACTAAATCGCTCATTAGAGAAGTGATTCAAAGAAAGTTTGGGAACCATTTTGGCCGCCATCTTGAATATATGCATTTTTTTGTTGTTGTAATTATATGGCAATCTATATATTTAAAATTGTTGCACATTTTCTTCATCAAATTCAGCTATGTTCTGGCTAACACTTAGTTCGAGTCACAAAATCGATTTTTGGTAAATTTTCATAGCATATTTATGATTTCACATTTTGACGCTATTTGGTAGGAATAAGAACCAAAGTAGGACATATTATTATGTTCAAATGGTTAGGTATTAAACTTTATTTGAAACTAAGTTACTATTAGCCACCGATTTCAAACAACCGTGAATGTTTTAAGAGACATGTGTGAAAATTCTTAAATTTTCCGAATTTCGGTCGCCAGTTTGGCGGCCATCTTGGTTTAATGTGGTAAATTTTTCTGTCAAAGTGAAGCCTGTTGTAATAGTATCCCAACAGTAGAGAAGTGTTTTATTCCTACTCTGAAATTTTGGACGGCGGCCATCTTGATGACGTCATAAATCCACCCAGTCGCGACCCCCAAGGGTCTAACATTTGTTTTCTGGTGATGCAACATCATTAGCATAGTCTCTATATTCCTTCACAAAATGCACACGGGAGCCAAAAAATGAACATTTATAAGCGCCTCTACTATATAGACGGAACGTTTCAAGCCACGCAGTTAAACGCAACCGATTTCAAAACTTTTTGAAATCGGGTGCGTTTAACTACGTCAGCCGCGATCACAGTGATGATTGTGTGCATGCTTTGAAATGTCGCGGCTAACCCCATAGCCACATACACACACCGGTCACCCGCGTATCACCAACCCGGTGGAGTACATAACCCCATAGCCACATACAGTGGCCGCATTCGTCCACCGCAGGTGTGTGAAAGCAGCTTAAGGCGCTAAATGCTCACTATAAGTAACAAGAAAACCGTAGTCAGAAATGGTAACGCCCTCAATATCATATTATTAGCCATATATACAATATAACAACTTTAATGTGGTGATTGTGAAAAATATGTATATAGGTAACGCCTATAGATGTAGTTGATTATATGTGATATTTTGTTTCTAATTTCATTTGAAATAGTGGTCTGAATAGCGCATGAAATAGCATGCATGCAGAATAATAATCGGGCAAAAATTTGCGATCTTCGTAACATGGTTCAAGTACGAGCACGTTTCTGATCACATTTAGTATCAAATTACGCAAATACCGAGTAAGTTTTAATCACATTTAGTCCACCACCTCCTGCGACAGGGTCAGATATACTTGACAATATACACCCTAGGCTAGCAGGGCGTAATTCTGATCTAAGAATGGCCTCCTGATATGATCTCTCATAAGGATTAATTAAAATACATGTATGGTTCCATGAGGGTAAATAAATATATGGTCACACACAGAGAGGGTTAATTGAAATATGGTCCGATGAGGGTAAATTAAATTATGGTCACATCACGGTTAAATAAAATATGGTCCCATGAGGGTTAATTATTATATCGTCCAATGAGGGTTAATAAAAAATATGGTCCCATGATGGTTAATTAAAATTGTATCTTGATTGTTAATTAAAATATCGTCCCATGAGGGTTAATACAAATATGGACCCATGGGGGGGGGGGGGTAATTGAAATATGGTCCCATTAAGGCCAATTAAAATATGGTAACGTGACTTAATTAAAGAACAACTATATGGTCCCATTATGAGGGTTAATTAAAATATGGTGTCATCAGTGTTGATTAAACTACGGTCCCACTGGGGTGAAATACAATATAGTCACATGAGGGTCAATTAAAATATGGTCCAATGATGACTAATTATAATACCCCCCCCCCCCCCCCACACATGAGGATTAATTATAACATGGTCACAGGGAAGGGGGGGGGGCAATTTCTGAACATTTTTCAATTCATAGAGCATTCTGATGTATCCTCGGTACACATAAATAAAAAAGATGTTTAGAATTAGGCCACATTGTATGTTAAACAACCAATGTGAAGGGTTAATGTTGGAATTTTTCTTAATAACATCTCTATGCAAAGCTCCGATATATTCCGCATACAAAGAAATGAAAAGTCAATATTTACAAACAGCAAACGTGGGAGGAACGTGGGAATTGATTAATAATTACCATCCCAATTCATTTAGAATATAACATGCCGATATTTGTCGCGTATAACTAAATGAAAAGGTTCACTAAACGATATTAAATAACATGTTAAACACCGATATAAACAAACACCTCGTAGGATTCATGTCCGAATTAAATTTCTTATACAATCATCAAATCCCCGTGCAGTATAATAGTAGATAGCATTCCGATTTATGTCACATGAAAATAAACGAAAATGTTCAAATACAATGCAACAAAGCAGGTTAAAGAACACTAGAAACACATAACGCGCAGCTCGCTAATGGTTAACGCGCGAATTCCCGTTAGAATTAATCGTTTTGCACTTCTTGGCATGCGAATAACAAACCATGGGTCAATCAAGCATGTCTCGAGAGACGCCCGCTGCATGAAATAATAATGTGAACGACAATAAACGAAATTGAAATTCCCAACTACACCTTTTACCGGCTCGGACTCGGGGTCGCAGTACAACTTTGAATGCGTCGCAAAAATCCCAATTTTTATAACGAAAACCCCCATGCGCCCATAGACTACCAAGAAATTGTAGCTGATAATACACCCGGAGGGCGAAATGAAAAAACATGAGACATGAAAGTAGAGGGAACATGTCTCTATTCCGAAGGTTCGCTATTCCGAAGGTTCACTATTCCGAAGATTCGCTATTCCGAAGGTTCGCTATTCCGAAGGTTCTCTATTCCGAAGGTTCGCTATTCCGAAGATTTTTGTTATTTTAAAGGTTAATTCTATATTCTAAAGTATTGAGAGGGTTCTTTATCACGAGACTCTTTTTATGAAGGAAATAACTTAAAACATTGAAACAATAATTGTGACTTTCTACGCGGGTTTCCTGGAGATTAAATATCATTACGTATGACGTTATTTCCCAAAACATATTCACGTCAGGCAGCCCACACAATTGCTATGTTTCCATACGATTTAATGTCACCACGTACATGTATGACGTTATCTCTCAATAATCTTAGAGGCAAGAATACGCCAGCTAAAGGCGGATAAAAACAGTGGGGTTATAACTCTTAATGAATACTGCGTAGCAGAATGTCGTTGAATAGACGGGTATGAGATTAACCTAACTGCAATTGTGAATTTGTATTGAATTTTAAGGCCCACTTAATTTTCGAGTCACCGACTCTTTTTGTATAGTGCCTTGATATCAGGTTTTAATAACAATCTGTGTGCCATAAAATATGATTAAAACACTATAGTTCATCACTATTTGAAACATTTGTATCAGAAGATGTCCATAGAGAAATAGAAAACAGCTTAAATCATCAAAAGATTTCCCCCGTTATGGCTCCCAGAATGCAACATAATTTAACCTAATGTATTTTCAATTGAAGGGGAATAACACTATCTTTAAAATATAGAGTTATTCCCCCTCCCCTGGAATCTGATGATATGGTGACCATTGAATCGGATTGAGTACCTTGAAATTTCTTTTTGATTATGCATGTACATCTAAATAGTAAATTTTACTCCCTGTATACATATTCACCACATTCATGATCATAAGTCAATCCTTAATTGTACATGTATACCCATTTACCTCACCATTAGTCATACAGTCACCCCCTGTATACCTATTATCCACACCATGGCCAATTTGACTTTCAGGATATACATTAACACCACAACAATGACCATATATTCACTCCAGGTATACAGAGCTTCTTTTTTTTCACTCACTTACAGATATTTGTTAATGTCGACCGCAGTTCAATCCAAAATCATACAACATTGCTCATTCAATTTGTATACATGTGACATCTTTGTATAAAATTGTATAGACACGTCATCTTGAACTGGTTTCTGTATACGACATAACCTCAAGAAACAGATATTTGTATCATTACCAATAAATAATCTAATCTAATTTTTTTTAAACATGCACGTTCAGCCTTTGCTTATTGGTGTGAATAAATATGAGAAAAACAGTAAACATTGGTGTTGTAGACCCATTGCACGATGGGGACAAAATCATGTGTTCTTGTCGCTCAGAAATAATGGGGAACATGGATGATTGATACCTGTGTCTCTTTTTGAACCCCGATCGAGGAGGGACCATGCAATGAGCTCAAAATCAACATTCAGTTATCAAATCTCCATGTACCCACAATGTTGACTGGGTTAAATAAACGCCGAACATTCACATGTGCACATCACGAGCAGGACCAAATTGTACCGCTGAATTTGGTCGGGGACCAAATAATATAGTTACATGATGATTTGTTAGGTCCGGGCTATTTATTTGGTCCCCGGACACAGTATAGTCAGGGACCAAATCACATCATGTGAATGTGGTATTATTGATAATACATTAAGAACAAATGTACGCGTTCTCTGTTTTTTTTCCATGCACCTGGTAATAATGATATTTTTCGCTCCATGTATATATATTGGATATTAATAATAAACGGAAATTTTCTTGCACCTTGGGAAAACTGAAAAAATAATTTTGGATCACGGAGTACGCTAAATAAACCCATCCATCTTTTAGTTTTACCGTTAAATGTAAACTGAAGATAAAACCGTCAACTCAGTTTGTAAGAAAAAATGATAAAAAGTGTTAAACAATGTAAGAAAAATTGATTACAATATTTATCCGTTACCGCTACGTGCATATCAAAAAGATTACCTCCCTTGGGTTCTTCCGGTTATAAATTTCGCGGTTGCTATATGTAAACAAGATGGTGGATCAGGTGCGCTGACCACGGCAGAATTTTCTCTTACTAATACCTAATTTACACAGAGTGTGTCCACATGATAACTGTATGCTTCCAGTGTAGCAACTTGAGTTTAAACTATAGTTTTCCTTAACTAATTCAGTGTGAGTCGCCAGGTCACTGAGTGTATTCGGGACACACTAATAGTTGTAGTCCGAGCCCGAGTCCGAGTCCAGTAAAATGTGTAGTTGGGATTTTCAATTTCGTTTATTGTCGTTAATATAATTCCAATAGTGATGAATTTTGGTTTGTTGTAAGTTATGCCAATTACAAATAAAAAAAACTAAAAAGATAATTTGTAAGTCTTATATTTCAACTTTTATCGACAATTTTCGTTCTCCAGCCGAGCCGGCCACCGAGTCGCTAATTAGCTGTTAATTGCTATTGTTAGGCGGCTGATTGGATTAAGTCAGTGGTGGGTCGCATGAAGATCAAAGGGCAAGTAGTGGGGAATAAAAACAAACAATTACTTTTTATTAAGCAATATATGAAGGTTTAGCAATTTTAAAGATTACTCTTTAGGAGAAAGTGTGCGGCCCTTGAAGGAAATGTGGAGAAGCATTTCTGTTCCAAACAATCTAAAAGATGTTGGCGTAATTTAACATTTATAAAATTTATTCTTGAAGGCGATATATCATACCCGTTTGAAACGTGATATGATCTCACTTGTAACAACAAGTAACTGTATAAACAGTACTTTGATTATAGTTCAATATAAGTTGCAAACACTCTTGTCTTAACTCATAAATCCATTGATTTGAGCCGCCAACATATTCCTAACAATAGCAATTAACAGCTAATTAGCGACTCGGCGGCCGGCTCGGCTGATTCCAACTACAACTTTTAGTGTGCTGGAGAACGAAAAATGTCGATAAAAGTTGAAATATAAGACTTACAAATTATCTTTTTAGTTTGTTTTATTTGTAATTGGCATAACTTACCACAAACCAAAATTCATCACTATTGGAATTATATTAACGACAATAAACGAAATTGAAAATCCCAACTACACATTTTACTGGACTCGGGCTCGGGCTCGGACTACAACTATTAGTGTGTCCCGTGTATTCGGCCCAATTCCCCGAACTTGGCCGATGACCACACTCGTGACACTGCACTGTCACTGTCAGTGTCAGTCACTCAGTGTGACACTGACAGTACTGACACTAGGAGAAGCACAGTCATGTGAATCACTGTCCAGACTGTCCATGTAATATTCGACTTGATTAAAATATAATAATTAAATATACTACCCCCACTACATACTCTCAGGTGCCAAATAAACGTGATGGCTGAATAAACGTGCTGGCTTACATTTACCCCTAAAATTATTAATAGTGCTGGCATTTTCACTATATTATATATATCATGACCAAATAATAGTGATGGCCAGCATATTCTTCCAAAATTAATAAGCGTGCCAGCACGTTTATTTGGCACCCAAGAGTAGAGAGAGCTACCAGTACCAGTTAGGCAACTATACTCTACAGACAGTACAGTCGTACAGATCATGTCAGATGTTATTAATAATATTATGCACGGTGTGACGATTTTCAGTAGGTCCCTTTGCGGTGGTCCCCGAATTCGCAGAGGTCCCCTAACATGGGCGAAATATTTTGATTTTAATGAGGGAACGGGTGTGTATATGTCAATTGATACGTATTTTAAACAAATAACGTTGTTAATAATAGTGGTTTGATTTTATCAATTATATGGGCCGAGTTCACTTGGTGCAAATCAAACGACGATAAATATGCACTATATTGATCTATATGTCCTCGCATGCCAGAAGGACTCTTTAAATTTGTGAATAAGATGAAGAATATTTATTAGATGTTATTTATTAAGTCAATCAAATAATATTATTCATTAGCTAGCGCCTATATCCTCCCGGAGATTGCTGCGCGGGTGTCCTGATCACGCAAATTAAATCGCGGAGGTCCCTCAACTCGCATTCATAATTCACGGAGTTCGTTCTAAATTGCCAAACGAAAAATTTTAAAGAAGGAAAGTGGTGTCTACTAGCTACCTTTAAGACATATTCAACGATTAATAAATAATAATGGTTTTATTCATCAATTATATTCGCGGATATCCATTTGCGGAGATTGAATTAGTGCTGGGACGGTTGGGGTTTTTTCCTAACCGGTTAACCACGGGCATTAACCATAACCGGTTAACCGCGACCAGCATTACCCTAAGTATGATATTGAATACACTGGTCACTATATCTGCAAAACAAGTGTTTATTACGCGTCCCGGAAACATTGATATACATGCGATCACAAACGATGTTATGGTCGTACAATGCGTTCCCGTTACGGCGATCAAATAGTTGTAAATGTGTATAAATTAATTCAGTTTTGAGCCCAAACAAACTAAAATATAATATATATTAGTGGTGCGCTATTACGCTAATATATCGATGTTTACGGGAGTTCCGCACCGCATAAACAACGCTTGCTTGCAAAACCTTCAGCGACGAAATATAGTTCCTCCCTTGTGTATATCCCGTGCACGATTAGCCCAAACAAGGTACTGAAGGTATGTATACTGTTGTTTAGTAATGTTTACTAGTGTTTGGGTATAGGCAGGTATGTATTAATCACAGTGGCTACACGATGTTACTTCAATTATTTAATAAACAAATTCAAACAAAATTAAATCGTCGTGATTAATTACACAAGCCCCAGCCAGTGTTTAGGAAATAAAGTTATCGAACAATCACTAGATATACTCTGATTTCCCATTCCCAGTAGGCCTGTGTTTTTTCTGGATGTACGACTTCATATTGGATGTTGATCCAGAATAAACGAATTGCGTTCGACAGGCCTTGCATACCGCCAATTTCTTCTTCTTTCTTTTTTTTTTTCGTCATCTTCAATTAGAACTAAATGTCTTCAAACGTTCAATTTCCGTTTTTGTAGGTCTTCTGTCATCACTTGGAGACGAACTAATGGTAATGACAAAGGGGGGGGGGGCAGTTTCAAGAAAACAGACATACTATTGATGACGTAGTAAAAGTCTAGATTTGATTGCTTTGATGTATGCTGCGGTGCGCGTGCATCCGGAAGTTACCGGAACGTCATGTAATGCCGCCAAAGGAAATTGGCATTGAATGTGTTGCAAGTGATTCACAGAGTTGTTTGTTGTTTGATCAAACAGGCATGTGTTGTGGGGTATATGAATACACAATCAACTGTCCAAATTGCTTCTAAGCGGCTTCTTATTACTTACTCTCGTTACTCAAACTTCCGTAAATGATTTCGGCAACATATACACGGAGTACTACGATGATAGTACGATCGTTATCAATATTACGGTTATCCGGTTGTGGCCTCCTCCAACCGGTTGACACGCGTAACCGAACCGTAACCGGTTATCCGGACAACCGTCCCAGCACTACATGTAGATTGAATATTATATCACGATAAAAAATTTGCGGAAGCTAGTCCCCATATATAATACGTGTCCATGCATGCCCGGAGGTCCCATTATAATTTTGAATATGATGAAGAATATTGATGTTTTTCAGTCAATTAAATAATATTATTCATTAACTATAGTGCCTACATACGTATACCAAGAAGAATGCTGTGTGCATGGGTGTCAACCCCATCGCACTATTATACTAAAATACGTCTCAATTGACATATACACAGCCAAACCCCTTAGATTTGTGAATAAAATGAAACATACTGCATAGATGTTATTCAGCCAATTAAATAATATTATTCATTATTCGGATGTCCCGATCACGTAAATTATATCACGGAGATCCCTCAACTCACATTCATAATTCGCGGAGGTCCCTCTGTAAATTAGCAAAAGGAACAACTTTAAAGAAGGAAAGTGGTGTATACTTCTATAGTTGATACATATTCTTCCATGAATAATAAATAATAATTATTTAATTCATCAATTATATTCGCGGAAGTACCTTTTGCAGACATTGAAAACGGCGATAACATTTTGCGGCGGTCCTCATAAAGGCCCGTATCCGTATATATGCATGCCCGGATGTCACTTTAATTTGTGAATACGATGAAGAATACTGATTATTCAGTTAATTAAATAACATTATGCATTAACTATAGCGCTTACGTGCATGTACTCCAGGAGAACGATGTGTGGGTGTCCCGATCGATCAAATTAATTCGTTCGCGGATGTTCCTCAACTCGCATTCAAATTTCGCGGAAGTCCCTCTCAATTGGCAAAACAGACAACTTTAAAGAAGGAAGGTGGTGTATATTGGCTATAGTTAATACATATTCTTTAATGAATAATAAATAATAATGGTTTAATTCATCAATATATATATATTCACGGAGGTCCTTTGCGGACATTTAAAACGGCGATAAGAATTTGCGGTCGTCCCTATGTAAACGTGACCCTGTATGCCCGCATGCTAGGTTCCTTTATAATTTATGAATAAGAATATTGATTAATTATTATCCATCCCTTAACTAACACCATTTCTGATTGGGCAAAAGCCGCCACGTGATCAATAGTCCTGGAAAAAGTCATATTGGACTCCCGAAAGTCATATTGGACTCCCGACTGTACAATATCACTTTTTATTGGGACTCCGTGACGTCACGAATTTACTCTATTGCGAAATGAATCGGTGAAATTGTGATGCGCGCGCAACACTGATGGATTTTAGCAGACGTTTCACTTCTGCATTGAGTTTTTTTCTCACTTCCGTGTTTACTTTTCCAAATCATGCTTTCTGATGGTCAAAATACAGGCTTTTATAGAGAATTAAGTGCCGACAAATACCAAAAATAACCACAAAAGTTTTATTCCCAAAATTTGGATAAACATACAGATGTATAATAAAAATGTCATTATACAATGTTGTGTACAGTATGAGTTTTTCTTGTACTCGTGTCATATTGGACTCGACACTGGCGTGTCTCGTCCAATATGACTTTTCACCACAACCTGGACTCGTACAAGAAAAACACATACTGTACACAACATTGTATAATAACTTTATATTATTGAAGTTTTTTCAGTCATTTAAATACTACTATTCATAACTAGCGCCTATATATACTCCAGGAGAACGCTGTTTGGAGATGAAGAATATTGATTACTGATGTTGTTCAGTCAATTAAATAATATTATTCATTAACGATAATGCCTGCATGTACTCCAAGAGAACGCTGTGTGGGTGTCCTGATCGCGCAAATTAAATCGCAGATGTCCTTCAACTCGCATTCACAATTCACGGAAGTCCCTCTCAATTGGCAAAACAGACAACTTTAAAGAAGGAAGGTGGTGAATATTGGCTATATTTAATACATATTCTTCAATGAATAATAAATAATAATGGTTTAATTCATCAATATATATATATTCACGGAGCTCCTTTGCGGACATTTAAAACGGCGATAAGAATTTGCGGTCGTCCCCATGTAAACGTCACCCTGTAATGGCATGTATGCCCGGAGCTAGGTCCCTTTATAATTTATGAATAAGAATATTGATTAATTATTGATGTCTATCAGTCATTTAAATACTACTATTCATAACTAGCGCCTATATATACTCCAGGAGAATGCTGTGTGGAGATGAAGAATATTGATTACTGATGTTGTTCAGTCAATTAAATAATATTATTCATTAACTATAATGCCTGCATGTACTCTAGGAGAACGCTGTGTGGGTGTCCTGATCGCGCAAATTAAATCGCGGATGTCCTTCAACTTGCATTCACAATTCACGGAGGTCCCTCTATAATTGGCAAAACACACAAAGGAAAGTGGTGCATATTGGCTAGTTACTGTAATTCATCAAATATATTCGCGGAGCTCCCTTTTGCGGAGATTGAAAACGGCGATAAGGATTTGCGGAGGTCCCGATATACGTGCCCGTATATGCATGCCCGGAGTTCCCTTTAAGTTGTGAATAAGATGGAGAATATTGATTATTGATGTTTTTCAGCCAATTAAATAATATTACCTCAACAAATATAATTGATTAATTAAGCCATTATTGTTTATTATTCGTTGAAGTATATGAGTTAATTAGCCAATTTACACCACTTCCTTATAAAGTTGTGTATTTTGCCAATTTAGAGGGACCTCCGTGAATTGTTAATGCGATTTGAGGGACATCTGCGATTTAATGTCTGCGATTGGGACACACACAGCGTTCTCCTGGAGTACATGTAGACGTTATATTGTTAAAGAATAATATTATTTAATTGACTGAATACAACAAATAATCAATATCCTTCATATATATTCACAAATTTAATTTAATTTAAACGGGACCTCCGCGAATATAATTGATGAATTAAGCCATACAGCGTTCTCCTGGAGTACATGTGCGTTATACTGTTAAAGAATAATATTATTTAATTGGCTGAATAACATCAATATTCTTCATCTTATGCACAGATTATAATGGGACCTCCGGACATGCATGGGCACGTATATATGGGGTCTTCCACAATTTGTTTTATCATAGTATAATATTCAATCTCTGCAAAGGGACCTCCGCGAATATAATTAATTGGTGCATAAAACCATTATTATCTATTATTCGTTGAATATGTACTAACAGTAGCCAGTATACACCACTTTCCTTCTTTCAAGTTGTTTGTTTTGCCAATTAGAGGGACCTCCGCGAATTGTGAATGCGAGTTGAGGAACATCCGCGATTTAATTAGCGCGATCGGTATACCTCCACACTGCGTTCTCTTGGAGTATAGGAGCTAGTTAATGAATAATAGTATTTAATTGACTGAAAGACATCAATAATAAATATTCTTATTCATAAATTATAAAGGGACCTATATAGCTCCGGGCATACATGGGCGCACACATATATACATGGGGACCACCGCAAATTTTTATTGCCGTTTTCAATGTCCGCAAAGGTACCTCCGCGAATATATTGATTAATTAAACCATTATTATTTATTATTCATTAAAGAATATGTATTAATATACACCACCTTCCTTCTTTAAAGTTGTTTGTTGTGCCAAATTTAGAGGGACCTCCGCGAATTGTGAATGCTAGTTGAGGGACATCCGCGATTTGTTCGCGCGATCGGAACACACATGCACAATGTTCTCCTGGAGTATATAATGTAATTCCCTTCCTTTTGCTAATTTACAGAGGGACCTCCACGAATTATGAATGCAAGTTGTGGGATCTCCGCGATATAATTTGTGTGATCGGGACATCTGCGCAGCATTCTGCGGGTGTATATAAATATGTGCTAGCCTAGGAATAATATTATTTAATTGGCTGAATAACATCTATGCAGTATGTTTCATTTTATTCACAAATTTAAGGAGTTCGGCTGTGTATATGTCAATTGAGACGTATTTTAGTATAATAGTGTGATGGGGTCGACACCCATGCACACAGCATTCTTCTTGGTATACATGTAGGCACTATAGTTAATGAATAATATTATTTAATTGACTGAAAAACATCAATATTCTTCATCCTATTCACAAATTATAATGGGACCTCCGGGCATGTATGGACACGTATTATATATATTATATATAACTTCCGCAAATTTTTTATCGTGATATAATATTCAGTATCAGCAAAGGGATATCCGCGAATATATATAATTGATAATAAAACCATTATTATTTATTAAAGGTAGCCAGTAGACACCACTTTCCTTCTTTAAAGTTATTCGTTTTGACAATTTAGAGGGTTCTCCGCTAATTGCGAATGCAAATTGAGGGACCTCCGCGATTTAATTTGCGCGATCGGGACACCCATGTACATGTAGGTGCTATAGTTAATGAATAATATTATTTGATGGACTGAATAACATCAATATCATTTTATTCACAAATTATAATGGAACCTTCGGGCATACATGGTTAGTATATATGGGGACCTCCGCAAATTTTGTATCGTGATATAATATTCAATCTCCGCAAAGGGATATCCGAGAATAAACTTGATGGATAAAACTATTATTATTTATTATTCGTTGAATCTGTCTTAAATGTACCCTGTATACACCACTTTCCTTCTTTAGGGCGCGTACACATGGCCAGCAAGAAAATATCAGGTATGCCCCATGTGACTTACTTGACCAATGAAATAAATAATACCGGAAAATATCAGACGAAGGCAGCGCGCTGATATTTTATCATCAATTTGTGATATGTGTTCACCTTGATAGGTGGCCATCGGTATCCGTTAACTAATCTCGCGGGGATATGATCGTAACAATTCAAACGCCCGAGTTATGATCCATCAATAGTATCTTCTGTTTCAACATACTACGTATTTCCATGTTATATTGGTTGTCAGAACTGCTGATGTATTATATATATATATACATGTATATACGTGTGTGCAGAGACGTGGCGACAGGGTGGTGGTGTTGGGGTGTCTCACACCCCCCCCCCCCCCCAACTTTGGTCAAATTTTTCTACAGATGGAAATTTCATACCTGCCAAAACATTAGTTTGAAATTTCACACCAACAATAGTTTGAAAATGTTCTTCTTGTAGTTTGATTTTCCAAAAATTTCTTGGGGGGAATTAATTGTTTTTGGACCAATATTTGCATATTTTCCTATTTTTGGTAAAAAAAATATGGTCTGAAATGGTTATCAGTTGGAAACTTTCCAACCTCAGGGGGGTGAGGTGACAGCTTGGAAATTTCCAACACTTGGAAAGCTTGTGTCCTGGTCCCTCACCCGTGGCCAGTCAAAAGTAAAAAACTGCTAGTTAATTTAAGAAAACAATATTGTCATACATTTGGTCAACATTATCATTGGAATTGTCATCAGTTGTAAATTTTCCAACCTAAGTGGGGTGTCAGGTTTGAAATTTCCAACTCTAGGAATGCTTGAGGATAGTCTAGATGGTAGCATTTTGCTATTTTCTTGTTAAGATTACAAAATTTTCGCACACCGGGCCGAACCATGGTCTAATATTAGGTCTAAGAGCACTGAGGTGCAAGGGGGTGCAAATGGAATTATGGAAAACTTGTGTTTGGTCTGATTCTGATACAAGGGGGGGAGGGTGCAGTTGGAATTTCCCAAGGTGGACACCCCCCCCCCCCCCCCCAACGGAAACCCTCTAGCCACGTTCCTGCGTGTATGGGGATGCTTTATATTTGGTACCTCACATGCCTTGATTTAGCTGTTTTACTTTAATTTGGACTGTATGTATGTTTCGAATAAGAAATTGTTGGCGGCTCCTCGCTCTTCTCGCATGTGGGATGTGGCCCAGGGCCGAACCCACCAACGTCTTTTTAGATGTCCTTTCGTGTGTTCATGAAGAACATACATCCCTACTCCAACGACGAGTGCGTGTTCCTTTCTCGTTAAAATAGGTGGCATTTAAAATTTTCCGTAACACTTTATAACTCTATGAATATTCGATATGGACTATAGGTTGTTTGTCCGCAGTAATTCACTTCAACAAACACGACTAACGCTAGTCACATTGAGCTCAATCAACGCCATATAATCCGTCGCTTTCTCACGGGCGTAATCTTTGCAGCAAGAAAATATCAAGAGTACAATTGTACCTGATATTTTCTTGCAGATATTTTCTTGCAGCTTCATGTGTACGCGCCCTTAAAGTCGTTCGTTTTGCCAATTTAGAAGGAACTCCGTGAATTATGGATGCGAGTTGAGGGACCTCCGCTATTTAATTTGCATGATCAGGACACCCGCGCAGCAATCTCCGGGAGTATATATAGGCGCTAGCTAATGAATAATATTATTTGATTGACTTTATAAATAACATCTAATAAATATTCTTCATCTTATTCACAAATTTAAGGAGTCCTTCTGGCATACGAGGACATATAGATCTATATGGTGAATATTTATCGTCGTTTGATATGCACCAAGTGAACTCGGCGCATATAATTGATAGAACAAACCACTATTATGATGATCGTGTCGTTATTTGTTTAAAATACGTATCAATTGACATATACGCACCCGTTCCCTCATTAATATATTTCGCCCATGTTAGGGGACCTCCGCGAATTCGGGGACCTCCGCAAATAGGGACCTACTGCAAATCATCACACCGTATTATGCATACCATCATCTGATTGGATGAAGACCACGTACCCTCCGTGATTTATCACAAAAACTGAGAAGTCGATTTTTCGTTTGAAAAAAATCCAATTACATAACCACATTTCACATATGCCAATTAAGTAAATTTCTCTTAATGTGCTCGTTAGGTCAGATAATCTCCACCTTGTCGGAGATGCACAGAAATCTTAATTTTTCATCCATAATATATTCACATTTTGTGAAGTGTCGATCCTTCGGTTGACGTTATTGTACAAAAGCAGGAAGTTAACTATTGCACATTCCTTAACACATATTAGCAATCATTCTCCAGGCAGAGTTATCTCCCATAGCTCCATACGAGGCCCAGATAAATACTAATTTCCTATCTCAAGGTACCCACCACCCCCAAATTGAAATATATTTTAGTTTCAGATGGTCATTCCTCCATCATCTAATTATGCGAAGGAGTTAACACTTGTAGTTAAGCCGATGGGGTCATTGTCACAAGGCTTCGGTCACATTCGTAACCAGCTTTTTAAATTGATCACAAATGTAGCCAGCTTTTCACCGGTGATCACATTCGTAGCCAGCTTTTCTAATTCCATGCTTTATATGGATCGAAATATGACGTCATCACGTTCATGACTAAAATGTTGACGTCATGCTCCAAAACTGACTATAATTCGAGCATTCTAACGACATTGATTGGAAACCTCAGGTTATAAGATGTACTGTACTAATATCAAATTTAAAAGTCAAGTTGTTTTTCATTCACCAACTCAGAAAAATGAGATTAACCTAATCTTGTTCATTGAGGCTCGCATGAATATGAAAAACTGGCTACAAATGTGATCACCTTAGAAAAGCTGGCTACATTTGTGATCGATTTAAAAAGCTGGCTAGGAATGTGATCGATGCCTTGTGACAATGACCCCATCAGCTGTAGTTAGTAGAGCCAGATTCTGCACATCCGATGTCCCTTTACTCGCACCCGTAATCCATATTATTCGGATTATCACTGATTGGCTATTCGTGAACGAACTATTTATAGATTGGGTGGTTTACTCCAAAATGCTGAGGAAACCCCGCCACTTAGACCTGAATGAATATTCGAGGAACTAACACGTAACAGCCATTTTCAGGTAAATGGGGAAAGATAGAAACAATCTGAATACAGTACCAGCGTTTCAGGAAAAAAATATGGAATATGATTATATAAACTCAGAATGGGCAATTGAAAATTCGTACTGTGTAATTTCGTTAAAATCATCTGCCAATGGCAATCCAGATCACAAAATTTTTACTTGCCAAACTAGTATTTCTGTAGTATATACATTTTGTACATGTAGTCTTAGTCTTAAATTTAATATTATTGTCCCCCAAAAAATTAAGTCCGTTCGTCCGTCCGTTTGTCTGTCACACTTTTGAGTACCTTCATGGTGTAATCATCTCCTACAGATTTCTTCCAAGAGATTTGAAACTTCAGAATATTGTTGCTCATATATTGAAGATGTGCAACATATAGATGACGGAAACAATATTTTTTGACGGAGTTATTAACCTTTTTCGACATTTTTTATAATTTTCAGTATGAGGGTACCTTCATGGTGTAATCATCTCCTCCTACAGTTTTGATCATAGATATTTGAAACTTCAGAGTATTGTTACCCACATATTGGAGATGTGCAACATGTATATAGATGATGGAAAAATAATTTTTTTACAGAGTTATTAACCCTTTTCGACATTTTTTTAAATTTCTTTAACAAAGCGGCATCGACTTGCCACATTGTCGGGGGACACTGTGGTCGGCTGACCTTTTATTAATTATTATATTAAACAAACAATGATTCCTAGGGTTCAGGACTGTGGACAGTAGTCAGTATAATGAGTATCCTAAATTATCATGGTAATTAGGACTTGTGAGGGGAATATGAGATGTTTGTTTAAAACTAGGATGTACTTTATTGATTTTTATTTGACGCAATAATAAATAATATACACATGTAATATAACTTGAACACAATGTTCAATGTATCAACGATCATAATTTTCAAGCTATATTACATTTATTTGAGTTTAATGAACGAAGTTTAAAAAAAAATTTAAAACAAAGTTTAATGAACAAATTATAATATGAAGTTCATATTATAATTTATTCATTAAACTTTGTTTTAAATTTTTTTTACGAAGTATAATATGAACGAAGTTAAATGAACAAAGTATAATATGAATGAAGTTTGATATGAACGAAGTTCGATATATATGAACAAAGTTTGATGTGAACGAAGTTTGATATGAATGAATGGTTGACAATTAATTTAAGCTGTCGATGGGGCTACACTGAGGTGATCTCTTCTTCTGTGCATACACATCAGAACATTTCTTCAGAAAGTTGGCAGTCGTCAATTGTGGTGGTGTGGACATGTAGTCTTCCCAGAACTTGCGTATCTTCCTGGCCTGTATAGGCTGTATGGTACGTGTACCTAGATCTGGACTCGGTATCAAGATCTGCTGATGTAACTCTATTAATTTCTGTCTGAGCCTCTTTCTCTTGAAGGGGAACCATGGTATAGAAATCTAAGATGGTACCCATCGTATTCATCCACCTATGCCAGGATCTATATCGTCGTTGGTGCGAACATCGTACATGTAGATGCTCCAGCTCTGGTGGGAAGGAGGAACTGTTTATCCATTGACGCTGCATATAGTTGACGACCTCTCTGATCTTCGTACCTTCGGATGTTCTGTCATAGTATTCCTTGAAGATCTCTCGTAATATCACTAAGTGTTGTGATAATACACTGATAATGAACTCTTTGCATCAAATATTTGTTTTGAAAGCACCCCTTTTAATATTCATCACTTACCTTTTCAAAACATCGTGTCATTCTTCTTTACTCCAGTCCACACATTGACATAATTAATGAATAAACATGTTTTATTGGTCAAAAACTTTTATAATATATCATCAAAGAACATAAAGGAACATAATTACTATTAACAGTTTTGGGACAACCCGCCCGTGTTTATCGGGATGACCCGCCCCGAAAACAGCAGAAGGGCAGGTTGACTCAGGGGCGGGTAATCCCATTCCTGTTTTAAAATCCTGTTCTAAATGATTGCATCGAATTGCCGACCATTTTATCACCATAATTTCAAATAAGCGGAAATATAAAATACAACAATTTGAAAAAAATATAGTTAAGGACTTTGGCTTTGCTAACCCATTTCCCCCAAGTTTGATGCAGTCAAAATAAAGGGTTCTGTTCAGGCAAGCAGAATGGGACCACCTGGATAAGA
This sequence comes from Siphonodentalium dalli, assembly GCA_032622095.1. Lineage (NCBI taxonomy): Eukaryota > Metazoa > Mollusca > Scaphopoda > Gadilida > Siphonodentaliidae > Siphonodentalium > Siphonodentalium dalli. The sequence goes on from CP136061.1 coordinate 72,639,984, forward strand.
TTATGCTCAAAAGCATGGAAAAGAAGAGTACCAAACCATTCTGGTCCTAAATGAAGATGAAAAAACAGGGCAACATCAGCATCACCTCGTTGAAGAAAGACGGGAAACTGGAAGATGATATCAACGTGAAAGTGCAAATCCTTGTCAACCAATTCAAATCGGTGTTTATGAAGGAAAATTCCATCACTTGGAGAAGATCGTGATCTGATAGAAGACCTCGAAATCTGCGAAGAGGGGGTAACCAAACTTTTGAAAGATGTGAAAACCGGGAAAGCATCGGGACCGGATGGAATTCCTAACACCATTCTTAAAATCTGCTCCTATCCAATATCACCAGGACTGACAGTAATATTAAAAAAATCATTAGCAACAGGACGGCTACTATCTGACTGGTTAAGTGCAAACATCGCACCCATCTACGGTACAAAAAAGGAGACGTCCATCTTGCAGAAAACTATAGACCTGTCTCCCTAAAATCTGTATGTTGCAAAATCCAGGAACATATTGTATGCCGACACATAATGAACCACCTTGAAAAACATAACATCCTCACGTCACTAAATCATGGCTTTTGGAAAGGACACTCATGCATCACACGTACAGCTATTGACCACCGACACAGATTTCCTAATAAAATTTGACGAGAAAATTCTGACCAACCCCTCAATATTAGACTTTTCCAAAGCTTTTGACAGAAAACTGCTCTCCAAAATAAGAAACTACGGTATCAAAGGAAAGCTCCATACCTGGCTTGAAAACTTCCTGACACCGAGGCAAATGAGAGTTCGTTGAAGGGCAAGCATCATCCAGTGTATCCGTCAACTCTGGTGTGCCACAGGGAACCATGCTTGGACCTCTGCTTTTCCTGTGCCATGCCAATGACCTACCAAATTGTGTCTCCTTGCAGGTGAGACTATTCGCTGATGACTGTTTACTATATCGCCAAATAAAAACATGTCGACAATCATGTCACTCTACAGAAAGACCTAGTGAAGCTAGAGGTATGGGCAGAAAAGTGGGGCATGCGTGCGGTTCAATGCTAAGAAGTGCTACATCATGTACATGACCAAAACAACATCATTCACATACCAGCTAAACAACTGCCTGCTGGAAGAAGTAGATGAAATCCCATACCTGGGGGGGGGGGGGGGGGTGACACTCTCCAAGGACACGAAATGGTCCACCGACATCACCAAAATAGCAAAGAAGGCGAAATAGTACCCTAGGATTCATTAGCAGAAACCTCAAGAAAGCCCCAGTAAAACTTAAGCAGATCGCATACGAAACCTCAGTGTGACAAAAGATTGAATATGCGTCAGTTCATAATCTGGGACTTCCACCTGAAAGGAGACATTGACAAATTGGAGAGGATACAGAAGAGTGCAGCTAGGTTCATAACTGCATGGGGACTATACATCACAAGAGGATGCTGCGACATCTACACCTACAAACACTAGAATGTCGAAGGTATGACCACGGACTCCAGTTGTTTGGCAAGGTAGCTAGTGGACAGCCTGCAGATCCCGGTTATCGACACCAAAGACCTGTTGAGACCAAAACACAAAGTTGGTCGTAAAATCAAAGCTCGGAAGTTCGAGGGTTATATATCAAAGAACTTTGTTTCTGTAACACAGGAGTGTAACAACTCTATAGTTCTAAACCATATGAACTAATCGAAAGAATGTACACTCCAGAATTCAAGAACTCATTCTTTCCCAAAACATTCAAGGACTGGAATACTCTGGAGGAAGACAGCATGCGATCCATTCAAACGACACTGGACCAGGCCCTAAAATCCATCAAATTTTGCGAGAATCAAAACATAGTGTTTCTACAAGGAATCAAGACTTTTTACAAGAATAAAAATTAGAATCATGATTTAAGGCCTGCTGGACAGTGTACCAGCTGGAATCAACAAAACGTCCTAATCCTCCCATCCCATGTGCTTATACAACCGAACGGATACCAGTAAAGATACAGACAGATACAGATACTTTTATCAGGTCAGGCACTGTCCCCAATTTCTGTATATAGTAATATACCATACGTCAATCGGTATATATACCTCTATGGGCATATATAAGGCTATGCCTAAAGAATTTAGTGTGAAATCTATTATGCAATATATTGCACACGGTTCTCAAAGTGATTTCAAAAGTTATGATGGTGAGAAACACACTATATTAAAGCGGCCCTAGGTTATATTTTTTACTTTGTTATGCCATATAAATATCTTACATGCATAACCAAAAACCAAAGTTCAGTTCAGTGTAAGAAATCCCTCTTTTATGACCTCATCAGATGCTACTGACATGCTCTGGCAAACCCATCTGATTTACAAGTCACAGAAATACCCTTTCTCTGTGTTTTTAATAGGCCAGCCATGATTCTCAGATGCGACTCATCCCAATCAAAATGACCAGACAGTATACATGCATAAGCAAACTGAAAAGATGTATAGCTGAGAGCAGATTTCTCAAAGAACCTGAAGTCACCAACTTTCAGTTTTTCAAACTTCAGTGAAAACCAGTGCTTCTAATGTCATGGCAGGCTTCATGATACTACATTAGGATACATTTTGGAAGACTTTGTATAATAATTAAACATCTTAACTCAGATTATAGTCAAAATTCAGCTGTATCCTCTTGGCTGCTATATACATGTACAGTATTGCCCTAATTAATCGACTCCTTAACCACAGCAGAAATATGGGTAATTTTTCAGAATTTAGTCAGAGATTAGTGCATTGGAAGCATATATTATCTCTAAGTTTTAAACAGTGTACATATGGTGTTTCAGGATTGTATTATAGTTATATTCCCATTATATTTTTCCACTGTCACGGTCAATCAAAAATGTGGAAAATATCAACTGAAATAATGGTAGAAAAGTAGAAAAATTAGCTTTATGGTGGTTAAATTGTTAATAAATCTTAAAATACACCAAATTTTTAGTTTCCGGACAATAACTTTAGTATTTTTTGTTCGATTGACTCATGTACATGTATGTGGTTTAATCACAAGAAAAAAATAGTTCAAGTTGGAATATGGAGTTGCATCAGCAGGTATGAAACGTTTGGCCTGAGTAATATACCCCATGTTGACAAATATTTAATTTCATCGATAATAACTTTAGTATTGAAACTTGACATGCAGTATCTGTGATATATAGGTACCACTTGTTGTTAATTTACATTGAATTAAATCTTGTGTTTCTAATGTATCTTAGAAAAAAGACTGATCTAAGTGGAATATGTGTAGAATTTGATGGGAAATCTGCTTGTCTTATTATAATAAATCCCCACACAACTTAAAGCTCAATGATGATTTTGGATTTGATCTGTGCCAAGCACTTTAGATATCATATTTTGGTCAATTATTATGAACAAACAACTGGGGTAAACCATGCTACAGGGGTAAACCTCGCTCCAGCTGTGCACATGTTTGATCATGTAATTGACCGCTTAGCAGCGCTTACTGACCCAAATACATGTACTTGACTACATTTCCTGAGAATATTACAGCTCAATTCCCTGCAGTGAGATATACATATGTAGTACTATATGTACTTAGGCCCGGTAAACAACAAAGTTTGTTTCTCGATCAGGCAATTTCTTTTCTAAGTGATGAGGGAGGCAGATATTTGTGCGGTATTTATTAGTACATGTATTTATTATTCATGTCATTCATTTTTGAGAGGAGGCTGGTCAAGACTGCAAATAGTGTGTCTGTCATTTGCAGAATGACTGTGGGCTAGCATCACCATATTCACCCTCTGGGAACCTCATTCTGCTTAGGCCTCAATTGCTATGGGAGACCTAAGGTCAGATTGAAGTTCTCCAGTTGAAGATGGTGATATTCACCTGTTATTCACCTTGTTTGTGCATATATTTATCTTCTGCAAATTAGGGGATATAGAAACTTCCCAGAAGGGAAAAAGTAACTAAAAACAATGTTAAATGCCCACTTAATTTTCGTACCGCCAGATCAGATTATATAAAATATATGCAATATTATATACCATTTGAAAGAGGAAGCTCCAAAACATTGTATTTTCAACTTATTCGGTGTAATAAACTGTGAACATGTTGTTTTTGTTGAGGTACTGATGTGTTTTCTGTGCTTATGTTTCATATGGATTGTACTGCAAAGACTAATTATTTTCAATGGAAGGGGAATAACTCTATATCTTAGTTTGAATTCTGTTGCATTCTGGGAGTCAAATGGGGGAAATGTTTCTAAGATTTCAACTATTTTCCATTACTCTATGGGCACCTTCTGAAACACAAACGTTCCAAATGGTGATGGATTATATATATTATAGTATGTTAATCATATTTTATGTCATAGATTGTTATTAAGACCGTATATCAAGGGACTATAAAAAAAAGTAAAATAAGGTCCCAAGAGTGTGAATTTGGTGATTCTAGCCTTCTGCGAAATAGCTGTCATTAAATTCACCCTCTGGGGGCCTCATTCTGCAAATGTCAGACACACTATTATTTGAAGGCTTGGTTTCAGACCAGGCATTAGATATTTTTACGATGTCACATTATATGGTTTTTATTGAGAACTATAGCTTGCAGTATGTAGTGTGTACAGAGACTAAATCCAGATTGATATTAGCTTCTTTGAATACTTAACCAATACCTGTTTCTATTGTAGTTTGAGAAATTTAATATGCATGGTGGTTTTCATGTGTTGGATTGTCCTGTCAAGAAGTTACAATAGTCTTTTGACAAAATCAGTCATGCTATGGGGAACAATAGCGGGATGCCGGAAATCCATATCTTATGTTGACTTGCTTTTAATCGAAGATTTTTAAGGCATCTGAAGTTTGTGGTACCAAAAATCAATCAGCATGAAATTACCGCGAACGAGACCTCAGTCTCAGACCGATAGGATGCAGGAGAGAGCCCAGTCTAGGACGAGGATGAGAGAAGATGGTTCACCCGATAAGACTGGTTCTCCAGTAAAAGAGAACTTGTCAAGAGGAAGAAGTATGAATTCTGTTATGGGTGGGGACCACTTTGATTCGGAACTGTCCAGGATTAAGTCAGGATCAGTGGCTTCTGTGTTTAGTGCTTCGTCACTCGATGAAGGACCGTCCGTGAAAATCAGTGAAAAGTTCTCATCGATTCCGTATGACATTCAGCTTAAAGAATCTTATGACCATGCCAAGAAGCACTCGGATATCATGGGAGGTGAGAGGATTATGTCTCAGTAATCAATACAGGCTAAATACTTGTCACTCATTCATTTGATATCCCTGAAAATGTTGACTAGCACTGGGCTTCAGCGGGAGGTAAAGTGACAAATTTTGAATGGGGATTTCCATGCAAGTCTATGGAGCAAAAGTTATATATAAAGCTCTTGTCTTTGGTATTAACCCTTTGATGGATATCACATTTTTGCCTTAAGCGACCTATTATCGACCTCGGCTGATATAACTCCAAACTCAGCTGATAACCCACTAAACTCAGCTGATAACCCACTAAACTCGGGTGATAACCCACTAAACTCGGCTGATATCAGTTGTGATGTCATCGAGCGAAGCATAGTGTTTACATCCAATGTAACAGCCATTCGGGGATGCTGTCACAGTGCTAGGCTGATATAATGACAATTTCATAATGAACTTGAAGTAATGGTGTTTCATGTCATTTCTAACTGGTATTTACTCCGTAATTTAAATGAAAATTGTGAATATCTACTTGGACATACAATGTGTGTGGTCATACACAAATTAACAATTATTTTGTTTATATTATATCTGTTGTCCATTCAATTTTATGTTTACAACGATGAACTGAAATTGGAATGTATAGTGGTGGTATTATGATATACTGTTGATCCAATTAATAACGATATCTTTGCCGATATCCAACTAACCAAGTAATAACCTCCAAATGTACTGGTACAGGATCTTCAATGCTGCACCAACACAACTCCCATCATGAAAGGGTTAAAAACCTTAAATCCATCTTTGCTCTGTTTATATTGTGTATATATAACCACATAGAAGATTACAAGTCTTCAAGGACATTGTCATCAACAAAAATTGAAATGACCAACTAGTACTTTACATATACAGGGTCGCGCTGCCAATTGCCAATGGCAAAAATAATTCACATTTGGCAAAAAATATTTTCATTTGGCAAAAAATTGGCAAGTCACTTTTGATTCCTCAAGAAAGTTTATTAATATTTGTCAATCAATGCCTTTCATTTCAGAAAACTCTTTCATTATTAATGGTACTAGTGGTGATTTACACATGCATAAGTTATGAAAAGTTAACACCTATATCAATCTGATATAGTATCGACTGGTGGATGGATTGCTAGTATGTCTGGTTGTGATGTTTACATAGCTAATCCTCTTTGTTGCGATGTGCCTTTCTGACAAAGAAACCCTTCTACAATTGCATTGTTATGTTGCTGGTTTGCAATTGGTTGGATTGTTGAAATAGTCAAAATAAAAGAAACTGATAGCATTTGGCAACTCATAACAGCATTTGGCAAAAATTATTTTCATTTGGCAAAATATTTGGCAAAAGTAAATTTTGGGCCAGCGCGGACCCTGTAATGCACACTTCCACTCCATAGAACACGCTCAGATGTAAATGTTTACATCTACATTCGGGATGCAACTATCAGTATTAAACTAACGAAAACGATTTCGTCATCAAGAGTCACTGCATTTAATTGATATATAAGAATTAGGGCTGTGATGATTCATCATGAATTCAATGTACCTGTATAACGACGCGCTTTCAAACAATACGCATATTGTATCGTGTCATGTGTATCGCAATACAGGAAATCAAGTAATGTCTGAAGATGGGCTTGTGTATCAGTTAAAAAGCGAAACCTGCAATTATCTCTCAAGTTTACATGTATACTATGGATATTTGACTCATCTAGCCAACAATTAAACTCTATTTTAGTTTAAAATGGACTCCAGATACCTCCAATTATAAACTTGTTGTTTCTGATAATTCAGGCGGTATTCATTTGGAAACACTAATTTAGTGTCGTGATATGTATCGTCTCATTGATCATGTATCGTGATTCGTATTGTATCGTGACCAAGTGTATCATTGCCTGCCCTAATAAGAATGACTGTATGTGTTGTCTATTTGGATATAATATTTGTAAAAATAACTACCCAAGTATGAGCAAGATTATTCTCCATTTCTATTTGGTCACCCTACCAGATTGTTTCACATCAATTTTAGTGGATTTATGATGAAGGGAGATATCAATATTTGTGCAATTTCACCAAAATATTCTACTGGTGCATCAAAGTTTTATTATTTGTATCAATAAAATAACAATGATATCACCAAACTTCTGGACCAACCTCCTGAAAGTTATTTTTTAAGGTTTAAACAGGTCTCGACTGGTTATAGACGCTATCATGTCATAACAGCGATCCATGGACTACAAATTCTGCAAATAGAGGCCTGAATTTTACTGCCCAGATACACATTTGTGTGTATCAGAAATCCACACTTATCCGAACCTGCTTCACCTTCGCTGGCCATCTTTTGTTAGCCTCATGCAGCATGCACCTTACCAGGCCTGAGAATATGGTGCTGGAAATTTGCAGATTGAGGATCCCAGAAGGTGAATTTAGTGATGCTACCCCGCACAGAGGGCTAGAGTTACCAAATTAATCCTCTGGAGACCTCATTCTGCATGGACTTATCTGCTGTGGGAGACCTAAACTCAGATTTATGTTCCCAGGTGGTGAATATTGTGGTATGCACCCATTGGGCACCTCGATTATGCAATGTGTCGTCGTCTGCCAATTTGGGGATACATAAAAGAAACCAATTTTTTTTTTTAATTGATAATAAAGATACTTTCCAGAGAAGATGAGGCCTAAGCAGAATGAGGTCTCCCAGAGGGTGAATTTAGTGATGCTAGCCCACTTTTCGACCTCATGGACCGCATTCTGCAAATGTCTGGTACCATAATCTCAGGCTTGTATCTTACCAAGTCAGCCACTGCATGGGAACCCCTTCTAAAATTGCCCAAACTATATTCAACTGTGCACTCTATTGTATGATCTATACAATATTAGGGCTTCACGGTATTTCGGTATTTAGTCATATCGCGATACTGTTTTTGACACCGTGTGTTCGGTTTCACTTTATGTAAATAGTCGGTACATCGTAGCTGCCGGTGTGGATATTAATACCGACGATATCTCTATCAGTGTCAAGTATTTAGCAACCATCGACACCTCTAATGCTGAGACAAAGGCCATTGCTAACGGCTTCGGTTTAGCATGGCGTAAAAATTAATTATTTCTCACTGCTCCATAAGCGTTTGTCAACACACTGCGGACAATCAAGTCGGCATGCCTTATTGCATGGGCGGCAATTGATGTGTGTATACAGGCTGTTCTCAGCGCAATATTGCTGGAAGGTTCCTGGTCAAATACAATAAAAAATGTGTGGTGTTTTTATAATCTGGAGACACAATGACGCGCGTTCAACAGTGCCACAAAATCTTATGCATTAGACGTATAATGCACTAACTCATTAGATCATTATAACTACACGGCCATATATCAGTCCTATACATCAAAATTAAAGTTAAAATCAGATACAGACTTCTATTCTATGCTTGTCACATTAGTTATCTTGTTTTGTTTGTTGGTAGGGAATTCCAGATTACGTCAGGCACTTATAAATATATCTATCCGTCGTATAAAGAACGAAACTCAGGACCATTTATATTAATTATTTATTTTATATACCTGTCAAAGCAACATGTGTTCATAATTATCATTATCAAATCAATAATGCTATATTTTTGTCTGCTTGCTACTAGTATCATTATCAAACAGTTCTACTCAAATTTATTGGTGACGATATTTAGTCATATCGCGGTATCATTTTCAATACCGTAGTCGGTATTAAAATCCGGATACCGTGAAGCCTTATACAATATCTCTATTTTCAGTAACATATAATGGTCGGATGAAACAGTTCATAATTCTCGATGCCAGTGGGGCCTTCTCATGGAAGTGGAGTCCTGGAAATGCTGAAAACACAGGTATTAAAATATATGATCTGAGGGATTTCAAAACCTGCAATCTCATAATATAAATTTATCCAATCTTATCCAATATTAATAATATTTCAATAATATTTTAGCCGGACGAACTCATTGATATTGAGAAATTCCATTCATAATTTTCTCCAAATAAAACCAATTTTGGCTAAATTTTCCTTTACATATAGGGATTACTCATTAAACTATACATCATCATAAAAACAGTTTGTGTCCATAATAACAATATTTAAAATTAAAGATGTTCAAACTTCTCTACACCACTTAACCCTTTCTATACTAAATGGATTCTCCCAAACAGTGTATATTGGAATGGTTTATTATTCATTTGAAGGGGTGTTCAAGATTCAAAATCAGATGACAGGTTCAACATAAAACTTTTGTTAAACTTATTATCTGAACATTTCCTAAGGAACTACTCATCAATGAGTATTTATAGCCCTTTCATGACTGGAGCTTCCTGAATTTTTGTGTAAACCCTGTGCCTATTCATTCTCTTATATATGCGAGTCTCTCATAGGGAGGCTGGCATATATAAGAGAATACATTGGCCTAACAATATTTACCTTGACCACAGATAATGATGCATAGATATAAATAACTGGCTTTTCATCATACTTAAATCAAAATAAAGGAAGTTAAATTACCAGTTGTTGCCATAGTATGAATTAAACTGATCCGACACAAGGGTTTGGAATAAATACAGAACACAACTGGCATTAAGCTAGAATCTATTATCAAACTTGTTTCGGACGGCGCATAGTCACATTTCACTCAAACTCCACTTTCGTGAAATATATCCTTCTGCCGTCCGCAACTCATTTGATAAAAAATTCTCAATTAAGATGCACAGTGTGTTCTGTCTATATCTTTAAAACAGTGCCTTATTTATTTCAGCAATCAGAACCCTATCCTATCCTAAGTATGAGTACAAGGTCATCACTAATCTCGTTTATGCCAAGAAATATAACTGTTACTTCGCACTCGGCAAGGATTTCTCACTCAAGGTCAGTGTGACTTTATTTGGCATAAATTTTTTTAGACTTTATGAGTGAAAACTTCACAATAGTTTTAATCCTTCCATGACTGGTGCTTCCAGAAATTTTGCGAAAACCCTTTGCCAATGCATTCTCTTATATATCGAGTATATATAGGGAGCCTCGCATATATAAGAGAATGTACTGGCACATGATCTTTAATGCTGCACCAGCGCAGCTCCCGCCACAAAATATTTAATTCACAGTTAAAGGGGCTAAATGCTTTCGAAGTGGGTTTATGTGAAACAACTATTATCAACAAGTACATGAAAAAATTTATTGACTTTGTTCTTATTTTATTATTAATAACTCTTCATTAATGATCGAGGTTTCACAAATCAAAACTATTGTTATGTAAACATTACTGTACTTACAGTGGAATTACCGATAAATTTCAAATTATAGTTCAATAAGATACTAAAGTCTAATAAGAACATGACAGTAAACATTCATATAGGTCAAAGCATTGAAAAATATTCTGAAAATCATATACTTTACTCGTATTTAAATTCGCGTAGTACTATTTTTCGTGCATCCATTGGTGCACGAATTTAAAACTGAGCGAAAAATAGTACGACTCCCAAGTTTAATCTAAACCACAGTCCATAGGAAACACAAGAGGGCTCTGTTGCTGAGTTTACATATATTATGAAGGTTGAATAGACAATTACGCCAATATATTTACACTCGGCTAATCGCTATCAAGACCATTGCTCACAATTCAAGCGACAAATCATGGTGACATAGACATTGTTGAAATGCTTGTATAAGAAATACTAATACTCCAGTTCGCCTGGTTCGCCACACAATTATGATGCATGTAGTTACTAGTTTGTCAACACGATGTAAATCGCCGCGATGGTGTTTAATATGCACATATACTATCTCCTATGACTAAGAACCGAAACTCTCATCAGCTCCAAGATATACTAAAATATCAAATAAATATTACGAAAAATATTGTTGTCAGTTTTGAATTCGCGCAGCTAGGTGCACGAATTTAAAGTGCGCGAATTCAAAACTGAGTGAAATATAGTACTGCGCGATTTAAATACGAGTAAGGTATTCAGAATAAAATATTTGAAATTGCTACATGTTAACGATTAGCTACTAGTATGTTGACAAATCACTGTAACAATTTTGTTTATATAACAATGGTTTCAACATGCGAGATTTTGTTATTCAAAAACTTATAAACAATAATGAATATAAGAACAAAGTTGATCTATTTCTCCATGTTCGGTGTGGTTTTACAGATGGAAGCACGCAATACGGATTGTCATCTGATATAGTCTATGTGGGGCTTTCTATACAGTAATGCTCTAAAAAATCGATTCCTTAACTACAGCAGAATTATGGTAATTTTTCAGGATTTAGTCGGAAATATGGCTTGTTGCCATTTATCGGAAAGCTCTCGGTGAGAGCTTTCCGATGAATGGCAACAAGCCATATTTCCTACTAAATCATGAAAAATTACCCATAATTCTGCTGTGGTTAAGGAGTCGATTATTTGGAGCATTACTGTAGGTTACATTTACCCACTGCGAGTGTCTTGGGTCCCTTTAAATGCTCAGATAATGTTTTAACCCTTTCATGATGGAGCTGCGTTGGTGCAGCATTAAAGATCCTGTCCCAGTGCGTTATCTCATATATGCAATTCTCGCATATATAAGAGAATGCACTGGCTTACAAGTTCAAGGTAAATATTGTTAGGCCAATGTATTCTCTTATATATGCGAGGCTCCCTATGGGATACTCACATATAGAGGATGCATCGGCACAGGGTTTTCGCAAAATTGAAGCTCCAGTCATGGAAGGGTTAAATAATTACATTCTGTATCATATCATTTAAAATAGTAAGCACCACACCACAGAGACATCAAAGTTTGTACGACAGGGATATGGCAATCATATTCTGTATTTGTATTGTATTTGTAATCAAGAATTCTGGGAGTGAAAGTATTGTATAAAATTGGAGAGTATTTTCAATTACTTTTTATTTACTTTTGATTACATCTTGCAAAGTATTCTAGATTACTTTGTAGAACGTTGAGATTAAAACATTTTCTTATTATAGTAATATCTATTTGAATGGGGCCAATGGATAAATTTTTTTTAGAGATTTCATTGGTGATGGCAGTGCCACCAAACAACACATTCACAACATTCACTTATTTAATATAGTCAAGTTGTCCTGCAGAATCTTAATGAAGTACATCTAGATTACTTAAAGGTACTCAATCCGATCAGACGGTCCCCATATCATCAAGATACAACAACAAAAACATTTCTTCAAAATACGCTTTAGTTATCAGAATCGGTTTATTGCAACAAAATAATGCTAACCACTGTCAACTATGGTATCAAATTTTCCAAAACTTGTTATTTATCAACAATTTCTTTAACAAAATATGGCCGTATTGTCACTTAAGTGTTTCTGGGCCACATATAATTACACATCTCGAGAAATAACGAACTTCAAAAATCGATATATGATCATTCTGAGCTTTGATGGTTCCTCGACTCGAATCAAATATTTTTTACCCCCGAAGCCAAAGAAATAGTAATTTAGGAGCGTTAATTCGGATAATGCATCTTTAAACTATTTTATGTCCTTGACCTAGCCTTGAAATAGCGTGTCTGTCATTTGCAGAATGAGGTCCCCAGAGGGTGAAATCAGTGATGCTACCCCGCATAGCGGGCTAGCATCACCAAATTCACCCTCTGGGCACCTCATTCTGCTTACACCTCAGCAGAATGAGGTTCCCAGAGGGTGAATTTGGTGATGCTAGCCCACCATGCGGGGTAGCATCACTAAATTCACCCTCTGGGGACCTCATTCTGCAAATGACAGACACGCTATTTCAAGGCTTGACCGAATAACTATAGTCAGGCTTGCTCATGCAGTACTCACATTTCTGAACTGAACTGAACAGGTTGGTTGATACTAGTATGTCTCGCCAACATTCGCCAACATTTTTTCAAGGTGAGGTTCTACATTAATTACTCAAAGACATTAACCAATGATATATTAACCTTTGATGAGTATATATAATTATATCGGCTGTTTTTGAAGTATCTGGGAAAGGTTGGGAATCTTTGAGTGGATAAAACTAATTTATTCTTGTGAAGAGTAGTGAGTACATGTACACTCAGTCAAAGCTAATTCTGTGAGATCTCACTACGTGAGTACCTAAAATTTCTTTGAGCCAGTAGAAGGATGAATTAATTAACTTTTTGAGAATATTCTTAATTTTAATCATTTAGTGCCACTGTTGGTGAGGATGGCATTTATATACATTAATGCCCTAAATAATCGACTCCTTAACCACAGCATAATTATGGGTAATTTTTCAGGATATAGTCGGAAATATGGCTTGTTGCCATTCATCGGAAAGCTCTCAATGAGAGCTTTCCGATGAATGGCAACAAGCCATATTTCGACAAAATCCTGAAAAATTACCCATAATTCTGCTGTGGTTAAGGTTATTTAGGGCATTACTGTAGCATAGAATATCTGGATTGGGAATTTAAATCTGAACAAGCCTGATTATAGCATGTCTGTCATCTGCAGTATGAGGTCCCCAGAGGGTGAATTTAGAGATGTTATCCTGCATAGCAGGCTAGCATCACTAAATTCACCCTCTGGGGACCTAATTCTGCTGAGGCCTCATCTTCTCTGAAAAGTTTCTTGATTATCAAATTTCTAAAGAAACTTAGATTCTATTTCTGTTTTAGTTTAGTTTCTCTATATCCCCAAATTGGAAGACGACACATTGCATAATCGAGGTTCCCAATGGGTGTACAGCACAATATTCACTGTTTGGGAACTTCAATCTGAGTCTATGTCTCCCATAGCAGATGAGGCCATGCATAATGAGATCCCCAGAGTGTGAATTTGATGATGCTAGCCCACCATGTGGGATAGCATCACTAAATTCACCCTCTGAGGACCTCATTCTGAAAATGACAGGCACTCTAAACTCAGGCTTGAATTTGAACATGGAACAAGTTTTACAAGTGAATTCTTATGTGAGGGGTATAGATGGCACATGCTCAGACCTTTGTCTCATCTTTGCTAATTCTTTCATTCTTCTAGGGATTCATTATAACCCTTCCATGACTGGAGCTTCCTGAAATATTGCGAGCCTCACATACATGTATATAATAAAATACATTGGCCAAACAATATTTACCTTGACCTGCAAATACAGTAATGCTCTAAGTAATCGACTTCTTAACCACAGTAGAATTATGGGTAACTTTTCAGGATTTAGTCGCAAATATGGCTTGTTGCCATTCATCGGAAAGCTCTCCCCGAGAGCTTTCCGATGAATGGCAACAAGCCATATTTGCGACTATATCCTGAAAAGTTACCCATAATTCTGCTGTGGTTAAGGGGTCGATTACTTAGAGCATTACTGTATAAGAGAATGCACTGACACTGGGTCTTTAATGCTGCACTAGTGCAGCTCCCATCATAAAAGTGTTAATGCAGACCTTGACTGAATGATATCCAACATAAGCTGTCCAATGATGGCCAAGCTGATTCAAATTCCAATAAACCTAATTTGTGATCCATGTAAATGGAGGCTTCTCAGTTATTTTACAGGGGTCACAGGGGTCGGTGGTTTCTACATACAGTGCAAGCCTGAGTTTATTGTGCCTCTCATTTGCAGAATGAGGTCCCCAGAGGGTGAATTTAGTGACGCTATCCTGTATAGCAGGCTAGCATCACTAAATTCAGCCTCTGGGGGACCTCATTCTGCTTAGGCCTCATCTTCTCTGAAAAGTTTCTTTCTTATCAAATTTCTATAGAAACTTACCGTAGATTCTATTTCTTTTTTAGTTTAGTTTTTCTATATCCCCAAATTGGCAGACGACTCATTGCATAATCAAGGTTCCCAATGGGTGTACCTCACAATTTTCACCATTTGGGAACTTCATTCTGAGTCTATGTCTCCCATAGCAATGAGGCCATGAGGTCCCCAGAGGATGAATTTCGTGATGTTAGCCCTCTACTAAATTCACCCTCTTGGGACCTGATTCTGTAAATGACAGGCACAATAAACTCAGTCTTGATACAGTGGAGTGACTTCCTTGTGAAATTAACCCTTTGTGCAGTCTTTCCTTTACCCATAAACCTGATGTGATCAAGCCAACTAATAGTGTGTCTGTCATTTGCAGAATGAGGTCCCCAGAGGGTGAATTTAGTGACGGTATTCTTCACAGCAGGCTATTATCACCAAATTCACCCTTTGGGGATCTCATTCTGCTTAGGCCTCATCTTCTGGGAAGTATCTATAGTATCAAATTAACATTGCTTTTAGTTACTTTATCCCTTCTGGGAAGTTTCTTTATCCCTTCAACTTCAAGTGTAGTCCAGTCGCCAAACCCCCGAAATTCACGAATGCGTGTTTTCGCGTACATGTATAAAGTTTTTTTCTCTGCGGATTTTGTAAGTGTAAGTGTGACACAATTAAGATAGACCAATACAATAAACACCTTTCAATCCAAAGATAGTTACATTTTACTCGAAAAAAACGGTCCAAACCTGAAAAGTTAATTTTTGCCAATATTTATGTCAAGTTTTTGAGAGAAAAGTCCAATATTTTTGGTGATGTCAGTGGTGACAACAGTAACAATTAACCATGGTACAGCAGACATGTTAGTATTCAATGTATAGAAGACATAATAGCCAATTATGTACATCAACCACAACTTGTAAGCGATTGCAGGACACCCTAGGGCAATATTTACCATTTTCCATATTTTGGTGGCCATTTTGGCAGCCATTTTGAGCCAAAGTAAGAATTTTGGTTCCAGTGAGTTGGAATATTCATAGGTAATGGTATGCCTCACTTAATTGCAACCTTCTGTTCATTTCTTGTTGAAATATGACTAGAATCCCAGTTGTGATTTTTTGTGAAATTTTATACCGCGTTCTGTAAAAACAATTTTTTGAGGGATCACAAGTGGATAGGACCCCAATAATTGCATATTTAATTGCTCCAATGATTAGTTAATATATAAAATACAAAATAAAGTCATATTACTCAACCAGTTCCAAACAGCATGAACTGATCTAGAAGATATTTGTGAAAAAATGTCATATTTTCAACTTCCGGCGGCTATTTTGGTGGCCATCTTGGATGGTGAGTTTCAATTTTGGCCCAAAATAGTGTCATTATGTCATAGTTTCATGAAAATATATACATTTGTATACATTTTACTAGATTAGTCATGTGAATTTGCAACAAATTCCAAGTAACTGGTTTTACGTCTGGGAAAAAATTGGGGGGGGGGGGTATACTTTTTAGGGCGCTATAAAAAAAATTGCTCAAGGCTGACAGATGGCCAGTCGATTAAATCTTGATGTTGGATACCTGAATTTACAAAATCGGCAGAGAAAAAAACTTTATACGCCAAAACACGCATCCGTGACCTGGCGGCCGGACTAGAGCAGAATGCGATTTCCAGGAGGTGAATTTGGTGATGCTAGCTCACCATGCAGGATAGCGTCACTCAATTCACCCTCTGGGGACCTCATTCTGCAAATGACAGACACTATTACCAGACTTTGAGTGATAAGGCCCAGTGGCTGAAACTATTATAAACACCCATAAACCAAACTAAACACCATTATACATGTAGGACATGCAATCATGATGCAATTGTTATTTAATTTTCGTTCCTTGCCAACCATGTTTGGCCTACATTGAATGCTACACATGGTTAAATCAGCCTTTCTATACTAAATAGTAAATACCCATTAATGAGTAGTTATCCCTTAGGAAATGTTTAGATAATAAGTTCAACTTGTTGAACTTATTATCTGAACATTTCCCTCCAATAAATAGGACTCCTTCCTGCAGTTTTATTATCTATCGACTGTAGTCTGCTTATTTTTCCTGATGAATAACCTAACCATTACAATGTATACATTTATAACTGAATTGGGAGAATCCATTTAGTGCATAAATAGTTAAAGCTCAATTTTTATTATATTTTGTAGAAGTGAATTATCATGATCAAAGTATGATAAAATTTATCAACTCAAAAAGATTCCATGGGTCATGTTATTCTTGGAGAGAATTTCTTGTTACTAGTACCTGATTGGGTAAAATATTAAAATATTACAATTTAAATGTACTCAATCCGATCAGACGCTCGTAAATTACTATTTCTTTGGCTTCGGGGGTAAAAAATGTTTGATTCGAGTCAAGGAACCCACCCATCAAAGCTCAGAGTGATTAGATATCGATGTTTGAAATTTGCTGTTTCTATTGTTTGTGGACCAATCTTTTCGAGGACCACGTGCTAAAAACGGACAAATTGCGGTTGTAAGATGGATAACTCTAAAATCAAGTGGTTACTATTACCAATAATAACCACTTGATTTTAGAGTTATCCATCTTACAACCGCAATTTGTGCGTTTTTAGCATGTGGTCCTCGAACAGATTGGTCCACAAACAATAGAAACAGCAAATTTCAAACATCGATATCTAATCACTCTGAGCTTTGATGGATGGGTTCCTTGACTCGAATCAAATATTTTTTACCCCCGAAGCCAAAGAAATAGTAATTTAGGAGCGTCTGATCGGATTGAGTACCTTTAAAGATGTTCCTATAACAAGTTTTATATAGTCTCCTGCTTATAAAATAATAAATATGAATTGAAGACCCCTGTCTGGAAATGCTTCTATTAATTAATTTTAATTTTATTTCAAATCTTCTGGTATAATACATACAATTAATTGGGATATTTTTAGAACAGATCAGCTAGAACAGGTCAGACGATCTCAGATAGAGATAGACTTCTCCCGCTTGCTATGCTTCAAATGTTTACAAGAGGCTCTCAGAAACGACGTTCGGAGCATACCAAGCAGGAGAACTCTATCATGTAAACACTTTCCACCAAGGCAAATGCCAGATATGTATTATACCAGAAAATTTGAATAACATCTATATTAATTGATAGAAGTGTTTCCGGACAGGGGTCTTTGTTTCATATTTATTATTTTATACCCGGGAAACTATATAAAACGTGAGATAAAAAAAATTATTATCTTTGAAATAATCCATATACTAGTATGTACATGGGAAGTCACATGGGAAGGCAAGAAATAATAACCTGCTATTCTTCAAGGTTAAAAATCAATGGAAATTCTCTTACTGCACCCATAAACAGCCAAATCGGCTTAATGCAAGGAAATAACCTTAGCCCTTTATTATTCAATATTTTCGTAGATAGTCTAGCAGAAGAACTAATGGCTGACGACATGCATGCACCTTGCATAGATAATTTTAAAGTACTGTGTTTACTGTACGCTGACGATCTCGTATTAACTTCGGAGTCACAAGACGGCTTGCAAAAAATGTTGACTCAACTGAAAAAATTTTGTACGCGGTGGAAACTAACTGTGAACAAAAATAAGACCAAAATATTGATTTTTAACAAAAGTGGAAAAAAACTAAAACAATCCTTTTCAAATTGGTACTCATACGTTGGAAACGACAAAACAATATACATATCTTGGGTTGAAACTTAAGTGGCGTCTGGCACTTTCTCACATGCATTAAACGATTTAAAGATTAGAGCATCGAGAGCTCATTTTTCACAACAAAGAACATGTGACGACTCGGCGCCCATTGATGTCACGTGCAAACTTTTTTATTCTTGTGTAAAACCGATATTGACTTATGGGTCTGAAATATGGGGTGCATGACTATTCAGAAAGCCGCAAGGAAAATCCCATCGAAAAATTACACGCACAATTTTGTAAACTAATCTTGGGATTATTTAGGAACACATCTAATATGGCTGTACTAGCCGAAATGGGTAGATTTCCGATCGATATCAATGTATTAAGGAACATGATACTCTATTGGCTTCGGGCAAACACTTTGTGTGAGAAACGATTGGTGTATAAATGTTTAAAATTGATTTCTTGTGATGCGGATAATGAGTGGTTACAGTGTATTAAAAATAACTTATATAAATATGGATTTGGGTACGTGTGGGAATCACCAACGGTCAACATAGATACTTTTGGGGAGAAATTTCAATCCCGATTACTAGACCATTTCCGACAAGCATGGAGGCACCTTGATATAAAAGGTGCATGTGCAGAAAATAGTAAATTAGAATTTATGGGAAAAATCAAAACAGATTTTGAAACAAGGGCTTCTTATTTAACAACGTTATCTCGAAATGAAAGACATCCAATATCGAAACTTGTTACAAGCTCGCACAAGCTAGAAATAGAAATAGGCAGACATGTGGAACCTAATCCAATCCCCGTAGAGGAACGAACTTGCAAACAATGTAGTCATAACATTCCCGCTAATGATAAACCTAGTCTCACTTTTTATTACACTGCCCTAAGTACCACAATCCTAGGCAAGTCTTTAGCAGTTACCCGAAGAATGTGATATCAAATTACGATGTGTTAGACGAGCGCCAAAAGCTTCAAGAAATATTCAAATCTATCATGATAAACAACTGAGCAGAGCTCTAAGTAAATATTTAATTGAAGCCGAGATATTACAACAATAACACTGTATATATTTTTGTTTTTCTTTCTTTGCCATATCCTGTATCCATATAGAGATTGCGCACTAAAGTATCTATCTTATCTACATTATCTATCACAAATTGAAGACTGATATAAAATAGTAGTTGGCGAAATTAAATACTAATAATATATTTCATAGTATTTCATGATTAATTGCAGGTGCTTAACAGAGATTTTTATGAGACCTGCTCAGTGACCTCTGACCTCAGGTCTGTCATGTTCATGTTGTTTAACCCGGTCACTGATGAATTAATTACTGGTGGTGTTGGTGGAACGAAGGTGAGCATAGTTTATTTTACAGTAAAAAATGATAAGGCAGCAGGGAGTGATTGGGGGGGGGGGGGGGGGGGGGGGGGGGGGGTATTTGGCATCTATCATGATACAGCAGGGAGTGATGGGGGGGGGGGTATTTGGCATCTATCATTTGGAGGGGTGGGCTATGTATCATGTTCATGCCATTTAACCCTAATATGCACAAAAAGACATTATTTGAATGAAATAGGCACATTTTCCCATATTAGGCTCACAAGTACATGTACATGTATAATTTACTTGTGATTATGCTGATGAATTATGAGTAACTTTCCAACTACAACAATTAACTGCCAAAGTCTTCATTGCGTTCCCAAAATGTGTGTGCATGTCGATGTCATGCTTATAACATGCACCCGCAGCTATTATTATTTTTTTAATTGGCTCCATTGCAATAAGGTGATTTTCGTAACATTGCGTCGAAAATAAGAGACAGATACCACAAATAAAACATTATTAGAATGGTTAACATAATCTTCTTTATTTCAAAAACTTATGATGCCATATTTCCAACTAAATCCGGAAAAGTTACCCATAATTCTGCTGTGGTTAAGAAGTCGATTACTTAGAACATTACTGTACATCATGCCTCCTAAAGCATGCTGCCGTGTTGAAAGAGTTACGGGTATGGTATAGATTTTATGGAAATCCCCCTGAACTTATTAAGTTGCTTCTAGGATGTCTACTTCTTAGGAATTTTAGATGCATTTAATATTAACCTGTATATGGGACTTGTTTCATTTGAACAAGTTATAGAACATATGACCATATTATATTTCTTCATATTTTTCTTACAGATATGGAAGTTTCATCAGGCACCAGGGCGAACATTTCAGGAGCTGAAGCCCTTAGCTAACTACAGATTAACACTAATGTACGGCTTAATGCTAACTGTATTAGACCAAAAAAATACTATTTGAGTCTCAGACACTGCTGCATTGAAATAAATGACTTGCATATTATTTTTGTCCCCCGAAAAATTTATTTTTGGGGGACTATTGTAATCAGCCGCGTCCGTCCGTGCTGTCCATCTGTCCGGAGTTATAACTCCAGTAATGATCATCCGATTTGATTGAAACTAGGTGTCTCAACCAAGAACACAGGTGCTCTGCAATTCTGGGTTTGATCCGATGTTCTTTTATGGAATTATTTCCCTTTTTTCAACTTTTTTTTTAGTTTTTAGTTACCGGATGATAAGATACAGGTTGACTTCGAATTTGAATTTGATCCGAAGATTTTTCATGGAGTTATGGACTTTTTTCGACTTAGAAAATTCAATTTTTCTTCATTTTTCTTTGGTTTCCAGATGATAACTCAAGTTTGGATTGTTTAATTGGAAATTCTGTATTTTTAGGTGTCGTTCATATCAAAATACAGGTCAAGTTCGAATTTGAGTTTGATCCAATGATTTTTCCCAGAGTTATGGGCCTTTCGACTTTGAAAAACATTTTTTATAATTTTCTGTATGAGGGTACCTTCATGGTGTAATCAACTCCTCCTACAGTTTTGATCGTAGATATTTGAAACTTCAGAGAATTGTTACCCACATATTGGAGATGTGCAACATGTATATATGTGACGGAGAAATTATTTCTTTACGGAATTATTAACCCTTTCAACATTTTTTTTAATTTCTTTAACAAAGCAGCGTCGACTTGCCACGTTTTCGGGGGACACTGTGGTCGGCTGACATTTATGACCAAAAAAGTAAAAGCAATAAATAAATAACTAAATATTTTTTTAAAAATTCAAAATTATTTTGGCATGTTTTTTACCAACATGTCCATACATATTGAGCATTAATTTCATAAAACATGAACTCTTAACATATCTCTGTGTAATGTGTGAACATTGCCTATCATGTATACTTATCATGACATAGAATATTAAGTAGATGACAACATTGAAGAAAATGATAAGCTGATCGTCGTACAGTGAAAACTATAATCTGCGGCCACTTTTGAGAATGACCACCTGTCATATATATACCGGCCGTATTGGCGATTTACAGACTGATTTTATTATATAAATGACCTGTCGTGAGCGACCACCTGTCAAATGCGACCAACGAGTGGTATAAGTGGGCAAAAACAGAAAAATATACCCTTAATGGGCGGCCACTTTATTGTCCAAAAGTCAATATTTCGATAGTTTTTGAAAGAAACCATATTGCATTGTCATCAATATTCATGAGTTGATTCGCTGTGCTTTTGACTTAGAAGCCCCTGTTGTGAACCTCATTATAAAGAAACCTATGGCTTTGTTAATTAAATGCATGTGTCACTGAAAGTCTGGCGATAAACAATGAATGAGGTGGTGATTCAAATAGAATGTATGAATGGAAGCCACTTGCCATGGGTTAATTATGTTAAGAAAAGAAGATTTATATAAACAAAGAACTGTTGTGTTTGGGTTGTGTGTACTAATTGTAACTCCAGAACAATTGAAAGGCACTGGAGAAAATTTAGGATCACATGTTATAATGGAGAAGTGTCAATTTATAGACAACAATAACAATTGTGAATAGACAGGGGCATTAAAACATTATAGGTAATCCATATATCATATACTAGCAGCACAATGTAATTGTTATATCAGATTAAATGAGTGTATATGTGACCCGCCATATCAAATCCAGTCGTAAGGTGGGATTTTTTTACCCTGTGCCAATGCATTCTCTTATATATGCGAGTCGACCATATGTCGCCTCGCATATATAAGAGAATGCATTGGCCTAACAATTTTTTACAATTTTAATAATTTTTTCTTGCATTCTTTAACAATTTTATAATTTCACCCATACAGAGCCCCAGACAAACATGAGCAGAAGACACTCTTCTATATGCTTCTATATATGTGTGGGGCTCCCTGCAGGGTAATGGATGTTTTTTATTTTATGTCCTAAAAATTGTAAGAAACATTTATTTTTAAAAAATGATAAAAAAAATTTAGGCAAATGCATTCTCTTATATATGCGAGGCGACCTATGGTCGACTCGCATATATAAGAGAATGCATTGGCACAGGGGAAAAAAAATCCCGACTTACGACTGGATTTGATATGGCGGGTCAGATATAACAAAGTTCCCTCTACATTTTCGAACTATTACTAGACAAGGGAAGCTATCATAATCCATGCTTACGATGTGCACAAAAAAATAGAAATTAAAGTAAAGTCCTCCGACCCTCATTAATTCAGAAAAAGATTTGTCTGAAACTCAAATATTTATTTTTTTTGGCCTTAGTTGTTCAAGATGGATTATCTCTTCATATAACAATTTTTAAATAGTTTCATGGGTATAAAATAATAAATATGAATTGAAGACCCATATCCGGAACTGCTTCTATCAATTAATATTGATTTTATTTCAAATATTTTATGGGATACTTTATTGTTCTATTTTTATACGCCCGTTTGAAAAAACGGCTGTATTATAGTATTGGTCTGTCCTATTAGTGTTCTATGGACACGGACGGACGGCTTAAGTGGCTAGCAACATTAGCAACCTTATTTACAAATATACAATATTTGTCTTAATCACTCTTTATTTCTTAATGAACTCTCTAAATTGTGAATGAAGGGTTGAAAAAATACAATCTGCTGACTACTTCACATGCGCCAACCCCTTAAGTCACAGAATACATTGACACTTGATTTGCAGCCTCGCACGTAGCATTTCGTGAGAACCCCTTTTGAAGCCACGTAAAAACAAGTAGTCACATAGGTCACACCATTTTTTCTAGCCACTTAAGTTTGTAGACACATAAGGGGCAAAATGTGGGTCCGTCCGTCCGGGCGTCCGTTAACCTGGTTTCCGGATGATAACTTTAGTTAGAGTGAACCAAATTCAATAAAATTTGGTATGTGGGTTTATTAGCCGAAAAGTAAGTTCAAGTTCGAATTTGGGTTCCGCCCGCCAATTTTCACCGGAGTTATGCCCCTTATTTGACGTTTTTTGACTTAGAAAATCCTTGAAATTTGTTGTCCGGATGATAACTTTAGTATAGTTTATCGGAATGAATCAAAATTTGGTATATTACTTTCTCCCACCAAAACACAGGTCATTTTCGAACTTGGGTTCTGTCCGACCATTTTTGGCAGAGTTATGCCCCTTTTTCGACTCAGAAAATTCAGTTTTTCTTATGTTTTTTGGTTTCCGGATGATAACTCGATTTTGGAATGTCCGAATTTCGTTTTAATCCGATAATTTTTGCGAGAGTTATGGCCCCTTTTTTGACGTAATTTGACTTAGAAAATCCCTGAAATTTGTTGTCCGGATGATAACTTTACTAGAGCTTATCGGATTCAATGATAAGTTGGTATATTACTTTCTCCCACCAAAACACAGGTCAAGTTCAAATTTGAGTTCCGTCCGCCAATTTTTACCAGAGTTATGCCCCTTTTTTACCAGTTTCCGCCGACCCAAGAGAGGGTGTATTTTGCACTCCCAGCGTAGCTCTTGTTAGAACAGACCATTCAGGTAATACCATATAGTGATAGAGATCATTAGGGTCTATTTACCTTGGCCTTGTAAGCCACTTCTCATTCTAAATGTGGTATATTGTACCCTAAAATCTAATTAAAATGTACCCTAAAATCTAATTAAAATACAATACCTTGATGTAGCTTTTGATTTAATGGAGTCACCTGCTTTGAATACATATTACCATCTTCCACATTGAACAAGCTGGAATTACATCATGTTGACATTGTTGGTCAATAGCGACAATGTAAATTACGTCAACTATCTGTTTGTGTTGATGTCAAAATAAATTACGGGTTTTCATCAGGCTTATTAAATCACAATTTAATATGGTAACTGTAGTACAAATTAAGCCCATGGTCTTACTTGGTACTGAGTGTGGAACAAATACAGAACAAAACATGTTTCAGAATCTCACATCATTTAACTAATCTGTTGCGAATGGCGAATAGTCAAATATATCCTTAACCCATCTGCAACTCATTTGATAAAAAATTATTGATTTTAACCCTTTTGTGACAGGAGCTCCACTGGTGCAGCATTAAATATCATGTGCCAGTGCATTGTCTTATATATGCAAGTCTCCCATAGAGAACCTCGCATATGTAAGAGAATGCACTGGCTTACAAGGTCAATGTAAATATGGTTAGGCCAATGTATTCTCTTATATATGCTTGGCTCCCTACGGGAGACTCGCATATATAAGAGAATACATTGGCACATCGTTTTCGCAAAATTTCAGGAAGCTCCAGTCATAGAAGGGTTAAGATGCACATTGTATTCTGCCGATCTCTTCAGCTGTGTCAATCATCTCAGTTTTCTTTTTAGAAATGAGCTGGCAGATGTTGGAGGAAGCTGGGTGAAACGAGTGGAGTTGAACTTTCACCTCCAGCACCTGTATTGCTGTTCTGATACGGATCTCTATGTTTATGACTTGCAAGGAAATTTGGTGCAGAAATACCTCAAGTAAGTGTTCAGGGCTTAATTTTCCACGTGAATCACTAAATTGACTCACGTAAAGAATCGATTGACAAACACTGGCGAGAATAAAAATTGAATCGCGCAATTGGCAGCATCTGATTTGCATAGAAAACTCTTTTTTCATGGAAAAATATTACCAGTAATATGGCTGATAAATGATAGATGTCAGTTGAAGGAAGTCTTGTTAATTGCGAAAACAAAAATATTGCCAGAAACAGAAGTGCATATGGGAATTCATGCATTACCCCCTGCTGTACCCACCCCCTCGGTGCTGCGACCCTTGTCATCTGACTTTGGAACCTCATGCTGATATTTTTATTCTTAACTATCAAAAGATCCGAATCGATTTTGATTCTACTCATTTCCAATGGATTTTAAGCCCTGGTGTTTTTAGACCTTGCCTTTACAGCACACGTGTTAACCCATTTTATACTAAATACAAATTGACAAGTAGCTCCCTCAGGAAATGTTCATACAATAAGTCAAAAAATTACCATATTATCTTAACATTTCCGCCCAAAAATAGGACTCCTTCTGCACTTGTATTATCTGTCATCTGCTTATTTTGTCTGAAAATCCCTCTGATGAATAATAGACCATTCCAATGTATACTTTTATAACTCAGTGGGAGAATCCATTTAGAATAGAAAGGATTAATATGAAAATAGGTCATGGTTCTTTCGGGGCCTTGAATCTGAGAAATGACAATTTAACCCTTTCTATACTAAATTAGAATATAACATTTATAAACATTTTCAGACTACTCTGAGTATAAGGATATTACAATTTGCTTAAGCAGTTGTTTTTACTAATTAAGTTGTCTCTGAAAATAATTGTCAGTCAAACTTGCAACAAACAAATTAAATTATATTCAGAGATCCAATATGTGAATTATCAGGGTACAATATTCAGAAATTCAATATGTGGATTATCAGGGTACAATATTCAGAGATCCAATATGTGGATATCAGGGTTCACGCGGTTGGTGGCCAAATTGGCCATTATTTTTGGGTAAATGACCAAAGAAATTTTCATGTGGCCAAACATTTTGGTCAAAAAGTTTAAATGCTATGGTCATCAATCACCTCTCTAATAATCAGGTAATCAGCAGTTAGTCGCATGTGTACTTTATATATGATTAACAGTTTATCAGAAGCGACGCATGCTTACTTGTCAAAACAATGAGGATTAGCTGCAAGAACGGTGTACTATCTTAATCAAGTGACAATACTTTACTCCTTCGTGGTTTCAAAGTAAGACAATGCTCATTTATATTGATATATTTACATACACCTGATATCTCTTCCGATTTCCCCATAGCGTTACGGTAGACAAGCCCCCTTATTCAATGCGTTCATAAACCTATGAACGTAACGTGACGTCACTTCCAATGTCGTTCATAGGTTTATGAACACATTGGTCCCGGAAATCACCGGGGATTGTCGGACGTTACCGACTGCTTGAGTATCTAGTCAGCCAATACGCCAATGATTTGATAGCAAACAATATGTAATCGAGGTTCACGATTGGATGGCTAGTGGCATCTAATCGCGAGCACGGGTGGCACGAGATGTTCGATTGACTATCAGAATGTTGGTTATCATATAATCCCATATCCGATAATATGTCAAATATAGCGAATTATCGAAATATGAAATACAACGAAAATGCGAAATATGAAAATACAGCGAAATAGCACTGAAAATCGAAATAGGGCGAAATATAGAGCGAAATATAGAAATAGGAAATTATTTTTATAAACGAAATAACGGAGATATTTGAAAAAGTGTTTTTGACGAAATAACGGACAATATGTGTTTTAAAGAGCGTAAGTATATAAATATAAATAATAAACGGCGGATTCAACGTGGTCATTGGTTTTGACCGCGATAAAAAATCAGCAAACTCCGCATGAACCCCTTCGGGGTTCATGTAGTTTGCTGAATTTTTCTCGCGGTCAAAATCCCATGACCACATTGAAACCGCCGTTCATTTCTTATATACATTGCATGCTGAACATATTTCAGTTTTTTGGTTCCCAACAGTGCATATTTCCATTATCATGTTTGTACAGCTCGAAAATAATCAATTATTTTTGTCCATGCATGTTTCTTGATATTTTTGTGCATGTTTTTTATATTTTTGTGCATGTTTTTTTATATTTTTGTTTTAGTTTCCGTTTTCTCGATCTTTTATTTTGGTTTTTCAATTTGGCCAAAGTTTCTGAAAAATGGCACCAAAAAGTCAGAAATGGCCAAAAATTGGCCAACATAATTTTCCAGTCAGTGTGAACCCTGGTGGAGATGCACTGAAAACTAGTTAATTAGTTCAGACTCGTTCATGCTGTGCTGATAGTCTGGTAGATGGCAGAAAACTAGACTAAACGTTTGGCCAGAATCCAGGGCAGTGGAGAAAATGCATGGTCATGGTGCTTAGTGTGTTCAGTTTAAATGAGTACATATCATTATGACTGGATACTGCTAGTGGGCCTGTACTCATTGAAATTTAATGATGAACTTATTTCATTCATACATCCACCCACCTCTTTCAGAAAGCAGGAGATACAGGTTCATCATCTATCAATGCTAGTTAGGCCTTCAAAATTATTTGTATGTTTTTGAGGCATTGATCACACACACATGATGTAACTCATTCAGCTAACTGGGAAGGCAGGCGCCTGAGAAACAGGATATATAGTTTGTTTGGCCTTATTAACACTTAAAATTATGTTGTCTGCTGCATGTCATTTGTAAATTTATTTGTTAATGAGTGTATTAAGGTCTTTGAGCTAAAATGTTAGTGTCCCTGGGATCTAATGGCTTTCCAGTTTGAGAACTTGAGAGTTATCAGTAACTCTTTGTCCAGTCTAGTGCAAAAGGTTTAAGGAACAACTTAATTGTGCCTCTTATGTACTAGATCATGCCATGAATCTCTGCTCTGGCTTACCCTAAAGCATGCAATTTCTAGCTGGGACCTTCACCTCCTGTGAAATAGATTGTTAAGGAACAGGTATTAATGCAGAAATATATGACCTGCATTGTTTTTATACGTCTGTTTGAAAAAACGGTCGTATTATGTAAATGAGTTGTCTGTCCGTCCGCCGTCCGTCCTCTTTTGGTTTCCGGATGATAACTTTAGATTGAATCGAGTGAACTGAACCAAATTTGGTATATTAGTTTACCACCCCAAAATACAGATCAAGTTCGAATATGGGTTTCGTCTGCATGATTTTGACTGAGTATGCCCCTTTTTCGACTTAGATTTTACCTGATATGCGTTTTTTTTTATTATTTCATCTTAAGTCAAAGGTTTCAAACAAATGAATTAAACCTTGCCCCACTCTACTCCAGAAATGGGCGTATTATGCCATGCCCCAACGGCATGCTCTTGTTTTCAATGTTATAAACTTCCCTGTCAGAACATAAAAACGTCCCCAGGTTTTGACTGGTGGAGTATGATCTCTGCAGGTGTAGGTAGAGTACAGTAATGCCCTAAGTAATCGACTCCTTAACCACAGCAGAATTATGGGTAACTTTTCAGGATTTAGTTGGAAATATGGCTTGTTGCCATTCATCGGAAAGCTCTCCCCGAGCACTGTATATATTCATGACATGATCCCCTTATGCACCTCAAGCAGTCTTAAGAAGTGAGAATCTATTTAATTTACAAATTTCTAGTAAAAAGATACCTTTGTGTTTCGCTTTCTTTCCTCAGGGACACCTGGATTTTTAGCGTTTTAGCTCAACATGATGAAGTCAAGTTTGAGTTATTTACATGAGTTAGAGTCCCTTGTCTATATGTGCATCTGTATGAGTGTGCGTCCATCAACATTTTCCTTTGGCACACCTTACGGACCACATCCCTCATATGATCATCACCAAATTTTATATGGATCTTCGGGCTGACCTCTAGATGGGAGCCATACATTTTGTCCGAAATTCAATTTGAATCTATCGACACACCTGAATTTTGCATTGTTTCAGTTGGCAAAGTACCTGGGTACTCACTGATTATTTTGAATCACTGAAATAAGTACACAAATGTCTTTGACATGATAGCTTGAACCAATATCAGTTGGTTCTGCTATTGGCATTTAAAATTTGTTTCTAATTGGCATAGCCACCAAACTTGACCCTTAATCTCTGGTGTAACTCTTATTTAACTTTTAGGGCTCACAAGATGACGATCACTGGTATATGCTACTCCGTAATCTGTCGGTTATTGATGACATCATCTGTTGACACTGAGAGTGAGTATTGAATTAACCTTTAATTGTTTCTATGCCGCAGCTACGATATACAGTAATGCCCTAATTAATCGACTCCTTAACCACAACAGAATTATGGGTAAATTTTCAGGATTTAGTCGGAAATATGGCTTGTTGCCATTCATCGGATAGATCTCACTGAGAGCTTTCCGATGAATGGCAACAAGCCATATTTCCGACTCAATCCTGAAAAGTTACCCATAATTATGATGTGGTTAAGGAGTCGATTATTTAGGGCATTACTGTAGCCAGTAACTAATTACCGGTACTTTGAATTTGTGAATTATCTCAGGAAGATTAACTTGATAACTAGGGATGCCACGATTCCGATACATCGCATTTTAAAGTTCCTGATGCAATTCTTCATATTGGGAAGGTGCGATGCGTCAATGCAAAAACAATTCATGTATTCAGAGTTATCAATAGTCAGAAATCCAAACTTTTCCACTCAAAACTTCCCATCTGGGCATATTTGGGGACTGTATTAGCTATTATAGTATACATCAATTAACTGGCCATGCATTTTGGTCATTTTACTTAGGTTTTGTAATTTACATCAATGTATATGCTGAGGTGAACACTGATGAGAATATACATACTAAAAATGATTAAGTGGTTAATCTAGTTTTCACAGCTGTCAATTGCCAAAAATTTGCATCAAGATTGTGCATTGCATCATGATAGTAAAAATCACGAATCGCATCGTGAAGTTCTGATCGTTGCAGCCCTATTGATTACATAATCAAGGCACAAACAAATACTATTAAATATTTCAAATATCTTACAATTGATCACTATGGAATTCTTCATAGAAAAACAGTTGAACAATGAGCAGCTTCTCTCTGAATCATTTTGTTTTGGCACTAAGCAAATTGATTCAAGTCGATGAATTAATAAACATCCCATTGGGACCATATGTCAGACTTAGTTTTTTCAGTTTACTGAAAATGTATTGCTGGTGAGGGTAATTATTGTGCATATAAATCTTATCCAAAAAAAAAATATCTAACTTTGGGCATTATCAACTTTTCAGTCAAAGTCTGGAGTCTAACTGGAGGATTGGTTCACACATTTAGAGGTCACTCCAAACCGGTGACGAACCTCGTTATTCATCCGGAGACTTCCACTATATTCATCAGCAGTTCAACCGATGGAACAATACGGATGTGGTCGCTAGAGACGATGGAGACACTTTATCAGTGAGTTTTTTTTATAGAATATGGGGCTACTGCCATCAATTAAACTGTTTATGTCCTTGAGGGGGGATTTGAGTGTAAATTGAGTTTATTCAGCTCTTTGTGTATCAGTAAATTAGGGACAAGAAAACGTTCCGATTGAGAATGAAGTAATTTAGGTAATTTGATTTTTGTAAATTTAGCTAACTTCCATAAAACATATTTAAATCAATAAATGGGAGGTGAATCTAACAGCGGCTTCTATAAAGCTTCTATTTCACTTGACAATGCAATGTTTGCCCATGTAAAGAAATAGTCCCTGATAAATAAGGCTCTGACATATTTAATGGTTTAAATTTAATGAAATATTTGTTCAAACTAAATCAACAATTATCTCAAACATTGATTTAGCGTACATATCATACGGAATGTAAACAGATGACAATCCGGAAGTCAAAGGTCACGTTTGCCCAATAATAATACATTTGGTTATACACCTGTCACTATTTCTTGTTATACAATGACATTTGTATATCATTATTATAGAATGGGTTTAATGAATGCAATAAGGGTCAGATAATGTAATTAATATAATTAAATCATGAAAGTAGTACTAACCTAATAAACTATGTTGGCCTAATTAAGCTATGTTGACCTAATAAGCGTTTATTGAGTAGACTTTATGTAGGCAATAGAGATAGTGAGCGGTGGATAAAATGTAGTTCCCACAGGGCCCCAAAAGTCTGAAATAGCCTTGAATCTAGCAAATTTTACGAGTATTCAATGACTGGAAAGATCTTAAATTGTCAAAAGGGGCCTTAAATTGCCTTGATTCTACATGCACCACTCTTGGAATTTATAATGCAAATCTTGAAAAATCTTGATAATTTCCAAGAAATGGCCTTCCATGTTTTATTACATCCATTTTAAGACATGCTAAAACATCCAACAGTTTCCCTATCTCATTTATTGTTATTAGGTCAAATGTAGTGTCACCTACAGTAATGCCCTAAATAATCGACTCCTTAACCACAGCAGAATTATGGGTAACTTTTCAGGAAATATGGCTTGTTGCCATTCATCGGAAAGCTCTCCCTGATGAATGGCAACTAGCCATATTTTGAACTAAATCCTGAAAAGTTACCCATAATTCTTCTGTGGTTAAGGAGTCGATTATTTAGGGCATTACTGTATTTCGTTGGCTCTTGATTGTTTGGTTTAGCCTTTTTACAAAATCAACGAATAATAGAGCCCCCCCCCCCCCCCACAAACTAAAATGAGTTTACAGCACAGCAAGACTTTACTAGTGTCCTAAATAGTGAATAGTAGTGAACATTTTAGTCAGAATCTAGTCATGACTCATTATTTTGTAGACTTGGAGTTGCCACTGAACCTGTACAATGGATGGGTATAACAGACGACAAGACTCTCTACATTGGTACAAGAAGCTCTGTGTCGTTATGGTCACTCAACTTCTTCTATCAGTTCTGGAGCATCGCAAGGAACAGATTAACCCAATTATCGCTTGTTGGATGTGAAAACAAGACAACGAGGGTCATGGCAATAGGAGAAGACTGCAGGTTAGTGGTGCTGTAAGATCTCTACATTTTTCTGTATTAAGGGTCCTAAGGTCTTCACAGAGGGTAAATGCAGGGACTACCGTAGAGAATTCAAATTGGGAGAAGTCACTTCTCCCTACTAAATTATTAGGGAGAAATGAACTGTTATCAGGGAGAAGTCATAAATGCTGGAGTTCATTTAGCATGACATTGTGTGTAGTAAAGGATGAAGTTCAATTTAATCTCTAACACCACCTGTCTGTGATCCAATAAGTATAATGCAATAAAAGATCTCATTTATAATATCGTTATAATGAGTAATTACACCAAAGGAGTAAATATACCATTATAATCAGTAAATACTCTTCAAATATGCTGTTTTGTTTTATGGTTTATGCCAGCATGGCAAAGGGGATGTCAGACCTAATAACTTCAAACTGGGTACATAGCACCACACCGACCCCCTGGACTAGCAGGAAAATACTAGTATGAAGGATCGACTGGTAACCGAGAGTGACCCTTCGGCTATCTACAAGTCAACAAAGGATACAGGATAGTAAAATGGCCGATCATTCTGCCGTTATACATGTAATTTTTCATACGATATGTGTATAAAACAGGTGTATGCATAACATGATGGAAAAGGAATGTAGCTGTAAGACATAAAGATATGGGGATATTTTATGGTTCTGTTGCCCAATTTGTACAGGTATAGATTTCCTCGTCCACCATGATATAAAATTTGTGAGGCATGATCCAGGAAATGATTAGGTCAACGCTCTTCATTTAGCATGAAATTGTGTGTAGTAAAGGCTGAAGTTCAATTTACTCTCTAACACCACCTGTCTGTGATCCAATAAGTATTATGCAATACAAGAGCCCATTTATAATACCGTTATAATGAGTAATTACACCATTATAAACAGTATATAAGTACACTTCAAATATGCTGTTTTGAAATATGCATACTGATATATATATAAGAGAGATGTCACTTCTCCCTGGGACAAAAATAGGGGTAAGTGGCACAATATAGAGAGAAGATGTCTCCCAAATCTCCATCTTGGTGGGTAAATGTGCAAAAATTATAAAAGTCACCGCCAGCAAGAAGAACATGAAAAAATAGATAAACTTTGTTCTTATATTAATTATTGATAGCGTTCCAATAAAATAATTTCGCATGTTAAAACCATTGTTAAATAAACAAAATTGTTAAAGTGATTTGTCAACAAACATTAATATTGCTGATCTCTTGGTCATGCAGTTCTAATATTTTAGTCTAGAAATTAGTCTAGATATGATTTTGAGAATATTTCTCAATGCTGTGAGCTTTTCCATGTTTACTGTTAAGTTTTTATTACACTTTGGCATCTAGTTGAACCCTTATCAATAAGCTACTGTAAACTTTTGTGAATTTTCTTTCGGTCATTTGGTCCAACAATTGTGCTTTGGAAACCAATTGTGGTTTTATTGGTTCATTATCATATTAATTGTGTTGATTGGGGTAAAACTCAAAATATTGGTATCAGGTATAATGCTACTGGTAGTAATTAACAGTATCAGCATCCAAGATGAGCCACTGCTATGAGTACATATTTGTAATCATTTAGTGTATACACCACATGTTTATTTTGGTTAAAATATTTCTGTCAGTAGATATGTGACTTGTCTTTCTAGTTGTGGTTTACAAGATATCGAACCTTGTTAATTGTTGAAGTGTGACTGGAAATGGGTAAATTCTTTAATTATGTCCTACATAGTGATCATACTATACCATATCACATGAAACCCCTATTATATCATTAAAAACGCCATTACATATTTCCTTTTATTACACGATTCTACCCTTATTCCATTCAATAAACCAATTCTATAAATTGTGATATTAAACTTTCATTTAATAACAGGAAATAGTGCCAGGTGACTTTTGACTTCCAGTTTGTCGTCTGTTTACATTCCCTACGCTGCGTCTCAAAAATACTATGGCCTCCAATATTTTTCCAACAAACTATGATGAATGAAGAGTTTGAAAGTTATGTCATTAAATATACGCAACTAAATACGCTAAAGAGTCTTGATTTATCTGGGACTATTTTTTTTATGCACGCAAACAATGCATAGTTACGTGAAAATTATCTCATGCCTTATAGAAGCTGATGTTAGTTTCGCATCCCATTTGTTGATTTAACCCTTTAGCGAGTAGAATGACATATATGTCGTTTCAGGAAGTGTTATTTTATGTACATATAAATTCAATAAATCATCTGATTTATAAATGATTTGTATAGGAGTTATTTTGATTAATATAATGTCCCAAATATATAAGTGCAATCGATTATGATAACACACGTTAACAAAGAATGCACATAAATTAAAACGAATTATTGGACCTAATTTTTTGAAAACCACATGACACCATCACCAGACAATGCAAAATGATTGCTTTGTTCATAAAAGTTAAAGTCTTGTCCAACAAAAGTAGACGCACAAACAAAAAGGCAAATTGGGTTACTATATTGTCTGTCCCCAGCCAGAGCGCGCAATACTGTCGTACACAGTTGGGAAGCATCTCAGCCAACGACGTAAATGTATGCATTTTGCAACTTCTTTTAAGGATTTTGATTTGTTAAAAGGCATAAAGCTCTACAATATATCAAGGGTGGGTATGGTTGTGTAACTTGTGTTTGTAAGCAGTACTTTTCATCGATGTCATGCCTGGAAGTAACTGTTAACTGCGTATGCAGCACAATTCCGTTGCGGCGTCCTCTGCCTTTGATGTTGCCGCCGACGTTTGGCGGTCATCTTCAAAGAATTATGTGTCCGACATCGAAATGTTAATTATGTTTATTGTTTAACTGTGAATATTAATTTACTATTAGTGCTACTGTGCTAGATACACTTCCGAAGCGGTTGTCGGTTACGTATATAATATAAACTATTAATTTGTTTCATTATTTCTTGCAATTCTTTATTGAAAATGTCCAGGTTATACACGGCAGTAATTGTGACTGCATCCCCGTCCCTCCAGGGTCCCCCACAAAAGCTCAAATATCTTCCACTGTCTACCTATGTCCTCGTTAACTTCATTGTAAGTGCACACCTTTCGCCGCCACAATTTTACCGATTAATGTTATGCACGTGACCTGCCGAAATACGTAGTGGCGGCTTGGGAGTCGCGATCGAGATTAGCTTTACTTCGTGCAATTTTGCAGTTACTGTCACGTCGTGTATGCAGTTTGCTCTAACTTTGCCAGAAACAGCGGCAATATGGGCACTTGGCAGTACTTAATAGTAAGGGCCTGTTGAAAACTACATCGGGACGAATGAAACTATGAGGGCATGAGTATTCCTTGTTGCATACAAAATAAAACAGTGTAAAACACGGAGCATCGACAGTTTATAACTGTCTTCAAAATGGATGTAAAAAAGTCATCGTAATTTCGCATTTATCAATTGTTTACCTGGATGTCTACAGGGCGCATATATTACCGATTAATCGACTAACCATCGATTATAGCTGCCGATTAGTCGATTATGAAAACTCATAGTCGTGGCAACCCTACCCAACATAACGATCCTCCATATCATTATCTTATGGCTATAGTATTATAAAGTGGGTCTTTCAACAATCATTTGACTGTCTCGTTTTGTGACACACTCTTTCATTTATTGTCATCCCTATGATCATTAACCAGTCGGGAGCATGATATTAATATTAACTTTGTCTTACTTTTCCAGCATGCGGTTATTCTCTCGAATTAACCATAAGAACCTATCGACGGTATTACCACCACCAACGCTGTCTCCCTTACGTACAGTACTGAGTACATGCTACATTCGAGAATATAATGTTGTGTTCATTCTGCTCAATCCCAGAGAAATCTGGGTATACACAACCAGGTATGTAAATCTCATATGTATGTACAGTAATGCCCTAAGTAATCGACTCCTTAACCACAGCAGTGTGAGAGCTTTCCGATGAATGGCAACAAGCCATATTTCCGACTAAATCCTGAAAAGTTACCCATAATTCTGCTGTGGTTAAGGGGTCGATTATTTAGAGCATTACTGTACATGAAAGAGAACTCACTTCTCCCTGGGACACAAATAGGGAGAAATGGCAAATGTTAGTCACCCTGTCCAGAGTTATCTGCCTTATCGGTTAATTCTTCTTTTTTTTTTGGTGTCCGAGTAGTTATCTAAGCCATGGTTTATTGGATCTCAATGCATTTGATATGGAGGTTCACCATCAAGAGTGCTTTCAGATGAGAGTCCAATGACAGTTTGCATTTTCCGTTCTAGAGTTATCTTTCTTTGTTTATCTGGAGTTATTCAGTTTCTGTATGAACTATGCGCAATTGTGAATATTAACTGTTTAATCCTTTCATGATGGGTGCTGCACTGGTGCAGCATTAAAGATCCTGTGCCAATGCAATCTCTTATATACAGCTATGCTCTCATTAAGCGACATGCTTAGCGAGGTTATGGGCCGGTACTTACCGCGGTGATACCACCAAAATACCGCGGTAATCATTCTGTACCGTGGCGGAGGGCTGTTGACCCGCGGTACTGGTACGGTATTTTTACCGTTCGTTACCGCAGGTCACCGCGTTATTGGTGTTCGTTACCGCCGTACACCGCGTTATTTTTTTCGGAACCGCATTCAATTTACCGCTAACGGCCCTCCACCGCAGAGAGAGAACACGTCGGAAACAAGGCCTCACATCGTGGGTAAATGATTATGAATAACTTTTGTAACGATTTACGCATCCGATTCCTATATAGGTTTCCACTAATGCGGAATTGTTTGTTTTGTTTGTGTTTCCGAAATCTAAATTTCTTATAAAATGGGAGAAGTAATTCCTCCATTTATCTGAATTTGGTCGAAACCAGCGGGGACGGTGCATTAGTAATATTCGACCAGCGGGGACGGTGCATTAGTAATATTCGACCAGCGGGGACGGTGCATTAGTAATATTCGACCAGCGGGGACGGTGCATTAGTAATAGTCCGATTTTAGTCTTAGAGGCAAGGGCGACGTTCATTGCAGAAATATTCATATTCGTTCAAATCTATAGTTTGTTCAAATGCCAAACATAATCAGCACGTAAATAGTATATTGTCGTCAAGACGTACGATTGTACGCATGCGTGAAATAGTAAAGCAATTTACAAACATTTGCGCCTCAAGATTTCTTGTCGGTGGGAATAAAATGTATAACTAAGAAAGCGTGGCACATGTCATGTAGCAAAGTTGTTATCATCACCAATGTGCGCGACAAAAGACACACGCAAAACACCAAACATTGAAAGACACAACGTTGTCAAATCAGTCTTTTATTTTGTTACGTGAACATTCATTGAGCTCACGAGTGTGTGTCGGGCGGCATTGTTTGATGTGAAATTGCAACTTTTGTGGGTCGCAGTATAAATCATATCACATATTCCTATCTAATCGTGATTCGGAAGAAAAACATTCATGGTGTTGGGAAAGTTGATATCTAAATATGTTTGTTTGGTTATATACAGAGGTTAACATTGTAACATAATTATTTTATGTGATCAAATTCGGTGTGTTTAGTCCTTGTTAGTTTATTCCCGATATGGTAGCAATAAAGAGCGTTTGTCTCATTTTTGTGCGACAAATATTTATAAATAGCTATTACGTGCACAACATTTTAAAGATCGAATGAGCCTTGTCTACTTAAAGCCACGTGGCGGTTTGCTCCCAAAAATACACATATTATTCGCAATACCAAAATATATCGATAAATATCTGAACTACCTTCTACGAGCATTATGTAAGCGAAACGGACGCATTGAAGTAATGAAAATACAAGTGTCCAAAACACGAAACAGCCATTCGCGCGTCACGTGTGTAGTTTTACTGATAGCACCATCAACAAAACACAAATATTTATTTCACCCATTGAGGCCAGTTATAAAAAGACATGATGACATCTGAAGTGTCCTGTGTCCTATATTAACAGAGTCTATACCAGCTGGAGTATGACGTAATCAGTGACACGTGCTTTTGCACAGAATGTATTTGTTTTCCCTGGATATACGGCAATTCCACTTTGTGTCTTTTATTGCTAGGACAATAATTCCCTTTATACGAACAAATGTTGTTTGTGATTTGAAGTTAATGAATGTCAATAAAGTTAACAACTATATTTATTCTGGGAACTATTTAAATATTATCGTTATCATTCAATTTGGGGATCACGAACATCTGAACATTGATATAGACTATATATATGGGATTTACCGAGCTGTCTAAAATGGCCGAAATCATTTGTTCCCTTCCTGATAACCCACACTGCTCAAAAAATAGTGTCATTCACGGGGTTTTTGGGCAATAAAACAATACTAGAAGTGTTATTATAATATTCACATTTAATTTAAAAATTACTTTCTCAAAGTAACTTATACTTACCTGTACTTATTCTGGAAGCCGGGTATATTTCCCGATACTCGGCTTTCATCTATATCAATATTTTAATAATACACTTCACGGTACACAATCATGGACGGCGATCGTGAGACCGGCCATCCTATTTTGGAAGATTGACGGTCAGACATCGAATCCCGTCATTAACCTCGTTACAAAAACGCTACCGCGTAGTGGTAATGTCACCGCGTTTGTGCGGTGCATTACCGCGTGCCACCGCGGTACCAACATTTGTTACCGCTGGTAGTGCGGTGGTACCGCGAACGCCACGGTGGTACCATGGTACGCACGTGGTAGTGCAACCGCGATTCGGCGGTATGTCGCGGTATTGCACCGCGGTATTAACGCATGTACACCTCATTAAAAAAGGTCGCTTAATTTGAGCAGTGCTGTATGTGAATCTCCCATAGGGAGCCTCACATATATAAGAGAATGCACTGACTTACAAGGTCAAGGTAAATATTGTTGGCCAATGTACTCTCTTATATATGCGAGGCTCCCTATGGGAGATTCACATATATAAGATAATACATTGGCAGAGGGTTTTCGCAAAATTTCAGGAAGCTCCAGTTATGGAAGGGTTAATTCTGGACAAAATATATCGTCCATAAGCAAATGGCAATGATTCTGCCATCTGGCAATAAATTTCAGCAATCGGTTATCAGATTGGTATTTAGTTATACATCTTCACAGATATCTCAACCATAGGTAATTATTGCACGGATTTACCCTACTCCCATTTCATTCAATTTAACTTATTAAAGGTACTCAATCTGATCAGACGCTCCTAAATTACTAGTTCTTTAGCTTCGGGGGTAAAAAATATTCGATTCGAGTCGAGGAATCCACCCATCCAATCTCAGAGTGATTAGATATCGATGTTTGAACTTTGCGGTTTCTATTGTTTGTGGCCCACAAACTGATTGAAGCACGAGGGTCAAACGGACGATCTTGCAGATAAAGATGAATAACTCTAAAATCATGTGGTAATAATAACCACTTGATTTTAGAGTTATCCATCTTTATCTGCAAGACCGTTCATTTGACCTCGTGGTTCTAGTAATCAAACAATTGAAATCACATACTTCAGAAATCTATATCTGATCAATCTGAGCTTTGACGGGTGGGTTCCTAGACTCGAATCAAATATTTTTTACCCCCAAAGCCAAAGAAATAGTAATTTAGGAGCGTCTGATCGGATTGAGTACCTTTAAAGTGATGTTAAACAGTCCTATAGGTTGATCAAATAGAAATTGAGAATAATTTTGCTCAAAGTAGTTATTTTTTAAGAATATTAATCAAAATTGACAGCACACACCATCATTCTTATAAAATAATTAAATGCAATGACTCTAGAAGGCGAAATCATTTGTGTTAGTTATTGTCGATAGTTGCAGATAGAGACGTAAATATTTATAATTGAGAGTAGTTCAGACAATGTTTTCTATGGAGTGGTATTGTCGATTTCTTTGAAATTTTCACAATATTAGAAGAATGTTGGCATAGCACCTGAGTACTAACTTATCAATTTCATGCATCCGAACAAGTCCATAGTATGTCTATAAAGTGATGTGAAACACTCCAGTTGGGTGATCAAATAGAAATGGAGAATAATCATGCTCAAAGTAGTTATTTTTACGAATATTAATCCAAATTTCCGTCATTCTTTTATATTAATAAAATGCAATGACTCTGGATAGCCTTGGTTTATCGCAGATTGTTGCGTCCCGAATCAAGATGTAAATATTTACAATTATGCTAGTTCAGATGATGATATCTATGGTGTATGGTCAATTTCTTTGAGATGTTAGTAGAATGCTACATACCCACAGTTGGCATAGTGCCCGAGTACTGAGCTATCTGTTTCACAGACCCGAACAATTCCATAATTTGTCTTTAAGTTTGTGCAATCTGTATCCCCCAAAAAACTATTTGGTATATATACTTTGTCAACCACCATGGTGGAAGAGATAACCACATGAAACTTTTTTCTCCATTCATATGTTACAGAGTTATTTCCCTTTGAGTGATAATGCATTTGTACC
Source organism: Siphonodentalium dalli (assembly GCA_032622095.1). Lineage (NCBI taxonomy): Eukaryota > Metazoa > Mollusca > Scaphopoda > Gadilida > Siphonodentaliidae > Siphonodentalium > Siphonodentalium dalli. The sequence continues at coordinate 72,680,960 of CP136061.1, forward strand.
AACTTTGGATCTCTGTATTTCAGTCATCGTCGGTCATGTTAGAATTATCGTTACTATGCTCATGAGGCTGCACAAAGGAAATGATACCCAGGTTGTATCCATGCATTTCTTCTGAAGTTATGGCCCTTAGAATGTAAAATACATCCTTCCCTGTATCTCCATCAGTAAAGAACGGATGTATGATCTTTACTTCAGTCATGAATAAGAACAAGATGAAGGTCATACACAAAATCTTTCGAATTAAACCACCTCAAATAGTTAACCCTTCCACCACTGGAGCTTCCTGAAATTTTGCGAAAACCCTGTGCCATGGGGAGCCTCGCATATGTAAGATAATACATTGGCCTAACAATATTTACCTTGACCTAAGCCAGTGCATTCTCTTATATGTGCTGCGACACTCGCATATACAAGAGAATGCACTAGCACAAGATCTTTAATGTTGCACCAGCGCAGCTCCCCGTCATGAAAGGATTGATAAACCTCAGCGAAAAAAGCCACCTTTGCAGGGGATACAGTAATGCCCTAAGTAATCAACCCCTTAAACAGAAGCAGAATTATGGGTAACTTTTCAGGATTTAGTCGGAAATATGGCTTGTTGCCATTCATCGGAATGTACTCTATGCACTTTTTACTTTTGAATTGCAGAACAGACCCTGCATGCAGAATAGCAGTGTGGAAGGTATCTCAATTACAGTTACCATACCTGAGCAGCGGAAACAGCTCCGAGTTAAAACCATCTTCAACGTGAGTTTGCTGATTAAGACAATGATGAGATGAAATTGTTGAATTAAACATGTTACCTGTTTTTATTTATGTTTATCTTTTTCGTTTGACAACTGAACTTATCTTTATTAATTCAACAATTTTAAGTTTTGACTTTGCCCATATATGACAATTTTTGACATGAAGCTATAGTCAAATGAGAGAAATCACTTACTTCAATTAGAAAAAAAGGGCCCAATTTTTTCTGCCCTGATCTAACTTTTGTCAAGAAGGAGGTATGAATTCTGTTGGCCTGTCGGATACAGGTTGATTTCAAATATGGGTTCTGCCTGCCAATTTTCAACAGAGTTGTGGCCCATTGTTGGAATTACCACAGGCATATTTTGCCACACCCTAGCAATGCTCTTGTTATTTCTAGTTCCCAACAGAATATGTCGATGCATAGAGCGACTGAGAAGGGAACCAGCTCAGATCTTATCTCAAATTGTAGTTGTTTGTGTGGCCTGACGTCGTCGGTGTGCATGTGGACAGAGGAGGGGCTGTGCTCCCCACTACAACACACCTTCCTTCTGTTAGGATTAGAGGTGAGTATAGTCCTGTTGGTATAGGGTTCCCACAGGGCCTCAACCCTTTCAAGGCTTTCATTACTAAATTGATGAGAAGTGAGTAGTTGGGCATTCACGCCCGGAATGGTCAAAAAGGTTGAGTGATCTTCTCCTTCACCCCATGATTTGTTATACCCCCCGCAACAAAGTTGTGAGGGGGTATACTGGAATCAGCTGTTCCGTCTATCTGTTGTCCGTCCGTCGTCCTTTGTCCATGGACACAAATTTGTTCGTAGTTTTTCTGAGTCATTTTTTTATCATTTTCTGTGAAACTTGGCACAGGCATCAACCACCATGGTAACCTGTGCACCTGCGATTAAGATGTCTGTCCGACTTTTTTTGCTGGAGTTATCCCCCTTTTTTACAACATGTATAATTTTGTCCAAGCTTTTAATCCTACATATTTAGGTCAATTTTTTAAAACTTGTCACAGATATTTAGTACCATGGGAACCTGTGCACCTTCGATTATGATGTCTGTCCAACCTTTTTTTTTGTGGAGGTGCCCTTTTTCGACTTGGGACATGTATAATTTTGTCTGAGCTTTTATTCCTATATTTTTCAGTCAATAGGTTTAGGATTAGGGTTAGGGGTTAGGGTTCAATTGTGCACCTGCAATGGGACTCTGTTATTTTATTATTTTACCTAAATGTTTACTGACATGTGAAATATCTTAGTGTTTTAAAAACATCCCATCGAGACAGTCACACCTCTAGTTGAATTATGTTTAGTGTTTTTTTATCACCATAACTTGCCTGATGTGGTGGTAAAGGGTCCCAGCCCACAAGCTTTAATATGGGGTAGAAGAGTCCCCTGATAATCCACTGGCTAGATGCCACTAGAAGCATGAGTGCAGAGGTGAGCTGCAGTATTTGCACTAAATTGATTCTACCATTCAGTTATAAAAGTATACATTGGAATCGTCTTTTCTTCATCTTGAGAGATGTTCAGAAAATATAAGGAGACGAACAGTTAATAGAAGTGCAGAAGGATCCCTATTTATTAGTGGGAAATGTTTAGATAACAAACTCAACAAAAACTATTGAACTTCATTATTAGCTGAACATTTCCTAAGGAAACTAATTATCAATGAGTATTTAGTAAAGAAAGGGTTGAATCACATATATAAGAGAATGCACTAGCACAAGAGAGAGCTTTCTGATGAATGGCAACAAGCCATATTTCCGACTAAATCCTGAAAAGTTACCCATAATTCTGCTGTGGTTAAGGAGTCGATTACTTAGGGCATTGCTGTACTTCCCTTAAGAAATGTTCAGATAGGCTGTTTTTAATTTTATTTATCCCATGACTATTATTGATATTATTTGGATACCAGAACTCCCATCTTCTATATAACTAGGGGATTGCCGATCAAATCTGATGGATTTCCTCTATGGCATCACTATCGATAGGGGCATTTGTGTCTACCAAATCCACGTGGTGTAACTCTAAATTTATCGTAATACACTGCGCTATGATTACAGATAACACATTTCTTCTATGACCCTTAGAAAGCGTGTTGTATCTCATGCTCTCTTTTTCCGATTGGCCTGCAATTTTGAGAGTTGTATTCTAAAATGTGCAACCGGACATGGTAAACATTTTGTCACAATTCGACATGAGGGTCATATACTCCCAAACACTTGGCTTTTATATAGATCGATTATCAAGTTAACATATTCGCAGCAAGGAAAGAAAAAACATCTTTCTCAATGATATCGAATTAAAATGTTTGTAGACCAACAACATTGATCAACATTAACTCTTTTGATTACAGGATGGCAGAATCTTATTTATGGATCCTGTTATAAAAGCAGAGAAGTATCTTGAATTCAAGGCTTCTAAAGATAAGGTATGTTATCTTATAATCAGCTTCCTTTTACTCCACCAGTTTAGAAAGGACTACAGTAATGCTCTAAGTAATCGACTTCTTAACCACAGCAGAATTATGGGTAACTTTTCAGGATTTAGTCGGAAATATGGCTTGTTGCCATTCTTTGGAAAGCTCTCCCCGAGAGCTTTCCGATGAATGGCAACAAGCTATATTTCCGACTAAATCCTGAAAAGTTACCCATAATTCTGCTGTGGTTAAGAAGTCGATTACTTAGAGCATTACTGTAGGTGATTTCCGTTTCTGTATCTTAGATAGGAAGACTGATATATGTGCTGCAGAGAGAATAGACTGGTTTGTTACAAACAGCTTCTATTTAATCTGAACAATTGGCTTTAATTTTGTCTATTCTCTTTACAATATTGGACATATTGATATATCATTTCCAATCAGCTGAGCTATTTCCATTGGCAATGGCGAAAAGACTTGAAAAGTCAGTTGCATTCTATGAAAACTAATGTTTTGATTCAGCGTGTATGCAAAGGATATATTTTGACAACCAATTTGTGATTCAAAACCAATTTAAGATTCAAAATGACGCATAACAATGTACACTTTGTCATGTGCTATTTTATGCACAAAACGACATAGTTACCATACCAATGTCCTTTCATCTGATATTATGTTTAAAGAACATTTAAAATAATTTGTTTATCACCACCCTGTCGGTTACCCAGATTGTTAGAAAACTTAGCTTGAAGATCATTGTGTTATTATTTGATGTCTATATTAGGGCCCTGCGAACCTTATAATTTAGGTCGAACCGAACCTTGAAACCGAATCATCGTCTTGGTTTCGAATCGAACCGAATCTCGAACCTCGAACCCAATTACCGACCGTGTCATTGAAGAGAGTCCAAGCGACGTACTCATAATACTAGTAGCCAGTTAGAACGTATGTGAATCATTATAATAGTACAATCAACGTGTTATATACAAATTTATCGTATACGATATAAGATAATTATACATGTTGAAGAATTATTTTATATTGGAGATGAATGACAATCCGATAAAACGTTGATTTTATGTTCCGTTTATGTCCATACATTATATTACATAACCCCGATTAAAACAAATATCCGATTATCATTCTCCGTATATACCCACGTCCGCTCACTGAGCATTACTCATGAAAAATCATAACTTATGACTTATTCTAACAGTAAGTGAGACAGATGTCTGATTGAATCATCGGTCAAGCTTCCAGTAGTACATATGTACAATGTAAACAACGCGATAAACGACGCATTGAACTCCTAACACACTGACAGCATGAACGCGCCACGTGGCATAACTCGGAAACTATTAACAGACTCGTCAATCTGTAACTGCGACAACACATGACAAAGATCAAAGCGTGCCGACGTCGCGTTGTAGCAATTAAGTGTCACAAGACAAAGCACATCGGGTTACATAATCATGTCAATCATTTATGCTGATAAACAATGGCCACACCTTCTCCTCACTGTGATTGGTTGACTCCAATTGTTGACACAGAAGGCTGCCGGAAATACCTATTCACTTTCAGCCAGTTTACGGAATTCAAAAAAGCTTGTTCGATCTTTATTCATCAATAATCATAACTTATTGTCTCGTTTGTTAGGTATAATTATGTCTATTAGTAAAGTTATATGGAGAATAAAACAAACTTTGACGAGGTAGAACTTTGACTGAGATAGAAATGTTATAGTTTTACTAATTAATTATCACGAATTTGACATGTCCGACTGGACCGTTTAGCGGGAGTGGAATAAAGTTATGCCAAAAGACCCGTTCAATGAAATATCACCCAGTTACCCCGCCCGAGTAATGATCAAAGTAATTATGTCCAATGTAAACATAAAATCATAGTATCACACAGTTGTATGTAAACCAATTAATATACGGTATATAATCAATAAACAATTCCCAGTACGCAAAATTTGCCCATTTTGCGGGACTAAAGAAAAGGTTCGATATAAACGAATCCCGTCTAAGGTTTCGAACCGGACCGAATCTTCACAGCGGTTTCGAACCGAACCGAACCTCGAACGGTTCGCAGGGCCCTAGTCTATATTCTAATTTTATAGGTTAGAGAAATACGTCATGACAGCGTCAACAGCTGTCTCATTACATTTAGTGATATGAAGGAAGTGTGTGTATATGATATCTGGAGTCTGCCGAAATTGGAACTGCAGCATGAAGTGTTCTGTGCGCCCAACGTCTCATTCTACGCAAGACTTGTGAGTATTCTGTTTATTATCATTTATTAACCCTTCCATGAATGGAGCTTCCTGAATTATTGCGAAAACCCTATATAATGCATTCTGTTATATATGCGAGTCTCTCATAGGGAGCCTCGCATATATATAAGAGAATACATTAGCCTAATAATATTTACCTTGACCTTGTAAGCCAGTCCATTCTCTTATATATGTGAGACTAGCATATATAAGATAATTAATACACTGGCACAGGATCTTTAATGCTGCACCAGCGCAACTCCCGTCATCAAATGGTCAAGTGCCTGTTCCTTAAATACACACTATGTTGTATTCATCACGCAATTCCACACATGTGGTTCCCACATATGTCTGGAATGACGATCAACATCACACAACATAAATGATGTTTGCCTAACCGGAACTATAAAATAATAGATTCATCAGACATGAAAACAAGCCATATCTGTCTCTGAATAAACCTTGTAAGTTTTTTTTTAATTAATGGATTCTAGGATGGGTGTGTGTGTAATAAACACAGAATGACACATGTGTTAATGAGTTTGTCGGTGTGCATCGCGGACGGTTGGAACTCGACGCTGCTCTTCTCTTTCTATCACTCCACGCTAGCACTTGTGCCATATCAACAAACTCATTATCACACTTGCTTCGTTCTGTGAAAAAGGCAGGGAAGGAGGGTGTCTCAGTTGAAAACTTTGTGCCTGAATCAACATTCTTTGGTAATTTCAGACATAAAATAGGTTGAGATTGCTCTGACAGTTAAATTTTGCAACCAAATATCTGTCAAATATGTTGTTAAAATTTTCTTACTTTTGGTCAAATTTTAGACTGAAATTGCTGGCAGTCAGAAAATTTCCAACCATATACATAGTTGATATTTTCTGACAGTTGGAAAGTTTGATATAGTAGTTGGCAAAACCCAGGGAGGAGGGGGTGCAAATAAAGGTTTTCAGAGTTTGGAATTTGTTTATGTCTCAAGGTTTAGGTGCAAATGAGAATTCAAAGTTGACCCACACCCACTAATCATGTCCCTGGCTGAATAGTATACTGACATAAGAGTTCATATTATATGCTAATTTGACAAACAAAGTTCACAATTCCACAACAGGGAAAATAAGTAGCTTGAATTGAGACAGTGAATTATCTTTCAGGGTGGCCTATTCGTTACTGGGTATGAAAATGGCTGCATCAACTTTAACCCTCTGGAACCTGCTGATGATCCTGGACCAGCAAAGGCCAAAGGTCAGTAGAATTTATATATGCCATCTATTTTGGTAGTGGCAACTTTCCCTGTGATAAAGATTTTTCATCAATATTCCAGGGATAATACTCATACAATTTCTCTGTTAGTATGGTCGTTGAAGCTGAATCTGGGGATCAACCCGGAAGAAATTGGATACAAGCTGATTTTGGTGTCATTCGACGCGGAAAAGCTTCAGGAACAACATATCCAAAATCCGCTTATGGGAAAATTCAGGATCCAAGATGGCATAAAAGATGGCTGCCAAATGAATAATTTTCCAGTCAACGCCCATTGACACGCAAACCCTCAGTGAATATGGAAGAAATCTCACCAAAACGGATTCCACATTGACAGTAGAATATGATAGAACATATATAGAGATGATTTGGGACAGACTTCTGTCAATATAACTGCCGATTTCGAGAAAATTATAATTTCCAAGTGTATATTTTTGCTAAGACAACAGTCAATTATATTGGCATACCATATTTATCTGAGATATTTGCTCCTTTTTGGTATCACTCGAACCGGTAAAGCCCCAGGAACAACATATCCAAATTCAGCGAAATCCGCACATGGACAAATATTTTCAGAGCACTTTGAATTACATGTGCAACCCAGTTTTGCCTCTCAAATTCTTGTTTTCATCAATTTAAGTAACCGGTTATCAATCTATGTGCTTGATTTGTCCATAATCTACTAGAACTGCGATTTGTAAGTGCATAGTAGCGAATAATACGGTAAACAAGTTTATGGGTACCACTGATATCTATATAAGCTGGCTATCAATATCGGTTGGTTCTACAATAAAGAGCGTTTGATACAGAATAAGTTATATGCTGCAAGCTTCCAGAAAAATCGCTCTGTAATACAATAAAGATCGTTCGGTACAAAACACGTGCTATATGCTTGTTCTCGCAAATGCGCATTATAGGTCTTGCCTATTGGCTGCCTTTTTCGCATATAGCTTCATTGCTTGTATTATCTCATTTCGGGTTTTGTATGTCCAAGTAGTCATATTTGGTTTGCACTGAATTGAAGGCTTACAACTTTTCTCTTGTTGAAACCTAACACAGGAGACCTGTTACTATACATATCCTATATTTCTGTAATTTAATGTATTGTCAATCCATATACCAGTTGGTCTTGTATTGGTCTTGTATAGTCATGGCAGTATTTTGTGAGCCACAAGAAGTTACATAATTTCGGGATGACATGTGTTTTATGCCCATCTTGTTTTGATGACAAACCTCCCATCACCGTGTCTGAGAAAGGCACTGTGGCATTGATCAACTCCTGTGATAAATGTGGGCGGCACGACTTGAGAGATTATTTGAATGAGCGCTATCAGATGAAACCAGTCGGTAAAGTTCTTGTCCATTCGGATTGCCGTAGAGAGTTCACAGACCCAAAAAGGCGACAACCACAAACAACTGAGATATGGTGTGTTGCCATTTGATTTCAAGACAGACTGTATTTTCTGTGGTACGCCTGCCACTATAGAGCCTCGACATCCAGACAAATTAGGGGTGAGGCAAGTAACAACCCTCCCAATGCGGGATGTGTATGGCCCTAACGCAGTTACACATATTATTTCTGGGAAGGCAATATCAAGGGCAATGTGTGGCATTTCTTAACTGATGCTGCTCTTATAAATAAGCTGATATCTAGTGTTGAAACGATTAGTGAATTTCAGAGTCGACTAGTCGAGACCCAAAAGTCGCGTTGCGTTGACTAGTCGGTACCCGATATCAAAACTTTCAAACATAACATGGTACGGAAAATTCATCACTGATGACTGATGCAATGACGGTCTATTGCGTAGCGCATTTCCCTGCATAAACACCAATTTATTTGGGAAATAATACTGTAAACATCTTTATATTTATCCAACACACTGAATGTAATTATATAATTAGACATGTGGTGGATAATGATTAGAAACTCGATCTGAGTCGATCATTTATACAGGTTTTAAATTTAATATCTGCGTTCGAGATTTCGTTTAGTCACGTGATCACCAATAAACCGGTGCCGAGCGGTGTCACTATAAAATGTTAATGTTCCGACTAAATACGCCCTATAGAATAGGCTATGTTGTAGAATACGATAGCCAGTTCTTAATGTCAGTATCATTTATACACGGTAGCAACAATGACGTCGCCTAAAGCGACCTTCAATTGATCAATTGAAATATACACAGTGTCTAGATCAAAGCGGTCTCTGACAAACGATAAAGCCGCGTCAATCATTGCCATCATGTCGCAGTGATGTCTTTGACCTCAAACGACGAGTGAGATATTGTGTTGTCAATTTCATTCTTTCAAGTAATAGTCGGGTCACCGTGTGTGTCTATACTAGTAACACTGTCAATTCCGGGTACTTACCGTAACTTACGCGCAGTTAACACCGTTTATGTCGGAATCGATCTTGAAAACGTTATACATGGAACTAATACACTATGTTCCGACTAGTCGACGGCAAAATTCAGAGTCGACGTTCTGACATTTCAGCGTCGTCTACGACTAGTCGATTAATCGTTTCAACCCTACTGATATCAGACATTGTGCCATCTACAGAAACAGGTATCTCCGACGAGCCCATGGGGTTGCCAAACAGTGCAGAATGTGAATGGGATCGATGCTTCGCCAGATGCCATAGAAGCTATAAATCAGTCTGACGAAAACACAGTCCATAGAATCGAGAATGAACGCAATAAGTAATTTATACAAAGCCATTGAAAGTAGAGCAAGTCCTTCAACTGCGCTATCTGGGTCTGAACCATTTTTGAAACTCGAGGAATGTTTGAGAAAATATAAATCATTGCTTATTGAGAAATCTCCCGACAGCAAAGTTATGTGTTCAGTATATGGAATATGTGCAAACGTTGAAGAATTTCATTGAGTAGAGAAGACAGGAAATTGTAGTCTGCATCTCGCTACTGTGGGCATATGCTCAATATATTTGCCGAAAACGGTCACGCCAACTATGCCAAGAGCTGTTGACTGTATCTCCAGCAAATGTTGGTACTACCTAATAGCACCCTTGGCTGTACAAGTTTTTTGATGAAAATGGGTTTCATGCTGTACGTAGGAGCAATAGATTATGGGCAGGATTGTCGACATATCTTATAATAGAACAAGTCCTTATGGGTTCTATCATAAGCAGAGGATCTCTTACAAGAGGTAGAGGAATTACCGAATCTGTCCGAATGCAGTGGATATATAGCATGCATAGGTGTGCCGAGATTCATGATGCCATGACAGAATTAACCAAATTAGACACACCATCAGTGAACAGCACGCTGAGTTCAGGACAAGTAGGAGTAAACGTGAGTGATGATTTGATAAGCATACAACGTTGGTTTGGTGAACAAGAGCCTTGTGATTTGAGTGAAGGTGAGTTAAACTACGCTCCCTGTCGTCCTACTTAACAGCTAGTGATGGGGACGGTGTTAACTGTATTGATTCTGAACGTGTCGGTTTCGTGATCCACAAAAAGCTCAACACCATAAGTATCACATATGTCTCGATCAAGAGGAAGGAACACATAAAATATCTTGACCATTTATATCTTGGGATCAGAGTCGAGAATGATCGAATGTAATTCAATCCAACTGTGCTATTCTCACGACTGATAGCAATTACACAACGCGAGGAGGACATGGCTAAATATTTTTCATACGAACTGACAACAATACCAACATCACTATTCAAGGATCATGCGATGAGGAAACTCGCAAAATCCCAACTAGCTAAATCGTTGACTGATTATATCCATGTTTGTGATCTGCCGGAGGAAACCATCGCTGTTATTGATGGTGGGGCTCTTCTGCACAGAGATAAGTTGGCAAAAGAATGCACATACCGAGAAGTAGCTAACCAATACGTTAAGTACGTTAGAACGAAATATGTAGTTGGGTACATCGTGTTCGATGGTTATGGAAATCTATCAAAGACCACGAACACCGAAGGCGGAGTGGGAAACATGTCCAGATGTTCAACACAAAGACCACATGTATGCTCATGTGAATCAGGAGATCTTTCTCTCAAACGAGAACTAGAATATTCAGTTTATTGACTTGAGTCAACTACTCAAGTTCAACGCAGATGGACAAACAGTCTACAAGAGTACATGAGACGCAGACACATTGATAGTTGCCTCTGTCATTGAATACGCATCACATTCCAAACAAGTGATTTTGATTGCAGATGACATCGATATACTGGTCAATTTATGTATCATTGGACATCAGATATGGCAGATGTACTTCCTTTCAGAAGCATGAAAGGCAAGTAAAAGAGGCATTATACTATGGAAAAATGGCGATATCGTGAATAAGGCGGGTGATGTCACAGCAACAAACATTCTGTTTCTGCATGCGTGGTTAGGTTGTGACACCACTTCTGCCATATTTTGGGCATGGTAAAACCGGTCTTACCAAGAAATACCAAGAATCGGCATGCATCACTAAACATATGCATAATATCGATGGCACCCAATGTGAAATAGGAAACTTAGGTATAAAACTGTCATTATGTACGGTGGAAAGTCGGAAAACAATTTAAATACCGTACGTTATGCTAAATTTATGGAAATGGTTTCGTCGAGCAAAGGATCGATCGATCCTCAAACTCCAACCGACAGAGAGTTCACCTACAAGTAATTATTTAGAAAAATCTCCGATAATATGTGTTGCGCCCTTGGGAATGGGGATGGAAGGTTTATTTATAAGAACTCATCCCAATTATGAGTGACCAGGATGCAGCACCTTGTGAACTTTTGAAGTTCGTTCTTTGTAAATGCAAGTTGTCGTCCAAGAATCCATGTGGCAGTAACTCGTGTTTGTGTCGCAAAAATGAATTAAAATTTGTTGTAGCCTGTGGAGATTGTCGCGGAGAAGACTGCAGCAACTCAGAGGAAATTATAGACTTGACATTTCTGAAGATGATAACTGAGTACATGACGGTTGTTTGTATGTTGTGCAAGTTGTTTGGCAGAGACTAAGTGTGGCTATTGGACATGTTAATGGGAGAATATAATTGTCTAAGAAAGACATAAGCTTGAAATTTCCAGATTCGGCCGCCATATTGGCACCCAGCCTCCCTTTGGATACCACATTTTATCTTACAATATAGCTATATTTCATCAAATACACGCGAAAACGACTAGGCGGTTTCCGATCTTGTATCCTGGATGGCAACAAGGATATCTTCGATGGCAACAGCTGGTGCACGTGCGTTTCGACAACTGGCTTGTTTTCAAAACAAAACGTCTAAATAACCAACTAAAAGTCGTAAAATAATATACTCGTGTGCAACGAACGTAAAATAATCAATAATTAGTTCAATAAAGTTGACAAAATGTGGAGACAGGGCCCAAAAAGCTCAAAATAACCACCCAAAAATGTTTGGAAATCGAAAAAGGAACGAAGTTTACACATTGTTTACAGCGTGCACGAATACGGACTATTTTGACAATTTCTATTTTAGCGAAGTAGGGAATTCCCCGTAATTCAGTACGGTCTTGATCAAAAGCTACTGAACGCATTTTTATTCGATAAAATACAGAAGGGAAAATCAAATTAATTTTATCTTATGTTAAGGATATAAAACAGAATACTTACGAAAAGTCCGTGATTTATTGCATTTCCTCTAAATGGGTTATTTTAGTGCGAGTCAGAACTCGAGTGTCGGAAAGTTCAAAATTCACCAAAAGTTAAACTCTGAATGGACAGTCATCTCCGGCAATGCATCTCGCCAACACTATCACTATCCAAGGAGATTGCACCATAAAATAATACAATTATCCTGTTAAAAGTGACAATTATGTCGAACATATGAAACGAAAATATCGTCGCCTCTTCATTGAATCGGATTCCAGCCAAAGTGAATTTGAATAGTGACGTGAATTTCTCAGAATTTGACTTATCACAACGTCGCGTGCTGAGAATTGTGTACGTTGTGTGTTGCGCGTAATAAAATAGTTCCTGTTTTAAATTGAGTTTTATTGCATTTTTATGGGACGAATTGTAAGATAAATTGGTTATCATCACCCTGTGTGTTTCCGAGATCCGTATTCAAGTCTCGCTGCCTTCTCTGGGCTGTCTATCGACTCGTCCTACGGACTCGTCGATAGACTGCCCAGAGAAGGCAGCTCGACTTGAATACGGATCTCAGAAACACACATGGTGGTGATAACCTATATATATTTATGTATCGTCTTTCCCATGTTTAAGTCAATATAGCTTCCGTTTTGGTTGGATACTTTCCAAATAAACCGGAATTCACGTGCTAATGGGCACTGACTCGAAATATCACCGTTTGGCCGCCATCTTGGACACCATCTTGTATCCTGACTGTTGAGCTATTTTTTGTGAATTTTGGATATGTTGGTTCCTTTCTGCATCAAATAATATCAAAACTACTTGTATACATTTCTATTAGAAAACTATTTATATACACTTTAAAATGATAATTTCGCCGAATTCGGCGGCCATATTGATAGCCATCTGCCCCCAAGTTTATCACTTTGTATGATCTAACATGTGTTACTTTCAATGTGGAATATGTTTTGGTGCGAAATGTTCCATATTTACCGAGGTTTCGTATGTTATTGGGCACCGATGGGAAATTTAGTTATTGTTTCGGCCATATTGGACGCCATCTTGGATCCTGAATTTTCCCATGAGCGGATTTTTGCGGATTTTGGATATGTTGTTCCTGGTGTTTTTCCGCGTTGAATAACACCAAAATCAGCTTGTATCCAATTTCTTCCGGGTTCAACTCTCCCACGACCACACTATGTCAGGAATGATAACCATTTAAATGGGAACACAAACAAGCCTGAACTTAGTGTGTCTGATATTTGCAGAATGAGGTCCCCAGAGGGTAAATTTGGTGATGCTAGCCCATAGTGCAGGATAGCATCACTAAATTAACTCCCTGGGGACCTCATTCTGCTTAGGCCTCATCTTCTGGGAAGTATATAGTCTCAAATTAACATTGTTTTTATTTACTTTTTCCCTTCTGTCGAGTTTCTATATTCCCTAATTTTCAGAAGATAAAATGCATTATCAAGGTGACTAATGGGTGAAAATCACTAACTTCAACTGGGGAACTTCAATCTGATCCTAGGTCTCACATAGCAGTGAGGCCTAAGCAGAATGAGGTCCCCACAGGGTGAATTTGGTGATGCTAGCCCGCTGTGCACGATAGCGTCACTAAATTCACCCTCTGAGGACCAAATTCTGCAAATGTCAGACACACTAAATTCAGACTTGAACACAAATCTATGTGAACGTTCAGACAACCACGATACAATCGTAAGTGGAAAGATTTCCGTCGTAGGAAGTAATCGGTAGTTGGACTGCGCATGCTCATGTCAAAATCGTAGGTCATAAAATAATATCAAGCTCTGTTTGATTTTAGATGCGAAATCGTGGCGTATCCTTGGTTACCTACACTTGCGATGTAATCGCAGTCGTGTGTACATAAAAATTGTAGCTGGAAATGACTGTAGGGTAGTCAATCACATGCTTTAGGAACAACCTACGATATCATAATGCACGACGACATCGCAATCATCTGAACAAACTATCCACGATCTCGTCGGGCCCGATTCCTCCACTTACGATTGAATCGTGGTCATCTGAACGTACACTATATCTGATCTCCTCTATCATTGAGTTTATATCTTAGTATCTTAGTTGGATGAGCATCAACTTTTTGAGCTGATATTTTTTTCTGTAAACATAGCAGTAGAATTTAGGAAATGGGGCAATTAGGATTCCTAACATGGTGGGGATCGAATCATGTTGTTTTGGGGTTGGTGAGTACCATGCATACAACATGGCTGAGGCTGGTGCAAACACACGAATAACATAATATATGAGGAGCTGACACAAAACCTAGCATTTTGAATGTTACCAATATATGAGGAGCTGACACAAAACCTAGCATTTTGAATGTTACCAGCATATGCTAGTTTAATTTTTAAACAAGTTGATGCCTTATTTGTTCAGAAAAACTCATTGGTTTTATAACATTCTGACCAAAGTTGCCATTCGGAGATGCATGGAATACACCAGTCCATACATCTTGGAGAATCCTTCGACTGACATCTTTGGTCAGAATGTTAGAGCAAATAAATGTGAATTTTTACACAAATGATGTATCAGCTTGTTTGAAAAATAGTATAGCATCGGCGCGTAGCTATGTAATATGGCATATCTTAGTTTATTACCTTTTTTGATCTCCTTGGCTATTTTGAATGCGTGGTACTCATCAACTCGAAACCACGTGATTCCCCACTGTTAGATCTGAATCAATTCACATTTTAGTGTCTATTAGACACATGGAATCATTGCTATTATATGTAGGAAAAATTTCCTTGGCCTTTCTATTATATTACTCTAAATGTCACAAATATGTGGTTTAGAGTCTGATGAAATTAAGATTTCCAACTTTATAACTTACATATAACTTTTTTGGAAAATCAATTGAATTTAATTTGAGTTACAAAGAATTGAGACCTGGTGAATTTAATTCAAGTTACAAAGAATTGAGACCAGCTCATACTCATCAAATTATGTTCATGTAGTTCACATGGGACATCTGAAAAATGTTCAGTTTTGTTTCTGACATGGTGGCCAAGTTTGTTATAATCTCTTCATTAGCTACATTTCTCATTTCCAGTTGTTCCAGACTATATTGATGCCATTAATGATGTTAAGCGACCAGAGCACAATGCTGGCATCGTGGCAATTGATGCATGTCCAAATTTGGATATAGTTTGCTCCTGTAGGTTAGTGACATATCAAATATTATTTTTCCCTCATGACCGAAGGAAATGGTGGGTATACAGGATTAAATATGTCTGATCCTTCATCTGTCCTTTAAGGCAGATATCTCCACCACCGGCTGTCAGATCTCAATGAAATTTTGTATGGATTTTAACTACTATGAGGACATTCAATGGAGTGTTCTGGAGTTATTCATCTTTGTTTATCTGGAAATGTTTTTTTTTTGTCTGTCCAATCAGATATCTCAGCCACAAGTTATCGGATCTCAATGAAATTTGGTTTATATTTTCACCGCTATAAGAGAGTGCATTCAGAAGAGTGTTCAATTGTTTTATTTGGGTTTTCCAGTCTAGAGTTATTCATCTTCGTTAATCTGGAAATGTTGGGGTTTTTTTTGTCTGTCCCAGCAGATATCTCAACCATGGTTTGTCAGATCTCAATGAAATTTGGTATGGATATTCACCACTATCAGGACATTCAATGGAGTGTTTAATCGTTTTGTTCAGGTTTTCCTTTCTAGAGTTATTCATTTTTATACGCCCTTTTTGAAAAAAGGTCGTATTATGTTATCAGTCTGTCCGTCCGTCTGTCCGTCCGTCTGTCCGTCCGTCTGTCCGTCCGTCTGTCTGTCCGTCCGTCTGTCCGTCCGTCCGTCCGTTAACATTTTTGGTTTCCGATTGATAACTCCAGTTCGGATTATTTGATCTGAACCAAAGTTGTTATGTGTATTTCCCAGCTAAAGATACAGGCCAAGTTCGAATATGGGTTATGTCCAATTATTTTTACATGAGTTACGTCCCTTTTTCGACTTAGAATTTTACTGTGTTAACATTTTTGGTTTCCGACCGATAACTCCAGTTTGGATTATTTGATCTGAACCAAAGTTGGTATGTGTATTTCCCAGCTATAGATACAGGCCAAGTTCGAATATGGGTTTCGTCCAATTATTTTTACATGAGTTACGGCCCTTTTTCGACTTAGAATTTGACCGTCTGTTAATATTTTTGGTTTCCGACCAATAACTCCAGTTTGGATTATTTTATCTGAACCAAAGTTGGTATGTGTATTTCCCAGCTAAAGATACAGGCCAAGTTCGAATATGGGTTCCGTCCAATTATTTTTACATGAGTTACGGCCCTTTTTCAACTTAGAATTTGACCAATTTCATAACATTTTGGTTTCCGAACGATAACTCCAGTTTTTATTATTTGAGCTGAACCAAAGCTGGTATGTGTATTTCCCAGCTAAAACTACACGCCAAGTTTGAATATAGGTTCTGTCTAATTATTTTTACATGAGTTATGGCCATTTTTCGACTTAGAATTTGACCACATTTTGGCATTGAAATTAGGGGTATATCAGATTTTCTTTAAATGTAAGCTCAAAGTATTATCTTATTTTGCGATAGTACAATTTGAAATGGCTAAAGGGCGTATTTTGCCACGCCCTAGCGATGCTCTTGTTGTTTATCTGAAAATGTATAGTTGTTAATTTTTGTTTATCTGAAAATGTTGATTTTTTTGTCTGTCTGCCAGAGTATCTCAGCCGTGTGTTATATGTAAGCCCACACTAGGTGATATGCCACACGGGGGTATGCACCAGGCGACAGCCCAGCTCTTGTTGTCCCCCAAAATTTTTGGAGGACTATTGTAATCAGCCGCTTGCGTCCGTCCGCGGGTAGAACGACATTTATGTCGACGTAGGGTTGGCTGTGGGATGACGTTTATGCCGTTTATGGTAGTTCTAGGTTATTATCATGTTACTGTGAAATAACTTCCAAAAATCTTCTCCTAAATAGGCTAAATATGAACTTCTTCATAAATATCATGCAGAAGGATATTATTTTTATTATTTAGATTAATTTGAGCTTTTAGCAAAGTTTTTATGATTTGTTTCTTACAACAGGTCAGTGTTATAATATTGCTCAGTTTATTTGCAAGATATATTCGCCCATGGATATGATGTCATAATTGACGTACTCACCCACCAAAAGGTTAAGCCTCAAATTGGGGAATATATAAGGAATGAGGCAGTTATCGCTTAGTATATGTTTCTGTAATTTTTATCTCTCATCGAAATGGCCATTTTTCAAACAGATTGGCATACTCTATACAGATCATGATTTTTGTCTGTACATGACAGGGTTGGATTGAATTATCCCACATCCTCCTTGTCTAGCGCGAAACCACTTTGTTGTTAAAGGTGCATCCACTTTTAATTTTTCACATATTATATATAGGCCATGCCACCCAATTGAGTTTCTCAAAGCTATTCTTTAATAATTTAGATTTCAGTTATTTTCATGTTTATGTCTTTTTAGTTCTGATGGAGCCATTAAGGTTTGGGACAGCGGTATGAGTCTGGTGACGGAGATAACAATGGACGAAAGCTTGAGTACTGCATGTTTCCTTAACGATTCAGGAGACCTCATCTTTGGATTCAAAAATCATATCTTCATCATTGATCATACAAGAAGTTAGTAAAACATTCTCTGTTATACATTCATTTTGGAATCATCCAAGCGTTCATTTTAGCTCAACTTGATGAAGTCAAGATTGAGCTATTCCTATATGGGTTGTAGGGTCCTGCAAATATTCGATTCGAAAGTCAAATTCGATTCGAATTCGAGTCGAAATTGCCAACTCGAAATTTCGAATATATTCTGACAGAAAAATGGGCTGTTTACAGACAAGTACACACGTCGATCTTAGCTGTTTTTGTGACATTTAATTCCAGAAAATTATGTATATATGCACCTTATAATTCTTATTGCGGATGTTCGCATGCTATTAAATTCTAGCTTTAAACATGGTAGCCAAAAGCTCGGAGATCGCCGATAGACCGACGGCGCGCGTAAATTATAATAGCTATGAGACTGAGGAACCGCTAACGTTATCCGCCGTCTATCCGTCTCAGATTCCGCATTACATAATATCGCTGAGAACAATATCGCTGTAAACAACACGTGTTCCCGGTGTCGAAAAGTACATTTTGGCGGTGTTTTCTTTTGAAGTTGACTCCAGTTTCGGAGCTTTCTTTTACACTGGACAAAATGTCGTCCGTTATTCATGTTTATTTGAAACATGATAAAGCTGAAGGCAATGCAGGGACTTACACGTGTGATGAATGCAACATGGTGTATAAATCGCAAGCATCTGGGACAACGACCCATGCATCTATGGAATCATCTGTTCAAGAAGCATCCAGCACTACATAAACAGGCTACCCTGCGACTGTCGTTGCGTCTTCAAGTTTATAACAACGGGTGTTTCCGAAAGCCGATTTGCAAGTACATGCAAACTGTAGAAACTTCGCGTGATTTTAGTTCCGATAATCCGTTTAGTGGTTATATATTAATCTTCGTGACGGCCGCATGGATGTTTTAATCTTTTTTTTTTCTCAACAATTATCAATTGAAGTTAATAGTATCTCAAATGACTGTTCATGGCCAAGTTTTGATGGAACTTCATGCATGTAGTTCATAGAACGTTTCACAAATCGTCTAATCGTTGACAAAACATGCCTAATTGAGAATGCAACACACAGATATGATTTGATTCGATATTCGATTTGATTTCGTGAATTTGATTCGATATTCGATTCGATCAAAATCTCCAATTCGCAGGACCCTAATGGGTTGGCCTCTGTCATTAGTCCATCTGTCTGCATGTCCATGGGTGTGTCAACAATTTCCTTCAGCACACCTACAGTCCCCATCCAATCATCACCAACCTTCATATGGATCTTCTGGGTGACCTCTAAATGGGAGCCATAATTTTTTTTACAAATTTGTTTTTTAAAAACATGGCCGCAGCAGCTATCTTCACATCTGAATTCATCAGCACACCCTGCAGCCCACATTTAATGGAGAATTGTTTTGAAAATTTACAGGCAAGTTTAGGATCACCTCTAGATGGGAGCTATTGAATTTGAATGATTTTCGATGAAATTTTACTCTTTGCATGACTATATATACATTGGTATGCCCTACACCCAACATATTTCATCCAATTGATACCAAACATCATAAAGCTCTTCTTCAATCCTAACCATTGACTGTAATGCATGACATTATTCCCTCTCCAAGTTGAGCTTCAGTGTCATTGACACGTTCGAATTTTCTGACACATATACATGTATAGCGTTCATCTAAGTAGAACAACAAGTACTGTTACAGCGCACCGTTTAAAGACATTAATTGCTCATTTAATTATTGTGACCAGAAAGTGCCCCGATAATATGCCAACTGGTAGAATAGGGCAAGCAACTAATATTGTCAACAATTCCATCCATATCTAATTGTAATATATGAGCAAGTCCAATGTCTGAAGTGTCCACAATTATAAATAATTTCTTCTTAAAGACATATTATGGACTTGTTCGGGTGCATGAATCTGATAAGCTAGTACTCAGGTGCTGTGCCAACTGGAGTAATGTAGAATTCTACTTACATCGCCGTAAATCTCAACGAAATCATCCACACCACTCCATAGAAAACAACTCATGAACAACGTGCAATTGTAAATATTTAAATCTCGATTCGGGACGCAACAGACGGCAATAAACCAACGCTAAATGATTTACCCATCGAGAGTCATTGAATTTAATTGATATATAGGTATGTCCAGGTGTGTGTTGTAAATTTGGATTTAAATTCACAAAAATAACTACTTTCAGTAAGATTATCTACATTGGTATTTGATCACCCTACCGGAATGTTTCACATCACTTTAATTTCGGGACCAATTTAATTTTGCCAATAAGTCATTTTATGAAATTCATATACATGTATAATAAGGATGACGTTCTTTGCTGCCAATTTGGATAAAAATTCAAGAGAATAACTACTAGCATCATCAAAATACCAAGCGGAGTCTTCCACGTCATTTTAAAAGACCTAATGTTGAAGCACGCAAGAATCTGAGTCAAGAACAAGTTATTGATGATAGCGCCAACTTCTAATAGTTTTCTCCTGAAGTTTTGAAGCCTCTTATCCTCCTCGATCACACCAACAATTAAACAACTGAGATTGTAAATAGTTTTAAATGTATTTCATTCGAAAACTACCCTTTTATCCCACTTGGTTGTTATTAATAACAAGACAGGTTTGCCTTAATGACTACCATTTATTAATCACTAATTAAAGCAACAGGTAGTCGGAAACGTGTTTATGGACCTCCAGCTTTCTTGTCATTGGTGAAGGCCCTTTTTTGGTACCACCCAAGCGCCAACCACGGAGTCCTGGCAACGATCACCTATCTAGTCCTGAAATACACTAAGCATAGCTGTTAGCATCAGGGATGCCTCCCCCAAAACGGAAGGAGTAAAACTGGGTGGGAGGGTGGAACGCTAAATAATTGTCGACTGATCCGGGCGAATGTTCTGACGAAAAGGCTGTATGATGTCCGTGTGATTACCCATGTGACCTGACGCCAGACGAAATAGTTCCTCCCTCAATCTCGATGGGCTTTGTTCCAATGATTTAGCATATACTCGTCCCTTTAGGACAAACATAGGCATTAACTCAGTTGACAATTAGTGAAGTGAGGAATAGAAGCTGGCAAATTGATTGTCTTGATTTCCATATCGCTCCGCATGTACTGCAGTACGTGATTGAATATATGCAGTACTTTCATATCTATTTATAGCCATCGTGGGTTTTCCCTTCCAATATACACATGTAGCACCCCGTGGGATAAATGATCTGCTTGCTAGCTTATGCTCTGGCATCTCTGTTTTATTAATTGTATAAAAATACCATAAAATTTCACTCAACGGCTAATAATGATCAGTAAATGACCGACAGCTTTATCCAGAAGAACAAGTTTTTTACCGGCCCCTGCAACAGATCCTATAATCAGCATGCCTTTACATTGGTCTCTCTTTGTACCAACGTTGTCTTGGCATTTATTTCTTTCAAAAGGGACGCTCATTACTTTACGTAATATTTTCAGTTTGCCCACAGATTCAACCTCATGGTGAAGTTACCGAGGATGTTGAAAAAGGTTTGTACATAAATCAATCCTGCATATAAAGTCTCCACTGCAAGTGTGGGATATAAAGTGACATTTTGATATATTTTCTTAATATTAAAGGCAACACATACATTTGCTTTCATACAATTAGATATTTTCTCGATGCCTTACCTCATTTAGCCAATCAAACCATGCATAACACCTTTCTTAAATGCTTTAATACTTCTGCAACAGAGATCCAACAAGTCCAAAGTCATTTAAACCTTTCATGACGGGAGCTGCGCTGGTGCAGGATTAAAGATCCTGTGCCAGTGCATTCCCTTATATATGCGAGTCTCCCAAAGGGAGTCTCACATATATATTTTTCTCATCATGAAACGGTGAAAGTATAGTGTTTTTGAGTTTAATTCATCAGTGTATATTGAAAGAACCTCTTATAATTTGATGTAATATTTCAGAATCAGATATTTATGAAGATCCAGCTGTGAGATCAGACAAATATCCACGAAATATCGACAAAGTGACGTTACAGAATTACCTGGTAATCTAACAAATCATATTCTTAGGCCTCCCTCATACATGATACAGAATTACCTGGTAATCTTACACATCATATTCTTAGGCCTCCCTCATACATGATACAGAATTACATGGTAATCTTACAAATCATAGTCTTAGGCCTCCCTCATACATGATACAGAATTACATGGTAATCTTACAAATCATAGTCTTAGGCCTACCTCATACATAGACCATTTGTTGAACTTATTATCTGAACATAATAATTATGAATCCATCAGCACTTATATATCTTTTCATCTGACTGTCATCTTCTAATTTATCCTTCCAAATGAATAATAGACCATTCCAATGTATACATTTACAACTGATTAGGATAATCCATTTAGTATAGTAAGGGTTATATTATTACTGACTACATGTTCACTTGGAGCACTGATATGATACATGTCAATGCTTTGTTATAATTTATATAGTTTTTAAGCACTTTCTTGTTTGTTTTCACTTGAGTATTTTTACTAATTATATCTTGGTGATAAAAGAATTTTTTTCAGATTTAATTTTCATGCCAAGGAAGTAAGAAAACTTATATTATATATTCAATGAAAGTAAACTAATTAAAATTTACAATTTAATTACTAACATAGAGTAAGGCTCTGTCCTCCGTAACCATATTTTCTGCAATAAAATGGACCTTACATAAACATCAATTAGTTAGTAATTAACTCTATTTCATTAATATTCAACATTGTAATTTTTTCAAAAATTAATGCTGAAGCTTATAGATTATCATACTGAAGCTTATAGATTAATCATACTTTCAGGTGCCATTCGACATGGAATTTTCCAAGGATTTCTTAGAGGGCAAATTGAAGGTGATGATGGATAAAGAACAGGAGGAACTGGTATGTGGTTGCAGATAGTAGTTTATTATGTTTGACCGCTCACATGAACTCATTGTAATGCAGTCATGTGATATTGCAAAAATGGGCATCAGGGTATAAACAGAAATAAAAGGGTTCATTTAGAATATATTTCGCTGCCAACTTTGTTGAGTCAAACATTGTTATTTGTTGATAAAGGCCAAGATAGATATATAGAGGATCTCACATGAGTTTCAATTTTATACGGAATTTATCAACCGAGTTCACTAAATTAGATTTGAGCCGAGGTTTACCGAGGCTCAAATAGAATTTAGTGGACGAGGTTGATAAATTACGTATAAAATAGAACGAGTTTGAGATACTTTTTATCACATGGTCATATAATCGCTTAAATTTTATCGAAAACAACAATAATTAACAGACAGAGAACTTTGTCCCAAAGAGCAGCGTGACGTCATTGCACGCGACGATATTACACGTGTCTATTACGCTCGAATATTACATAGGAAAATAGTGCTAATCATGTGATAAATATAACTCTGAACCTCTGAAGAATAGTGATATTAAGGACTTATATATATACTCAAATTATTGAGCAGAATGTAATAGCATGCCTTGAAAACTGGCAACACAAGATTATTTACTGCAAAAGTCCATATTTAAAGGTACTCAACCCGTAAAGAGGGTCCCCATCTCAACAGATTCCAACAACAACAATCCGATCAGAGGGTCCTATATTACTATTTCTTTGGCTTTGGGGGTAAAAAATATTTGATTCGAGTCGAGGAACCCATCAAACAAAGCTCAGAGTTATTAGATATTGATTTTTGAAAATTCTTATGTTCTCGAGATGAGTACTTATAACTGCCGTCAATTTGGTAGCATGCTCGAGATTTTACGCCAAAATTATATTCAAACAGACAAGGATGGATAACTCTATAATCAAGTGGTAATAATTGACTACGTACTGGGCCAGTAAGAATTCCCGATAATGAAAAATAATAGATTTCTAAAATCGATATCTAACAAATCTGAGCTTTGATGGGTGACTTCTTCGACTCGAATCAAATTTTTTTGACCCCCGAAGCCATTGAAATAGTAATTGAGAGGAGTTTTATCGGGTTGAGTACCTTTAATGAAATGAATATATTTCATTTTACCATACTTAGTTCATATTAATGAAGACTTACTGGTAGTAAAATTCCTCTGCAGAAATTTTGTTGTTGTTAATATAATAAATTTTCACCTGAGCACATGTTTACCTCAGAGATAGGCAACTTGATCAGACTGCCAATTTGGGCATACATTTTCAATTTCCTTCAGAATAAGTATCTAAATTAATATTATTTAGCCAAAAGGTACATATTAGTGATTAGTTTTTCAATTTTTCTATCCATTGACATTTATCTGGTATGTCCCAAAAATTGAGTGTCTATAGTCCTTAGTCTCATACTCTGTTCCCTAGTTGTTTCATATCATGTGGTAGAAACTGAAACCAAAATAATAAAGGCTCTGCCCCTCCATAGAGATATTTTGTTTCGTAAATCGGATGTCGAATATTGGATTTTGTTATTGGTTTCATCCATTCAGTTCTATCTGAATTTTGGCCATTGGTGAACTTAGAAATTTTTGAATTCTCAGTTTGTAGCAGCAATCGTTGAATTTCCATACTATGTGGAATGGTAGTAGACCAGCATTGGGGTGAAGGATATGGCACATACAGTGGGATTTGTCAATGTAAAATTTGTCAAAGTAATTGCCCTTGTTGGACGCGTGGACTATTTCAAGATTTTCCATCAGCAACACACATAGAGGATCTACAGCATGTCCCCAGTTTATAGCGAAATTTACAAAATTTGTTCAGTAAATTAGGTTTGGACTCATTTTGTAAATTTTGATATTAACTTGGGACGAGTTGTAGATTCTATTTACTTATTGAACCAAAACTTAAATCGATAAATGGCACGTGAAACTAACAGCGGCTTCTGTATGGCGTGCGATGATGTTTCACGTAACTATGAATTGTTTGCCCATGTAAAGAAATAGTCCCTTGATAAATAAGACTCTTTGACATATTTAATGGCGTAAATTTAATGAAATATATTTTCAAACTATATCAATATCAGTCACAGACACCGATTATTCATCACTCCTCGTCCCCCGATTCAGAATCACGTTTGCGCAACAATAATACATTTGGGTACGCCTGGCACTATTTCCTGTTATGTAATGACTGTTGCATATATCACTATTATAGAATGGGTTTAATGAATAGAATAAGGGTCAGATCATGTAACAAATAATAGTAGCAAGCCTTGAAATAGTGTGCCTGTCATTTGCAGAATGAGGTCCCCAGAGGGTGAATTTAGTGATGCTACCCCGCATAGCGGGCTAGCATCACCAAATTCACCCTCTGGGGACCTCATTCTGCTTACACCTCAGCAGAATGAGGTTCCCAGAGGGTGAATTTGGTGATGCTAGCCCGCATGTGGGGTAGCATCACTAAATTCACCCTCTGGGGACCTCATTCTGCAAATTACAGGCACACTATTTTAAGGCTTGGCTCTAGTACCAAGAGTTGGATTTTATTATCTTTTGATAGTGATAGACTAATATGAGCAAGCTGTCAAAGGATAACCATATGCAATTAATTTTTCCATTGAAATTTATTGAAGGCCTTTTTGGCTAAATTTTGTATATGAACATTTAGCATTGTCCAGTCTCCAAACTGAATGGGTGGCATATGCCATGCTGCACATTGTACTTTTTCAACAGGTAACTTTGCTGACACAATCCACCATTATGCATTTCTTTTTCACAATGTATGGAAAAATATATCTCAATTTCTTTGTAAATTTTCAGGAAGATGTTCATTCTGATTCGGATGAATCACAAGCACCAACGGAGATTTACATGTCTCCTTCGGAGCCACCCAGTCGGCTCTCGGAGATCGACCTCAAGCTTGATTCAGACCACAGCAAGCTTGATCTGAGATATCAAATGGAAAAAACACTTCAGCTAGTTGTTCAAAGAGGTATTATTCTCAAATAGTTTGTTTTCCTTTTATAATCTGATTATATTGATTTAAAAGCGATGAAATGCTGACCTAAAACTGGATATTATTTGTAAAACATAGGTTTTGCCAGAATGTAATGTTCATGTTTCTCAAAAAAGAATTATATTATAGGAATATTTATTAAAGAGACCCAAGGCACCCGTTTTTTTGAAAATGTGCAAAAAATAGTCTGTAAAAACATTACCACTAAGAAGAAAATTGAGAAATAGATAAACTTTGTTCTTATATTCATTATTGATAGTTCTCCAATAATGAAATTACGGGTGTTGAAACTGTTGTTATGTAAACAAAACAGTGATTTGTCAACAAACATCTCTAATCATGTAGGAAGTTCAAATAATTTGGATTAAACTTTGGTATCTTATTGAACTAATTAGACATTTATCGTTAATTATACGCCCTTTTTGAAAAAAGGTTGTATTTTGTTATCAGTCTGTCCGTCCGTCTGTCGTAACGTCCGTCCGTTAACATTTTTAGTTTCCGATCGATAACTTCAGTTTGGATTATTTGATCTGAACCGAAGTTGGTATGTGTATTTCCCAGCTAAAGATACAGGCCAAGTTCGAATATGGGTTCCGTCCAATTATTTTTACATGAGTTACGTCCCTTTTTCGACTTAGAATTTGACTGTCTGTTAACATTTTTGGTTTCCGACCGATAACTCCAGTTTGGATTATTTGATCTGAACCAAAGTTGATATGTGTATTTCCCAGCTAAAGATAGAGGACAAGTTCGAATATGGGTTCCGTCCAATTATTTTTACATGAGTTACGGCCCATTTTCGACTTAGAATTTGACCGTCTATTAACATTTTTTGTTTCCGACCGATAACTCCAGTTTGGATCATTTGATCTGAACCAAAGTTGGTATGTGTATTTCCCAGCTAAAGATACAGGCCAAGTTCGAATATGGGTTCCGTCCAGTTATTTTTACATGAGTTACGGCCCTTTTTCAACTTAGAATTTGACCAATTTTATAACATTTTTGTTTCCGACCGATAACTCCAGTTTTGATTATTTGAGCTGAACCAAAGCTGGTATGTGTATTTCCCAGCTAAAACTACAGGCCAAGTTTGAATATAGGTTCTGTCTAATTATTTTTACATGAGTTATGGCCATTTTTCGACTTAGAATTGACCACAATTTGGCATTGAAATTAGGGGTATATCAGATTTTCTTCAAATGTAAGCTCAAAGTATTATCTTATTTTGCGATAGTACAATTCGAGATGGCTAAAGGGCGTATTTTGCCATGCCCTAGCGATGCTCTTGTTCCTCTTTAACAGTAATGTTTACATAACAATGGTATTTTGATCATAAAATCTCATGATTGGAGTTATCAATAATGAAAATAAGAACAAAGTAAATCCATTTTATCATATACTTTTAATGATAGTTGTTTAACAGACTTTTAGGTTATTTCAATTAACCCACTTCAAAGGCTTTCAGTCCATTTAAGGAATGGAAGGTTAAACAGCCATATCATACAATGAAAAGTTTGTAAAACAAATGGACAATCATTAACCCTTTCATGGCAGGAGCTGCTCTGGTGCAGCATTAAAGATCCTGTGACAGTGCATTCTCTTATATATGCGAGTCTCCTTATGGGAGCCTCGCATAAAAAAGAGAATGCACTGGAATACAAGGTCAAGGTAAGTATTGTAAGGCCAATGCATTTTATGTTCTAACTCGCTGGTAATTCAACCGAACATGAAATATTTATAGAATAACTACAAAGAATGCATGATGTTATATGTACACTATAAAGAACAAACTAGAAGATTAGCAATATATATAATATGCAGACGATCAGTTATATGTAACACATCAGAAGACATGATGAATATTATATTAGTGTTACAATTCTTAGAAGCATCTCCTAAACGTAATGGGTTGGGCAGGGGGATATATACAATGCGGAACTTCAAAAGTAGAATGAAGCTTCACCACCGTGTTAACCTTGTTAAACCAATCAAAAGTCAGTCGTGTGAATAAGCTCACATCAGCTTATAGTTATCATTTCCATGAACATCGTTCAGATGATGCAAAATTGACCCAGTTTGAATGACCAAGACAAACTGGACAATTTCGTTAACTGTGCAATCTTTGGTGAACATCAATAAATATATCTATTATATATGCGAGGCTCCCTATGGGAGACTCGCACATATAAGAGAATGTATTGGCACAGGGTTTCGCAAAATTTCAGGAAGCTCCAGTCATTGTAGGGTTTGTGAAGTTATTGTAACACAATAGATTATCACCATGCCAAAATGATGTACGTCCAACGTAAAAGATCATTTAAACAAATAAATTTGTATTTACAGCTCTAGAACGCCGGAGAGAACAGTTTGCTCCTCATGGTAGCCAGAAATGGAAAGGTAATATATACCATCTATGAGGGATTACTCGTAATATATACCATCTATCAGGGATTACTCGTAATATATACCATCTATCAGGGATTACTCGTAAGGTAATATATACCATCTATCAGGGATTACTCGTAATATATACCATCTATCAGGGATTACTCGTAATGTATCATGGCCCGGGACTCGTCTAAGTTGCCATCGACTTAAACCATCTTGTGATATCAGTTGTAACCTAGATGCTGGTTTAGGTAGAATAACTGTTCAATTACACTCCTATAGCATAGTTTATGCCATGTTCCCTTGGGCAGGATCTTCATCAGTTGTAATTGGCTTCATCCTACATCATCTACATGTCAACACAGAATGCTATATATATCAGAAAGAGTGATATCTTATGGTCACAATGATATACTATAAAGTTTATGCTAAAATACATATAGATTTTGCTATGTAATTACAAGTAATCAACCTTTTTATTCTGGTAAAAGACAAGTTTGCATTCTTCCGAAATTAATTTAAGTGGTGTGATAAATAGAGGATATGAAATGAGTGTATCTCTCATATGAAATTTATAAAGGCTCAAAAAAACTTAATTGTGAGACAACTTTCATAACTTTCATATGAGAGCAGGGTTCGTACGCGGGTCTGGAATCCTGGAAAAGTTATGGAATTAGAAAATTTCGATTCAATACCCTTGAAAATGGGGCCTTTTTTCACCCTACTATGGGAAAAGTCTTGAAAATAAGCTACCCTGAGATTCAAGGTCTTGAAAAGTCATGGAATATCCCAAGGCCGAGTTCTTAGGTAAATAAACGCTGTTACTTTCCATTCTTATCGTGTAAGCTTACGATACCATCTCCGTAGTTATAGTTGGAACTACACGTTTTACGGTATGCCGAAACACGAATTGTCTCCCTTACCGGAACTCATTTATATATGCAATAACAGAACGCGAATCGAATGGACCTAAAACAATTATGTCAATGCGTACTCTCTCTAAATTCACCGATGTTACCTGATGTTACTGAATATATTTGGCGACAAAATTATCCAAGAGCACCATTTTATAGTGTGCAAATATAGTTTTAATCATTGTATTGCCTTGTTCGAAATAAATCGTGATCCATAACCGGAAACTCGTAATTTATTTCCCAATGATTTTAGAATTTATAGACTCTGGGTGTCAAGGCCGATAATTGTTGCAGATGCAAACCATTTATGATTTATTGTTCATATCAGCTTAATTAGTTAAATGCATCTTTGCAGATAAAGGGCTCGATCATTTTAACGAACGTATATGTGTGCTCTGTTTAAACAATCTGGAAATTTATATATTAGTCTTCCTCATTGTTTAGCTAGGTCACGGTACGAGGTATGGAAAAGTTATGGAATTTTTTAACTGAAAAGTCTTGGAAAATTTGTCCGAAAGTCTTGAAAAAGTATGGAAAAGTTATGGAATTTTACTCTCAGCTAGGTGTATGAACCCTGGAGAGGAACACACATTTCATATTCTATTTATCATGTGACTCGATTTGAGTTGATTTTCATGCAAAATACTACGTTGACATGGCAGAAATTGGTTAAACTAAAAGAATTCAGGTTTCAAGTTCAATGAAGTGCATACATCTGCACATAAAACATAGTTTTGTGATTTGAGCCCAGCTAATGTTTCCCAAAACATGTTATTGGAATTTCTTATACCACATAATTG
Source organism: Siphonodentalium dalli (assembly GCA_032622095.1). NCBI lineage: Eukaryota > Metazoa > Mollusca > Scaphopoda > Gadilida > Siphonodentaliidae > Siphonodentalium > Siphonodentalium dalli. The sequence continues at coordinate 72,710,989 of CP136061.1, forward strand.
TTTAGCATGATAAAGAATTGCTTTGAGAAGATATAGAGGTAAAAGACCCAACTATCCCATCGCCTTGGCAACTGTCACTAAATTGTCCCAACCTGAAACTCTGCTGACTTCCTTGGAAGTATAATCCTCGGATATTTATAATGTGCAAAGAATTTTATCAGGATGAATGTTGAAACAAAACAAAGATGTTTTAGCATGTAGCACAACATGGATTAATATTTAGCATGTAGCACAACATGGATTTATATTTAGCATGTAGCACAACATGGATTTATATTTCACTCCGAATCAGATTGTGAATATATTACTCGATGCTTGAACGTAGATTTTAGAAGGCTTTTAGTGTCTGGTTCTTTGGCAATCCATTCATGTGAACATTGAACAAAATATTGAAAATTTAGGTAAGATTTTAAGTGATTAAATTATTCTTATTGGTTAATTCTCATATAATGTTAATTTTATTTTTATTTATTTGTCCCATTATGAATGTTGGGAACAGCGTAGACTTCAGACTTGGTCAGACGAAAGAGTATTTCATTGTCACTTCTGTGTCACCAAGTGCGGGCGTTATTTAAAAAAGTTCATTTACACTCGTATGAATTTGACCTAGAAGTTTTAGGTGATAGCCAATCGTAAAGACTCTTTGAAAAATTGACCAATAAAATCAACAGAAGGTGTTATTAGTTAGTAACAAATAACACCTGGTATTATGAAATACTTGAACTTGAAGCCCAATAACAGTCTTATCATAAATTGTAGTGTTTATATATTAATAATATTTAAACATGAGTATATGTCTTTCTGAATAAGAGTAATGGGGAAGTGTAGTAAGTTGTTCATAACAACTTTTAGGACCAATTAGAATTCTGGAAACACCCAAATTTTAATTAAATAATTCGCTCTTCAATAGCTTTTGGCCTTCTTCAGTTGATATTATTCAGACAAAATCACATGATGGCATTCAGATAAACATACAAATAACGATGGCGGATATTTTACAATGACGTAGGTCCGAAAAGCGAAGAGCGAATTATTTAATTTGTCAGCCTACAGGTCCCTCATCTCCTGGACCATTTGTACACCAAAATTTTAGTTCAGCACTATTTTTGAATCATTTGAGAGAAATTTTATTTTGTTTTATGCTTCTTGTATTGAATCTACAAAAAGGCAATATCCATATTCAACTATAATAGTTGAATTTAAGATGTGCCAGACCTATTAACCCTTCCATGACTGGAGCTTCCTGAAATTTTGCGAAAACCCTGTGCCAATGTTTTCTCTTATATTTGCGAGTCTCACATTGGGAGACTCGCATATATAAGAGAATGCATTGGCCTAACAATATTTATCTTGACCTTGTAAGCCAGTGCATTCTCTTGTATATTTGAGGCTCCCTATGGGAGACTCGAATATATAAGATATTTCACTTGCACGGGGTCTTTTATGCTGCACCAGTGCAGCTCCCGTCATGAAGGGGTTAATTGAATTTCAGTTGAAGATATTTTTCAAGTTTAAGTTCTTTGATAAAAGTGATAATTATTCATCTTTTCAGATGACAGTGAAGGTATTTCACATGCTATTGTGTTGTTTATCTTTGACTAATTTGTTTTTGATTGAATAATTTTTTGAGAACACTTGTTCTTTTAAAAAATTTAATTATATTCATATACCGGTAGTATAAAAGTAAAGAGATACTCTTTGTTGAAGACTTTCGGCCACCTGGCCATCCTCAGCGATGATTTAATATAATTTTTTACATTTCGGCATTCATACAAATATTTATAAAATGAAAGTTAATGTTGGCAGAAGTATGAATGCTGACATGTAGAAATTTATATTAAATTATCGCTGAGGAAGGAGGTGGCCGAAAGTTTTGACAAAGGGTGTTTGTTTACTTTTACACCATTTGTAAGAACCGTCCCTGTTGGAATTTCCAAGGACATGTTAGTACCAATTCTCTTATATTCAAATATATCTTTTCCTCATCTGATGCAAAGCATGTATGTGTCTCGTTACTATTTTTCCCACTGACTTCTTCTCAAAAAACTAATGAGATTCTGTCACCATTTATTGTGTGACTGGGGTTGAAATTAAATGGTGTGTGTCAGGCTAGGAACAGAAATTTCTATAAAAAAATAATTACTTTGACAATTAATCTTTTTCTCCCGTTCTCGAAAAAGGAAAATGTTGGAACATTTTGATACATACTTGTATATATAATTTCTGTAGGCCCCTGTGACAGATCTGTTCATTGTGCTTGGTTCAGTTTTTGTGGTTGATTATTAGGGGCTACTGTGGGCTTTTAAAGGTACTCAATCTGATCAGACGCTCCTATATTACTATTTCTTTGGCTTTGAGGGTAAAAAATATTTGATCCGAGTCGAGGAACCCACCCATCAAAGCTCAGAGTGATTAGATATCAAATTTTGAAGTATTTAATTATTGGAGATGTGGACCACAAGTTAGCAGAACCACGTGCTCAAAACGGACAAATTGCGGGTGTAAGATGGATAACTCTAAAATCAAGTGGTTATTATTGTTAATAGTCAAATGACCATGATATATTATAAGTGACTAAAATGTTTTACATTAAAATTAAATCAAAATTAATAGGACCCTTATTAATCAAATCAAATTTAGATTCATGATTCCGTCTTCTGAATTGAATGGTTTTTTATTTTGAGTCTTCACAATTTTGATTCAAAGTATATGAACTCCACTGTTTTCTCGTCGCTTTTTGCCTACCGAAGCTTCAAAGCATCTAACATCAAAGACAAAATATCAGACAATTCCGTCACATATTAGAATAATACAGGTTAACTCATTCAGTGCCAGGTTTCCTGGGGAAAACGGGTGGCTGAGTGCCAGGTTTCCTGGGGGGAAAGCTATCATTTACACTAATTAGATATTTACTTTGATTATTCAATATTGGAAAGAATTGAATTGACAGCAAACATTGATAGTATAGGCCCTACTCAAGAAGTTCGTTAAAAGTCCAATTCCGGTAATACCGGTTCATCACACCTCCACACTTTCACATTGCCATGGCAACGAATACTTCAAATTAACACCGATTGTATGAAATTTCAAATGTGTTGTTTTATGTGGCCATCTAACTAATATATTCTGTGCAGTTTTAGGCATTAATTTTGCTGGTGGAATAACATAGCATTATGGTATGGCAAATATCGGATTTGGGGGGGGGGTGGTTAGTTAGACCTAACGAATTTTCTAAATGGGATGACGTTTACAATAACCGATTTCCTAGAAAGGCAGATGGCAAAACTGAAAACAATTTGAAAATCAATTGTGTCCGTTCTAAAGGCCTACAACAATCGTACTTTCGCTGTGCGGCGTATACTATGGTTCCCCGTTCGTGCGGTACACGTAGCTACATGTATGGCGTCAATGACACAAATTTGGGCAATCAGAGTAACTCGGTGACAATTCAATCGAATTCAGCACATCGAAAAACCCCTCACTACCAAATGTCCGTTCGATGTCTTAAAACATGTAAGAGCAATATATTGACAATGTTTCCTGTAGTAATTTTTCATTGTAATTTGGCGAACCCCTTAAGGTACATATTTTGATTGGCGTAATGTGCGCGTTGTCCAAATCGGTGTTCCTCGATCGTTTGGCGATAAACCAAGTGTTCTATGGATTAGGGCATGCCCGACTTGATAGTAATCGCCTTTTACGCAATCAAAATCGGTCTCCAATTAACAGATCTGGACGCTGTATACGTTGACCTCTTAGAGAGTTTGAACTCTGCAAGACTTTAGTCACGCCCACAAAAAACACAATTTTTCACCACCTATATTCAGGCGGCTCTATCTCCCGAATGCCTCAACATAAGGAGCTTCCCGATACGTCGTTTGAACGGAGATATGTTCGGCTACGCCATGGTTTACAAATTGGATCTACGGATGCGCGTATAAACATACCAGCCGCCACTCACCCCCCCCCCCCCCCCCCCCCCCCCCCCCCCCCCCCCCCCCCCCCCCCCCCCCGATGAAAATTCTCCCAAGATGTGACTTGTAATCTGCAGTGTTTTAAACATATACACCAATAATGAAATTGTGAGTTTTTCGCCCAGTAGAGCATGTTTTAAGCGAGATGTTCTGGGCGACGTATATATACGTCGCCGGCAAATGGTTGGCGCTTTTCGGGCGACGTATATATACGTCGCCGGCACTGAATGAGTAAAGATCAAATTTAGGTTCCGCCCACCATTTTATACCAGAGTTACGACCCTTTTTGTTGGAATTTGCACTTAATTTTCATTTCCGGATGATAACTTTAGTAAGTCTGAATTGAATGGAATGTAATATGGTATGTGGGTTTACTAGCACCAAATACAGGTCACATTCAAATTTAGGTTCCGCCTGCCAATTTTTACCTGAGTTACGGTTCTTTTTGTTGGAATTTGCACTTTATTTTTGTTTCCGGATAACTTTAGTAAATCTGAACTGAATGGATTGAGATATTTGCACTTTATTTTTGTTTCCGGATAACTTTAGTAAATCTGAACTGAATGGATTGAGATATGTATGTGAGTTTACTAGCACAAAATACAGGCCAAGTTCGAATTTGGGTTCCACCCGCCAATTTTCACCTGAGTTATGGCCCATTGTTGAGATTACCATGGTCGTATTTTTCCACGCTCTAGCGATGCTCTTATTGCTGAATTGTATTGTTTGTTTTTTCTTTTATCTTGTTTACTTTTTGTTATTAATATTGTGCATTATTGTATATATCTGCTTGTATTTTTGTGTCCAACTAACAATCTAACCTCTTACATTTCTCCTGATGAATCATGTGATATTTCGTATATAGGTTCATCATCATGAGTGCTTTTAAAAGAGGGGCAAACGGTGCTCTGTTCGCATTTTTCATTCAAGAGTTATCCTTCTTTGTATAGCTCGAAATCTTAGTTTTTTTGTCTGTAGCACAGATAACTCAGCCATGGGTAATCGTATGTGATTGAAATTTAGTATGAATGTTTGCAATTTTTACTGCTATCAAAAGAGTGCCAAATAAGGTTGATTCCATTTTCCATTCTAGAGTTATCCTTGTTTGTTTATTTTAAATTTGGGTTTCATCCAATATGTTTCGTTTGGCACCATGATGAATACCAGCACCAAGGTGCAACTTCCTGTTTTCAATATTTTTCTTCAATGTGCATGTGATTTATACATCAGTAAGTCAATAGGGGGCTGAATTCTGGGCTACAAACACAAACACAGATGAGTTAGACAGTCGCGATTTGCATGATCTTTCACCACATAACGAGGTCTACATCTGGGGAAAGGTAAATGAAATATAAAACAACCAGCTGAAAAACGCTTCCTTTGAGAGTCTTTATTCAACGGTGTAGGGGCCTGCGGACAACAATTTGATCTTTTAAACATTTTGATTAAAAATTTTAATAAATTATTAATTTAAAAAGACAAGTTAATTTAAAAGTTTTGTTTTAGATTTTTAGATTTGTTTAGATTTAAAGCTACACATACCGTTATATTGTTCATACCTATATTTTACCAATTTTTGGTCTCTAAAAGTATAATCTTGTTATAAATGATGTGGCCTGTTACCTAAACATATCAATAAAGTGATAGGAAACTCTCACTTCAACTAGGGAATAGCATACTTTTTTTTCTACCATAATTTGGAGTTCTTGTTGGAGTCAGATAAGCTGATTGGACAAGCTTGAAAAAAATTGAAATGATTTGACAATATAAGAATATTTGTTTATTTAATGAAAGATAGTGTATCTCATCCTAATATTAATTTTATTTCAGTTTTTTCTGGTACAATACCTACAACCGTTTGGGACAGTTTTATATGCTATTTTTAGAACAGGCTTTAGGCAATCTGGCGGAAACTTTTGGAACTTAATTTGAGCATACTAAGAGGGAGAACTCTATCTTGTCGGCAGCTCGATCAAGGCAAATTTCATTTCAACTGAAAGATTTCATAGTGAAATAAACCAGTTTATTATGCCTTTATCGACAAACAATTTATTTGGGTTTTTTTATTCACAAACAACTATTTGTAGTCTTGAAATCGGGTTTTTATAAAAACTACGTTTTGTTGTTGTAATCATGGCCCAGAAGAGATACCCAATCTTTAAAAAAAAATTCCGACTGGATAATTTTGATATGTCAACAAACCTGCAGAATGAGGTCCCCATAGGGTGAATTTAGTGATGCTATCCTGCACAGCAGGCTAGCATCACCAAATTCACCCTCTGGGGGGACATCATTCTGCTTAGGCCTTATCTTCTGGGAAGTATGTATAGTCTCAAATTAACATTGATTTTAGTTAATTTTTCCCTTCTGTTCAGTTTCTATATCCCCTAAGTTTGCAGAAGATAAAATACATGTTCCCAGAGGGTGAATATGGTGATGTTAGCCTGCTGTGCAGGATAGCATCACTAAATTCACGTTCTGGGGACCTCATTCTGCAAATGACATACACACTATTTGCAGACTTGTATGTAAATATCTTGGAGCTTTCTCTTTTTCAATGTTAAATCGTATACATTTTTTGTTACATAAAATAAGAACCTTTATAATTTAGATAATGCAACTATTTGTTAAAAATTCTAAGTTTTACAGCTTCTCAGAATATCAACTATGATAATAGTTCTAATGTGAAGGACCTCAGCCTCTTCCTAATATGGGTAGAAAAATCTCAGCTATGGAGTAGCAGGTGACAAAAACTTTCCAATCCTTTGTCGTACTTACAGCGAAGAAAGCTAGACTAAAGATGTCTGAAGACAAGAGAAAAGCAAAAAGGGAAGAGAAGAAGAAAAAATTGAAGTCGATGCTCACAGGTATTGAATTTCCTCAGTTTGGAGAATCTCCCGGTCCAACGCCTTCACCGTCGACACCCTCGACTCCAGGCACACCCAGCAGTCGATCAGTATCAGAGGTAAGTGTTCATTCCCTGATCCAATGCCTTCACCATCGACACCCTCGACTCCAGGCACACCAAAGCAGTCGATCAGTATCAGAGGTGATTAAGTGTTCATTCTCTTTTCAAATTTCTTCACCAATGACACCCTCGGCTCACGGCCAGCATTTGACCCTAGTAACATCATACTGCCATTCTTGACATGAATCATGCTGGACAGATAGGTTAATTTGCATATTGAAGTTCATTTAACCCTTTCTGTACTAAATACTCATTGACAACATTGTTCATATAATAAGTTCAACAAATGACTATTCCCTCAAGTAAATAGGACACATTCGACAATTTTATTAACCCTCGTCTGCTTATTATTTCTGAAAACACATCCAGTACAATAGACCATTCCAATGTATACAATTTTAATCAGGTGGGAAAATCCATTTAGTATAAAATAGGTTAAGATGGTGTGAAGATGGCTTATATCAACAAACAACACAATAGAAACCTAAGCCCAAATGAACCCACAAATTTTCACTCTATATCTTGTGTATCTTTCAGGGTTTCTCGTCATCGTCCGAAGTGGAAGAGTCAGAAGAAACAATTTCAAATCGTAAGTTTTCTTGGGTCAATTCCCTCATTAATTAAAAATTTGATCTCCTTGATAATGTATCAGAAACATAATATTTTAATTGAATTTTTAGATAATAAAATCCTGTGGCCATAACCCTTTAACATATTGTATAATAAATCTGTAGGCCTATTCCTAACTAAGAGTTCCTACCCACTAAACTATATGGTATATCTCTCCTCAATACACGAAGGGTGAAAACCATTTTGTTTTAATTGGTACAGATTTCATTTGTAAGACGATTGGTACTCCATTTTGTAAAGGTCACTTCTGGTATCGGAATTTAAAGCCATGTGTAATTAGGAAAGCTATTCCTTTTTCTCATCCTTAGCCATCCAAAGCTAATAATATCTTACGGCATAAATGCAAACACCCTTTAACATATATTGTACAATGAAATTGTTTTCTGTCCAAAGGTAGTTAACCCATCCATGACTGGAGATTCCTGAAATTTTGCAAAAACCCAGTGCCAATGTATTCTCTTATATATGTGAGTCTCCCATAGGGAGCCTCACATATATAAGAGAATGCATTTGCCTCACAATATTTACATTTACCTTGTGAGCCAGTGCATTCTCTTATATATGCGGGGCTCCCTATGGGAGACTTGCATATGTAAGAGAATGTAATGGCACATGATATTTAATGCTGCACCAGCTCAGCTACCCTCATGAAAGGGTTAACTATAATCTGTTGATATACTCCACATACAAAGAGAGTGAATCGTTATGCACAAATAGCAGCATCATATAATACTGACTATTATATGGCAAGTTTCATGTCTCTCCTACATCTAAATGAATGATTATGTATATCGCCATACTAACTTCTAGCCTGTTCTAATATATAAAGAATATTGGAGATACATGTGTACCCAAGTCTGGAAATAGTATGACTATCATTTGCAGAATGAGGTCCCAGAGGGTGAATTTAGTGACACTATCTCGCACAGCAGACTAGCATCACCAAATTCACCCTCTGGGAATATCATTCTGCTGAGGTCTCAACTGCTATGGAGACCTAGGATCAGATTGAAGTTCCCCAGTTTAAGTTGTTGATGTTCACCCATTAGTCACCTCGTTTATGCATTTTATATTCTGGAAATTAGGGGATATAGAAACTGAACAGAAGGGAAAAAGTAACTAAACATAATGTTAATTTGAGACTATAGATATTTCCCAGAGGATGAGACCTCAGCAGAATGAGGTCCCCAGAGGGTGAATTTGGAGATACTAGCCCGTTGAATTGTTAAAAGCAGTGCGTGTGATTATAATAATAAAAACATCACATATTAGTAGTCAAAATCAAAAGTTAGATTGAAGCTTTCAACTATTTAGGTAGATGTATATCTGACCCCTGGAGGAAGTTTGGGGTACATAGTCAGCATACAGCATACATTCTATACAAACGTTTCACCTTATACTTTGATTTTGGTTTGGATTATCAAATTCATTGTCGTTTTGTATGGTGATAGCTAGCCCAACTTTGGTGAAAGGGTCAGTACCCAAATAATACAAATTTTGTCCAGTCTTTTATACTCGATCAAGTTACGGCCTTCCTGGAGTTGTTGTCATAATTTTCAGTCCTACATTCCCAAAATTGTTTACTGCTACCTTAGCTTTGGACTGTAAGTAGTTGACAGGTTGGTAGGTAGTATTATGAAATATATTTATTCATGCATTTCTACGTTACTATAAATAGCTCTACAGAAAGGTGCTGGTCTGGCGGAGATAACATGTAATAAAGGTGAACAATAGGGTGAATTTTTTGTGTGCTTTTAGTTTAAAATTTTACCCTAGTTCACACATGAAACATCACATTTTGACTTCTTATTTTTAGGGTTACAAAGGGACTTAGCGATTAACATTGTGACTCTGTAGTTTGGTATTCTGATAAAAAAAAAGGCGCTATGTTTAGTTCTGTGATAAATAAAACTTTGAGGACATGTTATACTGAGATGGAGCATTGAAATCCAGTGTGTCAAGAGATCAAGATCTCATACTCCTCAACTTCATCGGAACATTTTTTTATTTAGTTCATTGATTGGAATTTTAACCTTTTCATAGTGGGAGCTGGTGCAGCACTAAAGACACTATTCCAGTGCATTATCGTTTATTTGCGAGTCTCCCATAGGGAGCCTCGCATATATAAGAGAATGCACTGGCTTACAAAGTCAAGGTATATATTGTTAGGGCAAAGTGTTCTCTTATATATGTGAGGCTCCATATGAGCAGCCCTCATAATTGGCTACAGCAATCAGAATGCCGAAGCCATTTGCTGAAGCAAACTGGGCCATGGCAAAGTAATGCCATAGCGGATTGCCGAAGCCAAATAATTCAAATTAAGAGAGGGTTACTATGTCAATAATATCAGATATTTAATCAAATTTTCACATAAATAATGCACTGACGCTGTTAAAGATGGTTCTGAGGTGACCAATTTGTTCACCTCTTGCAGACATCTCAGTTCTCCCAGCTAGGAATTTTGTAAGATTTATTGCCACAGCTAGATTTGCATTCATTATAAACTATAAATCTTTTCTGGAAGATAATCAATGACTCTGTATTAGGCGACATTTTTTTAGCAGAGAATAATATTTCTAAAAACTAAATTGAATTGAGATGTACTATAGTAATTGAATTAAATCCTCAAGAAAAAAATGGAAACTCAATGATAATGTTGTTACCTATAGAACACTCATTGATAGTTAATTCATATAAATTTTGCTGGAAGCACATTGCCAAATAAAATTTAACAATAAGTATTTATTTTAGTAAGAAAACCAGTGCTAGCACTAGTTAACCCTTCCATGAATGTAGCTTCATGAAATTATATGAAAAAACCCTGTGGCAATGCATTCTCTTATGTATGTAAGTCTCCTAGGGAGCCTAGCTCACATATATCATAGAATACATTGGCCTAACAATATTTACCATGACCTTGTAAGCCAGTGCATTCTCTTATATATACAAGGCTCCCTATGGGGGACTCACATATATAAGAGAATGCACTGGCACATGATCTTTAATGCTGCACCAGCACAGCTCCCATCATGACAGGGTTAATTGCTCTACTTTTTCAATTAATCTGTTGGTTTGAAGACGTAGCTTTGTTTATGAAAAACAGTATTTTTTATATAGGAATGAAATGAAATTTGGTATGTGGGTTTACAAGTACAAAATACAGGTTAAGTTTGAATTTGGGTTTCCCCCGCCAATTTTCACCAGAATTATGGCCCTTTGTTGGAATTACCACTGGCGTATTTTGCCACACCCTCGCGATGCTCTTGTTTTCAAGTTGTTTTATTTCGTACTTTAACAGAATTAAGTTATAAATACATCATTATTAATCATTCCCCAAATATTTATATCCCCAGCAACAAGGGAGAGATGAAGGAACAAAGTATTGCGATAAGGACTACCTATATTTTGGAAAATAGTTCTCATAAAGTTTACAAAAAATAGGTAGCCAAAAATAACATAATTACAGTGGGTCCGAAAACGCCTCCAACAATAGGCAGGGACCCATAACAATATGTAAAATGTAAGAAAAATATAAAACATATGTAAAATATCTAAAACAAACAATCTGAGCACTAACACCGTGCGAAGACCTTAAAACAGATATCACAGTATTAAAGATTCTCAGATCAAGCAAGGAGAGGAGGAGACAGGGGAGGATGGCGGGATAAAACTTTTCTAGAGAAATCAAATCGTGCGACGCACCTCAAGGGAAATTAATCTGAGAATGAAGTACTCACAAGTTATTGTTGTCTTCGTGCGCGATCAAAAATATAGTTCCAATTTAATACCTTGAGCTCTTGTGGAAAAACCGAGAACAGGAGCAAGGTATCTAAATTAAAATCATCGCGATTATAGTTAGAAAGTAGATTTGATATTAATTTCTGATAAGAGAAAAGTGCCAACTGTATTGCACAACAATGAGAAATTCTTACCGCGCATTTAGCGCAAAACGGTAGTGCACCGGCTTAAAATCTCGCCGCTTCTCGTGAGACTTAAGCGAGCCTTAGAAAGACGCACGAGATTTGAAAACGGTAAAAGCAGGGATGTTGCTGTCGATATAAAGCCCTTGGATCTCGTAGACCCAATGGTAATTTATATCCCCAGCAACAAGGGAGAGATGAAGGAACAAAGTATTGCGATAAGGACTACCTATATTTTGGAAAATAGTTCTCATAAAGTTTACAAAAAATAGGTAGCCAAAAATAACATAATTACAGTGGGTCCGAAAACGCCAAGAGATGAGGACAAGAAGCACCACTGATTGTCCGAGACTCACCCACTGTAAAGACCCCCCCCCCTCTTTGCTTGATCATACAAAGAAACGAATGAGAAATGAAAGGAATGATGTGACATTTGTAGCCTTATGCAAAATTGGCAATGATCTGACTAGGGTGTCATCTGAAAATCGAATCACCTGGTGATAAAGTATGACACTTGGAAAATATCCAATGGTAGGAAATGGTGATAACCGACAAGCGTCCTCGACTCAATGCCTGTAATAATTAGAAATATCGACGAATCAGATAATCGGGCTGTTATTGAGTATTATTATTTATTTTATTTATTTAACGATGTATAAAAGGACTGGAATAATAATAGCCAATTAATTCCGGTGATACGATGACCAGATGACATGAGCGGCAATGGTTCGGATGTGAAAATTTTTACCATCAAACAATGATTTGTAAAAATAAAGAAATATAAAAACATGTAAGCACTCCATTAGTCCCCTAAGGGGGAGACCATGGCAATAACTGTACAAATGTACTAGCACCATAAAATGCACCTTGAGATCTCTTGATGAATGATGTGAAGGGCACAGGCATCCCAGATCCGAGGAAATATGTGTCAAACTATTGGAGAGGGCCTAATATAACGGTGAAATGCATTAGACTTCCATCTACCCATTCGACGAATCTGAGCATCAGAGAAACCCGAGTCTGCGGCGAATGAAGCCGCACCTATCCGGAAGCTGTGAGTCATAAATAAATCTGTACTAAGATTGCAAAATTTGAGACATTGTTTAAAAACAACCTCAAACTGACTCCGGAGAAGTGGCTTCCCATCTGGGAAGGAGAAGAGAGGACCCGGGACAGGACCGCGTAACTGGTAATATATACGCAAATTCTGGACCGGGCAAATCTGATGCTCAGCTCTACGAGATAGGCAAATTTGATGTGGCTGACCACCAATGTTGTGCTTAAAATTCCGGAAGGTAATGGTTGCATCGGAATCTGATATGTGACAATCTATCAGTTGTAAAACGCTATTGGTGTTTGCCCGGGAAACGGGGCAAAGTTCGCCAATTCGAGCCATAGCGAATAAGGCTGTTGTGAAAATAGTGGCCATGAGTTGTTGCTTATAAAATGTTAGACCAAGCGATGGAAGTGCTCGAACCATGCTCTGGAGAATAGGTAGCGTTATGGGTAAACGCACATCTGTGACCGGGTGTAAACGCCGTACTGCACACAATATTTTCTTAACAAGGAAACTTTTTGTCGGATCTGGGATACCCTTGACCTTATGGATGAAGGAAACTGCTGATAAAGCACTCGTTATGGAACTGGCCGCTAAGCCTTTCCTATATAAATAAGAAATAAACAAGCAAATTGTATTAACTGGTAAAGGCAATACACATGGAATGTTAGTACCAGTACAGAAAGTTATGAGATGATTGCAGTATGTCCTGTACTGTCTTTTTGACGATGTGGACAATGATTCAGAGAAAAGGTAATCTAGAGTTCCAGTAAGTTCTCTAATTTGAGGTGAGACGGCTGAATGAAAGCAGATTCCTGAAAGGTAGGGTAAATAAGTTTGAATTGATTAAATTTAAAGCGACTGAGCATATCAGCTCCAGTATTCATAATGCCTTTAATATGCTTAGCTTTGAAGAGAATGTTGCTTGACAAGCATATAAGAACCAACTGCCTAATAAGAATCATCATGTGTTTGTCTTTTGCCGTTTGTTTATTTATTACAGCCACGACAGCCATGTTGTCTGAAAAGAATAGAACAGAACGGTTTTGCAGACGATTGGCCCAAGTATGCAACCCCAAAACGATAGGGTATAATTCTAAAACTGAAATATTCAATTTACGTTCGCGAGGTGTCCATTCCCCTACTATATATTCCGGACAGAACATTGCAGCAAAACCGGCAGAAGCTGCCGCGTCTGAAAAGAATTGCAAGGCGCCGGACGTTAAAAATTGGCGTTCAAGGAAAAATGAGGTGCCATTGAAATGTTCCAGAAATAACAGCCAAATGTGTAGATCTAGTTTCACCTCGCGAGTGATTCTGATACGATGATGTAATTTTGAAATTCCGATAGTTTTATTTATAAGTCGCCGGAGAAACACTCTACCTGGTTGTATAACGGAGCAAGTAAAATTAAGCAAACCGATTATAGATAAAAATTCGCGAAGAGTGGCTTTGTTTTTCAATAGAAGAGAATTAATGCGCTGAACACATTCTAACAATTTTGCTTGAGGAAGTGAGGCACACATTCTGATTGTATCCAAATGGATACCCAAAAAAGTAATCGATGTTGAAGGCAAAATAGTTTTGTCGTGTGCAATTGGCAAGCGTAAATGTTCACACATACGGAGAAAAGATTTCAAATAAGCATCACACAGTGATTCCGAAGAAGCGATGAGACAGAAATCGTCCAGATAGTGTACACAGTTCAGGATAGCGAGTTTATTTATTGCAATCCATTCGAGTGCCGTGCTGAAAGCCTCGAAATTGTGACAACTTGACGAAGCCCCCATGGGCATGCATTTATCGAAGTAATAGAAATTATCAAATTTAATGCCTAACAGATGATAATCATCTGGATGACAAGCGAGGACCCTAAAGGCAGAAAGTACGTCGATTCTCGTACAGTAAGAACCAACCGGAAGGTTTTGAATGATGTTGATTGCATCCTGGACAGATGCATAACATACTGATTTAAAGTCGGCTTGGATGTGATCATTTACAGATTCGCCTTTGGGATATGAAAGGTGGTGTATCAAACGATACTCACCAGGCTGTTTCTTAGGAACTATCCCAATTGGGGAAATTACAAAATGTGGAAGAGGGGGGCCCTTAAAAGGCCCCGCTATTCTCCCCATTGAAATCTCTTTCGCTATCTTTTTTCTGACTATGTCAGGCATCTCCAAAGCCGATTTCAGGTTAGGAGACTCGCGAGCAGACACCATCCCCTCAAAGCCTAATCGAAAACCGTGTGTGAAGCCATTAATTAAGAAATCTCGGTTGTGTTGATCATAACCGGATAACATTTCATTTAATAATGGGACCAGGATTGGTGTTGGCAGTTTTTGTTGGTGCATTTTGTCTAAATGATGAGGTTTTAGAACCTCTTGCATTTGGCGGCTGATAAGGCCGGTTTCTGTTGCGACGTGAGCATTTGACGAAACTGTGGGGTTGCTTACATAAGAAACAGTTATGGGAGAAGTTGCAACCGGTGCAAGTTTTTCCCTTGTGAAAATCCCAACAGTATCCATTTGGTATGGAGGTCTTTGAATTTTGAAAATGGTTCTGTGTTTTAGGATGGTATCCACGTTCTGGTTGAGAAGGTGTAAACACAGGCACTCGTGGAGCTGCCTGCATGTACAACTCCCACTGAATGTGGTTCCATGACAAATTTGGATTGAACTGACACAATTGTCGGAACTGCCGATCATAATATGACCAACTGTAACCAGCTCGCGCCATCTTGCGGATACGCATCATATAGCTCATGAGACTGGGCATGTGCGACGGGAATTTGGCAGAGTAAATAATTATAAAAATTATGAAAGCATCGAGCCATTGGTTAATGTCAGTAATGACCTTAGTAGGTTTAGGTTGTACAAAAAAAGCCTGAGCACCAATATTGATCCCCGTGTTAACTGGCGCTGAAAAATTAACATTATGATCATGATCCGGCAATAATGAGGCCAGAGGTATAAACTCATTGGCCCATATTTGAGCCCGGACTTTGGCAGGAACGTGAGCGTCCAAAGGTGTAGCTAGTGAAACGAAGTCGATCTGAGGCATACCAAATGAAGCAGCATCTTGAAGGGAGGTCGAGACCGGAAGTCCTAAAACAGGAGGAGGCTGAACACCTGGAACCGGAAACGATTGTAACGGCACCGAGGGTGCAGGACCAGCAACCGGAATGTCCCAAGAGGCCGGATGGCCGGAGAAGTGCGCGGAAGCATGACTAAAGTCTGGTACCGACATCGATGCAGGCAGGTCCCAAGAGGCCGGATGGCCGAAGGATGAAGCTGATGTGGGCTGAATGTCAGTCAATGAGACGCAGGCAGCTGAAGGACCGAGCGGAACAGTACCTGTCGATGAATAAGCTGGCTGAGAGGTGGTGACCGATGACACCGAGCACGGAAGTGTGAAAGTGCATGAAACTCCCGAAGAACTGGAATGTCCCAATGACAGCACCGTGGAAGTGGGAGCTGTCGGAAATGAGCATGTTCCCGCCGGAAAGTGAACACTTGAGACGGGAGCCGGAAAATAATGAGGCAAGTGTACATTGGATACCGGACACTGAGGTTGATGTTGATGAGGCGGCACCGGCCAAGCTGATGTGATCCCCAATCCAGGCGCAGTAGGATGATGCAAGGCTGCGACGGGAGAATGTAAAGCTGATTGACGAACGAAGGTGTCGACTGATGAGGCAGCAGGTACAACAGAAGCCGGGACGCCAGGTGATGACACAAGTGGTGTAGACACAGCGGCCGGACGTGGTAGAGGAGGACGCCCACGACGTGGTCGTTTGGCAGGCGACCCTGACGCAACAGCAGATGAGCGTTTTGGTGGCATGATGTGCAAACTCTTGGACGTTTACTGTAAAGGAAAAGAAACAAAACGACAAGTAAATAGAACTATACAAGGAAACCGCACGCACCTACGGTGTTGAAGGAAGTCATAATGATGCACCCAGTGTTACAACCCTAGAACTCCAAAAGGAGAGAAAAAGGTTGCCATTATTAACGATCTTCATAACGAAGATGAATAATTAAAGCCATTAAGCGAGAATACCAACTGAAAATAATTAATGAGATGGAAGGCGTAAAACTTGTAGCATAAAAAGTAACGGCCATCATAACGAGGGCCAGCAGTAAAGTGAACTGGTATAAACCCAGCACTATCAAAAGAAGCCAATGATTACACTTGTTGGCTAAATCAGACTTAGGTGATAGGCGGAGCGTTTAATTTTATTGAAATGCCACAGAAAACAACAATTTTTATGTGATTGTATTAAAATGTACATTTATAACATGAAAAGAATGACGCCTTCCATGGATCATCATAGTGGCATTATGGGTATCTCGCATTGTTCGAAAACAAAATGGCACATACCAAAAAGCCTGTAACATGAATAAGCTCCAATTAGACAAGACCATTATCAATTCAAACCATACCAGAAAATTTAATAACAGTAAATAGCTGCAACACTTTTGATTGGCCGATCCCTATGCCGAAAAAAGGACAAGTAGGGAGGCCAGGCAGTTTACTGCATCACAACAACCGTCCAGATATATTCATAATTGCATTACTCTCGCTCGTTTTTTTTTTCGTTTTTTTTCGTTTTTTTTTTTGTTTTTTTTAATTATCTGCTCGTTGTCATGCACAAGAGTATTTAAGTGCCCATAAAGAGTGACACCAAAACAAGATAATGATGTCTGGATAACCAAGATGTTACGACACATTAATAATGTCCCAACGGCATACTTGCATCGAGTCAACCACTGGTATGGAATGAATAAGGCGTAAAACAAAACATCAATTTGTGGGATTGATGAAATGAACTGGTCTACAACCTGGAGCGAACAATTGAATGAAAAATAATGAATCATTGCAATAAAAGGCTTCGAAGAACAATTGCATCAGCCATACATTTAGCAAAATATTGCATCAGCCACACATTGCATCAGCCCTATTTTTAGCAAAAACATTGCATCAGCCCTACTTTTAGCAAAATATTGCATCAGCCATATCCTTAGCAAAATATTGCATCAGCCATATTTTTAGCCAAGTATTATTGCATCAGCTATACCTTTAAGAAAAATATTGCATCAGCCATATTTTAAGCAAAATATTTCATCATCAGTCAAGCTTCAGAGTTCTCACCAACTCTGCACCGGAGACATTCAAAAGACTTCCTTTAAGCAAATTAATGTAGCATAAAACATAAGTAGCCGTGAAAACTGTAAAGCAATTTTAAATGTTCTTTGACTGAAAATGGTATCAAAGTTGTAACGGCATATTTATTAACGACAGGGTGGTTAAACCGTCGTTTTCAAAACAACTTGCAAAAAAGAAGTCTGAAGAACCGGCTAATGCTTTGACAAGCAAGTAAAAAGGAATTGAGCTACTTACGACTGATGCAAATGAAGAAATGGGTGACCATGAGGCACCTGCCGCCAAGCTCGCTTTGTCCATGAACAAAAAATCAAGGACGATCAACATGCCCTTTAAATTTATGATCCCAGATTAAGCTTCCCTCCGAGGAACCACAATGGGAGGGGAAACCCAAGCCAGGGAAGCAATACCATACCCGATAGCATCGCTGATGCTATATAGGTAGAGCACTGCTGAGGACCCCTTTAGGTGGACCCCATCCCTCCCCAGGTGCAGGAGCTCGCCGTCAAAACGACGGTGGGGCCACGACTCCCACTGAGTTGAATGAGAGGGGAGAAAAGATGACAAAAGATCGTTCAACTCTTCCACGTGGCTGTTGAAGACTGCAAGAGACTTTGGCCCCCGCACCGAACTCCGACAAAAAGCCTGGGCAACCAGAACTTTCTGCACGGAGTGGATGGACCGGACCACCGAACAGAAACCCACCACCCTCTCGGCAACCTCAGGAGGAGAAGCCCAACACAGGTCGTTGCTTCCAACTTGCATAATAACTACGTGGGGCATAAAATCCCTAAGCCTGTGTTGAATGGATAAAAGATCCCAAACCTGTGCCCCACCCCGATGAAAAAGCCGAACATTTACCGGGACCCCGGCGTATGAACCCACCTGAAGTTCCTCGGAAAAATTGCGCCCGCCGAAAAAACCGGTACGGTCCGCAAAACCAAACGCAGTGCCGATTCGTCGGACAAAACTATGTCCGACGACCGCAACTCTAACTTCGCTGGCCGGAATTCGGAAAGCCATAGTTGTGTGAACTTAATTTGTTATAATGTGCTCCCGAATTAAAATCAAAAGGCCAGAAAACGAATCGAGCTCGACGACAGGCACCTACCTTCACCAAAACAATAAAACTTTTCTAGAGAAATCAAATCGTGCGACGCACCTCAAGGGAAATTAATCTGAGAATGAAGTACTCACAAGTTATTGTTGTCTTCGTGCGCGATCAAAAATATAGTTCCAATTTAATACCTTGAGCTCTTGTGGAAAAACCGAGAACAGGAGCAAGGTATCTAAATTAAAATCATTGCGATTATAGTTAGAAAGTAGATTTGATATTAATTTCTGATAAGAGAAAAGTGCCAACTGTATTGCACAACAATGAGAAATTCTTACCGCGCATTTAGCGCAAAACGGTAGTGCACCGGCTTAAAATCTCGCCGCTTCTCGTGAGACTTAAGCGAGCCTTAGAAAGACGCACGAGATTTGAAAACGGTAAAAGCAGGGATGTTGCTGTCGATATAAAGCCCTTGGATCTCGTAGACCCAATGGTAATTTACCTTTTTTCTAGTTTTCACATAATAATCCAAAAATCCTTAGAAATTTCCCAAATGTTGTATTAATGTATCACCATTTAAATTCCTTTCTTTCCAGCATACATTCTCCATTTTAATATCATATCACTATTTGAATTACATTTCTCAAAAATTTTACCTTCGGCCACGATAAGTAAATTACTAGATTCTCAATCGACTTTTTCGATTTTCAGAAAGCGGAGCCGTAAAGTCGCATCGTTATCAGTTCTGAAAATAATAAAATTATCATAAAGCATATGCTTCAAATTCTCATTTTGATCAAAGTTATAGACAAGAATGATGAATTAATAGCTAAATATTGTGAAATGTACTATTATTTTTACAATTGATGCATTTGAGAGAGTTTCGTTCTTATAATAATCCCAATAAAATTAATTTGAAGGAGCCAAAATATGCTCTTGAGGGTAGTGGAGGGTATGAAAACTAGTAATTTGTTTCTTATTGGCCATATAATATCTCTTTTTTTTATTACCATATTATTGGGGTCCAAATTTTCCCCGTCTTTGCCAGCCAGTGATATCGGTCGAGTTAGATGCTGCCAGAGATGAAGAGCCATGTGTTTTCATTGCGTGTCATGTATGTGTCCTTCAATCACAGGATAGTAACTGATTATAAAATACAGTATCTCTCACAATGTTCATCATTTATAGCACTATCTCATTTTCCAGTTTTAATAATGAGAAATGGTCATGCTATACTAAAATAGCGATACACTCCCGAAATCTGAGGAGACAAACATGCCTTTGTTAACAATTTAATTCTTTTAATAGATCAGTGGTGCACAGTGGAAATTGGAGTTACATATAATTGGTACCACTGTTCTGACTGAGCTTATGAAATTCTACCCTTTACTTCAGTATTATTTATCAAGGGCAATTATGATGAGCTACTAATATACAAGCAAGATACCTTCCCAACTTTGGTCTGGACATAAATTATATGGTAAACTATGTATGGTAATATGGTAAGAGAGGCATGGGTTGCATCTTTGCCCTACGCCAACATCTAGTACAGCCGATATATACCAAGCTCAAGCTGGCATGGACGGTGGAAACTAGGTCTGCATATTTTACAATTATATTCTACATAAGATAACAGTGATCTCTTTTATCTCAATTTATTCTTATACTTTTTTTCGTAGATGAGGAATCTGATGATAGTTTAATATTATTTAACCCAATCAGAATTTCTACCTCTCATAATATTAAAGGTAACAGTACAGGTACATAGTTACGCTAATCGGAATAACCAACCCTGCACATCTGCAACCATCTTGGTATTTATGGGATCCAAAATATTCGGAGGACTATTATAACCATACAAGCTATTTGAAAGCTGAGTGCATTACTGTTGATACTTTTATATATCACATGAAACCCCTATTATATAATTAAAAATTCCATTACATATTTCCTTATTCATCACTAGTTATGAATAGGCGCATGCTACATATAACTTGGCATCGCGCCACAAAAATGACCGTGCAGCATCTTCACATTGATTGAGGCAGATTAATACTATTTCAAAAAGCTGCACATGACACCAACACCAGATAATGCAAAATGATTACTTTGTTCATTAAAGTTAATTCTTGTCTTGTCCAACTTCCTTGCACTAACGAAAATAGACATAATAACAAAGAGGTAAATAGGGGGACTATATTTTCTGTCGTGAATACTGTCTTGTACAGTTGTGAAGCATCTCAGCCAATCTTTTAAGATTTCTTTTATTGTGATTTGTTAAAAAGGCATAGAGCTCTAGTTTTATTCATGTGAAATACAAGACCTTCAACTCGTTATGTTGGGATATAAGATTTTATGAAACTCGTTTCATAAATTTGATTCACAATTCGTCTATGACTCGTTGTGAATCAATTTTATCAAACTCGTTTCTTAAAATCTTATATCCCAATATCTCGTTGGAGATCCTCTATATAAAGTCTAGTTTTATATATCACATAGCTCGCCAATTCGATTTCAGATACGATTCGATATCAACATTGGCCTCCTGATTTTATATTAGATTTCAAATCTATGGAAAAGTGCTGATTCGCAGGGCCTATAATGGCTTACCATATACAAGTGTTTAGAAAAAATACAGAATAGGACTTGCATCAGAATTTTAATTCTTTCATTGAATTCTGCTCCACTATAGCTGTCATAAAATATATCCTTAAGCTGTCCACAACTCTTCGATAAAAGATACCTCGATTAAGATTCACACTGTGTTCTGTTTATTTATTCCATGGTGGTGATTCTGTTAGAATACATGTGTGGCTAACTATGGATTTCTAATATCATCAGCAGTGTACTTCACTTTCAAAAGGCTTGATTGTTGTTTTCCTTCAATTTTATTCCATTGCACAAAGCACATTAACCTCGCACCTTGATTGTAATTTGCATGTGATGAGGTCCTGATAAATGATGTAAGCTAAAATGAAATAATATTTACAAAGTAGTTATGCTGCATATTTTTTGTTTACTTTTATTATAAAACAATGAAGATATGAAAAATTTTGCATACAGAAAGTTATATAGAGATTATAATCAATTGATTGAACTGGTGTCGTGAAATAATGTTGTACAGTTATGTTGTACAAACATGAGAGTGCATTGCGCTCGAGTGTTTTAAAAAATAGTCCCTGCTTCGATTGAATTATTTCACGTCACCAGTTCAATCAAGTGATTATTCTGTTTATTATATTCCACTATAAACATCTGATTTACCAGAAATCTGAATAATACCGCCATTATACCCATGACGCATAAATTTTGATAGCACGTATGAATACATAAGGCGCTAGTTAATGTGACATAATTCACTCGAGAAATGAAGGTAAATCACACATAGGAATGTAATAAAAAAAAATTATACCATAAGTTGCATGGATTATAGATTAAGATAATCATTGCCCAAGAATGATTAATTATTGAAGATATGGAAAATATGTTTTGATAACAAATTTGATACATCTATTTTATTAATTTGGGCTGATCACGATCTCTGCAATAGGTTTTTATACGCCCTTTTGAAAAAAAGGCCGTATTATAGTATTGGTCCGTCCGTCCGGGCGTCCGGGCGTTCGTTAACCTGTTGTCCGGATGATAACTTTAGTTAGAGTGAACCAAAATTAGTAAAATTTGGTATGTGGGTTTATTAGCCGAAAAGTAAGTTCCAGTTCGAATTTGGGTTCCGCCCGCCAATTTTCACCGGAGTTATGCCCCTTATTTAACGTTTTTTGACTTAGAAAATCCTTGAAATTTGTTGTCCGGATGATAACTTTAGTATAGTTTATCGGAATGAATCCAAATTTGGTATATTACTTTCTTTCACCAAAACACAGGTCAAGTTCGAACTTGGGTTCTGTCCGACCATTTTTGGCAGAGTTATGCCCCTTTTTCGACTCAGAAAATTCAGTTTTTCTTATGTTTTTTGGTTTCCGGATGATAACTCGATTTTGGAATGTTTATACGCAAAACCCGTTTTTTTGTGGATTACATATATCAAAATACAGCTCAAGTCCGAATTTCGTTTTAATCCGATAATTTTTGCGAGAGTTATGGCCCCTTTTTTTACGTAATTTGACTTAGAAAATCCCTGAAATTTGTTTTGTCCGGATGATAACTTTAGTTAGAGTGAACCGATTTCAATAAAATTTGGTATGTGGGTTTATTAGGAGAAAAGACAGCTCAAGTTCGAATTTGGGTTCCGTCTGCCAATTTTCACCGGAGTTATGCCCCTTATTTGACGTAATTTGACTTAGAAAATCCCTGAAATTTGTTGTCCGGATGATAACTTTACTAGAGCTTATCGGATTCAATGATAATTTGGTATATTACTTTCTCCCACCAAAACACAGGTCAAGTTCAAATTTGAGTTCCGTCCGCTAATTTTTACCAGAGTTATGCCCCTTTTTTTTACCAGTTTCCGCCGACCCAAGAGAGGGCGTATATTGCACGCCCAGCGTAGCTCTTGTTAATCCTTGAAGATGTAGAGATTTGGAAAAATGAAGTGATTACATGGAATATATACCAAAAATTAGTTTATAGCCTTACCATTATATCTGCGCCGCAACTCTTTGACCACTGATTTTAACATGTATGCCGGTGTAACACGTCATCTTCCCCCCCAGGATATCTTCCCCCGCGGGGGAAGATATCCTAGGATATCTTCCCCCCCGGGGGGGAAGATGTCCTAGGATATCTTCCCCCCGCGGGGGAAGATATCCTGGGGGGGAAGATGACGTGTTACACCGGTAGTCCTTCCCATTTTCCATGCTTGTCCAATAGCACCAGATATTGTTTAGATACTGTCTGATAACAATTCTCAATTACATGTATATATAACATTCACAACTGACCCACATGCAACCATCTAACAGATCCTTCCCACCTCAACTTTAATGTGGACATAGTCATGGTCTGAAGAGTAATTCCTGTTCTTAAAGGGGTACTGTACACTAAATCCGGACATTTATGGGACCATCTCCTTTTATACTCAACAGAATATATGTAACACATGAATGAATTTGCGCCATGGATTAGTGCAAAATACACTTGTGTGCTCTATGAATAACACAAACAACATGGTAATTATAATGAAAAGGAATAAATGACTGGAGTCATAAATTCGTTTTCATTATTTAATTGCCATGTTGTTTGCATCGTTCATAGAGCAAATAAGTGTATTTGCACTAATTCATGGCTCAAATTAAATTGTTTGTTTCATATATTCCGCTGAGTATAAAAGGAGATGGTCACATAAATGTCCAGATTTACTACAGTAATGCCCTAAACCACAGCAGAATTATGGGTAACTTTTCAGGATTTAGTCGGAAATAAGGCTTGTTGCCATTCTTCGGAAAGCTCTCACTGAGAGCTTTCCGATGAATGGCAACAAGCCATATTTCCGACTAAATCCTGAAAAGTTACCCATAATTCTGCTGTGGTTAAGGAGTTAATTATTTAGGGCATTACTGTAGTAGTGTACAGAACCCCTTTAATAAAATACACATGCAAACATTTAACAAAGTGTTATCCACTTCATGTTTATTGTTAACCCTTCCTATACAAAATACTCATCGAGTTCCCTTAAGAAATTATCAGATTATAGGTCATTTGTTGAACTTATTATCTGAACATTTCCCTCCAATAAATAGGAATTATTCTGCACTTGTATTATTTGTTGTCTGCTCTTATTACCAGAACATCCCTCCAGATGGATAATAGATTATTCCAAGATATACTTTTATAAACTGATGGGAGAATCCATTTAGTATAGAAAGGGTTAAAAGGGTTAACATCCACAACTGTCCATGTCAGAGTGATTTTTAAAAATAATGCCCGATGCTGCTTGATTGGCCATTTTACCAGTATTTAAATTTTAAGTATTCTTCAAAGTATGATAAATAATTCCTTAATTTTGCATTGAGCGGTTCATACTTAAAATTATATCAAATATGTTTTAAACTCAATCTAGACACACTCATCCCAATACTTATAATTACCTTTGAATTTTCAGCATCTGATGTGGTACCATGCCAGTCGTTTGATATTTGTACTGATTGACTACGTGGTTTCTGTTGGACCTTAAAACTGAAATAGCTGTTAAATAGCCTTGAATTTCAGAGAAGAGGGCCTTGAAATTAGTTGACAATTGTCATGAAGGGGCCTTCAATGGCCTCGATTATCTTTAATCCTTTCTTTATTAAATACTCATTGATGAGTTGTTACCTTAGGAAATGTTCAGATATTAAGTTCAACAAACGACCATAGTCTTATTATCTGAACATTTCCCTCCAATTAATATGACTTCTGTATTTGTATTATCTGCCGTCTGCTTATTTTTCCGGAAAACTCTTCCTGATGAATAATAGACCATTCCAATGTATACTTTTATAACTGAGTGTGAAAATCCATTTAGTACAGAAATGGTTAAGTCTAGCGTGTGAGAACCACCCTCGATTGGTTAGTGAATCCAAGGGTTGATTCCCATCCTGCCTTGAATATGAGCACCATCCCCTTTTAGAATTGACCATTTGGAGTCTACATTGGATAAATTTTCCTACAATCTATATATATGACTAATTTCAGATGTTAAAAACAGGTCTGCTCCTTTAACATGTACACTGCTGATGCCCATTCAATTACATGCAAATGGTATGAGATAATTTGGTAGTCGGCAGTGAACGTGTTAATACATAATATTAAAATGAATTTATCCCACCGGGTTGTTGTTAATAACAATTAAGACAGGTTTGCCTTAATGACTACCTTTTAATAATAAATAAAGCAACATGTAGTCGAAAACATGTTTAGGGACCTTCAGCTTTCTTGTTATTGGTGAAGCCTCTTTTTTGGTACCACAAAAGCGCCAACCATGAGATCCTGGTCTGCAACCCCATATCTCTCAATATCAACGTGCTTTGTTCAACGCTTAGCATATACCTGTCACTTTAGGGCAAACAATGGCATTATTTCAGTTAGTTGACAATTGGTGAACCATGAGGAATAGAAGTTTGCAAATTAAGTGACTGATTTCCATATCGCCCCACGTGTACTGAACTGATCAGATGTGGACTGTTCTGTACTGTCAGATCTATTTATAGTTATCACTAGCTTATACTGTTCCAAATGCAACCTGGTGTGATTAATAATTCGCTGCTAGCTACAGTTATGTCCTAAATAATCAACCCCTAAACCACAGCAGAATTATGGGAAATTTTTCAGGATTTAGTCGGAAATATGGCTTGCTGCCATTCATCGGAAAGCTCTCGGTAAAAGCTTTCCGATGAATGGCAACAAGCCATATTTCCGACTAAATCCTGAAAAATTTCCCATAATTCTGCTGTGGTTAAAGGGTCATATAATTCGGGCATTACTGTATGCTATGGCGTCTCTGTTTTATCTTGTTATTTCTTAAAAATAAGCACCATTCAAGTTCCAATTAATGGGTTAGGTTTAAGTAGGTTATATTGCATCATATCGTCAATACAATGAATAACTCCTATATTAATTATGTCCAATTTTGAACTAGAATGTCTGTCTGTTATTCTCTTAAATGATTTCCCACATATTGAAACTGAGGATCAGAAGTATAAAATTTGAAAATCATTTTGCAGAACAAAAGCCAAAAGTGAAAAAGACACCCTCTGGAGAAGACATTGACTTGGGTCCTGCGAGATCACTGTTAGCTGATGTGAAGATCGATGCTAAAACTTTGATGAAGGAAGATGCTAGGAGAGCTGCAAGGGCTAGAAAAGAGGCTGACCATAGTCATATAGGACAGTCAGCGAATAAATCCTCAGAATCTTCACTACCCAAGGTACAGTAATGCCCTAAATAATCGACTCCTTAACCACAGCAGAATTATGGGTAACTTTTCAGGATTTAGTTGGAAATATGGCTTGTTGCTATTCATCGGAAAGCTCTCAATGAGATATATGGGCTTGTTGCCATTCATCGGAAAGCTCTCAATGAGAGCTTTACGATGAATGGCAACAAACCATATTTCCGACTAAATCCTGAAAAGTTACCCATAATTCTGCTGTGGTTAAGAAGTCGATTATTTAGGGCAGTACCGTATTTCAATAAAAAAAATTAAAACTTGGCACCGATATTTAGTACCGTGGGAACCTGTTTACCTGTGATTATGAGGTTTGTCTGACTTTTTTAGTGGAGTTATCCCGCTTTTTCAACTTACAAATATTTTGCATCATGCATACAATTTTCTGAGCTTGTATTTCTACATTTTCCAGTTAATATTGTTGAAACTAGGCACAGATATTTACCACTATGTGAACCTGTGCACCTGCGATTATGAACTCGATCCAACATTTTTTAATTGAGTTATCCCCATTTTTTTCTTAGGAATTTTTAGCAATGTAATCACTGACGTAATTACATCATGCATCTCCAGCGATAATCCAGGGTCGCCCGAGGGCAAACTGTCAAATATTACCACATAGGCTTGAACTAAGAATACTACAGTGGGTGTGTAATAGAAGAAGCTCCAAGCAAGCAAACCAACAGTCTCAGTTCTCTAACCTTCTTTTATTTCAGCGAAAGGTTATAAAGAAACAACATTCAAAAATACGAAAGCTTCCAGCTCGAGGACAGCGACAGTCAAAACAAGTGGATGACGCACATCCTTTAGATAGCACAGCTACAGAGATGGAATCAACCTTACTGGATACATCAATGGAACAGGAACTGGTCACAGATACGACAGTGGATGCGACATCAGATGTTCCAGGGGAACATGATCTAACAGTGAGTTCATAAGCATGATGATATACAGAAAATAATAAAATGGGTTGAAAACATTCCAAGGTCACAGAAATATGAATCAACATTATAAGTTATTGTGGTGGATTGAACATAGTCTCAAAGCCGTCAATGTCACACCATGTTACCGTCAATCCACCACAATAACTTGTGTAATATGTATCTCGTCAATGTCACACCATGTTACTGTCAATCCACCACAATAATGTATATGTTCTGCTGACAGTCCGGGTCATTTACAGCAATTTGACATTTATTCCAAAGAACGATCAGCAGAAAATTTCAAACACTTCTATCTCTCTTGATCTCCACAATATAGTTCAACATAAATGACGTCATGAAAAAAGCTGGCTACCATAAGTGGTTGTCTCGGTTTCCCTTATGTTGACGGCTCTAGACGTAAACATGGGATATGATATGCGGCTCTCTGACCAATCAAAGATGCTGTTTCTTACTGGAGGTGGAACATTAGGCCACACCAATATTAAAGCCTTGTTTATGTACATTTGGGAGGAATAAAAGTAGATGCAGGAGGGAAAAAATATTTATGTATCGTTCCGCTTT
Source organism: Siphonodentalium dalli (assembly GCA_032622095.1). Classification (NCBI taxonomy): domain Eukaryota; kingdom Metazoa; phylum Mollusca; class Scaphopoda; order Gadilida; family Siphonodentaliidae; genus Siphonodentalium; species Siphonodentalium dalli. The sequence goes on from CP136061.1 coordinate 72,739,145, forward strand.
TCACCAATTAACCCTTCCATGACTGGAGCTTCCTGAAATTTTAGAAAACCCTGTGCCAATGCATTCTCATATATATGCGTGTCTCCCATAGGGAGCCTCACATATATATATGAGAATACATTGGCCTAACAATATTTACTTTGACCTTTTAAGCCAATGCATTCTCTTATATATATACATGACTTCCTATGGGAGATTCGCATATTAAGAAAATGCACTGGCACAGGAACTTCAGTGCTGCAACAGCACAGCTTACGTCAGGAAAGAGTTAATAGAAAGCCTTCTACACTTATATTTGCATCTGTCATATGCTTACATTTCCTAAACACCCCTCCGGATGAATAATAGACTGTTGCAATGTATACTTTTATAACTGATGGGAGAATCCATTTAGTATAGAAAGAGTTAACATATCAGTGAGCATTTTATTTGTTTCAGGTGTCAGAAGCTGACAAGCAGCCATCACAAAGGTCTAAACAGGCTGAGCTTGCCTCTGTCATGAGCGACTCACCCTCACTGATGGTCTCTCAGCTACCTCCGAGGAAATTTGGTGCCAGTGCTGAACCAGGGATCACGAGGTCAACCCGTGATACCAAGTCAGCAAAGCAAAAACCCATTAAAAGAATGATATCAGAAACAGGATCAGTTGGGAACAGATTGCAAGGCCCAACCAAAGGATCACCATCTGTTGCTGAGAGTGAAGTGAGTATATTAGCTGATATATATACAGAATGCGCTGTGAATATGAATTAAGTAAGCTACAGAACGCAGTGTGAATATAAGTTAAGTAGCTACAGAATGCAGTGTGAATATGAATTACTGTGAATGGCTTTAAATTCATTGGTATCAATTTTCGTGGTTCAGCCATTTATGACTTTTTCGTGGGTTCGTAAATTCATGGTTCTGCCGGTGCTAAATGTCACCTCCAAATCCCCAATAACAACAATCAAATCCAACTAATAGAGCTGTAGACACATCGACGAGCTGTCGGTAATTACGCATCCGCGCACTGCAGGCGTAATTAGCACGTCGCGTGTCCAAGCTTTTGTTGCCGGCTATCGAGAATATTAACGACGGGATTGTATTACTTAAGCATACAAAAGCTAGGTGAAAGTGCTCACTTCTCAAAACAATCAATGTGAGACTGGGGATTATTTACTGAAGCCAACATCTATTAGTCTACACCATATGAAATACAACCCCAAATGGTCAACAGCATAATGCAAATATGTCTCTTAAAAACTGGTTAAAAAGTGGTAAGATTGATTTTCGTCCTCCTACAACTTCTGGATTACCTGCGATTATTCTGCGTTATTGAACAGGAAGGTTAGTGAAACACCTGTGAGGGGTATGCGTGACCAGTAATTGTTGATGTGTTATTGTTATGTTATTTATTTATATGAAGTTAGATTGATTAAACATTGTAATTAGATCGTAGCTACTCTTCCATTAATGTACTTCCAGTTTGATAGAGTCACCTCCCTAGGCTTTGATTTTAAATTGGGACAATAGAGTTACCTCCCATGTGACATTTCTTATTTCTCAAAATCGATCTAGTTTCGAAGATTAATTTTTCGTGGGGTTTTTAATTTCGTGGTTAGCAGCAACCACGAAAACCACGAAAATTGGAGCCCCACGAATAAATGTACTTTTACAGTAAGTATAGCTACAGAATGCAATGTGAATATGAATTAAGTAGCTACAGAATGCAATGTGAATATGAATTAAGTAGCTACAGAATGCAATGTGAATATGAATTAAGTAGCTACAGAATGCAATGTGAATATGAATTAAGTAGCTACAGAATGCAATGTGAATATGAATTAAGTAGCTACAGAATGCATGTGAATATGAATTAAGTAGCTACAGAATGCAATGTGAATATGAGTTAAGTAGCTACAGAATGCAGTGTGAATATGAATTAAGTAGCTACAGAATGCAATGTGAATATGAATTAAGTAGCTACAGAATGCAATGTGAATATGAATTAAGTAGCTTATGAAAGGGTTACTGCAGTACAAATGCAGTATGAATGTATGTCAATGATTCCGCCAAAGAGTTGCTGCATATAATTCATATAATAAGATATTACAGTCAATTTGGAGATAAAATTTATGAATATAACTACTTAGAGCTGCATTGAGAAAAATTATTCTCGTTTCCCAGGGGAGCATTCCACACAAGGTTCACACTGCCGCTTGCCAAATGCAAAAATAATTCACATTTGGCATTTAAACTATTTTCATTTGGCAAAAGTTTTGGCAAGCAAGTTTTCATTCCCACATTCAAGAAGAAACTACTCATTGGATGCTTATATATAAACCAGCTACAGTGCGAACATTCCATATATCAGTTTTCTAGTAGTGGCTTATGGATTTTTGGGGGAAGTTAACATATATTAACATATATCAACAGGTAGTTATATATTTCCATTGCATATCAAAGAGGTATGCCCCTGGTTCCACATCACTTTGAGTTTGATGCAAAATTAGTCAGTGTTTTTGCAGTTGTCAACCAAATTTACACTGTTTATACAGTGCATCTGCTATTCTGGGTTGTAGTCCTTTGTTTTTTTTTTAAGCACTGTTATTGTACCTACCCCCCACCCCACCCTGTAACGAAGATATGGTGTTTACTTAGGAATCAGCTTGTCTGTCCATCCATCTGTGGACATAACTTTGTCCGAGCGAACTTGTATTCCTGCATTTTTTTTCACCTGTGCACCTGCGGTTATGAGCTCAATATGTCTTTGTTTGATGAAGTTATCGCCCTTTTCGACAGAAATATTTTGCAACATGCATAATTTTGTCTAAGCATAATCCTTACATTCATACCTCTAGTTATAAAGGGGTCTATTAGTCTATTAGTTTGTTAAAACACAGCTGTATACTTAATATTCTACTAATTTGTTGTTACCTTAAATGATCAGCTCAACAAATGTTTAATTTTCAGTCTTCTTCCGAGGTACAGTCAGAGACAGCAGGTCACGTGAAACCTGGAAAACGAAAAACTCATATCGTTGGTGAATACCCTAGAAAATCAGATGCCGAAGCTGAGAGAACTAAGGATGAAGACAGAGATTCCGATGGTTTGTAGATAAAATTTTATCCAAAATAAGGCAAATTTTATTATTTGGTTAAAATGCAGATACATCACATTTTGGGTGACTTGTCTGTTAATTTATCAACAGGGAGCCTAAGCTATATATCTTCGCATGCACAGATGCTGTTTTGGGTCTGTTTTTTGTCATAATGATTAAAAAAATTCATGTCATTGTTTCAAGTAACAGATTTCATCGTGAATTATGCTCTGTTGTCAACAAATAATACACCAACTCGTCAGTTTTTTCTGTGTTTTATTCCCAAAAAAGCTATTTGTAGTCTTGAAATTGGGGTTTTATATAAATTATGTTGTTGTTGTAATTGTAGCCCGAAAGAGATACACTATGTTCTGTTGTTAACCCTTTCATGATGGGAGCTTCCTGAAAATTTGCAAAAACCCTGTGCCAATACATTCTCTCATATATATGCGAGTCTCCTATAGGGAGCCTCGCATATATAAGAGCATATGTTGGCCTAACAATAGTTGCCTTGAACTTGTAAGCCAGTGCGTTATCCTATATATATATTGCGAGGCTCACTATGGAAGAATCGCATATATAAGAGAATGCACTGGCACAGGATCTTTAATTCTGCACCAGCGTGATGACTCCCTTCATGAAATGGGAATGTATTTAGTAGTATTTTCTTTTGATATAATGAAGGCAGCAATGTAATTGGTTTGCATCAAAAGAAAAGACCTAAAGAAATAGAAAGTCTAAAAGTGAAGACAATAAAAACAGAACCAGCTGAAAAATCCCTCGGATCACCAGACGAAAGTGGTGTACGAGCAGTTAAGAAGAGGAAAGATGACAAATTTGTAAATAAGAATCCAGATGAGGAAGAATCTATTAATAGATCAAGCAGAAAAGGAAGTTCTCCAGATATAAATAGGTCTCTTGACGGGCTGCTCACTATAGGTGACAAGACTAGTCCTGAACTTGCAAAACACGGTCTGACAGTCGAAGCGACAATAATATCTGACGATGAACAAGTGCAGGCAAATGTTAGTTCAGATGTCATCCAGCCTTCATTGAATATTACCGGAAGTAGTGAATTAGTTGTGAGTGGGATCTCGAAAAATGAGAATGTTGTAATCGACTTTGTATCTGAAGAGACTTTACCATTGGGAAACTCACATGATGAAATTATGGATACAGGAGGGAACAGAATATCATTGGATGACAAGGTTACACCAGATTCTGCTTCCACTCTGAATTCAACCAATGGTCTAGAAGCTGATGATAAACCCACTCCCGAAGAAGGTCATTGTGACTTCAAATCACTAGGTCAAGGTCATCTTGATATTGATTCACGAAGTTTACCTGAAAAGGACACTGATTTTAAATCTATATGTGTAGACAGCTTGAGTGGTATGACTTCTGATAGGTCCATGCTAGTGAGCGCGGATAATTCCCCGGTCCATGACGATATCAGAACTACTTGCATCGACAAAGTTAAAATGATAAGAAGATCTCCTGTACCTCATGAGGACTCTAAAACACAGAATGTGCATCAAAAGAAGCTGATCGTCAAAAAACAATCAGGTTCAGTGACACGTGATTTTATTTGGATGAAAATAGATGTTTTTTGTTCGCTAATTTATAACATGTTTGAACTAACCTTTTTTAATCAGTGGTTTATTTGTGGAATTTTTGACATTTTCTAACATATTTTTTGACCCATTGATATTTATTCCAGGATTACCATTAACCTTTTGGCTGTTATACGTCAGTACTGAGTACGAACCTAAAATGTCACACTGTGACACACTTTATGTCCATACTTCTGTGAACTAGCAGGCGGCCGTCATTCGTAAGGGGAACTAAGAAATTAATGCAACTGAACCAGTGTATCTCGACATTTCAATCAATGTATTTGTGTTCTTGGATTGCTAATGATAGTAGCCTTTGCATGAAGTCATTTGTATTGTTTTCGTGACATTCCCATTATATTTTTCCACCGCAAAATGTGCAGAATATCAACATCCCTGCAACATCTTTGAAGATATCCCTGCAAACAAAGCAGATAACATATAGTGTCTAAACGTCCCTACAAATAAAGAATGAACCATTCCAATTTATTTGTTTAACCCCGAGTGGGAGTATGCATTAAGTAATCAAAGGTGTAAAGTCTATGAAACACTAATTTCGATATTAAAATTTAAACTGATCATGTGATATCATGCTACTATTTGGCTTCTGACAACGTTTGACATTTTGTTTTGATTTTAAATCATGCAAAGGTTCGATTTTATTCGAAATAACCGCAAAGATCGCAATAAAATTTCAACCCTCCAGCAACATGGATAGTTCGCTGGTCAATGAAGAAAGATATTGGTGACCGGTATCTGATCTGCTGCAAAGAATGTGCATAGAACAAATCTGACTGTCAAAATCAATCAGATTCATTGATTTTATTTGGATAAAAATAGATGTTTTTTGTTAATTATAACATGTTTGATGATTTATGTGTGATTTGATGTTATGTGTGAAATTGTTGTGATATTCTTCTAACATTTTTTCGTAACCCATTGTCTTGTGTTCTAAGATAACCATATAAAAATATAAGAACCCCACTATCCAGTAATTCAAATTAAGAGATCTTTCCAAAAGTATAGTACAACAATAAAGTAAAATGGAATATTGGCAGCTTTAAAGCACAATGTGGGCAAAAATAATGCCCGTTGTTTCGGTATACTCTGACACCATTGAGTGTCACATACAAATGTCATTTAGTTTCCTACTTAAATGCAGAAAATTTTAATGTGAATGTAGATTTAAATTAGCTCCCAGATATCTATATCAATGGAACTTTGACAACATTGTCCAAATTCATTACCATGCGCTCAACTTGCAATTGGACCAGAAAACACACAAAATTGAAACATGGAAGCTTATTCTCACATTGCATTGAGCATTTCATCACTTTATGGAGCTTTTTTCATGCAACTGTTGACATGTGGTTGAAGCTGAGTCCATCAAGCACCTCGTGGATCCGGAATTGTGCCCGAACAAAAACAATTATCAACAAAACTTCCCTCAAAACAAACTCACCTGTTTATAGTTTCCACTCAACACAGTTTACGCAATATTTGCCCACAGTGCGGTTTATATGATGACCAGCATGATCAGGGGACTATATGAATGAATGGTGTCCATCTGTTTATTCGTCCAAAAATATCTGTTGTGCATGTGAGAACACGAATAATATTTGACTGACTTCTATGAAATGTGGTACATTGTTTTCTACATGAGAAATTCCTGATCAGGTTTGAATTTGGGTCCAGTCCATCCATTTCTGGTGGAGTTATCCCCCTTTATGACTTAGAATGTTTGCATATTATTATGTGTGCTGGGTGGCACTCATGTGATAGTTACCAGGTATCCCATTACTTTCAAATCTGGTATGTGGATTAGTAGTACCAGGATTACACACATTAAATCTTAGGTAAAGTTCAAATGTGAGTCTGGTCGTGGATGATTATAAATCTTATAGTTGTCTGGTTGGCATCAAAATTGGAATGTGGATTATTCACACGATTAAGATTGAATTATGGTCCGTTCCGACATTTTCTGAAGGATTTTGTCCCTTTTCGCCTTGGATCCTAGCAATAATTTTTTTCCGGATAATAACTTAAGTTTATATTTATGTAATAGCTTTTGGATTTGGTACATGTATATGGATTATACCCTTTTTCGACATAGTTATGACCTCCCTGAAATTCATAAAATATTCCAGTCAATAGGACTAGTTATAGACGTATGTCAAGCCATAATTAAATTTTATTTAAAACAAACAACCAGAAAAACACCCTTTTCGGGGGAAGTGTGGCCTTTTATTTGTCTCAAAATAAGATTACTGAGACCTTCCTAATATCAGACCAGAATAAAGGGATGATAGCTTGGAGTAGTTCGCCTTCTTGGATTCTGACCTTTGAAATATTTTACCTTCGGCTCATTCACCCGGCGGTCTTCAGGTGGGAAAGGACTGGTACAGTACGTTAGACTAAGAGTTCAACAGTCCGAGGGTTTAATGGTCAGAGGATTCAATAGTCTGAGAGTTTGAAAGTTCAAGTGTTCAATAGTCCGAGGGTTCTATAGTCCAAGGGTTCGATAGCCCAAGGGTTCAATAGTAGGCCATACACCTACATGTATAGGCCCCAAAGTGCAATTATTTGTGGTTGCCTTTTAAAAGTCGCCACGCTTTTCCAATTATGTGTGACAAGGGAGGCGAAATGACATCGACTAGTAATCTGAGCTGACTCGTTGCTTTCTCATAAGTTAATTTAATATAGTGCATGAACAAGAATCAGGCACCTGAAACACAAGGATAACGGGACAAGAACTCTGGCGGCATATTGGAATACGGTAACTCATAATGACCCACTGCATCGCCTGTGACCGTTAGAAAGCGACATGCTTTAAAAGCTTGAAAAGTCTTTATGTTGGTATATACACATGCACAAATGTGTGTCTGCATTTGACCTTTGTTTTTTGTTTCTATAATTAATACATAGAGGATATGAAATGAGTGTTTCTCTCATATGATATTTATGAAACGAGTCTCTCCGGCGAGAGAAAACTGAAAATTCGTGACGAGTTTCATAAATATCATATGAGAGAAACACGAATTACATATTCTATTTATCATATGACACCTATAAATTGATTATGATGTCCAAAACGCACACAAATCACTAAATAGCTATATGACATCGGCAGCAAAAGGTTAATGTGACGTCACTTCATTGCACCGGAAGCCCAATTACACCTGGTGAACTATCAGAAATAATATGCACGCGAAGATATATATAGTGCGCTATTCTGTTCTCAGTTCGAATTACATATTCTATTTATCATATAACAATGTCCAAAACTATATATTTCAAGATTATAATTGCGAGAATTTCTGCATCGCGTTGATTCGTGTATTTGACGCGCACGAATTTGAACTGCATTTAGTCAGAGATGCGGCTCGGGCCCCCGGCTGCCATTCAGCCAATCAGAATACACTTTTTGTCAACAAACCAATCAAATTATCGGAAGGTGATATGAATTAGTAATTGATATGAAATTGATTTATGACATAGTTTCCAACGTAAATAGTGATTGAGTCATATGATAAATGCATATATGTGAATATGTGCAATCTGTATTAGGTTTGTGATTCTACAACCCTAAAATATTGCCTTCCAGCTGTTGAAAAAAATGTTGAAAAAAGTTGGGAGTGTGACCCAAAACCATGCTGCCCCTTCTATTGAACCCTCCGACTATCAAAGATTTCCAACTATTGAAACCCTCTGAATATTGAACCCTCGGACTATCGAACCCTCTGACTATTGAACCCTCAATCTGTGCAGCTTTAGACTAACCCTCGGAGTATCGAACCCTTGGACTATTGAAGCCTCAGATTATTGGACCCTCGGACTAATTAACACACTGCCCCCGGAAAGGACCAACCCGATAACTTGTGACTATTGTCATAGGATGTTATTTAAATTTCTGTGATTTCCAACATGAAACACAAATCATGACCCACAAATATCAGGGTATATATGGTGGCAGTGGAATCAGTTGATGAATCGCCATGAATAAACTATATCTGACTGGGTCATTTATTATTTTTTTAACATCAGTTTGTTCTACCAACATCACAGATAATTTAGTGAAATCCACAACATTGGATGGTCATGCAAGCATGGTTGCAAGATTTGGATAGCCCCATGCAGAAACTATACACCTATTTGTCTTTTATCATTTATTGTTTTTGAAGGTCAGAATCCACCATGATTTTTCTGTAGAGCATGATCCAGCTACAAAAATGTCCAGAAACTGAACACCTGGTGTAATGTGAGTTGATTGATGGTCAAATTCAGGTGTGATGACATCATCATGTTAAGTTTCAGTGATCAGCCACCTGTTAAATGTTTTGGTTGATTGACAGGTGCCATGCTTCAGCCACTGGTAGTGATGTCATCAGCACACTTTTCATGGAATTTTCCATGATCTCCCTGTGATTGACAGGTGTCAGAAAATTGGGTCAAACATCTGTGCTCTGAGTCATGCGGTGTGATGTCATCAGCATGGAATTTTCATGCTTTCTCTGTGATTGACAGGTGTCAGGGATTTTGGGTAAAGAACACCTGTGCTATGAACTGTTTCAGGACAGGGTTAGAATGTCGCTCAAATGTGTTGAGATGAAACTCATTGAAAATATGTTACAATGTTAAATTGTGTATAAATGGAGATTTACTTTTGAATTATTGGGAAAATCTGATTGGAATTAAAAATGAAAAATGTTGATACAACCTCTTGGTTTATGAGGGAGATCACCCCCTCATTCCCACCACCACCCCCATCCACCCACCTTCCTTGATCGTCCAATATGATATTTTCAGCTTCAGTGCAACACAGCTGGTGCCCATGTGCATATATGAATTTGAGTTCCACCCACCCATTTTCACCAGAGTTACGGCCTTTTATGTAGGAATTAATATACACTCAATTTACATTTGTGGATGATAACTTTTTAAAGTCTGAATGGAATTAAAGTTGGTCTGGGTTTACTAGCACAAAATACAGGTCAAGTTCAAATTTGGGTACCGCCCTCCAATTTTCACCATTGTTTTGGCACCCTTTTGAAATTATCACTGGCGTATTTGCCACGCACTAGTGATGCTCTTGTTCATGTAACTCTCTGTCCTCATGTCTGAACATAATGTATGTACTAGTGGAGGTCTGCGCACCTAGCAATACTAATGCCACAAGCGGTCTTGGGGGGGAAGACTTTTCCTGTAATCATATTTAATTCTCGTTCATTTACAGACTCTGTGGCTGATACGTACCTGAGAGCTGTAACTCCCGACGGCATCCACATCACATCGAGTGAGAAACTGTCAATCCATGACGCGGAAATGGATGACAATAAATGGGTTGATGGGTCGTTATATGATCCCACCCTGCTGACACCAGAAGAACTAAAGAAACTCAAACAGCGACCTATGTCTTCCATTGTAAAAACAAGAGACGATGGTGCTGATGCAGGTATGTGCGAACCTGTCCTACAGCTAGTATTGCTCTAAATAATCGATTCCTTAACCACAGCAGAATTATGGGTAATTTTTCACCGAGAGCTTTCCGATGAATGGCAACAAGCCATATTTCCGACTAAATCCTGAAAAATATTACCCATAATTCTGCTGGTTAAGGAGTCAATTATTGTCCCCCGACGTTTCCGTCGGAGGACTATAGAAATGACCCTCGTCCGTCCGTGCGTCCGTGCGTCCGTGCGTCCGTGCGTCTGTGCGTCCGTCCGTCCGTGCGTCCGTGCGTCCGAGATTGGGTACCTTCATGGTGTAATCAACTCCTCCTACAGTTTTAAACGTAGAGATTTGAAACTCTGGGATATTGTTACTAACATGTTGGTGATTTGCAACATCTATATAGCTAATCAAAAATATAATTTTTTCCATATTTTTGGGGGGGTTTTCGACTTAGAAAATTTGAAACATTTTTGCCTTTTGGATGAGATTGGGTACCTTCATGGTGTAATCAACTCCTACTACAGTTTTAAATGTAGAGATTTGAAACTCTGGGATATTGTTCCTAACATGTTGGTGATTTGCAACATCTATATAGCTAATCAAAAATATCATTTTTTCCATATTTTTGGGGGGGTTTTCGACTTAGAAAATTTGGAACATTTTTGCCTTTTGGATGAGATTGGGTACCTTCATGGTGTAATCAACTCCTCCTACAGTTTTAAATGTAGAGAATTGAAACTCTGGGATATTGTTCCTAACATGTTGGTGATTTGCAACATCTATATAGCTAATCAAAAATATCATTTTTTCCATATTTTTGGGGGGGTTTTCGACTTAGAAAATTTGGAACATTTTTGCCTTTTGGATGAGATTGGGTACCTTCATGGTGTAATCAACTCCTCCTACAGTTTTAAATGTAGAGATTTGAAACTCTGGGATATTGTTCCTAACATGTTGGTGATTTGCAACATCTATATAGCTAATACAAAAATATCATTTTTTTCGCGTTTGCATGCGTTTGTTCATCGGGTTGTTTTGTCCAAGAAATTTTGCGGTGGTTTGCAACATCTATATATTGTATAACATTGTTGCAAATAGTATCCTTCTAACAAATCCAATCATGAAGTTTACCACTCCAGTCGGGGGACATGTGGTCTGCGACCTTTTATTTAGATCATTACTGTATATACAAGTTCAACATTTACCCATATCTTTATCCCAAACAAACAACATCCATATGTGAACGGCATAGAACAGAAAAGAGCATTGTCCGTGCCACTTCTGTGTGAAAAATTTAAAATAGCCGGAAAATGGCTATGACCATAGCAAGTATTTTTCTGAGCATATGAAGCCGTTATATCAATATTTTGTGTATTTGTCAATCTATCTTATACCTAAGTCCAAATTACGTAGATAAAATTTGCAGACTTGGCTGATAGTATTATATGATTAGGAGCTCAAACACTTTATGTGGTTTTATTAACTCCACTATCTTTCAGGGAAGAAACCTCAAAGGCCCCACACAGCTCATGTGAGATTCCAAGAAGAGGTAAGCTACCAATATTCCATCGGTTTTATGCCATACAAATAGGCCTTGGCAAACAGTCCATAGCCCCAGGGTTATATGGCGATGAGGATGTTTCACACCCAACCCAACATATTTCAGACCTAAAATAGGTTGAAATTTATCTCATAATTTATTTTCCAACAAATATTTTGTGTATATATGTTGTTTTATACCTAGAGCCATAATATTTCCTACTTTCATTCAAATATTACACTGAAGATGTCATCAGTTAGAAATGCTCAACCACAGGGTGTGTTAACCCTTTACCCAACAGAAGGGCCCTGTGCCAATGCATTCTCTTATATATGCGAGTCGACCATAGGTCGCCTCACATATATAAGAGAATGCATTGGCTTAACACATTAAAAATTATAAAATTGTTAAAGAATGTAAGAAAAAATGGTAAAAAGTGTTAAAAAAAGGTTTTTTTTTAGGCCAATGCATTCTCTTATATATGCGAGGCGACCTATGGTCGACTCGCATATATAAGAGAATGCATTGGCACAGGGCATAACTGTAACTATCACAATGTGATCAAGGAGCCGGTTCCAATGATATCCATATGTGTATGGTTTTATTGAGACAGACCGAAGATATTTTAGGCTGTTGAAGCTTTATTTGGCCGGTTTTGGCCGGTTTGTTGGGTAAAGGGTTAAGTTGGAAATGTCCAACAGTTGGAAGCTTGTGGTATCAGTTGGAAAATTTCAACACAAGTGATGGGTGTGAAAATGAAATTTTGGTCAAGTTCAGGTTGCTGTGATGTTGGAAATTTTGACGTTTGACACCTGCTCTCCCTCAGAAGTAATACCCTCTAACAACGTCCCTGCATAGCTCCTAATAAAGTATTAGACAATTGACCAGAATAAAACATTTTTAGGCCAGAGAAAAAACTATATGTGGTTGGGGTTTCCCTTTTGACACTATGTTAAACCCTCCTACCCTAAGGATTTTTTAATGGCTTTCAAGAAAGTCTTTCAAAATTTTATGTATAAATGTTCCAGAATGGGCTGATTTCTCGGTCATATCATTGTCTTTATTACAGTCAAGCTGTGAAATAGTGTGTCTGTCATTTGCAGAATGAGGTCCCCAGAGGGTGAATTAATTGACGATATCCCGCAAAGCAGGCTAGCATCAACAAATTCACCCTCTGGGGACCTCATTCTGCACTATTTCAAGGCTTGATGACAGTTTATGCAAAGATAATCAAAAGTGATCTTAGCTCAATTATGAAGTACATGTAATTGATACCTGTTAGGCCAAAGAAATTTAAATGTGCAGTTTGGTTACGAGTCCGAAACAATTAGGGTCAATCTTGAAAATAAAATAATAAATCATGATATGAAAAACTATAAGAATATGTCAAATTAAAAAAATAACATTTGTAAGCCTAACTACAGACTCTAATTGTATCGGACTTGTAACCCCACTCACACATTTGAATTTCTTTGGCCTAAAAGGTATCAATTACATCTACTTCAAAAATAATTGTATGGAACATATCGATAATATCTAAATAACAGCCCCACATTATACTGGCTCACCTTTGTACTGCAGTAATATTAAGTGTCTATACAAGAAATATATCATAGAACATAAACAATACCAAAAGATATTTGATGTCACAAAATGTGGCCAATTCGATGTTATTTACATTTCACATGTACATATATTCTGGAAACCTGTTTTCAATGGAGTAGATTCTTCGTATATGTGATATTATCTCCTTTTTCTTGACTCAATTATTAGCAGAAATGGATTTTCACTTTTTCGTGGATTAATTAGAGAAATGGAAAGATTTTTCTATCGGATTATTAATTATTAGTTAAAATGGAATTTTTCCTTCTCTTGGATTAATTATTTTCATTGTGATGTTTAGAAGACGAAAGAAAAAAGTAGTTACCTCTATATTTGTTACCAAGCTTTAAAATAATTGAGCATTTCTCAGCTATTACAACCTGTCATCATGACAGGATCATTATTATACAGTAATGCCCTAAATAATCGACTCCTTAACCACAGCAGAATTATGGGTAACTTTTCAGAATTTAGTCAGAAATATGACTTGTTGCCATTCATCGGAAAGCTCTCAGTGAGAGCTTTCCAATGAATGTCAACTAGCCATATTTCCGACTAAATCCTGAAAAGTTACCCATAATTCTGCTGTGGTTAAGGAGTCAATTATTTAAGGCATTACTGTAACAGCCTGTTGTTCATACCTTCTGCCTGTCACCATGACAGGCTCATTACTACAATAGCCTGTTGTTCATATGTTCTGCCTGTCAACAAAATGTGAAACTACCCAAATTGCCAATGTGCTAGAAGTTGTCATCATTCTCAAAGAAACATAACTCATTCCTGTGTATTACAACACTGAGTCATTGATGAGTTCAATTTCACGATAAAGCCTACACTATACTCATATAACTTCAGATCCCTAGATTAATCTTAACCCTTTAATAATGGGAGCTGCACTGGTGTGCAGCATTAAGATCCTGTGCCAGTGCATTGTCTTATATATGCAAGTCTCCCATAGGGAGTCTCGTTTATAAAAGACTTACACTGACTTACAAGGTTATGGTAAATATTGTTAGGCCATTGTTTAAGACTCCATGACTGGATCTTCCTGACATTTTGCGAAAACCCTGTGCTAATGCATTCTCTTATATATGCGAGTTTCTCATAGGGCATCTCGCATATATAAGAGAATGCATTGGCCTAACAATATTTACCTTGACCAGGTAAGCCAGTGCTCCCTATGGGAGACTCGCATATATAAGAGAATGCACTGGCATATGAGCTTTAATGCTGCACCAGCCCTGCTCCCGTTATGAAAGGGTTAAATGGATTATTCCAACCCTGATACTCATGGCATAACATTCAAGAACTAAATTTCCTTTGAATAATGATATTTTTTTCGAACTAACAGGTTCATTACAAATATTAATTATTAAATAACTAAACTTTAGTTTTTGGAAGATGCCATATTTAGAGTATTTATTAATTTGGAATACTTTGAGACATTTCCTTATTTTCAAGCAGTAAACAATATTTGGGACCGAGATGAATAGATTAGCATGATTGTAATAGAATTCAGTTCATGTGATTGGCACTAGAATTTATCCAAAAATGAACACAAGTGGTCAAACTGGGAAATTTAAATAAGTTTAGCAGCTGCATAAAGTTGAAGGAATTACCGTACACTGCTATATTAAGATCCAATAATCGTCAAAAACTGAATACTAATTTGTTGAGTATTATGTACCATCAACTAATCAACTTCTCTTTTATTCATTGTCAGTGCAACTAAAGCCCTTTGAAGTGGGTTCAAGCAAAATAATATTAAAGTCTGTTAAACAACTATCATCAACAAGTACATAAAAGATAGATTGACTTTGTTCTTATTTTCATTATTAATAACTCTCCAATAAAGTGATTTCGCTTGTCAAAACTACTGTGATGTAAACATTACTGTTACAGTGGAATTACCGATAAAAGCCCAATTAGTCCAATATGATGCCAATGTTTAATCAAAACTTGACGGTAAACATTGGAAAATGTCAAAGCTTTGAAAAATATTCTGAAAATCATATTCAGACTAAAATATTTTAACTTTCTACGAGTTAGTGATGTTTGTTGACAAGTTACTGTAGCAGTTTTGTTTACATAACAATGGTTTTGATAAGGGAAATTTTGATATTGGAGAACTTTTATATTTGTTGGTACATTTACCCACTGCGAGTACCTTGGGTCCCTTTAAATTGGGAATTTTAGACTAGAAATTTGGGAAATAGGCTAATTTTGTAAGGAAATGGGACTATATCCAGCCCTTATTGCTACCAAGGATAATCACTGAATTTATATGATTTATGTGGCCCCAGGTAGAGTCATAGTGATATCATAACACTGAAATAAAATGCACATGACACTTGCCACATATCAATGCTTGACAATCTTCTTTTAGGTACCATGGAAGAAATCAATTTGTATATAAGGTATATTTGTTGTTCTATATCAGACCGACAGATGTATATCTACCTTACTCGCATTTAAATTTGCATAGTAAAATTTTTCGCACACCAGTCGATGCGCACATTTAAAACTGAGCAAAAAATAGTATGACTCACTCATAAGTTTTGTGAACAAGCAGAAAATTAAATGGGTTTGTGTATATTAATCAATACACATGTAAACTACTAAGTAACATTTTCGAAGTCAGCAAACTATATATATAGATGATGTAACATTACTTAGTTCCAATTAATGTCAGTGATACCCATAACTATTGAGATATACTATAATTATTATTAGAATAATAGTATATAAGTCTAGTAAATCTCGGATTATACTTATCTTCGCAACTAAATATTTAACAGTTACATTGTATCATGTGTGTGTGTTGTATTTTTATAGTGCAGAGGTCATTTAATCTACCTTCAGGTACATTATTTTGATTAATTTTACGGAAACATATTTGTCGGTTTTGAATTCGTGCATCAGGCTGCGCAGATTCAAAGTGCGCGAATTTAAAACTGAGCGAAAAATAGTACTGTGTGAATATAAATACGAGTAAGGTATTCACAGTGTGATCAGCATTACATCACTTTTATATGCATGGATGTGAGAACATAGTTCGGGGTGGTGGAGCAGAGGTCGGCATGCAAGGGCCTCCAACCTCAAAAAAACCCTCCCCATACAAATGTATTTAAATTGAGAAAAATGTCCTTCTAAAGGTTGTGCCCCCTCGCTTTCCAATGCTTGCGCCATTCCCAACATAGCTTCATTTGCTGCTATACATAGGTACAGAAGTATTCACATATGTGTATAAGATGCATGGCACCGTATAACATTGTTAGTTCATTTTCAGCATAGACAGTCAAAATTTACAGAATTTATATACCGAATTTAACCCTTTCATGATGGGAGCAGCGCTGGTGCAGCATTAAAGATCCTGTGCCAGTGCATCCTCTGATATATGCAAGTCTCCAATAGGGAGCCTTGCATATATAAGAGAATGCACTGGCCTAAGATTATTTATCTTGAGTTGTAAGCCAGTGCATTCTCTTATATATGTGAGGCTCCCATAGGGAGACTCGCATCCATAAGAGAATGCACTGGCCAGGATCTTTAATGCTGCACCAGCACAGCTCCCATCATTGAATAGTTATATATAGTGTATCTCTTCCAGGTCACTATTATACAATAACAATATAACTGTTATAAATCCTGATTTCAAGACTACAAATAGCTATTTTGAGAATTAAATACAGGTAAAACTGAAGATTGAGTACATGTATTCATATATTCAAAGGAATCGCAGCCATTGAATACATATTAGTGGAATACAAGCTGGAAATATTCTTGTTGACATTGTCGCCAAGAAAGATGACATCAGCGAGCGGCTTCGGGTGATGCCCCGATATTGTTTACTGGTTATTCATCATACTGAAATCACAATAAATTTAGCTATAGTATCAATGAAGTTCAGTCATCCATTGAACTTATCTATCACAATAGTGTAGAATAAATACAGAACACAACTTACATCATAATTTTCAAATCTTATATCAAACTCGTTGCGGATGGCGCATACTGTAAAATCCTTTTAATTCGTGGGGGTCTATTGCTGATTTTGTGGTTTGACCCAACCACGAATACAACATCCAATGAAATAATTGACTCAGAGTTAGTCAAGTAAATCTCAATATATGAGATGGAAATGAAGCTTGGGCATAAAGTCTGTTTTCGGCATGTTGTAAAATGGGTTGAGAAAAAACACTGTAGACGAGATGAAATCTAATTACATTCCTTTGTTGTCAATGGCCTATTCATGATCAATTGTTTATATACAACATTGTATAATCCCTGCTATAATGAATTGGTCTCTTCATAAAGGTTTCACCACGCGCAGGTTACATAAACCAATAAATGTCAACCTCAATAGCGTGTGAAATGAAGCCAGTAGCTATTAGTGCACTGATTGCGTGATAATCTTTTGGCTCCGTAAACCTGGGGGTCCGATTTATCAATACTGTCTAGTCATAGATGTCATAAACCTGCTATTGTAGGACGTGTTGATGTGGATATCTGGTCCATGAATTTACGTCCCCACGAAATAGCCTTTTTGTAAGAAACCATGAAAATTGAGGCTGATGAAATCTAAGCCATTCACAGTAGTTACATTTCATTGCGCCATCCGCAACTCATTCGATAAAAGATTCTCGATTATGATGCGCGCGTTGTGTTCTGTCTATTTATTTGTCTAAACAAAATTAATATTAATTGACTGAAGCTTTTTTGGACAGGTGTCCTCAATTCATATTTATTATTTCACAACCTTGATTCTATATAAAACTTGCTGGGAAGAAATCAATACACCATCTTCACACCAATTTCGATATAGAAGTTTTATTCTATTTGAGAACATGAGTCTCGAATATTGGATAACCCCTAACTTGTAGCAAGCATGATAATGCAATGCATATGGTCAGTTTACTTGTTTAACTTTTATACTTTATACCATAAAATAAAATCCTCGAAGAACAAACATTGGAAATATTTTTCAACTCATGTCGCAGCATCATTTATATGAGCCTTGATAAACATATTTATCTACCATTTCCTATGAAATTCCCTGGTAAAATTGGCGATAACGAATTGGCGATAAAAGCATCTGTATCGTTACTGCAGTTGGGGTACAAGGTGCTTGTGACGTCTTTGGCTGTTCAAAATCATGAATGAACTGACTTCACATGCAATCACATGCAAAATCAAAACAACAATCCAACGTATATTCTTGCGCACTATAAACAACTAATTCCTAGTTTTATCAGTATTTGATTGCCTCCCATCATGGGTAATATGTTAAAACATATCAGAAAGTAACTAATATATATTTGTTGAATATTTATTATTTAATTATATAAAAAATACAAGTGTAAGAGATTTTGTCCATTTAATTATATTTCCGTTTGTCATATGTGCGTGCAATTGCTGTTGGGAGAATTTAGAACAGTTACACTTGCAGGTTGGGAGAATTTACTCAATAATGCTAATCGTCAGACACAAATTCAAAAAACTCTTAAAATGTAATTTGTGTGGTGGATTCTGTCACACGAATGGTAGATAACGTGTTATACACACAATGTGTTTGTACCGATTCATGTATCGCGACTAGGCTCCTTTTCATGGTCATCGTTGCTATATGACCAATAAAACAGGCCTCATCACAATACATGAATCGGTACAAACACATTGTGTATATAACACATATGTATAGAGTTAACCAGTTAGTGTCACTATTAGTAATAGTGAGACAAAACATACAGCCTCGCGTGGTTCACAGTCTATTTTCCTGTGAAGTCACCCTGTCATTACTAGTTAGCGGTTAAGGTCGAGCATTTCCACGGAAAAATCACAATGTGCTTTTGCACCTAGAATCGTATAGAATAGAATATACATTGGCCCTTTTTCAAACTTAGAATTTTGTCGATAACAACTGTAGTTTTGGTGTAAACATTATTTAGTTTTGGTTGTTATATTGCAATCAAATTGATATGTGTGTTTGTAGTCCTAAATTACAGGTCGACTTCAAATATAATGTCTGTTTGCTGATTATTGTCAGAGTTATGATTCTCCTTTTTTTTTTCACCAATTTTATATTTTTGAAGGATGAATATACAGTTTGGAGTAATGCATTCGCAAATCGCCTTTTTTTTGTGGTTTTCACAAAATCATAAACATGGTTCAGTGGGCACATCTGTTTTATGCCAGTACCCATGGTACAACCTCTTACAATTATTTTCAAATGGTTAAAGTGAGCCTATTGTTTACTAATAATATCAGAAAAAACACAATCATGTGCTCATTAAATATTAAAACTGCGTCATTGTTATTTCAATCACTTCACATTTTATCGAATCATTATAAAATCTCATTAAAAAAAATAGAAGAATTAATCTTTCGTTATGCCTACATGAAAACATTTGGCCCACTTCGATCAATTTTATCCTGCTTTACAATTGTTCACCATGTTTAGCACATGGGTTAGCCCTCTCATTAAAATAACAACATCAATAATCGTGAATGGTTGTATCCTGGTGAGGGGCATTGTTCCTATTTAATCAATGTGCACGCATTATGCACCTTCCTGTGGTTTAAATTGATAGATAATACATTGATACCCAAGTACTGAACTCTGTTTTACTTGTTTCATATTATGATGCATGTCGGAAATGTTTGTTATTCTTATCTAACAAAGGAGTTATTTGGCTCTTGTTTTCTTGAGGGATAATCCATTATCTTCGGGTAAGATTCATCTCCGGGTTGTTTAATCTCTGACTTTGTTAATTAAATCAGAGTCTTATATAGTTAGTCTTGTACTACTGCATGGTCCCCATGTTGTTTATATATATTTGACATCCTGATTTAACGAAGGGCATATTGTTTTTATTGGGGATATATTAAACTATATCAAGGTAAGAATGGTTCCATTATTATTCTAAGCCTTGTGGAACAATGTAATTTCTTATTTTGCTATTTAACCCTTCCATGACTGGAGCTCCCTGTGGCTATAAAATCCTAATTGCCTAATTTCCTATATTCTACTGCTATGTTTACAGCAAAAAAAAATCAGCTCAAAAAGTTGAAGTTATCCTATAAGATACTTGGATATATCCCTTCAATGACTGGAGCTTCCTGAAATTTTGTGAATACCTTATGCCAATGCATTCTCTTATATATGCGAGTCTCCTTTTAAGAGAATACATTGGCCTAACAATATTTACCATGACCTTGTAAGCCAGTGCATTCTCTTATGTACAGTAATGCTCTAAGTAATCGACTTCTTAACCACAGCAGAATTATGGGTAACTTTTCAGGATTTAGTCGGAAATATGGCTTGCAATTGTTGCCATTCATCGGAAAGCTTTCTCGGGGAGAGCTGTCCGATGAATGGCAACAAGCCATATTTCCGACTAAATCCTGAAAAGTTACCCATAATTCTGCTGTGGTTAAGAAGTCGATTACTTAGAGCATTACTGTATGCGAGGCTCACCATGGGAGAATGTACTGGCACATGATCTTTAATGCTGCACCAGCGCAGCTCCCTTCATGAAAGGTATAAAATCATGAATAGTTTTTACTGGTGCTAATGGCCACCAGGTTGGAATTTTTTTCATAATAAGTCAACAAAGGGCATATATGACTCTATGTTGATATGGATAGATAATACATTAATTCATACCTGAGTAAAGAACTCTGTGTACTTGTCTCATATTATGGTGCCACGAGTCGTTATGTTGGAAATGTTTTTCATTCAAAGTTAACAAAGGAGTTATTCGATTCTTGTTTTCTTAAAGGATAATCTATTATCTTCGGGTAAGATTTCAATATAATTATTCTGAACCTTGCGGGGTCATGTATCTTAATTATTTTGCTATTTAAATCGGAGATCATATAAAGTACTGTTGTCACCGTGTTGGACATATTTGTCATCTTGTTTAACACAGGGGACTTTTGACTCATTGGGGAATTTAAATTCAGTTATCTCAAGGTAATTATGAGAATGATTCCAATTATATAATTATTCTGAGCCTTGTGGAGTAATGTGATTTCTTATTTTGTTAATTAACCCATCCATGACTGGAGCTTCCTGAAATTTTGCAAA
Organism: Siphonodentalium dalli; assembly: GCA_032622095.1. NCBI lineage: Eukaryota > Metazoa > Mollusca > Scaphopoda > Gadilida > Siphonodentaliidae > Siphonodentalium > Siphonodentalium dalli. The sequence goes on from CP136061.1 coordinate 72,760,519, forward strand.
AACCTGGTGCCAATGCATTCTCTTATATATTCGAGTCTCACATAGGGAACCTCGCATATATAAGAGAATACAATGGCCTAACAATATTTACCTTGACCTTGTTAGCCAGTGCATTCTCGTATATATGCAAGGCTCCCTATGGAGACTCGCATTTATAAGAGAATGCATTGGCACATGATCTTTAATGCTGCACCAGCACAGCTCCCATCATGAAAGGGTTAAAATCATAGAGCATATTGAATAATTCTGATGCTGATGGTCACCATGTTGGAAGCTAATCAATTTATTTTAATACATTCATGTTTTTTTTTTTTTGAAAGAAAATAATATCATTAATTCATCACTTTGCATAGTATATGTATAGTATATGTTGAATGTTATGTACGGGCAAGGTCATAGGTTGCTTACCGGTCTGAGTGAACACAGATTATTGAACAGTTATACGTATATTCTGAAACATTCCAATATGCTTCGTATTAATACCACTTATATTTTAAGCCTGGGCACCACTCACACTTTCCATTAAAAATTCCACACGACTATCTTCTGATTGCATGGATTCGGTTGAGTACTGTTTAGATTTGTGGTTGGCTGGCACTGATGTAATACATTTTTAACCCTTCCTTAACTGGAGCATCCTCAAAATAGTGTGTCTGTCATTTGCAGAATGAGGTCCCCGGAGGGTGAATTTAGTGATGCTACCCCGCATAGCGGGCTAGCATCACCAAATTCACCCTCTGGGAACCTCATTCTGCTGAGGTGTAAGCAAAATGAGGTCCCCAGAGGGTGAATTTGGTGATACTAGCCCGCTATGCGGGGTAACATCACTAAATTCACCCTCTGGGGACCTCATTCTGCAAATGACAGACACACTATTTCAAGGCTTGATCATCCTTAAATTTTGCAAACCCCTGTGCCAATGCATTCTCTTATATGTGTTCCATAGGGAGCCTCGCATATATAAGAGAAATACATCAGCCTAACAATATTTACCTTGACCTTATAAGCCAGTTCATTCTCTTATTTATGCGATGCTCCCTGCACTGGCACATGAATTTTAATGCTGCACCATGCAGTGCAGCTCCCGTCATGAAAGGGTTAACCCTTCTATACTAAGTACTTCTTGACGAGTTATTATCTGTCCCTTTCCCGCCAATGATTAGGATTCCTTCTTCACTTTTCATTGTTTGTTTTCGGGTTATATTTCCGGAACAACCCTCCAATGTAAACGTTCATAACTTGGCATGTGAATCCGTTCAGCAAAGGAAGGTTAAAGTAATTGAATTCCTTGCAATGAGTGTGTCTGTCATCTGCAGAATGAGGTCCCCAGAGGTTGAATTTAGTGACGCTATCCTGCATGGCGGGCTACGGGGCTAGCATCACCAAATTCCCCCTCTGGCCTGGGGACCTCATTCTGCTTAGGCCTCAACTGCTATGGGAGACCTAGGATCAGATTGAAACTCCCCAGTTGAAGTTGGTGATGTTCACTATAGGCTTGTTCCAGACTATCGAACGATTCAAATGTGTTGCTGATATGTAATCTGGGTTCACTCAGACTGGTCACTTGCTATCACTTATGCTTATACACTTATACTTATAACCCAATATTCCATAGCTGGAACTGATATTCAGTTTACCAGAATCACAGAGTGTGAGTACACTGCATGTTGTGTGCTAGCTTAGCAGTTTGTGTCTATGTTCATAGAAATAAATGGGTTTCATGCATACTGGTCTTTAGTTCTAGACCTAGAAATTGATCTCTTTTGTCATGTTCCTGGAATCCAAATAGACTGTTATGATTAGAAACAGGCTCCTGAGGTTTTCATTGCTTCGTAATATGCGTGAGCCAATTCACATTTCTTATCGTAACATCCATATAATAATTGGAATGGCACATTGAGATGTCCCTCATTTCAGAGCTAACTTGAAAATCAGTCTTAATTTTGGTCATAACATAAAATTCTTATATGTTTATTTGCCATGAAAAGATTTATCAGATGGATATAAATATTTTTACAAACTTTCCAAACAGAAGCGAGACATGTTCTCTTTATTTTTATTTTAAAGATGGTCTATCTCTTCTGGGACCCAATTACAACAACAACATAATTTTTATAAATCCGATTTCAAGACTATAAATAACTTTTTCTGTGAATAAAACAGTGACAAACTGAAGATTGGGTATATTATTTGTCCATAAGGGCCATGTGTACATGTAGTTCTGTCAGTTTGTAATCCTATTTTGATTCCATTGAATGTGACAAAAGCCAGCAATTACTAAGTTTATCATCAAGCTTGAAGATAATATGCCACTTTAATGCATGTTGTTTGCTATTAGAACTGCATGTGTGGTGTGTGCTAGGTTGGCAGTGATATCATATCAAAATCAGAGTAGGGCAGCTGTCCCACAAAACAATCAGTTGAAAGCTCAACACTTCTGAAATTGATCGATAGACAATACGATATCTTGTGTTTATCAATGGATAATATTGTATTTTCTCAGTCATGAATGAAAACATTTTGGGTTTCCACTAGATTTTAATTTTATTATATGTGTAGATGGAGTCTATGCCAATGAGCTTTCTAACTGCTGCATGTGACGCTAATATCGACTAGTTTCTATCATTCCATCAGATCTTTTAAAGATCCACTGTCTATTGAGGTTCCCTGCATCATCATCCACAACAATGGTACAATAAAGTCATATTTTTTCAAAACCCCTTTTTTGTGAATGTTTGTTACCAATAAATACTCTCAACAATAAAAAGTATGGTATAATAGTTGCCAAAAGGTCATATGCTAATCCAAAAGGTCATATGCTAATATTTTGTTCATCGCAGTTTGAATGGCGAGTGTGGTTGACAATTTTCATATATGGTGACCCCTGGTTCGAACTGGAGTTTCCAAGCATGTGTCATCACTAATGTGAACAAACGTACATCTACTTACACATGTAATCGGTATGGTGTTATCACTTGTCCAAGGATGCAAATAGTGTTTTGTCATTTGCAGAATGGGGTCCCCAGAGGGTTAATTTAGTGATGCTATCCCGCACAGTGGGCTAGCATCACCAAATTCACCCTCTGGGGACCTCATTATGTATATGACATACACTTTTTGCAGGCTTGCACCTGTCTAATTTCATGAATAAAACATGATTACTGATTCGGAAATATGCATATGTATTTATCCCGCATGGTTGTTATTAATAACAAGACAGGTTTGCCTTAATGACTACCCTTTATTAATCACAAAAGCAACAGGTAGTCGGAAACGTGTTTATGGACCTCCAGCTTTCTTGTCATTGGTGAAGGCCCTTTTTTGGTACCACCCAAGCGCCAACCATTGGGTCCTGGTCGACGATCACATATCTAGTCCTGAAACACACTAAGCATAGATGTTAGCACAAAGCGTACCCCCTCCCAAAATGGATGCAGGAACATTGGGTGGGAGGGTGGGTTGCGCTAAATAATGTCAACCACATCGGTCGAATGAATTACCCGAAAAGACAGTATACTGCAGTGTGATTACTCATTTGACCTGGTGCCAGACGAAATAGTTCCTCCCTCAATATCGATGGGCTTAATGTTCCAGTGCTTTAGCATATATCCCCCGTTCCTATAGAGCAAACAAAGGCATTATCTCAGTTGCCAATTAGTGAAGTGAGGAATAGAAGCTGGCAAATTGAGTGGCTGATTGCCACATCGCTCCGCGTGTACTGAGGTGATCAGGTCTATGCAATACTGTCAGATCTATTTATAGCCATTGGGTTTTTCCAGTAGCAACCATCGAGATAAAAGATATGCTCCTCTTCGCTCTGGTATATCTGTTTTATTCTCATTGTCATTTATTTACGAAAATAATTTTCAATCACCAAAGCCACGGCAAACACACTGACCTTATGTGACCTTGCAATATTGTAATGCATCCATGCATGTCCATAAAAAGTTCTAGGCAAACTCCAGAAGAATTTTTGCTAGGCTGACAAAAATTTGAAGTGGATAATTTCAATAGAATTATTTCAAAAATCAAAATCTAATACCGCTGAGCTTTGAAAGTGACTTCATCAACTCGATACAAATATTTCCAGTATTTGTGCCAAAGCCGAAGAAATAGTCATTTACGGCTGTCAAGTCTGACTTTGGATTGTTGAAAGAATAAGCTAGGCTACTATAAAATGAATATATTTGGATACAATTTTTTTTATTGATATCCATGTTGTGTGTGTGATTAAAAGAAGCCAATAGAATAAAATATTAGAAGATGTATATTTCTCGACATATATTCCAAATAATTTGTGCACACTTTCGTCCAGTGTCTGTCAGTGCATTACTATGTGTATCAGTGCTATTTTATTTAACAGCTCCATCAAAACAGGTGGGTCGATTATCTTTACATTAAGGATTATAGATAATCAATTTTCAGGAAATACTGGATAAATGTCAATGTATAGAAATATTGAAATAACCATAAATGATATGTGCATGTTAGTTAAATAATATCAATTTGGACAGTTTTTTTTTTTCAAGGAAACTGAAACTTTATACCCAAATTAGCAGTCTAAAATTTCAAGTTGGCTATCTCTGAGGTAAACATGTGCTAATGTTTAATTGATTATATTGACAAAATATGTATTTCTAGAGGAATATTTTGTCAATACTACCAATAAATCTTCCTATTGTTATGAACTAAGTATAATGGTAAAATGAAATATTTTACTGTTCATTTCTTTAACCCTTTGAGTGCCAGTGGCCGATCTCATCGGCCCTAATTTACGGTCTGTAAAATCGGCCATAAAAAAAATAAAATTATTTCGATTTTTTTTTTTTTTTTGGGTATGCTTAAGCATGCTATAGCGAATTTAAAAACAAACTGGTTAAAACCTTAGGGGTATGTTATAACTCAAAACTATCACCAAGTATTCATAGTAATAATTTTGATGCCCATGAAAAACGTAAGATTCCCTAACCCTAAACCTACAAAATAAGTCTGTTAAAGAATATAAGAAAAAATTATTAAAATTGTAAAAAAATTGTAAAAAATAATAATAAATGATGAAAAAATTGTTAGGCCAATGCATTCTCTTATATATGCAAGGCGACCTATGGTCGACTCGCATATATAAGAGAATGCATTGGCACAGGGTATATGGGTTGATACAAAAATCAGACCTGGCACTCAAAGGGTTAAGAAATAACTTTTTCAGTAAATAATCATGTGTCACCTGTTTTTAAGGCATGCTACTACTTCCTGTTCTATAATTTGAGTATCTACAGTTCTTAACAATAAACACATCATTAATCTGCACCCACAACTTCTGATCTGGGTGCTAAATACAATGTTTTGTTTTTGTAAAAGTATGAGAATTAAAAGCAGGTATTTTGGCCATATTCATTTAGGATTAAATTGATGAATGGGGTTAAAGTTGGTCAACTGATAAAACGCAGATATTTCGTTAAAAATACTAATTTTTTCAAGCTTCAGATGATGGCCAATTTTGGTTCCTGATTTTCACTTCTTCAAAACCCTGATTAAATCGTTTTTGTGTCATCATAATTGTGTGTTATTTTTAGGGACCTAGTATGACTGTTCTTTGACACTGAACCATATCTGCAGGGTTTGTTTCATCTGACTCCAGAGTATACTTTCAATGACTGCGACAGTGTCATTAATTTCTCTACCTTTAGTGATTTAGGGCCTTGTAATGTGAAATGTCCCATTTGGGGCCCATATTTCTTCCACCCTGTGGCATTGATTTTTTAGAAGCATTTGATCCATTATTAATTATCTATGAATTGAGACTGGTGTAATTGTTCATACATTTCCAGATCAGGTGAGCTGGTGGCTAGTTTAAATATATATATTGGTATATATAGAATACATGGTAGAATAATTCTTTGGTTCCCTTAGGAATATAATACACAATCTAGTGGTAACCTGTAAATCTGATATATATATATATATTCACAAATAGCTAGGTATTGAGACAATAGGATTGGAGTATACAGGCGGATCTAGTTTCTAAGCTATGCTATTGGTTTGATTTGGCAGTTTGTTTTGATATATTAATGGTTACAATTACGAAATGTATTGTTAATTTTTCAGTAACAAAATGATAGGTATACTTACAGATCTAGTTTATATGTCATATTTGGGTTTCTACATTTTTCAACAAAACAAAGCATGTAATGATGGAAGGGTTAGTTGGTTTGATATTAGGCCCGATACCATCCCGAGGTAACCTCATATCAGCTTGAGATTGAAGGTTACCGAGGGCTGATATATCAGGCCTATAATATCAAACCAACCAATCAATACCCTATTTATTATTTAGATCGCGTCCTAGTAACAGTGTAAGATCGACAACTCTTTAAAATGAGTGACATCACAAAAATTGATATCTGTACATTATTTAGCAGTGACGTAGAGTTATGGCACTTGGTGATGTTGTAAAATGATATAACTCGGATTGGTGATGTCATAAAACGATATCGCTCAGCAAATTGAAGCATAGTTCTGGGCAAAAATGACATATCTAATTAATAAATCTTTTTATCTATCGAAGTTTATGTGTCATGGGTATGATTGCGGTATGATTCAGAATTCTGGTAAATCAGATGTTTATAGTGGAATATCATAAACATAATAATCACTTGATTGAACTGGTGATGTAAAATAATTCATTCGAGGCCGGGACTACTTTGTAAAACACTTGAGTGGAATGTGCTCTTATGTTTTTACAACGTCCGTGCCTCTCATGAATTATTATATAATAACTAGTTCATGATTGATGGGAATATACCACAAAAATTAGCCAAAATGCTGCAGAAGGGAGAATCTATTTCAAAATAGTATACCTGGGAGTCTGGAACCAGGCTAAATGGATCCTATATAAACTTGAAATGTGTCACTAGGTTCCGTAACTATTATCATTCTTATATGCCACCAAAGAAAAGAAAATATGTTTGTAGTATAAAGAACAGAAACTGTGTATGTTAAGTATTGAATGAAATGAATCAACAGATCAAAGTTAGCATTAAGTCTAAGATCTTGTTGTTTAATTTGATGTTGATTTAACCCTTTACCCAACAGAACGGCCCTGTGCCAATGCATTCTCTTATATATGCGAGTCGACCATAGGTCGCCTCGCATATATAAGAGAATGCATTGGCTTAACACATTAAAAATTCTAAAATTGTTAAAGAATGTAAGAATTTGTTTTTTTTAGGCCAATGCATTCTCTTATATATGCGAGGCGACCTATGGTCGACTCGCATATATAAGAGAATGCATTGGCACAGGGCATAACTGTAACCATCACAATGTGGTCAATGAGCCGGTTCCAATGATATCCATATTTGTATGGTTCTATTGAGACAGACCGAAGATATTTTAGGCTGTTGATGAAGCTTTATTTGGCCGGTTTTGGTCGGTTTGTTGGGTAAAGGGTTAAAACAAAAATTTCAAATTACAGGATCTACAAGCAGCATTTGAGACGGCACTGAGAAAATATAAGAATTATGCGGGGTGAGTCATTAACTCAATTTCATTATAATTACCATGTCATTATTACATCGTTCATAGAGCAAATGAGTGTATTTTGCACTCATCCATGGCTAAAATTCATTCATTTGTTGCATATATTCTGTTGAGTAAAATAGGAGATGGTCCCATAAATGGCCTGATTCAGTGTACAGTCCCCCTTTAATCAATCTTTCAATATATAAATATACTCTTCCTGCCAGCACTTCCAATAATAACAATCAAAATTCCTAAGGAACTCCTTTTCAAGCTACCTTTCAAATATTATCAAAAACACCCAAGATTAACATCTGGTGCTGCAGATCCTTCACTTAAAGGCCCACTTAATTTTCGAACCCCCAGATCACATATATAAAATATATGCCATACTATATACCATTTGAAAGAGGAAGCTCCAAAACATTGTATTATCAACTTATCTGGTGTAATAAACTGTGAAAATGTTGTTTTTGTTGAGGTACTGAGGTGTGTTCTGTGATTAATTTTGATCCAGACTGTACTATAAAGTCTATTATTCTCAATGGAAGGGGAATAACTCTATCTCTTAGTTTGAATTCTGATGCATTCTGGATTGACAAGGGGGGAAGTCTTGGAATTAATCTGAGAATCTCTATTACTTGGTGGACACTCCAAGGCCACAGCCGTTTCGTATTCTGGTGGAATATATATATTTTTGGTTCCTCTTCCAAATGGTATATAATATGGGATATGTTGTGTATAATGTAATCTGCTGGTCATTCGAAAATTAAGTGGGCCTTTGAGGACCCGTATTCAATAAAATATAATTATTACTGTTCTGACGGGGTCATTCTATATGCCTTGCATATTGTCAATTGCATATTGTATATTGCTGTTAAAGGCCCATTTAATTTTGGAGTCGCTGATTATGCCTTGATATATGATTTTAATATCAATATATGACATAAAATATGATTGAACTACCATAATTCATCACCATTTGGAACAACTGTGTCTCAGAAGGTGCCCATAGGGTAATAGAAAATAGCTGAATCATAGAAACATTTCCCCGTTTTGCTCCCAGAATGCAACAGAAGTAAAACTAAGATATAGAGTTAATCCCCTTCCATTGAAAGTAAAAGACTTTGCAATACAATCCAGATGAAACTTAAGCACAGAAAAGAAGTTGGTACCTCAACAAAAACAACATGTTAACAGTTTATTACACCGGATAAGTTGATAATACAATGTTTTGGAGCTTCCTCTTTCAAATGGTATATAATATGGCATATATATTTATATAATGTGATCTGGGGGGTTCGAAAATTAAGCGGGCCTTTAAAATTGTTTTAAAATATAAATTTATCATAAAATATGCTGCAATTTTCTTACAAGTACAGTAATGCCATAAATACTCGACTCCTTAACCACAGCAGAATTATGGGTAATTTTTCTGGATTTAGTCGGAAATATGGCTTGTTGCCATTCATCGGAAAGCTCTCACTGTGAGCTTTCCGATGAATGGCAACAAGCCATATTTCCGACTAAATATTGAAAAATTACCCATAATTCTGCTGTTATGCGCTATGCCAACTGGAGGAACTCAGCATTTAACTAACATAGCCAAAAATCTAAAACATGTTGACCATGCCATTCCATACAAAACATCGTCTGAACTACGCTCAATTGTAAATATTTACTTCTCGTTTCAGGACAAAAATATCGGCAATAAACTAATGCGAACGATTTTGTCATCTAGAGTCACTGCATTCAATTAATATATAAGAATGATGGTGTGTGTTGTCAGTTTGGATATACTATTTGTAAAATAACTTAAGTTTGAGCAAGATTATTCTTCATTTCTATGTTATCACTATACCAGAGTGTTTCACTTCACTTTAATATTTTATACCCCAAAATCTATACAGAAAGTGAAGGGAAGAGATATATATTTGAAATATGTAGCCAGTTTACTGAAGTTCGGATACATATGTACAAGAGTTTTGTAGTTATTTGGACAGCAATTTGATTAGTTATGAAATTTAGGATTCTTTTACAAATACAAACACATGAGAATCAGCACATGTATCAGTAGTGAAAGGTGGAACATTTATGTACTTGCGACCACACAAGTTTTTGTGTCAGCAAGTAGGTGAGCATTTCCATTTTAGGCTTTGTCATTGTTATAATGCATTTTACTTCAGGTTTGCTGACTCAGAAAAATTGTACAAGAATGATGGAGTGCATTTTGAGGAAAACTGGCAAGATAGAACCATAGAGAGGTATTTGTATAAATTGGCTGTCTATTATAAGTTTTACCCTTCCATGATGGGAGTTTCCTGAAATTTTGCGAAAAAACCTGTGTCAATACATTCTCTTATATATGCGAGTCTCTCATAGGGAGCCTCGCATATATAAGAGAATACATTGGCCTAACAATATTTACCATGACCTTGTAAGCCAGTGCATTCTTTTATTTATGCGACCTGGTCTAATGTTTTTTATGTGTGGGATGCAAAATGTCAAAACTTGATTCAATAAATTTTGTAGCAAACCAACATCCATTTCCTACGAAATTCTTGCTGTTGAGACCAAGAACAGGAGTTGCTCTTTAATAGTGATGTCATTTTTTACCTTACAGTTTGAAGAAACGAGTTTAAATTTCGTAGAAATTATACCATGGAGAGATAAAAACTGGTCTATTATCTCTTTCCTGATTGGAGCTGTGCTGGTGCAGCATTAAAATCCTGTGCCAGTGCATTCTCTTATATATGCGAGTCTCCCATAGGGAACCTCGCTATATAAGAGAATGCACAGGCTTACAAGGTCAGGGTAAATATTGTCAGGCCAATGTATTCTCTTATATAGACTAGGCTCCCTATTGGAATTCTCCCTACAAGAGCTGGCACAGGTTATTTGCAAAATTTCAGGAAGCTCCAGTCATGGAAGGGTTATATAGGTGGTGTCTGAAATCAATATGTGCACATATCAGTCACTATAGAAATAGATACATGTCATTCTACAATCAATTTCTGTGTTCAAATTTGACAACATACATCAATTTGCCCATGTATTTATTTCTTATATGAACAGTGAGCATTGTTGACCTGTTTTAACTTGTCACTGGTGCTTGTAAGATCCCTGAAGTAGAACATCATGGTGCCCAGTTAATAGTTGGAGTAATTGTCAATAAAGAATACTGTTTAACCCTTTCTATACTAAAGCATCATTGACGAGTAGTTATCCCATAGGAAATGTTCAGATAATAATTTCAACAAGGTCGTTTGATGAACTTATTATCTAAACATTTCCCTCAATAAATAGTATTCCTTCTGTCTGCTTATGTTACCGGTACATCCCTGAAAATCAATAATAGACCATACTGGTGTTCATTTTTTAACAGACCGGGAGAATCCCTTTAGTACACAAAGGGTTAAAATTTACATCGGAGCCCCTTACGACTCCCGGAAATTTTGCTCAGTTCACAATCCATTTGGTACAGGATCTTCGTAGATAAGCTACAGGAATTTACTCGCCTTTTCACTCCAGCAAATTTCATATGTTATAACATCCATGTTCACTATTCAGGCACATGTTGTTACGGATGCAGCGTGAGCTCCGAGCACAGAATGCATCACAACGTCGACAGCTATTGGAACAAAGGCAGCAACAAAAGCAGCAAGACTTGTCCGGCCACACACGGTTTTCAGGTACCGTAATTAGTTCCTTATTTTTTGCCCCCCCCCCCCCCTCAAAAAAAAACATTGGGTTCACATTCATCTGAGTGTGTGTGTGTTTCCTGATTTACTTTGGGATAATAATTATATCAGGTTGCTTTCAAATTTGGCATGTGGCACTCTCATGAATAAGAGGTCTAGTTTGAATCTAGGTTCACTCTCATGAAATTTGTCAGGATTATACCGATTATTCACTCAGAATTCACTGATTATTTTTTTGCTCAACTTGACAACCATGGGTTGGCTTCTACAGGTTACATCTCTCCTCCGATCTTCACCAAACTTCAAATGGATCTTCGGGGTGACCTCTAGATGGGAGCCATAATTTGTTTCTGAAATTCGATAATAAACATAGCCGCCAGCAGCAATTTTGGATTTCAAATTTGAATCCATTGGTTCACCTTTTGGCCAGAATTTATTTGAGAATTGTTTTGATAATTTACAGGCATGTTTAGGATCACCTCCAGATGGGAGCTATAATTTTTTTGCAATTTTCAATGTAAAATATGGCTGCTGGCGCCATCTTGCAATTTACTGTTTGCATGACTAAATCCTAAGACCACAACCCTCATCCTATCATCACCAAACTTCATATGGATCTTTGGGGTGACCTCTAGATGGGAGCCACCAAATTATTTCGATTTTAACGGCCATCTTGGATTTTTCTCTTTGTATGACTAAATCATTTGGCACACTCTACAGACAAACATCCCTCGTCCGATCATCACTAAACTTCATGTGGATTTTTGGGATGACCACTAGATGGGAGTCATCAAAATTTTCAGAATTTCTTTTAAAAAAACATGATTTTACTTTTTTTTATGACTAAATCATTAGGCGCACTATACAGACCACATCCTCATTCGATCGTCACAAAATTTTTTATTTTTTTTTTTTTTTTTTTATTTTTTTTTTTTTTTCTTTTATTATCATTTCTATTTTTTTTTTTATTATATTTTGTGTCAGCTGCATATTAAAAATTCATAGCAACTTATTAATATTTCACCACAAACAAAAATCAACACCTGATCAACTATACAAGTGAGGGATGTATAGACCTGGATATAAAATATGGTTGCTAATGATTGGATATAAATGTTAATTTTCTTCCAAGTTGATCATTCTTCTGTTTGTGAACAGTTTAAATATAATTAATGTTAAGGTTAATATTTTCAAAACCATTCGATCAATACAAAAATATATACAGGTGAAGAATATGTCATGATTATCACAGATGTGATTATTTATAGAGTGATCATGCAAAAAATATTTAGCTATCACATTGTTTCAACAGGATTTTTTTTTTTTTTTTAATATTTTTTTATTCAGATCATTTTTTAAATTTCATCATGTGACATTAGTCTTATTCAGTATTGTATAACATTTTCAAATATTTTAAGGTATATATGAACATACATGTATATATGATTGCATGTAATTTGTAGATATAAAGTAACAAAATATAAAAAAGTAAATTTTTTTTTTTTTTGTGGATAATCAGTGTATTTGTGAAACGTGGATACTTATGATCGCTTATTTCTGAACTGTCGTGGGGGGAAGTTATTTAATCCATATTATGAGCATGTTTGAGTAATAGCTTCACTGAGAAGTAGATATTGCCTTGTTTTCAATTGCTAAGAATTGCTTCCAGAGCTTCCCATCTTTCCCCATATTTTTTACTTCTATCATTCAAGGAATATGTGTTTAGAGTTTCAATTCTTTTATAATATTTAAAAAATTCAAGAAGTCCATTTATAGTTGGGTTGGTAGTCACAAAACTTCATAGTGATCTTTACTTTATATATATCTCTTCATGCATCTAGTATTACTAAGTTGAGCTACTGTGTCAATGACATTTTCATCTAAAATTAATTTGCCTCTTTTATCTTATCTTTTTTTTTGCTTTTCATTGTTTGTTTTGTTCTTCAGCTTGAAAATTCAGAATGTTTTCTGAAGAGCCGCATTTTCTGGAGTACATTTGTAAAAGTTATCAACAATAGTAACAATGTTATTGTATAAATTTAACCTACAATGTATAGGACCATTCACACCCTTGCTAAAATAAATAAATGATAATAAGGCCAATATAAAGACATTCTATATTTACATCCCCTCCTGACCCTATTTTTAATCCGTTCTCAATTTTGTTTATTTGGATAATTTTGATGTAAACCATTTTTCATACCTCAACCATCAAATTACTGTTCTATGACCCATTATCAGCTATTTTGATCATATTGGACAATCTAAATCATCTTTTTTATTGTATAAGACAGCATACTGCTTCAGTATGTATAACTAACCATGACCATTTATGTTAGGAAGAATAAATATAAAAAATATAATTCACCCTCCCGCCCCGTTTGTTTTGATAAAGTTGTATATAAATTTAGAAATTTATTCATATTTGCCTAAAATTAGATTTTCATTACAAGAATGCCGCACAGTTATTTATGTTATATTCAGCACACTTTATTTTGTTTATTCATTCATAATTGATTGAATTTGTGCCCATAAAATGTAAGAAATCTAATTTTGATAGTGACGTAATGCCATCCCAATATTCTAGTAATTGCTGTATAGGGGGTACGTAATGTCATCCTGATATTCTGGAAATCGCCATATAGGGGTTACATTACGTTTATTCATTCATAATTGATTGATTTTGTGCCTATAAAATGTAAGAAATCTAATTTTGATTCGATATTCTAGGATTTGCTGTATAGGGGGTACGAAATGTCCATATATCTCTTGGATATCTCCCTTTCAGGTCAATCAGATGTTACTAACTCAGATTCCATTCTACATAACATGATGCAACTGGACAGAGTTAATACACCAATGGACCATGCCAGTGACATGTCACGGGCTATGAGTCCATATGAATCCCTGCTCGGAATGCCTCAACAAGGCAGTGTGTCACCAAGAAGCATGGCAGGCATGACATCAGCAGCAAAAATGGGTGGCGTTCCTATGTCAGCACAAAATATGCCTTGCATGACATCATCAGGAAGAATGGGCAGTATTCCTTCATCACAGAACATGTCAGGCATGGCATCAGGGAGAATCGGTGGTATTCCTACATCATCACAGAATACGTCAGGCATGGCATCAGGGAGAATCAGTGGTGTTCCTACGTCATCACAGAATACGTCAGGCATGGCATCAGGGAGAATGGGTGGTGTTCCTATGCCATCACAGAACATGGCCAGCATGACTTCTGCAGGGAGAATGAGTGGTGTTCCTTTAATTACCAGTGCTAGTGGGACACAAATGAACAAACCAGATTTCAGTCAAGTGCGACCGATGAGCGGTAAATCTCAAACAAACTCTACTCAGCGACCGAGAACAGCAGCTTCTGCCTATAAACGGAAAGTGGAAAATAATAAGTTTGAGATGAGTCAGGAACAACCCTTCAGGTAAAAATGCTTTTAACCCTTCTATGACTGGAGCTTCCTGAAATTTTGCGAAAACCCTGTGCCGGTTCATTCTCTTATATATGCGAGTCTCCCATAGGGAGCCTCGCATATATATGAGAATACATTCTCCTGACAATATTTACCTTGACCTTGTAAGCCAGTGCATTCTCTTATATATGCAATGCTCCCTGAGGGCGACTCACATACATAAGAGAATGCACTGGTACATGATTTTTAATGTTGCACCAGCGCAGCTCCCATAATGAAAGGGTTAAACAGTCATACAATCCATTGAAAATGGTCTCTTTCAGGTTACGTTGTCTCAGGGTTCTTATGCTAGTTTCAGAATTTTTAAATATCGCTTCCATGCCTTGAAATGTTTTTAAAAGATTACCTTTTTTCACCTCACTATGGAAAAGTTTTTACCCCCCCCCCCTTTCCCCTCTACCGCTGCCAGTCTGGAAAAGTTCAAACGCATGCGTAAAATTCATATTCAATAATCACAGCCGCAAAAAATAAGGCTCCTCTTTTACAAGTGCCAACAATAATTTTATTTTTACCAGAAGTGTTTTTTGTGAGCACAAGTTGTAACATAAGTTGGTCTCTCGATAGATAAGGTCTCTCGATAGATAAGGTCTCTCGATAGATAAGGTCTCTCGATAGATCAGACTAATTTAACTAAAATTGAGGAAAAGTTAGCTATTGAAGATTCATCTCACATTAATTTTGAAGTCTGGAAAAGTCATTGAATTTCATTGCCTCGACGTAATAAAAAAATCCAGAAATCCTGAAAATGTTTCATCTCTGTATAGATGTGTGAACCCTTTGTCTCTTCTCATTATGAGGTATATCAAATCCATGTTATTCAGCATTCATGAATGGTAGGCCACCAAGCCTGCAAATAGTATGTCTGTCATTTGCAGAATGAGTTCCCCAGAGGGTGAATTTAGTGAATCTATAGTCTCAAATTAACATTGATTTTAGATACTTTTTCCCTTCTGGGAAGTTTCTGTATCCCATAATTTGCAGAAGATAAATTCATAACCGATGTGACTAATGGGTGAACAACATCATGCAGCTTCAAATGGGGAACTTCAGTCTTATCCCAGGCCAGGCCTGAGCAAAATGAGGTACCCAGAGGTGAATTTGGTGATGCTAACCTGCCGTGCAGGATAGCGTCACTAAATTCAACCTCTGGGGACCTCATTCTGCAAATGTCCGGAACCATATTTTGAGGCCCGATCAGTGGTCTGCCAAACACCCAAAAGCATGGATTTGAATACACCCAAGATGGTTAGAAATTGATTTGGTTATATTTCTTGAGCCTACAGATATCTCTGCTGCATGCTATAAATTTGGTATCATGTCAGGTAACAACTGAAATATGTTGTAAATACAAGGAAGATGGCACTGTAAAATCTTATCAGGTTTACTATAAAATATTATGGTTTCCACTTTTACAGCAATGATGATGCATGCTACAGGTCAGTGTGATGGGGAAAAAGGTCCAAAATGTCTCCCACAAGATCTAATATATAAAATGTATCAGCCTGCCCCACATAGTAACTAAATCAAAATAAAATAACTGCTTGTCCCCATCCCATCCCATCTAATCTGCAAAAAATGTAATCCACCTCCCATCCCATCTAATCTGCAAAAATGTTATCCACCTCCTCCAATTCCATCTAATATGCATAAAATGTTAGCCATCTCCTGCCATTCCATCTAAAATGCATAAATAATTATCCGCCTCCTCCCATTCCATCTAATATGCATGAAATGCTATCTGCCTCCCCACCTCATATACCTATAATCTGCATTAAATTAATCTGCTGCCTCCCATTCCATCTAATTTGCATGAAATATTATCCGCCGCCTCCCGTTCCATCTAATTTGCATGAAATATTATCCGCCGCCTCCCGTTCCATCTAATTTGCATGAAATATTTTTCCACCCCCTGTTCCATCTAATATGTATGAAATTTTATCTGCCTCCCCCACCTCATTTCATATCTAATCTGCATAAAATATTATCCACCCCCTCCCGTTCCATCAAAATTGCATGAAATATTATCCGGCGCCTCCCGTTCAATCTAATATGCATAAAATGTTGATATTCCCTTACCACCATTCAATGTATAGCTCATATGTGGATTCTCTCCTGACTAACTTAGCTGACTAACTAACTTATTAGGCTATTGGTTATATTGGAGGTAAAGTGGTTAGAGCCTTTGGCTTCCGCTGAGTTTCCTAACCATGGCTTGGTTTCAAATTAAGCGCAGCGTGATTGTAGATTTATCGCTTTTCAAATCTTGTGTCAAATTGTGACCATGTGACTGCTTTGCACCACTCATGCGTTAAAATAAAAAAACATTCCGGTATATTTTCTGAGACCCACCAGCTGCTCCTTATGTACTTTTATTATCTGTTGTCTGCTTATTTTTCCTAAGAACCCCTTCAGATGAATAATAGACCCATTCCAATGTATACTTTTATAACTGAGTGGGAGAATCCATATAGTATAGAAAGGGTTCGAATAAAAACATCATTATTGGGGGTTTTTTATCGACAAGATAACTTTGCTACATCTATGTTTCGACCTTCCTTTTTCCAAATGTATATAATCACGGTGGGGAATCATGTGGTTTCGAGTTGATGTGTATCACGCATTCAAAATGGCCGAGGTGTTCGCAAACGCGACCAGAAATGAGGAAAAAGATAATAAAATGGGATAATGATATATTACATAGTATTTTGGCAGCTACGAGCATATGCTATACTATTTTTCAAACAAGCTGATATCTAATTTGTGTCCAAACTCAGTTATTTGCTGTAACATTCTGACCAAAGTTGTCAGTCGAAGGATTCTCCAAAATGCATGGACTTGTGCTCCGAATTTGTCAGAATGTTATAGAAAACTACTGCGTATTTCAGAACAAATAAGGTATCAAGTTGTTTTAAAAATAAACTAGCATATGCTCGTAACAGTAAACTGCTATGTTTTGTGTCAGTTTCTCATATATTATGTTTTTGTGCATTTTGAATGCGTGGGACTCACCAACCTTGAAATCACATGATTCCCCACCGTGATAATATTGAATATGATAAATACATTATAAATTGCAGCTTCAAAGAATATTTAGACCTTTAAGCCAATTGGATCCATTACACTAATATAACAATGGTGTAAATTTATTCACGACAGGTTGAGGATAAATGAAACACAGAGTTCTCTTAAACGGCAACAGTCAGTCAACGATGATCATCTGAAGATGGTCGATCCACGAAATCCCAATGCGGTTCGTCCAAGGTCTAGTCGTTCTATTCCCAGCAAGTGCTAGTAAGTATATGTTCCTTTCATAGGTCAGGCTCAACCTGAATTCAACTATTATAGTTATATACTGTAAATAAATACTGTAAATGGCTTTAATTTCGTTGGTATAAATTTTCATGGTTTAGCAACTAATTACTTTTTCGTGGATTAATTCGTAAATTTGTGGGTCCATCACTGGTGATTGTTCCCTACAGACTTCCAATAATAAGAATCAAGTCCAAAAACAGTAGTGAAGCCACATCGGCGGCCCGTCAGAAATTGAACATCGGGGCTGCAGGTGTAATTAACACATGCCATGATTGAGCTTTTTTTGCCTACTGTCGAAACTATGGGATTTTATTACATTTTAAGCCAACATAAGCTAGGTGAATATATTTGTTTCTCAAAACAATCAGTGAGGATGAAGTTTATTTAACAAAGTCAACATCAAATCAATGTACAGATACACCATTAAAGGTACTCAATCCGATTAAGCACCCCTAAATTACTATTTCTTTCGCTTCGGGGGTAAAAAATATTTGATTCGAGTCAAGGAACTCACCCTTCGAAGCTCAGAGTGATCAGATATCGATTTTTGAAGTTTGTTATTTTTTGAGTTGTGGTCCACTTCCACGCGCTCAAACGGACAAATTATGCAAAAATTGCGGGTGTAAGATGGATAACTCGAAATCAAGTGGTTACTATTAACAATAATAACCACTTGATTTTAGAGTTATCCATCTTACACCTTTAGAGAAAGCTTGAATCGAATTTAGTGAATGAGGTTAATAAATTATGTATAGAATTGTGACGAATTTGAGATCCATTTTACCAGATAATCACATTGTGTGGGGTTAAAAAATTTAATATTGATTTCCTTATCACAACCAAAGAGGAAGTAAAGACAACTTCAAGAAAAAATATATATCAATTATAAATGTGTCTTTTCATGCTGACAAAATTGTTCAACCACCCTTATCACCATGTTTATCTCACAGTCAACACTAAATAACCCAACACAAATTGAATATCATAATTATATTCTAATTAGCATAATAATAAAGATCTGGCATTGACATTAACATCATTGCGCTATGTTCTTATGTCACTGTGCGTGCCGATAATACACGTGTGTCTTACTAAAAAATACGAGGCTGGATTTTGAAGCTAATTATATGATAATATATTCTATTGACCATGAATCCCCCCACCCTTGTAGTAATCTCAGAAGCTGCGTAATTTAGGAAATAATCATCGGAGTGTGATGAATAAGAGGGTGACCACAGGTGCTGGCATACCCCCAAGACGACAATTGGAACATGGGCAGAAAGGAACCTAAATTTTAAAGCAAATAAAATGGAATGCGAACATTACTAGTTGACGTTTCATTGAAAGCCTGTGTGATGGTGAACATATACCAAATATCATTGAGATCCTTTTGCACATGACTGCGATATATATTAGTAATCATTAAGGGCCTCCTGATGGCTAACCTCCATACCACATTTCATTCATATCTGAAAACCATGGCTGAGATATCTGTGCAGACAGACAGAAAACCGTTATTTTCTGATATACAAAGAAGGATAAGCTAACCCTTTCGTAAATTTGTGGGTCCATCACTGGTGATTGTTCCCTACAGACTTCCAATAATAAGAATCAAGTCCAAAAACAGTAGTGAAGCCACATCGGCGGCCCGTCAGAAATTGAACATCGGGGCTGCAGGTGTAATTAACACATGCCATGATTGAGCTTTTTTTGCCTACTGTGTATGTCGAAACTATGGGATTTTATTACATTTTAAGCCAACATAAGCTAGGTGAATATATTTGTTTCTCAAAACAATCAGTGAGGATGAAGTTTATTTAACAAAGTCAACATCAAATCAATGTACACATACACCATTAAAGGTACTCAATCCGATTAAGCACCCCTAAATTACTATTTCTTTCGCTTCGGGGGTAAAAAATATTTGATTCGAGTCAAGGAACTCACCCTTCGAAGCTCAGAGTGATCAGATATCGATTTTTGAAGTTTGTTATTTTTTGAGTTGTGGTCCACTTCCACGCGCTCAAACGGACAAATTATGCAAAAATTGCGGGTGTAAGATGGATAACTCGAAATCAAGTGGTTACTATTAACAATAATAACCACTTGATTTTAGAGTTATCCATCTTACACCTTTAGAGAAAGCTTGAATCGAATTTAGTGAATGAGGTTAATAAATTATGTATAGAATTGTGACGAATTTGAGATCCATTTTACCAGATAATCACATTGTGTGGGGTTAAAAAATTTAATATTGATTTCCTTATCACAACCAAAGAGGAAGTAAAGACACCTTCAAGAAAAAATATATATCAATTATAAATGTGTCTTTTCATGCTGACAAAATTGTTCAACCACCCTTATCACCATGTTTATCTCACAGTCAACACTAAATAACCCAACACAAATTGAATATCATAATTATATTCTAATTAGCATAATAATAAAGATCTGGCATTGACATTAACATCATTGCGCTATGTTCTTATGTCACTGTGCGTGCCGATAATACACGTGTGTCTTACTAAAAAATACGAGGCTGGATTTTGAAGCTAATTATATGATAATATATTCTATTGACCATGAATCCCCCCACCCTTGTAGTAATCTCAGAAGCTGCGTAATTTAGGAAATAATCATCGGAGTGTGATGAATAAGAGGGTGACCACAGGTGCTGGCATACCCCCAAGACGACAATTGGAACATGGGCAGAAAGGAACCTAAATTTTAAAGCAAATAAAATGGAATGCGAACATTACTAGTTGACGTTTCATTGAAAGCCTGTGTGATGGTGAACATATACCAAATATCATTGAGATCCTTTTGCACATGACTGCGATATATATTAGTAATCATTAAGGGCCTCCTGATGGCTAACCTCCATACCACATTTCATTCATATCTGAAAACCATGGCTGAGATATCTGTGCAGACAGACAGAAAACCGTTATTTTCTGATATACAAAGAAGGATAAGCTAACCCTTTCATGACGGGAGCTGTGCTGGTACAGCATTATCCGTTTCATGACGGGAGACCCACTGGTGCAGCATTAAAGATCCTGTGCATTCTCTTATATATGCGAGTCTCCCATTTGTAGCTTTGCATATATAACAGAATGCACTGGTTTACAAGGTCAAGGTAAATATTGTTAGGCCAATGTATTTATATATGACAGGCTCCCTGTCAGATTGTACGCTGTTCACATTTCGTGCCAAGTTATGACCCTTGAGCAAGGTTGCTTGTACTGTGTTGTTTCGCACCACCCATACATTGAAAAGGGAACCTGATTATGAGCAGTGAAAGGTATTGTCAGTATGCTAGACACATTGTGGTTGTACCTCCCCCTGTCACCGGGGAGCAGTAGATGGTTACTGAGTGTTCAGGGTAATAATTGTCCAACACATTGAAATGGGATACCTGTAGAATGCATGTAATAAATGGATAGATTATTATAATTTGTGATCAACTTATTGCGTGCCCTCACCAGGGATGTAATTCACTTTTAATTCACTGAGAAATCCTTATAAATCATGCTAATAAATAGAGAGTAATTAACTGGTTCTGAGAATTACATTAAATAATTCGCGAGAGGTGTCAGTAAGAAACGAGTGCGCATAACGCACAAGTTTCTTACCTAAACGTCTCTTGCCTCGAGTGAATTATTTAACCTAATTCTCAGAATACTCTTATTTATTACACTTCTGCATCAATTATATTGCAACAACAGAATTAATACATGAAAGTTCCGATGTGGAGAAATATCAGCCATCATAAATTCAGTCTACATCAGTAAACGACGACGTCACGAGAAATGACATAATTCACTGGTGACATTACCAATTTTAATTAACGGCGTTTTCAATGGAAATCGCCATAGGAGTGTAATAAAATGTCATAATCCACTATGCACCTTACTTTCATATTTTATAATATTTCATGTATTAACCCTTTCTTTATTAACTATTCATTGACGAGTAGTTCTTTTAGGAATTTTTCAGATAATAAGTTCAACAAACCAAAGGTTGTTTGTTGTCCCCCGAAAAAAAATTTCGGGTGACTATTAAAATAGCCGGTGTCCGTCCGTCCGTGTGTGCGTCCGGAAATGGTTTCCGGATGATAACTTTAGTTTCAGTTATTAGATCAAAAGCAAATTTTATCAGACCAAAATACAGGTCAAGTTCGAATATGGGTTTGCTCTGCCCATTTTTGCGAGAGTTATGGCCCTTTTTTTACTTAGAATCTTGTAATTTTCTGGTTTCCGTTTGTGTGATCATATCTGAACCAAATTTGGAATGTGCGTTTATCAGCTCAATATACAGGTCAAGTTCGAATATGGGTACAATACGCCCATTTTTTTCTAGAGTTATCAGCTGGAGTTATGATGGCCCTTTTTGTCCGCCGACCCAACGGGTTCGGAGGACTATTATAATCAGCCTGTGCATCCGTCCGTCCGTGTGTGCGTCCGAGGTTTCCGGATGATAACTTTAGTTAGAGTGAACCAAATTAAATTAAATTTGGTATGTGGGTTTACTAGCAGAAAAGACAGGTCAAGTTTGAATTCTGGTTTCGTCCGCCAATTTTCACCAGAGTTATGCCCCTTTTTCGACTTAGAATTTTACCGTCTGTTAACATTTTTGGTTTCCGACCGATAACTCCAGTTTGGATTATTTCATCTGAACCAAAGTTGGTATGTGTATTTCCCAGCTAAAGATACAGGCCAAGTTCGAATATGGGTTCCGTCCAATTATTTTGACATGAGTTACGGCCCTTTTTCGACTTAGCCTTTTGGTTCTGGTCGAAGCTTTTGCTTATGTACTATTCTCAATATGGTGTCTATATGGGATAATTATGCACTCTAAACATTTGAATTTCTCAACAGTTAAATTTTCTGATATCAATCTTAAAGAAATGCTAAAAAATTCCCAGTTAGAAGCAACAATGATTAGATACATTTCTGTCATCAGTTACTCATCAAGCAATCTTGGTAACTTGTTTATTCACTGAACAGATCATCTGGTAACAAATAACACAGCCAGCATTAATGAAGGTAAAATTAACAAATAAATATCTAGAGTTTGCCGTGTACCATTTCAGGGGACACTGGTTGGATTGTTCTGAAATTTAGTATCGGATTTAGGGTCCTTGTTATTTTTTTCAGAAAAGCTGATGCTCCCAATGAAGCCACTTTTTCGGGGGACACTGTGGCCGGATGGCCTTTTATTGAACTTATCATGTGAACATTTCCCACCAATTAATAGAAATCCATCTGCACTTGTATTATCTTTTCGTCTGTCTGACGTCTGCTTTTATTACCTGAACATTCCTCCAAATGAATAATAGACCATTCCAATGTACAGTTTTATCAGTGAAAGGGACAATCCATTCAATATAGGAAGGGTTAATGACTGTCATTGATAATTTCTCTCTTTGCAGTCGATATATACTGGTGAACAGGCCGAGGCCGAAATCTGATATGATGCCACCGACAACCCTTGAAGAACAGTTACTGGTCGAGAGGTTTCCACAACATGGAGAGAAGATAATGAAGCAGCAAGCATATAATTACCCTGTAATAATCAAACCGAAGAAAAACTTCGGCATTGGTTACTCTCCATTCATTTATCAGATGAACGCAAAGTGAGATTACCAATTTCATCGTTTGGATCAGGCCTCAAAATATGGTGCTGGGCATTTTTAGAATGAGGTCCCCAGTGGGTGATTTTAGTGATGCTACCCCGCACAGTGGTCTAGTATCACCAAATTCATTATCTGGAGACCTCATCCTGCATGGCCTCATTTGCTATGGGAGACCTAGACACATATTTAAGTTCCCAGATGGTGAAGATGGTGATGTGCACCCATTGGGCACCTCGATTATGCATTGTCGTCTGCCAATTTGGGGATATAGAGAAACTAAATTAAAGAAGGAAAAGACTTTTTCTAAAGAAACTGAAAAAAAACTTTCCAGAGAAGACACGGTCAAAGCAGAATGAGGTCCCCGGAGGGTGAATTTAGTGATGATAGCCCACTCTATGGGGTAGAGTTACTAAATTCACCATTTGGGGTCCTCATTCTACAAATGTCCAGCACCATATTTTTAGGCCTGGTTTGGATATTATACCCCTGTCTGTCTAATCAATAGAGATCTTTCGCAAAATCACGAATACGATTACGGATACAGAAATATCCTGCCAGTATAGTCAAAATTCGATCTTTATGCACGGGGGTTCTTATGTGAGACGAAATATACCCCACGCAGTTTAATTATGTGCATATGTGTCAAGAATGTGCCACCAGTCCTGCTTGGGGACGCTCTAACGTGTATCCGTGTAGTGTATTACACACGGATAAGAACATGGAATCTGAAAAAGACACGCATTACTTTTTTCCATCAAATACATGTGTAACTGAATATAGTGGGGCATATGCCATCTCACCAATTAGCTATCGTAGGTAAATTGTGATGGTGTCAACCGTACTAGGACAATACATCCTATCCGTAATCGTAAAAGTGATTTTTGCGAAAGGTCTCTATTATAGGAAATGATACCACATATAGGTCTCATCCATTCGTTATTACCGGAGATACAGCCATTGTTAACTTTTTTTATGGAAACTATGTCTTTATTTTAGCCCTAAATGGTAAAGCTCATAGCAACCTTTATTAACATTCTAAACAGATATGGGCTAGCAGCTGAATAATCCAACCTTCATTGTGATGTAAAGAACAGCTTAGCTACTTTCAATGATGCAGGACTGGAACCCAAAAACATCAATCCAGGCTTTGCATTTTGTAAATGGCACAGGGCCTAGAAAAAGCCATAAAATGGTTGTATTCTTTTGAGAAAGAAAAATCTTTTTCTTATGGTTGCTTAGATATTTTTCAATAGCCAATAAGACTGATTTGAGAGA
This sequence comes from Siphonodentalium dalli, assembly GCA_032622095.1. Lineage (NCBI taxonomy): Eukaryota > Metazoa > Mollusca > Scaphopoda > Gadilida > Siphonodentaliidae > Siphonodentalium > Siphonodentalium dalli. Next base: position 72,785,448 of record CP136061.1, read on the forward strand.
CATTGTCTCTGTAAACATTATATAAGTCCTTGTATTGTAGTACTAGTCTCTTTCTCTCCTGCACACATTCATCAGTCATAACCATCAATAACTTTCTCATCATTAATTGTTATTTCAATTAAAACATTTCAAAGCACAAGTTGAACTGGATACAAGCCTGCAAATAGTGTGTCTGTCATTTGCAGAATGAGGTCCCAAATTCACCCTTTGGGGACCTCATTCTGCTTAGGCCTCAACTGCTTTGGGAGACTTAGGATCAGATTGAAGTGATGTTCTCCCATTAGTCGCCTCGATTATGCAATTTATCATTTGCAAATTAGGGGATATAGAAACTGAACAGAAGTAAATAAAAACAATGTTATTTTGAGACTATAGATAATTCCGAGAAGATGAGGCCTAATTCAAACAGAATGAGGTCCCCAGAGAGTGAATTTGGTGATGCTAGCCCACTGTATGGGATAGCATCGCTAAATTCACCCTCTGGGAACCTCATTCTGAAAATGTCGGACACACTAAATTCAGGCTTGATTTGATCAACTTCACCCATCAACAATAGTCATATTTAGTTATAATAGTTAGACATATTATAGACCGGATTTGCCAGACCTGTCACCAGGATCATCTCACCAATAACATTCATATTATTTTGATAAGGCCAATATAAAAAAATTGCTTGATTTACGTCCCCTCCCGACCCTATTTTTAGTCCCCTCCTCAATTTTTTTTTTTTGCATATCTTTTATGCCAATTTTTTCTGGAATATCTAGAACTGTTCATGGCCATTTATGTTAGGAAGATTAAAATATAAAAAATTTAATTTGCCCTCCCGTCCCATTTTTCTAAAAAAGTTGGATGTAAATCTAGCAATTTATTTATATTGGCCTGAACTGTGATACAAAGACACCAAAAATTAACCCATTAAACAAACTGTGATACCAAGTCACCCAAAACATTTGCATCATGTTTATGATTTTAATAATTTATTAATGATAATTTATTTGTTAAGTATGTACGTTTTGAGAGTGCCATTCATATTTAATAAATAAACATTTACACTCAATCTCTGTTGTTGAAATAAATTCAAGAAGCTCCAGAAATTCACCACAGAACAATTCAATCAGATGTATAAACTCTGCTCCTTTATGCATTGGCCTAAATTTTTTTTACAATTTTAATAATTTGTTCTTGTATTCTTTAACAATTTTGTATTTTCACCCATACAGAGCCCCAGACAAACATGAGCAGACGACACTCTTCTATATATGTGTGGGGCTCCCTGCAGGGTAATGGATGTTTTTTTATTTTATGTCCTAAAAATTGTAAGAAACATTTATTTAAAAAACATGATAAAAAATTGTTAAACCAATGCATTCTCTTATATATGCGAGGCGACCTATGGTCAACTCGCATATATAAGAGAATGCATTGGCACAGGGTAAAAAAATCAACCAGATGTATAAACTCTGCTCCTTTATGTTTGTTCTAAACACATAGAGGATCTTTAACGAGTCACTATTCTGTACAAAATTTATTAACCGAGTGCACTAAATTTTATTATAGCCGAGTTCTCTTGGCTCTAATCGAATTTAGCGGTCAAGGTTAATATATTTTGTACAGAATTGCGATGAATTTGAGATCCTTTTTATCATATAATCACACTTTAGCAAGGAAAAATTATCTCGAAACAGCTGGGGTTAAAAAATAATAATATTGATTCCTTAAATTATCACAACCAAAGAGGAAGTAAAGATGCCTTCAAGAAAAATATAGTTCCATTTTAAATGTATCTATTCATGTTGACAAAATTGTTCAACTGCCCTTGTCACCCATGTTTATCTCAGTCAATTGTAAATAACCCAAGACAAATTGAATAATTTAATTATATTCTAATTAACATAATAATAACATTGATCAATATCATTGCGCTAAGCTCTTCCATCACTGTGCATGCCAATAATACATGTGTGTTTTACTAAAAAATATGAGGCTGGGTTCAGGGGCTAATTATGAGATGAATCAAAATAAATAAGTTCCCCCTGACATATTACTCTGTATCTCAAGGATGATTGTCGGAAAATTTTATATTATAATATTCAGTATTGTCTGCTGAAGTGAGCTAATGTAGCCACTCAAATTATGTTGGTCATATTGAAGATATTATCTTCCCAAAGTTTCATCGCATTCTAATTAACACATCGGAAGATATCCTCGAAAATATCAGGGGGAGCTTACTTTTAGGTGTTTTTATTAAAAACAAGAGTGTTGGATAGTACATGTGCATGCAGTATTTGCTCAGCATTTATATTGACACTCATAGTGACATATCTTGGTGTCATGGGATGTTTTACTGGCACATATCTGCCCTGACATGAATGCATAATGGGTGTACATGTATTGAAAACTGCGTTCTTGATTTTGCGAATGGCATGTTACCAAGAGCAAACACCCGAGAACTGACCTGACAAGCAGAGAGTGTAAATTCTAACCTTCGCAAACACACAAGATTGCTGATTTGATAACATCCTATGACTGTTTAAAGATGGTGTATCTCATCTGGACCACATTCACAACAACAATATAATTTTCATAAAACCTTATTTCGAGACTACCAAGACCTTTTTTTGTGTGAATAAAACACAAAAAAAACCTAAGATTGAGTAACTTGTTTGTTTATAAAATCATAATAAAGTCATTTAGACGAATGTAGACGGCAAACTGATTCAAAATGCTTTTGGCCTTGATGTATGGTGCTAACAAAAAAACTTTTATCCCTCTTGCTATGCTCCAAACTTTCTGCGAGATAGCCTGAAGTTTCTGTTCTAAAAATAGCCCATAAAACCGTCCTGAATGATATGTATTACACCAGAATAAAATCAATATTAACTGATGGATACGTTTCCGGACAGATGTATAAATATACTCTTGTTAGGAAGAGACACAGTGTATTTAAATTAACTGACAACTCTGTAGTGTTTCCTTTGTTCTTGGTGTAAATCAGGTTTTTTTCCGTGTTTGATATACATATATCAGCTGAGGTACTCCAGGCTAGCCTTGGCTTTCTCCATTTCATGCAGGAATGAGTAGAATTGTGGGAGTGTCAATTCTGAAATAAATAACACTTATCTAAATTAATTTACTACCAATGAATATATTTTTTAAAACTATTTGGAAAGGTTAGTTATAAAAATAGGTCCTTAGATATGTGAGATATGTTTTAATGTCTAGTTTGAAGAAAAGATCGTCCTGAATCTAACACTTAAATGTAAATTAGAAGTCTCTTTTACATAATGTTATATGATGATAGGATTTATGTATGTAAATAGAGCTCAAATTTCATATGGCTTGAATTCATTAAACTTCACCAATTATGCAGGAAGGATGATCTTCCCGCATAATTTGGTGAAGTTTCATGAATTCATGACTGGCCCAATAGAGAGAACAAACCAGTTCTTTGCCAGTATTTAATGAGGTAATACCCAATTGATCTCAACAAAAACAGCAATGATCTATGGAGACCAAGTTTATTCGACGAGATAAGAAAACACTGCCCGAACTGCGAGAGCAAACCAGACAAGATAAAACCTGGTCGTTGATAACAGATACATTAATAAAGCGTTCTTATACAATTCAACACCAGCTACAATACACAACACTACCATGGTGCTTTAAAGTTGATTCATGTGAAATAATATAAATTCTATAAATGCCTCTAAATCTACTGTCATTAACAATTACATGTAAAAATAGATTGATTTTGTTCTTATTTTCATTATAAATAACGAGATTTTGCATATGAACATTGTTATGTAAACATTAGGCCAAAACTAAATATTCCTGTGTTTCTGGTGACATGGAAGAAAAAAATAGGGGCGGGCGAGTGGCTTTTCATTTTATTTTATTTTTTCATTTTATTTTCAACTTTGCTCAAAATAAAGAAGAATACCCCCAAACTGTTTCTCCTTGTTTTTACTGTAATATAAAATAATAAAACTGAGTACATAATATTAGAATATAATTGTTTTATTGAATAAAATATGAAAAAATAAGTTTGATTCGGCTGTGACCTAATTGAAGCGTGGTATAATTTCCAGTTTAACAGTACACACTATGTGTCCATTTTACACGGAAATGAATCGGTTTACACGGAAAATAAAATCGAGTGCATACTAATTTTGCAAAATCAATAAAATGAAAACAGTCGGGGGCACCGGAATATGGGTCACCAGAAACACAGGTCTTTTTATGTTTACCCATACCATAGTATGGTAAACATAGTGTCGTTGTCTGGATTGACCACTCGTCGTTAGTCCGTCTGTCTGTCTGTCTGGCTGTCTGTCTGTAGACACTTTACGCATGGTGCGATAACTGAAACAATTTCTATCTGATCGGAACCATTTTGTATATGAATTTATCAGCACCAAATACAGATCGAGTTCGAATATGGGTTTGATCCGAGTTTTTTTTACGGAGTTATGGCCCTTTTTCAACTTAGAATTCATGCATGCTGCCATAACTCAATACAAAATTATCTGACCGTAACCAAATTTGGTATGTGAGTTGCTGAGCCCAAAATACATATCGAGTTCGAATATGGGTTTGATATGATATTTTTTAATGGAGTTATGGCCCTTTGACATAGAATTCATGAATGCTTCGATAAATCTACAATTTTTCCACTGATAGGAACCAAATTTTGTATGTGAGTTTCTCAACTCAAAATACAGATCGAGTTCGAATATGGGTTTGATCCAGTACTTTTTAATGGGGTTATGGCCCTTTGATTATTTTATTCATCGCTAAAATTTATCAAAGATACACAGGTGGCACCGTCTAGATAATATCTAATAAATCAGTTTCACAATGCTATGGAGACACAGAGATAGTATCCAGTTACAATGCCATGAAGTTCTCTCTCTCTCTTGTTAACTAAGAATTGAACAGATTGAGATTTGCTTACAATATATAACTGTAGCAGCATCAGTTAAGAAATCTGATATTCACTGCTGCACTTTAATAGCTATCTGTTGTTTATTGCATTTCCATAGTGTGTTGACAGTGACTTCTCAGGATTTATCAACTCCAACATACTAATAGCTCCCCGGTCTTGCATGGATTTTGGGATTAAAATTAACCCAGTCCATAGACACATATGGAATCCTATTAGGGCCACTTGCTAATGACGCTTTCGGCGCGCGCCGAAAGCGACAAAAAGTGCACCATTAGTAACGCGCCGAAAGTGACAAAAAGTGCGCCGAAACATACCCTAATGGCGCACTTTTTGTCGCTTCCGGCGCACGCCATTAGGGAGTGGACCTAATAGTATGCCTAATGGCGCTTTCGGCGCGCGCCGAAAGCGACAAAAAGTGCGCCATTAGTAACGTGCCGAAAGCGACAAAACATGCGCTAATATCGCACATTTTGTCGCACAAAAAGTGCGCCGAAAGCGACAAATAGTGCGCCGTAACGGTGCATATTTTGGCGCGTTACTAATGGCGCACTTTTTGTCGCTTTCGGCATGCGCCGAAAGCGCCATTAGGAAGTGGCCCTAATAGGATTCCATAGACACATGATATCTGATAGGCAGATATTAAATTATATCTTTCACTTTGAGCCAGGTTCAGTAAGGATTTCTTAAAACATTAGAGGAATTGTCTTATTTTGAAATTCCATCTATTGCATTCGGGGTGCAGGATAATAATAATGTTGCTTGTATTCTTGAGACTGACTTATTGTGTGGGCTTCTAAATCCATATACATGCATTATAGACTATTTTGATCAGTTCATTAGTGTGATTAAGATCAACCCCTTGCTATCTCATATTTAATAACTCAAATATTTGTCATTGATTATATTATATTTCAAGTCATAGTTTATGATAACACACCCTAACCTGTATAGAGAGGGTCATTTGGTTTAATTGCTTTAAAATATTAACAAAATTAACCCACCCATTCCATAGACATACAGTATGCTATCCAATGTAATGAATTTAATATCTTCAATCTCATATCCCACCTCTAGTTATCTCATAATTATGCATTAAAGTATGTTATATCCAATCATTTATATCAATCATATTTTACTCAATTTTTTTAATATCTTTAAACTATTATGTATGGTTCTTCTGTCTGACTATGGACTGAGCTCTATAAGACTATATATCTATTTTAAACTGACTTAATAGGTTGGAATCAAATGCCATATCCATGTTCATATGGAAGGTGCCCAATAAGGCTTATGCCACTTGTGAACTTAAAGGTACTCAATCCGATTTGATGGTCCCCATATCATCAGATTCCAACAATTCCGCTTCAGTTATCAGAATCGATTAATTGCCCAAAAATAATGCTAACCACAGTCCACTATAGTATAAAATTGCCCAAAACCTGTTATTTATCAACATTTTGTACAATGAAATTTTGCTGCTTTGTCATATATCTGACACAAAAAAGCCACTTGATTTTAGAGTTATCCATCTTCATCGACTTTCATACGGCCACTAAATATTCCAGGTGGTTAAAAATAATGGATTTAAAAAATTGATATCTGCTTACTCTGAATTTGATGAATGGGTTCCTCGATTTGAATAAAATATTTGTTACCCCCAAGCCAAATAAATAGTAACTGAGGGGTGCTTAATCGGATCGAGTCGCTTTAATAGTAAGGTGTGAATTGTTTAAAAGGTTGGTGTAAGGATTTATGAAAATAGCTAATCGTTATCGCCAAGGTATGGGTTAAACATCTGCCGATCGTGATCGGCCTCTCGTTTATTTTGGCCTTACTGTTACAGTGGCATTGTCGATTGAAGTCCAATTAGATACCAAAGTTTAATAAAAATTTGACAGTAAACATTGGAATAGGTCTATATATTGAGAAATATTCTGAAAATCATATTTAGTCTAAAATATTTGAACAGTAACATTATAACATGCAAATTCTGTTATTGTATAACTATCAATAATGAATATAAGAAGAAAGTTTATGTATTTCTACACTTTCTTAGTGGTGATGTTTTTACAGACTTTTATATTTTTTGCACATTTATCCACTGCGAGTGCCTTGGGTCCATTTAAGCTATCGACATTCTATATCTATATTGATGATGTTGACAACAATTTGACAGAATAATACAAGATTCTTCATTACATGGTTAATAAATACCCTGAGCACACTACCGTATTTCACGAAATTTGGATATGTTGAAACACTTACCCATGAATACATTTCTGTTGCCACTTCCTGTGTTTATCACCAGTTTTAACTGAAATAATAACAGATGATTGAACATGTTTGAGTGATAAACAGAGTATGCTCCTTCAGCTTTGCAGTGTGCGATTGAAGCAATGAAACACAATGCTGGTGGATCGAAAACTAAAGTTAGCAGCTCTCGTCCAATGAGAATGCGACTTTCAGCACAAATATTAAACTTGAATTAGAATCTTCAATAAATCAGATAAACTACAAAGACAATAGTTAACTGTTCTGAGTAGCAAACAGTTCTCCTCGAGTGAGATGCGGAGGATTATTTTTACGAGGTGCTAGCCAAGTGAAAATAATCCTCGCATCTCATACTATTCACAACAGTTAAATGTTGTGCTTATTATATTTTCATTACCAGTTTGTTACGACCCAGATCGCAATTAAACAGGAATTTTGACACATTGGGACCTCACAGATTCTTAAAGCTACAACATCGCCAGCCATTTCTGTTAAAATAATGCGCAGATATACATAATAATGCAAAAATATGATGTCATGACATCTTGAGAGTGGATAACATGATCGGTCTTCTGGGAGTGGGATTTATATTTTGATGTAAAAAGTTGATAATAATAAATAATATTTTAATACTATAATAAATTAATTTCTTTCACTAACCTGGAGGAATGTGTTGCCAACTTTATCTAACTCACTGCTTGCTGCTGTCACTGAAAAACAACAGATGGATTCATGACTCGATGGAGTTTTCAGAAAATAATTTGAAATGAGACTTTTCAATAATGATTTTATCTAGTTCAGCCCTATAATTGCAACCATGCAAACCAGTTTAACTTTTCATGTCATCGCAACATTGGTTACTTCACTTGAATATGTTGGATCTGATGCAATGAAAAATGGACATAGGTGTTTTTATGGTTCACTGTACTTTGCTTTCAACTCCTTCAATCTGAATCAATTTCACCAAAAGCCTGAATTTTAATCCAGTATCCATGACATTATTTGTCTCCAAAACAAACTAGCCTGGGTATGAATAATTGAGTGGATCTGCTTGCGTCTTGTAGAGGTTAATCTGCCATCTTCGGAAGATGTCCAATCAGGAGGGCTCTAATGATACACCCCTGATATGATATGAAAAGTATCACAATTTTTTCTCATGATACGATATGCATATCGCGATTCACTTTAGACTTTAAAAAATTCTTGAATTTTTTAACCCGCAGTGACTAATGGTGGCCTGGTATAATGATCATACCATTTCTCATTTCTAATAGCATACCATTCCATGCCTAAGCTTATATACACTGAAATAATTGAATTTATTTTTTAGCCTTAGCTAGACACTAGCTATAGTGTAGTCTACAAAATATATCAAAATATGGGAATAAGCGCATCGCGATAAATCTGTTAAAACATATCATGATATGATTCTTCACAAAGAATCATGCTACTTATGTATTGCGATTAATCATCACACCTCTATACATAGGTCAGAGTTTAATAGTTACAATAGAACCAACTATGACGATTGACCATTCGTATTTATAACCAGGTATAAGTCAAGCCAAAGGGGTCACTATCATCCCTGCGACTGGCATTTGAGTACCCAGCTTAATATTTAATGCAGTCACTTAACGAATCAATGTGGTTGAGTACCTCATTTAAGAAATCTTGGACTGGGATCACTACTACTAGGATATTTGATATAGGCCTACCATCGAACGCTTTAATTTTAAGGGGTGCATCTTTAGACTTTGTCACATCTGCTTGCATTTTCATTTTGTTTTGAACATTGGAATTCTCCAAAAACAAAAGCAATTAAGCAGACGATATCAGGAATCTTGAGATTTCGTAAAGCGAGGCACTCAACCGCACTGATTCATTAAGTGAGGTACTCGACCGGTCGAAATATTATGCTGGGAACTCAACCGCACGTCACGTGATGATAGCGACCCCTTCGGCATAAGTCAACCGATTGCCACAAGTATACTAGTATACTAGTGTTGTTTCATATAAGTGTAATGAAATGTTCCCTAAGTGTAATTAGATGTTTCCTAAGTGTAATGAGATGTTCCCTAATTGCAAATATGTGTTTTCATTCTCTCATTTTCATTGTCACCATGATATGCTGTCATTTGTTGCTTTACAAGCCTGCAAATAGTGTGTGTTATATTGGCAGAATGAGATCCCCAGAAGGTGAATTTAGTGACGCTATACTACATGGTTAGCTACCGTCACCAAATTCACCCTCTGGGAACCTCATTCTGCTTAGGCCTCAACTGCTATGGGGCCTACATCGGATTGAAGTTCCCCAGTTAAAGTTGGTGGTGTTCACCCATTTGTCACCTTTTTTATTATGCATTTGATCTTCTGCAAATTAGGGGATAAAGAAACTTCCCAGAAGGGAAAAGGTAACTATAACAATGTTAATTTTAGACTATAACTACTTCCCAGAAGATGAGGCCTAAGCAGATTGAGGTCCCAGAGGGTGAATTTGGTGATGCTAGCCTGCTGTGGGGATAGTTCAAATTCACCCTCTGGGGACCTCATTCTGCAAATGACAGACACACTATTTGCAAGGCTTGCCACCTTACAAGCTAAAATTCACAAGCTACAAGCAGAACCTATATAATCTCGTTCCATGGGTGAAAAGTGATAACTGGGCCAGCTGACTGGGCATGCAAAAATGTGTGCTACCCTGTATCTAATGCAGTACCTCCAAACTTCCAGTCCATGTCGATAAGTTGATTAACCATTAGAGTTTGGCTCAGTGCACTGCGCGACAGCTCAGCTAAGCGATCCTGCCACTGAAAATTATAATTACAACAATGAAAGTGTCATTGACACTGTAGCTCAACTTGGGGAGGAGTTAAAGTTTTGTTAAGCAATGAGTAGAATGATAGACGAAGGAAAATCAAAAATTATTTTCATTTAAAACATTTCACCAATAAATTTAGGCTGCAAGGTGTGCCGATGGATTCACATGTGAAATTCAAGATGGCTGTTCACGGCCATGTTTATTAACCAATTTCGGAAATAATTGATGGCTCCGTATGAAGTTTGGTGATGATCGGATGAGGGATGTGGCCTGCTGGGTGTGCCAAAGGAATTAGTCATGCAAAGAGTAAAATCCAAGATGGCCACTGGCAGCCATGTTTTTCAACAAATATCAGAAAAAAGCAATGGCTCCCATCTAGAGGTCACTCTGAAGATCCCCAGATCATTCAAATTCAAATTCGAACATGCCTGTAAGTTTTCAAAACATTTCTTCAATTAATGTGAGCTGCATGGCATGCCAATGGATTCAAAATTTAAATTTAAGATGACTACTGGCAGCCATGTTTTTCAACAAATTTCTGAAAAAACTAGAGGTGTGACTGTTCCAATGGGACTAAGAATACGCCCCGTGTTTTTAAAACACTAAGATGTTTCACATGTCAGTAAGCATTTAGTTAAAATAATAAAATAACAGATTCCCATTGCAGGTGCACAACCCAAAACCCTAACCCTAATCCTAAACCTATTAAATATGTTCTAAGTCGAAAAAGGGGAATAACTCAACAAAAAAAGTGGGACAGACATCATAATTGCAGGTGCACAGGTTCCCATGGTACTAAATACATTTGCCAAGTTTTAAAAAAATTGACCTAAAAATGTAGGAATAAAAGCTCGGACAAAATTATACAAATGATATAAAAAAACAACCGAGAAAAACTCCGGACAAATTTGTGGACGACGGACGACGGACAAGCTGATTCCAGTATACACCCCCCCTCTGGGGGGTATAAAAGGGGAGATAACTCCACCCAAAAAAGTCAGACAGACGTCATAATCGCAGATGCACAGGGTCCCATGGTGCTTGATGTTTGTGTCAAGTTTCACGGAAAATGATTAAAACATGACTGAGAAAAACTCCGGACAAATTTGTGTCCATGACGGACGACAGACAAGCTGATTCCAGTAAAGTTGCGGGGGTTATAAAAATTATAGCTCCCATCTAAAGGTCACTCCGAAGTGGTGTGCCAAAGAAAATTTTTGACTGATGCACATTACCACAGACAGATAGACGAATGAGATATGCCAACACATGGCAATAGCTCAAACTTCATTTTGTCAAGTTGAGCTATAATTTACAAGATATGAATCCTGGAGAGGTGATGTTTATATGGTGATTTGATTTGCTTGAAGGAAAAGATATATCACAATGTTTAACCCTTTCATGACGGGAGCTGCTCTGGTGCAACATTGAAGATCCTGTGCCAGTGAATTCTCTTACCATAAGAGAATGCACTGGCATGCACTGGCACAGGATCTTTAATGCTGCACCAGCACAGCTCCCATCATGAAAGGGTTAAACATTGTGATATATCTTTTCCTTCAAGCAAATCAAATCACCATATAAACATCACCTCTCCGAGATTCATATCTTGTAAATTTGGGTGTGACGAAATGCTGCTGTCTTCTGTTATAATGTAACTCTGGCTTCATGCAGATGGTATTCCTTTATATCACCTTTTATTACAGCATCTGACACCTTGTTCTATGCAGCATTTTCATGTTAGGCAGACAACGCATTGAAAGATCATTTAAATGCAAAACAAAACACAAATTTTTTAACAGCATGAATAATGAGACATCAGATGATAAAGTCTTGTTTCGGATATTGGTACGCCCTTACCTGTCTGCTTAAATACTCATTCTTCTCTTCAGAGAGACCTGAAATATGATTAAAGTGTCTTACAATTTTGGAATTTACTCAACAACCAAAAGTAGAAAAGTCCACTGAATTTGCATTTCAGTTGGATCAAATTGAGCTATATTCACAAATATATAAAGATCATGAGAATTTTAAAAGTGAAATCTTCCCACACCACCTTTAAACCTTTCATGATAGGAGCTGCACTGGTGCAGCATTAAAGATCATGTGCCAGTGCATTCTCTTATATATGCGAGTCTCCCATAGGGAGTCTCACATATATAAGAGAATGCCCTGGCTTACAAGGTCATGGCAAATATTTTTAGGCCAATGTGTTCTCTTATATATGTGAGGCTCCCTATGGGAGACTCGCATACATGGTTGCCAATAGGTACTGGTACCGGTACCGGAACCGGCGGTAGTCAGGAATTAAATCAGTACCGGTTCTGATGTTGATTACCGACGGTTCTCGGTACGGATATACCTCTTAACGAATATAAAGGGTTAATTAAGCAGCTCAACATAACACCAAACACAACTGCGGTGGGTTAATGTGATAACGTCAGTACATTCAAACATCAAAGGCATAGTATGCCGCACTATGACAACTTGTCACGAAATTGACAGAATGCATGCATTGTGTGGGCGGCAGCATTTTCTCTCAAAATCTATTCCAAATTTTCGAACTGGCCAACTACATCTAGGCTTTGGTTTTATTGGGTGACATCATTTATGAAATTACAACATGCTAGTAATATGGCCGATTAGTGAGTTCTCTAGTTAATCACAACACAAACAATATGGTGAACCGTGTATCCATACAAGCCTACAATGTTAGCCGCCCCAGTAGTCAAAGAAACATGTCTACATTCTTTCCACTATGTATGCCATCTTTTAAAAAATCCTCCATTTGCGACTTATCGAAACCACTACAGGCAACAACTTAAATGTAAATGTCATTGCGATTTTTATTTTCGTTGTTTAACTAAACCTCGAACTTAACGAATAATTGATGATTGAACCCACGAAACCAAAGTTATTTGCAGTATAAAAGTCCATTCAATGAGTACCGATACCAACCCGGTTTGCGGTACTGAACATCAGTACGGAACTGGTACCGAAAGTTGTGGTACCGTCGGTACTTTGGCAACCCTGCTCGCATATATAAGAGAATGCAATGGCACAGGATGTTTGTCAAATTTCAGGAAGCTCCAGTCATGAAAGGGTTAATTTACTTAGTTGGCAGATAATATTTCCATGCGAAAAAATGTTGAAAATGTACTTTATCATATAATATAACAACATTAAGGCTCTCATGTTATCAGATGAAAGTGTCAATGACACTGTAGCTCAACTTGAAAAGGGAATAATTTAATGTATTACAGTCAATGGAGCAATTAGGAATGTGGAAAGTTGAATGTCTAATACTAGTTATAGACATGAAGAGAAAAGTAAAATCCAAGATGGCTGCTGGCGGCCATGTTTTCGGCCGCATGACCCCAAAATGAGTCGTTCCCATCTACATGTCATCGTTAACATCCATGACAAATTTTATGACGATCAGACTAAAGGTACGACCTGTAGCCCATGCTAAAGAATTTAGTCATACAAAGAGTAAAATCCAAGATGGCTGCTGGCGGCCATGTTTTTTGGCCAAATGACCCCAAAATTACTCGTTCCCATCTACATGTCAATATTAACATCCATGACAAATTTCATGATGATCAGACGAACAGTACGACCTGTGGCCCATGCTAATGGATTAAATTTTGAAATCCAAGATGGCCACTGGCGGCCATGTTTTTTGTCCGAATGACCCCAAAATGACTCGTTCCCATTTATATTCCAATATCAACAGCCATGACAAATTTTATGATGATCAGACTAAAGGTACGATCTGTAGCCCGTGCTAAAGGATTTAGTCATACAAAGAGTAAAATCCAAGATGGCTGCTGGCGGCCATGTTTTTCGGTCGAATGACCCCAAAATTACTCGTTCCAATTTACATGTCAATATTATCATCCATGACAAATTTCATGATGATCAGACGAACAGTATGACCTGTGGCCCGTGCTAATGGATTAAATTTTTTAATCCAAGATGGCCACTGGCGGCCATGTTTTTTGTCCGAATGACCCCAAAATGACTCTTTCCCATCTACATTCCAATTTCAACAACCATGAGAAATTTTATGATGATCAGACTAAAGGTACGACCTGCAGCCCGTGCTAAAGAATTTAGTCATACAAAGAGTAAAATCGAAGATGGCTGCTGGCGGCCATGTTTTTTGGCCGAATGACCCCAAAATGACTCGTTCCCATCTACATGTCATTATTAACATCCATGACAAATTTTATGATGATCAGACTAAAAGTACGACCTGCAGCCCGTGCTAAAGAATTTAGTCATACAAAGAGTAAAATCCAAGATGGCTGCTGGCGGCCATGTTTTTTGGCCGAATGACACCAAAATTACTCGTTCCAATCTACATGTCAATATTATCATCAATGACAAATTTCATGATGATCAGACGAACAGTACGACCTGTGGCCCGTGCTAATGGATTAAATTTTGAAATCCAAGATGGCCACTGGCGGCCATGTTTTTTGTCCGAATGACCCCAAAATGACTCGTTCCCATCTACATTCCAATTCCAACAGCCATGACAAATTTTATGATGATCAGACTAAAGGTACGACCTGTAGCCCGTGCTAAAGGATTTAGTCATACAAAGAGTAAAATCCAAGATGGCTGCTGGCGGCCATGTTTTTTGGCCGAATGACCCCAAAATGACTCGTTCCCATCTACATGTCATTATTAACATCCATGACAAATTTTATGATGATCAGACTAAAAGTACGACCTGTAGCCCGTGCTAAAGAATTTAGTCATACAAAGAGTAAAATCCAAGATGGCTGCTGGCGGCCATGTTTTTGGGCCGAATGACCCCAAAATTACTCGTTCCCATCTACATGTCAATATTAACATTCATGACAAATTTCATGATGATCAGACAAACAGTACAGCCTGTAGCCCGTGCTAATGGATTGAATTTTGAAATCCAAGATGGCCGCTGGCGGCCATGTTTTTTTTCCGATTGACCCCAAAATGAATCATTCTGGTCTAAATGTTGATGTCAACGGCTATGACAAATTTCATAATGATCCGACCAAAGGTACGACCTGTAGCGTGCACTGTTGACGCCTTACGTACACACGCACACACGTCCACACGCGGACGACTGACGACAAAGCCATGGCAATAGCTCAAACTTTACAAAGTAAAGTTGAGCTAAAAATGGATAAGAAGTAATCAAAGTCATAATACCTAGGTTTGAGAAGTCCTCTTTGATCTGTTCAGGTCCCAGGATTCTCTTCATACCACCTGCAAATTTCCAAAATATCCAAATAAGTGTGTTAACAGCTGGTGTTAATACATACAAAATATCAAACAGGCATCAATAATTAAACAAAAATAACTGGATTGAACAGTTCTTCAAACTGAACCAAACATGTTCAATTGGAAGCACAAAAACTAATTTAGCTGAAATTGGATGATGTATGATGAAGATTTTGTAGTGATATGGATGAACATCAGACACCCGAATGGATGTCTACCAGACAGATACCCACTGGACATCATCAAATCACATGTTAAGCGTTGACATATAATAACCAGAAAAGCAAATGATGTATAATTTGGTCACACTTGCTTGCACAAAACCTGAATTAATCTTACAAAGAAACAGAATTAATGTGTACCAATCAAAAATTCGGTTTCTTCCGTCAAAATTAATCACTAATTAGCTAACTATGTGAATGCACGTCAAAATTGACTGATTTCAATGATGGCACATGTATCGCTATTGATCCAAGAGATGTAACTCTAAATTAATCACACCACACTATTACATGTACATCTCCCGATTATATGATTATTGCTTTTATGACCCTCAGACATATCTCAGGTCATCTTGTACCGATTGGCTAGAAATTTTGCATGTCATATTCTATGACATGACATGGTTGAGCGCAATCGGACTATTTTTAAACGGGCCAAAATCTTGACAGATGAACACACAGGTACACACACAGGAAGACAAACACTTGGGTTTTAACCCTTTCATGACTGGAGCTGCACTGGTGCAACATTAAAGATCCTGTGGCAATAGCCAATGCCAATCCTATGGTCGACTGGCATATATAAGAGAATGCATTGGCCTAATAATTTTTCTAATATTCTTTAACAATTTCTATAATTTTTTCTTACATTCTATAACAAATAAGAGAATGCATTGGCACAGGGATTTTGCAAAAATTCAGGAAGCTCCAGTCATGAAATGTTTAAATAGATAGATTAATAGAATATCTCTTCCTGGCACCACTTCATGAAATTTATTATGAAACTCATTTTGAAGGAATTTCTTCCCAAACAAAACACACGAAAAGTTTGATGTTTCACAAAACAATGTTTTAAAAAATAGCTAGATTTCCAGCCAAACGGTTTTAAGGTTCTAAAAATATTCACATCTGTCCCAGTTCACTTGAGAAGAAAATATATTTCCTAGTTACAAAAGTTCCTGTTCAATAGTCTCTCTGATTCAAATTTATTATTTTTTAACCCAGAATCTATACAGAAGATTCAGGGAAGAGATGCAAATATCTTTAAAGATGCCCTGTCTGATTTAAAGCCCCTAAATTACTATTTCTGCAGCTTCGGGGGGTAAACAATATCTGATTTGAGTCGAGGAATCAATGGACAGAGTTATTAGATTTAGATTTTTTTAATCTATAATTTATTTTCTGCACTTCAAATTCCATATATGGAGATGCCTGGTTCAAACTGGAATTACAAAATCACAAAAATTAACAAACATCTTCTTTCATGTGTGATCTATTTTCATGAATAAAACATGATTACTGAATCACGAATAAGTATACATGTACCTATCTATCCGCATGCCAACGATTACAAGATACTGTCAAAATATATTTTAAATAAATAGATTTCAAAATCATGTTTTACTCACCATTAAGCACTGACAAAAAACTCTTGCACACATTTTTCAGAGGTCCAGCTCCGATTCCGTTATCACCCGCGAATTCATCCAACTGTTCCATCAACCTGGATGACTGAATAAACAAAACAAAACTTAACCCTTTCATGACGGGGAGCTGTGCCAGTGCATTCTCTTATATATGCGAGTTTCCCATAGGGAGCCATGCATATATAAGAGAATGCACTGGCTTACAAGGTCAAGGTAAATATTCTAAGGCCATTGTATTCACTTATTTTCAATTATATGTATATATCCATAATTAAATTTGGCAAATTATTTTGAAATTTGGCAAAAACTAAATTTCATTTGGCTCAAATTTTGGCAAGAGAAAATTTGGGTCCACTGTCAACCCTGTATACATGTAACATCATTTTTTTGACCATTATCAGGAACAGATGGGATTCCCAGCTGAAGAACATGCCAAATTTGGTTCACCACTGCTACATGGTAGAATATGAAACAAACTTCTTAGTTGAGTAAGTCCAAAAACTCTCACATGTCTGTATTGTAGCAAGCCTTGAAATAGCGTGTCTGTCATTTGCAGAATGAGGTCCCCAGAGGGTGAATTAAGTGACACTACCCTGCACAGCAGGCTAGAATTACTAAATTCACCCCCTGGGAACCTCATTCTGCTTTGGCCTTCTGTAAAGTTTCTATAGTCTCAAATTAACATTGTTTTTAGTAACTTTTTTCCTTTTGGGAAGTTTCTATATTCCCTAATTTGCAGAAGATAAAATGCATAATCGAGGTGACTAATGGGTGAACATCACCAACTTCCACTGGGAAACTTCAATCTGATCCTAGGTCTCCTATAGTAGTTGAGGCCTAAGCAGAATGAGGTTCCCAGAGGGTGAATTTGGTGATGCTAGCCCACCATGCGGGATAGTGTCACCTCCTTTTGCAAATGTCAGACACACTATTTCAAGGCTTGCGGCACTGAACAAACTTATCTTGGTCACTTTCGAGCTAAAGTAAATTCCAAACTTCTTGCCATTCAATCCTACCACCATCAATTTATCTAGTGGACACAACAACATGATGGATATGGACTCAAACTTCTCATTACATGTACTGATGCATTAATGCCCTAAATAATCGACTCCTTAACCACAGCAGAATTATGGGTAACTTTTCAGGATTTAGTCAGAAATATGGCTTGTGCCATTCTTCTCACTGAGAGCTTTCCGATGAATGGCAACAAGCCATATTTCCGACTAAATCCTGAAAAGTTACCCAACATTCTGCTGTGGTTAAGGAATCGATTATTTAAGGCATTACTGTAAATTGGTCGTTGTCACATGGTTCAGAAGATTAGATTAGACATGATCACCAAAATGATGTTTAGGTCACTCAGCAACTCCTAAATAATCATTGATGAGCAGTTATCTCTTAAGAAATGTTCAGATAATAAGTTCAACGAACAACCACAGGTCTGAGGTTGGACATGACACACAGAAATATCAGGGATTGTCCCTAGCGCAAGCCTTGAAATAGTGTGTCTGTCATTTGCAGAATGAGGTCCCCAGAGGGTGAATGTAGTGATGCTACACCGCATAGCAGGCTAGCATCACCAAATTACCCTCTGGGAACCTCATTCTGCTGAGGTGTAAGCAGAATGAGGTCCCCAGAGGGTGAATTTGGTGATGCTAGCCCGCTATGCGGGGTAGCATCACTACATTCACCCTCTGGGGACCTCATTCTGCAAACGACAGACACACTATTTCAAGGCTTGCCCCAGCACAGGATATAATTACAGTATCAACCATGTCGCTAACATTGTTTCCAAAAAGGAAAGCTAATTGGTCAGTAAAGATAGGTATTTCTAGCATGCTCTCAGAGTGAAGAATTCGAAAAGATACTGCGGTAAGCGACAACGATAGAAAGCATTACAAAGCAGGTCCTTTCCTTTTTTTGGGGGGGGGGGGGGTATTAACCAAAAGCTGGTCTGATCAGGGGCGCGGGGAGTAACTAAGGCACAAATTCTTTCTATAATCTATACTCATTGATGAGTAGTTCCCATAGGAAATGTTCAGATAATAAGTTTAATAGATCATTTGTTGAACTTATTATCTGAACATGTCTCACCAATAAATAGGATTCCTTTTGCAGTTTCTACATGTATTTTCTGTCGTCTGCTCATAATTCCTGAACATCCATCCAGATGAATAATAGATCCTTCCAATGTATACTTTTATAACTGAGTGGGCTAATGCATTCAGTAAAGAAAGGATTAAGTTATGCAGGATCTAGAATTCTTGTCATCCATCAAACAACCTCTTCAGACTAAACATCAATGAAAGTGTCAATGACACTGTAGATCAACTTGGGGAAGAGTTCATTTTTTGCTGAGCAATGAATAGAATGATAAAGAAGAAGGAAAGTCAAAAAGTTTCAGAAAAGTGCTTGTATTGTGTAGATGAAATTATTTTCATTTCAAATATCTCACCAATAAATGTGGGTTGCAGGGTGTGCCGATGGATTCACATGTGAAATCTAAGATTGCTGCTGGCGGCCATGTTTTTAACGAATTTCGGAAAAATTGGATAGTTCCCATTTAAAGGTCACCCCGAAGAAACATTTGATGTAAGAGTGATGATCAGATGAGGGATGTTGTCATGACTTAGTCATTAAAATAGTTAAATACAAAATGAGATTGCTCCATCTAGAGGTTATCCTAAACATGCCTGTCAAATATTTTTCTGATAAATGAGAGCTGAAGAGTGTGCGACTGGATTCAAATTTGAAATCCAAGATGGCTGCTTGTGGCCATGTTTTTCAATGAATTTCTGGAATAATCGATGGCTCTCATCTAGAGGTCACCCTGGAGATTCAAATGAAGATTGGTGACGATCGGTCAAGGGATGGGGTATGTAGGGCATGCCAAAGGATGTAGTCATGCAAAGAGTAATACAAGATGTCTGCCAATGGCACGGTTTTTCATAAAAAAAATCATTCAATTTCGATAGATCCCATATAGAGATGATCCTAAACACCCTGTAAATCCATATGAAGTTTTGTTGATGATCGGATGAGGGATGTGGCCTGTAGGGTGTGCCAATGGAAATTGTTGGTGGATGCACAGATGCCCCGACACATGGAAGGACGACGGACGCCAACCCATGGCAATAGCTCAACTTGACTTGTCAAACTTAAAGTATTCCCAAAAGGATCTGAGGACAACATTACTGTCAAGCAATTCCATTCAGTCTATATTGAGTATATGGAGCGTCCAAGTTTTTGTTCACTGACATGTGCACCATTCTGGTTGAAGAATTAAAAAGCATGTGACAATTAACAGGTAACATCCTGTTTTCACCAACTTTCTGGAGGGATTTTGAGATCCTGCATCATATGTATTCAGATGATGGGTAACCTTATTCTTGTTTTGAGATCTTTTGAGTCAAGCGATAATGACCAATTTGTTACTAAAGCCCATGAAAACTAAGCAAATTGGCAAGAAAAACTAAAATGAGCTGGGCTGTCAGCATACCTTAGGAGAAAAATGAGAAATGACTCTAGATTGGAAAATAAGAGTAACTTTGTTGGACACTTCTATCAAAGCCCTCCTAATGGCCAACAACCTTACTAAATTTTATTGAGATTCGGTAAGATATATAAGGCTGAGATATCTGCTCGAATGGACAAAATATCAACATTTCCTGCTGAACAAAGTAGAGTAACTCTAGAATGGAAAATAGAAGCAATTTCATCGGATTAAACTTCTCTGAAAGCCCTTGTGATAGCTAACATCCTCACCAAATTGTATTGAGATCCAAACACCTATGGCTTCGATGTATTTAATATCTGCTTGGACAGACATACATGGACGGAGGAGAATAACGGGTTGGACAAGGTTGAACTCACCTTTCCAGGTTCTGTGAGGAAAGAGAACACATTGTGAACCAGCTGGCTAAATTGCTGTAATTATAAAGACATAGTATTAACAGCGATCTGTCATGGATGTATGATAGCTGTGAGGACGATGGGGGGAGTCCACATACAAATTTTGCACCCTTCCCTTTTTCCCAAATACAAGTTGTTGTTGAAAGTCATTACATTTTTATATTGAAAAAGGCAATTATTTATTTCCATAAATCTGTCATACATTAAAGATAAGGGCGGCGTTGGTGGTGGGTATGCTGTTAAAATATTCACCTCCGTCAAAAACCGTCAAAAACCGCCATAAACAGAAAGAATAGTAAAATATAGACAGACTTTGTTCTTATACCAATCAGAAATATGGCATAAACAGTATGTTATTGTCAATTTGTTTTCCTATGTTATGTAAACAAAAGCAAAAAACATTACGTTACCTGGATTTTGTTTAGATCCGGATATGGTAAACATAAAGAGCGCTATTTGTTACTGTTTTCCTGATATGGAAATAATAAAGAGCGTTTATATCATTTGTGTGTCATTAACCAATAGAATTGCGCTGTGTTATGTAAACAGAAGCACAACTTCTGTAACACGAGTAGGCTCTTGTTTACGTACACCATCGTATGTCTTGACGACAATATACTATTTACGTGCTGATTATGTTTGGCATATGAACAAAACTATATATATTTTAACATTCCTTCTGTTGATGACGATTTGAACAAATATGAATATTTCTGCAACGAACGCCGCCCGTGCCTTTAATGCTTATATCTAATAGATTAATTTTTTCCAATTTTTGACTGCCAGTGATGGAGAGGAAAATAACCTCAACCGTAGTTGTTGGAAATTCTTATAAAAATCTGCTGACAAATAAACATACCATTACTATGCGGAAGATTTATGAGTCACCATCCGAGATAAATTGTAAAACACTATAGCCAACTCATGTTTATAAATAATATCCTGTCACAGTGTGACTTGAATGGCAACTCGACAGATTTACAAATTTTATGTTGTTGGGAATTCAAAAACTACTAGCATCTTTTGGCCCAAGGAAAATCTGCTTGGTTTTCCCCACAGCTTGCTTCCACACACTGACGGGTCATGGTGCTAATCGAAAGCAGAAAATTTGAAAGATGTTGTTTTTGTTTCGGTTTTCGCAGTCAATTCAAGGCAACTGATCACATGATCATGAAGAACATCGATCCCTGTCACAAAAACTCAAATTAAATCTAGTAATAAGCAGAATTGCTTGTGGTTTGTCTTCTTGAGTGAAAGTTTATATTTCTCTTTGGTTGTGTGCTGCCACTCTTCCAATATAATTTATTTGGTTTGAGTCTCCAATTATCGTTCAAGTAAGATTTAAAAACATCATAGAGTTGGCTAAAACACATTCGTTTGGCAGATTGTTCCAGTTATTTGTACATCTTGAGGCAAAGTTATTACTACCTGTACTCCTCCTTGTATTAATTTGTGTCAATTTTTCAGAATTTTATACTTGTCCTGGAGTTTTCATCAATTCTTATCTATGGTAGTGATGCTAATTAAATCATGATTATAATGGACTATATTGTATATTTGTACCGGTATGACGTGGCTTCTTTCATTGTGATACTCCTAATTAGTAGGTAGATCCAAGAATTCCATGCGGTCTTCATATGATAAGTCCTGAATTTCTTTAATTATTTTGGTGGCTCTTCTTTGAACATTTTCTAAAGATGTTTTATCTTTTATGTATGTTGGTGACCATATTGAGGATCCATATTCCACAGTCGGCCTTACAAAGGAATTGTATAGCATCAGAAATATATCTTTGTCCATAAAAGTGAATGTTCTAAGCTGAGGCCTTACTTTTTGTTTGCTTTTTTGAGGCTGGTGTTGATGTGAGTCCTAAATTAAGTGTCATTTTCCACCTTATTTTTCCTCAACTTGGTTCACCTTTGTATTTTGATGCACCTGCTATAGTATAGTCCATGTAGCTCATCACATGATCACGAAGAATGGATTTCCCTGATATACTGTACCATATCATCATGGCGTATAGATCATGCCATGAATCTCTATTCTATAGCTATATGGGTCTTATGGGCCATGGTGTATGGGGTACGTACCTTCTTCATCCAGTATGGCAGTGTACCTACGTACCGTAACCAAGCCGAATCCAGCTATATATTCTGCTCTCGAACCAGCCGTTTTTCATATAAACTAGATGCTCTTATTTCCGCATAAAATTTAGGTAACCCTATTATCCAGTCACTTTTAACCAAATCAAAAAACGTCACTTGTTTTGTGACAAAGTGTTGCAATTTATCAACACAGCAATTTTGATTTTGTGTGAAAACTTACGACGGAGGTGAACGTAAATATCCTGGGTACTATTTTCTGTGAAAACGTCAACTAATCACTTGTAAAACAAAGATATACCCCATCAACGTACTCCTTATTTCTCCCCGCTGCTATAACAGAAAGGAGTATTAGAATGGTGCATGTACATAATCTCAAGTATTTGAACTCACACACCACTAAAGTGTAAAGTGTTGTGAGCAATACGGATAACTGATATTCATGACGATTTTATCGGTCTGGTGAAGTGGTGAGTTGTGCTCGCTCGGTTAATCTCTGGCTAGTGATCTCATGTCCCCCTCTTCAACTATTTAATAAATTTAGAGCACCAATCAAATTGAGTTTGATGAGCAGCACTGGATTAATTATACTATTTTCCGGAACTGATTATAAAGACATTGCATCTTCGGCGTTGACTATTGTATTAAATTTAGCTTGAATCAAGGTATTCCGCAATGCGTAAGAGAGTTATTAAACCATTTTGACTGACATCAATCGGCATAGTGAGTTTTCACACATAATTGACATCGATTTGTCGACAAAACACAACACTTTGTCACAAAACGATTGACAGTTTTGCCATATCGGTGATATGTTTGAATGTGATTGGAGAATGGCATAACCTAGTTTAGATGCGCAAATTAGCGTTTCTAGTTAATTATAATATAGAAAAACAGCCGGTATGAGAGTAGAATTTATAGATGTATTCAGCTTTTGTAGCTGTATTCTAATATTTGCCAGATTTGTCGGCTGTATTATATAGTGATTAGTGTACCGTTAACAGGTCTGGCAAATGTGAGAATACAGCTACAATAGCTGTATTCAGCTAACCTAGCTGTATTCAGCTATATATTAACTCTCAAACTGCTGTTTTTCGATAATAAACTAGAAGCGCTAATTTGCGCATCAAAATTAGGCTACCCTATTTTCCTTCCGGCCACCCTCAACCAAATCAAAATTGTCGCTTGTGTTCTGACAAAGTGTTGTCTTTTGTCGGCACGGCGATGGTGATTATGTGTGAAAACTTACTACGGCGGTCGATGTCGGTCATAACGGTTAATAACTCTCTTATGCAATGCGGAATACCTTGAAAAATACATTAAATACAATATTTATCACCGAAGATGGAACATCTTAATCATTCCCGGAAGTATCAATATGATGCTGCTAAAACGCAGTTTGGTTGGTGCGTTAAAACAGGTAAAAAGGGGAACATCTCTAGCCAGAGTTTAACCGAGTGAGTTCCACTCACTGCTTGAGCTGATTCTCTCCAAAAATACGGAAACGCATACTTGTATGTCGAATCGCGAAAATACAAATACCAATGTTATGTTTAGTAAGTTTTCACACATTATATATTTTCCCGCCAAAACAGATTGAATAGTTCTGACTCGCTAACGACCAGGACTTCATGTTTGAAATACTTCAGAAATTATATAAGTCGCATTTTCATTTCAGTTGTCCCTATGTTGTGCCATACATTTGCAATATGCCGCACAATATCTGTATATACATGTACAGTTATGAATAGTTACCAGTATCGCTCACAAACTGCTAGTGGTATGTAATTCTAAATGCTTGATATAGATACACCATTTTAACGCCCCCTACCGGTTTAGCATCGGGAAGAAGTAAACGAGTGTTTGGGATGAATTTGATCTTTATTTTATAAGTTAGTTAATGAATGCATTTGCAGAAAATAGTCCCCAGAATATTTACTGACATCGACCACCGTAGTAAGTTCACACAAAATCAGAATTGCCGTGTCGACAAAAGGCAACACTTTGTCAGAACACAAGCGACGATTTTGATTTGGTTGAGGGTGACCGGAGAATATGGTAGCCTAATTTTGATGCGCAAATTAGCGCTTCTAGTTTATTATCGAAAAACAGCCGGTTTGAGAGTATAATATATAGCTGAATACAGCTAGGTTAGCTGAATACAGCTATTGTAGCTGTATTCTCACATTTGCCAGACCTGGTTAACGGCGGTATAGTATACGAAATGTGAATTGTGATGTAGACAAAAAGTCCATTTCCTGATTTGTCATTTAACCTATTTCATCTTAACGATCCAAGTCAGCAGTAAATAATGTTAACTAATCAATGAATATACTTACTTCGTTGTTAAATTTATTTAAACTCTGAATATCCCCAAAAAGCGAATCAGGGGGAGTTTCCTTCGTGTGATGAAAGGAAGTCGCCATATTGTTTTCTGACGTTTGGGGAAACCCCTAGTCTATTTATAGACACAGACGTCAACCAGTTTTGTTTGTTGACACTTAATTAAAGATGCATAATCCGAATTAACGTTCCCAAATTACGATTTCTTTGGCTTCGGGGGTAAAAACTATTTGACTCGAGTCGATGAACCCACCCGTCAAAGTGCAGGGTGATCAGATATCGATTTTTAATTTTTTTATTTCTCGAGATGTGTAATTTTTTAATGGCGTGGAAAAGTTATCAAACCGGATGAAGATGGATAACTCTAAAATCAAGTGAATTTGGATGTATAGAATTTTGCAATCCGGCCAGATTTCGTTGAACAATATGTTGATAAACAACACGTTTTTTTTGTATGGGAGGCCAAATTCACTTTTAATAATTAATTATTTGTGCTTAAGCACAAATAATTGTGGTAAAGCACAAATAATATAATTGTGCTTAAAGCACAAATACGCTAATAATTCGATTTTGTGATATCATATATTTATTTTGTGATATCACAGAATGAATTACTGATATCACAAAATAGGTAATAACTAAAAGAACGACACCCCCATATTATGTAATCATTTGGTATTACCCGTAGTGTATACACATTACCCAGCTTTACCCGACGGTCATGGATGGTCATGGCTATAGAAAAGAAACTATCGTTGTTGTTTTGTGTTGAAAAAGAGGTTCATTGTTCTAGATTCTATATATACAATTTACATCGTATAATCTTATTCTACGTATTTATCACAGGGGCCTGTAACGCGCTCCGTTGTCCGTCGTTCCGAAGACTCCGGAATATCCCGAGTCGGAGCCTTCGACCTCAAGCAAAGAAGAAACCGCCGGATCCGTGAGAGGAAGCTACTCAGACTCAGACTGGGAAGACGAAGTTAAGTCTCCACGCACAGCCGAAGAAATAGA
This sequence comes from Siphonodentalium dalli, assembly GCA_032622095.1. Lineage (NCBI taxonomy): Eukaryota > Metazoa > Mollusca > Scaphopoda > Gadilida > Siphonodentaliidae > Siphonodentalium > Siphonodentalium dalli. Next base: position 72,811,784 of record CP136061.1, read on the forward strand.
GGAGACCGATCAAATGTTACGGGAATTTTTCGGCGACACCGAAAACTCCTCAGATGAAGACGAGCCCTCACATACATCACCATCTTGTGCTCCACCATCTAAAAAGAAACGAAAAGAAAGCAAGAAAAAGAAAAAGAAAAAGAAAAAATCCAACAGTAGCTAAGAACCCAACCTCACCTGACCCTCCTGAGCCTAGGCTGGTTCCCAATACCAAGAAAACTCAAAGACAGGGCGGTAAGGGCGCCCTCCGGGTGAGCTCACACCGTCCTCGTGCCGCCCTTCGGGCGGGCACGCAAATCCTGTTCCTGCTCCCGGCATAATGGGAAAACAATAACACGAACACTAGTTCAGTGGTTTTAGTATGCGCTGGGCGCGGTCCCAACTATATTTATTCATCTGAAATGAAATATTATAATATCGTAATTTATATACATCACGTATACTACCGTGTATATAATTCAAACTGAATTATCTTATATACATCTATGGAATGAATGATCACCCGTGTATTCTTATATATTTTTTCCATTTATCCCAAACAAATTTTGAAAACTCTGATAACACAATTTAGCGATTGAGAACATCGCATCCATCGGAAAAAAGGACACCCTTCGTAAACCGGGGAGCCGCTCAGGTAAAACCGGAAACATCTTTTTTGGTCATCTCTTTTTATGACATCTTTTATTTTATGACTTCTTTTATTGGTGCCCGGAACCCTGCATACGAAACGATGCTACCAATCGGTCTCCGGGTTTTGGAGTCGGAGTCCTCCACCCCTTTTTCCGATGAATTTTGTCAAAATTTGACAGGCATTATAAATGAGCCCAATGCTAATAAAACTGATAAACTTTAAAATTTGTTCGACAAAATGTGTTCAACAACCTAACTCCAAAAAATTTCAAACTCTGCATTATCGTACAATTTACTTAATTCAATTTGGGCGTTCACGGCCCTGAAAAAAACAATCACGTGTATATGAATACGACATCTGTACTTTAACAAACATATATACACTGTCTCAACAAACATATATACATATCTGATTATCGTCCGCGCTATACACGAATATGTGATGCCACATATGCACTCGAGTAGAATCCTACGATTCATAAGAATCCTACGATTCGATATTTAATATCATGTCTCGTGCTTCTCGTTGCGAACAATGGTAAATATTGCATCAAAACATCCTGGCATACACAATGTACAAGCATATATACGATTCATAATTATCTTGCAAGGTTTAAATCAAAATTTCTGGATGCATTATGCCATATGATTTGTTTCTTCAACAATCTACTGAAATGCATTTAAACAGCTTTTTAACAGGCGACCGACCCTTAAGAGCGCGTTCACTAGAATGACCTGAAAACATTCGGTCCTGCATAACATGGACCAACACAACTCAGTTGTTTAACGAGTAATCACTCGGAAACGTCCGGACAATCAGCCGGATTACTACTCGACTTGCCTGTCGAACAAGCTTTCCATTAACCTTCATCTGCCGTGAAGACAGCAATTTTCCTCTATACGCTGTAACGCGAAAAATCATATGTCTTCACGACACTCCCGGCATAATGGGAAAACAATAACACGAACACTAGTTCAGTGGTTTTAGTATGCGCTGGGCGCGGTCCCAACTATAGAGTCAAAAAGAAGTGGAAATTTATGCTCGTAACAAATCATCTTTTTATAGATAGTTACATGAAGACAATTCCAATAGATACGAATTCAATTCAAAATACCGATGTACATGTGTATGCAAAGTGATAATACATTTCACCAAACTAAGCTCCCGAATATGTTTACAACCTTATATATAATACCACCGCTTTATAACTGCAAACTCTTTGTGACTCTCAATCTCGAGTCAATAGAATCTTGGACATAGACGTCCTTTGTGGATTCTGATCGCCAACGACCATGCCTTTTAAATAGGCGATCTGGCAATCCTGAGTTCGCTACAACCGTGGCACCACCTGCTCTAAGTGAATGAACGCCAATATTGACGTTTGCGTCTACGCTTTTGATGCGACTTTTGATACATTCACGAACTCTTGTGTAACTCAAAGGCCTATTTTGAAAAATAAGCTTCGATACTCCACCAGAATTAACTAGAGGCCTGAAAATATATTCACATGGCAAAAACACACCTGCTAATTTAACATATCTCAACAACATATTGTAAGGGCATGCACTAGTGTTGCCTTTAGCAATCAAAACTTCATCTCCATTTCTAAACTGATCAGTTTTACTTTTTTTCAATACGAAGTTTGATGAAATCTTCTTCAAACTCTATATTTGACATTTTTAGATGAATTAATTCGTCAAATCTAAAAAATCCAGCAAAAGCCAAAACACACATTGTTAAATCCCTAACTACAAGCAAATTGACACTAAACTTGAACTGATCACAAAGCGTAATTAACATTACAGACGAAATGGGATAATTTCTAACCACCGCCGGCTTATTGTGCCTTTTTGCTGAAGCTACTATATTTGTAACATATGAATTAGAAGTAGGATCAGGCTTATTACATAAACCGTGCATCCATTTTATTCCACATACTGCCGATTCAACTGAACTGTAAGTCATACCTATGTCCAAAAGATGTGTGAGGTATAAGTCTACATGTACTGGTGAAGCTGGTAACGCACTCCCACCATGCGTCGCCACGAAATCCTTCCAACGATTGAATGCATAATAGTATTTTTCACAGTATTTTGACTTCTTGAGGCAAACAAAACATCCTTCATTTTCCCAGCCAAACTGAAGAATTCACTGGAACACAGTCCTTCCTTTTGCAAGTCCCCCATAATGCACCGAACTATGTCGTCATCTGCAAAGAAAACATTCTCGACATGATCATCACAAACGAAAATCAATGTCCAACGCGACGAAAATAGTCTCAGGTCTCATGCGAAATAAACCCGCAACAGCCACTTCGGATAAAACATCTTGCAAAAATATTGCTTGCTTAACAAATTGTTTGAATTTTCCGTCACGATTGACAATTAACGGCCAAAAAACCGCTGAAGGCCATTTTGGTATAACCAAAGTTCCAAATGCCTTCTCCTCTTCCATTTTAGTAAGCACTCTGGGAACCAGACGAGGAGGAGGGACCAACCAATTTCTCACACCAGTCCACCTTTGCATGAATGCGTCTATACCGCTCGTATTGTGACAATGATACATAGAATTGAATATTTCGCATTTGGTGTTTTGTGAATCAGCAAAACGATCCACCGTGTGTTCTCCCCACATACCCCCAAGATATTCAACTATATATATCTTGACTGATACACCAATTGTCGGTGTCTTTAAATTTACTCAAAGCATCTGCTTTTTGATTTTCGTTTCGCGGTATCCACTCTACTTTGAGTGCGATTCTGAATTTTTCACAAATTTTTTCAACATCCAAAGCGATATTATGGAGTTCCAAAACTCTGCTACCAGATGGGATTATGAAAATTAAATTTCTATTGTCTGTTTTGAAATTAACACGGCATCCCACTAAATGTGGTCCGAAATACTTCAGCGCGCGACCCAACGCCTCGGCTTCTCTCCAAGTCGAACTCTTGTTTGATTCGAATGGTTTCCATCGTCCAACGAACTCGTTTCCATCGCTGGAATTACATGTATGCAAATCTGCATTTGAAATCGAACTCGAATTTTCAATCGCTAAACGCGGAGCGCTGTCTGCGGTTCGAACATGTCCACAATCATCGGATACACCGCACGCGCCTTCGTCGGAATTAACATTTCCGAGGTCGCCATAAGCTGGCTTTCCAATGGGAAAAAACCCACATGGAAACTCAAAAAGAGTGTCCGACCTGTGACTCACCAACTGGTCACTGGAAATAAAATTTCCACTGTCGCCATAAACTGGCTTCTCGGTGTTAAAAACCCGAAATGGAGCGTTAAAATTTTCCACTCCACCATGCTCACTATGCTCTGATTTAGCATATAATTGTCCGAAATTGGACCGCGCATTGTCAAATTTACTGACGTGCGCTCCGTAACCTGTCCCAGAAGCATCACTGTGTATTACATAATCAAAAGATAATGTGTCAAAATTAGATAAATTTAATTTTCTCAAGTTGTCTTGCCAATATAACAATTCAGTCAAACCTTCGCTGTTAATGTTAACAAAACATTCCCAGGTTTGTCTCTCGTTAATGATATCATGCAAAAATCTGGTATGAAGACAAACCAAAGTTCCCACTACAATTTTAAAAGATACAATTTGGCCAACCAGGCTACTCAAATGCCGCACTTTGATCGCGGTTTTTCCAAGACATATTTCATGTGTTAAAACATTCAAACCTTGCAATAAACGATTAACCCTTTCTTCTGAAACACTAATTTGACCAATTGTCATGTCCCAATCTATACCAAGCCAAGTAATTGTATGACTTGGTACCCAATTGCATTTGTCTTCCGCAATAATGAAACCGAATTTATGTAAATCTGATTTCAGTGTCAAACTCAGTTCTACAGCTTCGTCAACACTGTAGCTACCTGCGATTCCGTCGTCCAAAAACATGATTAGACGGATCCCTTGTGATCTCCAGTATTTAACCAATTCACGCATTACTTTAGAAAAAACTAATCCGGCCGAACATAAACCGAATGGCAAAACGTTAAAAACGTAATATTTAACCCGTTTTTCGCCCTTGTTGTCTTCCAAAAACCAACTGAATCCGAGATAATCTCGCTGACTGTCAACTAGACAGATGATGATAAGCACTTCGAATGTCAAACGATATTAAAAAATCGCCTTTCTTGAATAGAGTACATGCTACGTATGTACGCATCTTCATAACGGAAGTGTTGTTTGTAAACAAATAGATTAATGTGTCTACAATCCAAAACCAAACGCTTTTTCCCTTTTCGATTTATTGCGACTGTTAAAGGATTAACCACATATGGTGGGGCTTCAACTTCTGTGATACAGCCTTTGCTTAAAAGCTTTAGAATTTCATCTCCAACAAAATCACGATCTTCCCTCGCTGATTTGTTGTTTTTCAAAATGATTCCACTGGGCTTGGATACAAAAGGAATGACATAACCCGAATCAATTATTGACAGAATTTCTGAACTTGCCCCAATTTCCCGCCAATATACTTTGGCGCGGTTTAACCCTCCCACTGGGGTAATAACCTCAATTTTTGGTGGCAATACGATTTGCTCTGGTTTAGAACGATTAAGGTCGTCCTTTCTCAATTCAAATGAAAATTTATAAGTATTAAAACTACTTATCTGATTAGCAGCATAACCATGCACGGCAGCCATCCGGTTCCTCGCTTCCGGGCACTGTGCCCTGTAATGTCCTGGCTTATTGCAAGCAAAACATAACCCTCTCACGGCCGTGTCTCTAGATGACCCATGACCGACTGACAACGGCAATACATAAGGTGCCATCTTTGGACCAACAAAGCGTCTTGAAGATTTGCTCTTCTTTGCTTTTGCGGTTGACTTAACCTTCTCCGACCTTTCGACAGCCGCCACTGACGCCCTCAATCGTTTCTCGTCATCAGAATCAGCTTCGTGGAACTTTTCCAGCACTTTTGTTCCATGTGAATATTGGTCCTTGTTTCCATCCCTCTTGAATTCGTGGGACTCTGTCCTTAAACTTTCTATCTTTGACAAATGAACATTCGAAATTTCCTTCTGACTCTCCTGCATCGATGCCTTGAAATTTCCCAGCTCCGACGTTAGAAGTGTCCGTAAATCGGACAACAAACCAGCTTGACTGGCTTTGTACGTTTCCTCGACCTGCGGATTTTATGAAAGCTTGGATCTGAATAGTCTGTGGTTCCGACATATTTAACAGGCGACCGACCCTTAAGAGCGCGTTCACTAGAATGACCTGAAAACATTCGGTCCTGCATAACATGGACCAACACAACTCAGTTGTTTAACGAGTAATCACTCGGAAACGTCCGGACAATCAGCCGGATTACTACTCGACTTGCCTGTCGAACAAGCTTTCCATTAACCTTCATCTGCCGTGAAGACAGCAATTTTCCTCTATACGCTGTAACGCGAAAAATCATATTTCCATTAACGCGAAGAAGGCGCGTATATAGATGCGGCGTATATGGGCAGTGCAAGGCGGGGCGGTCAGCGGAGCGCGTTACAGGCCCCTGTGGTATTTATGGACAAATTTTGATCACCGAAACCGGACCGGCATGTTAAAATGCACGGCCGGGATCTAACATAGACAGCTATTATATATAGGCTTAGATCGTGCCATGAATCTCTACTCTGGCCCGTATAGGGATCATATTCCACCAATACAAAACATTGGAACACTTTTTGAAGTTTTGACAGGGAACCAAATACAGTCGATAAAATAACGCGGGGAATATGTCACTTATAGTTATTATCTGTTCCTTAGTACTGTAATTCACTGTATGTGAAGGTCCCAACTCATAATTTCACGATATAAGTGAATTTGTGAGCGATTTTGCTTTGAATTCGCTTAAAATTATGGAATTTCTCATGGATATAGGGCCTAATCAATTCGATGTTTATTGCGATATCAGCTCACAAAATTCAAAGAAAAGCATGCAGTTTTGAGTTGGGACATTCACATATACAGTGAAGTACATTATTACGGTACAGATAACAACTATGAAATATATTCCCCGCGTTTATATTTTTGAACTGTATAAGGTAAAATTATTCCCTGTCAAAACTTCAAAAAGATCCAAGGTTTTGTACTGGTGGAATATTATCTCTATATATATACGGGCGTTAGCCAGAGTAGATCGAGATTCATGGCATGATCTACTATATGCTTATTACTTGTAATGGCGTGTACTGCATATGGTATATATATATATATATCAGTTCAATTTGGGGATTATAATCACCAAGTTCATACCTGCTTTCAATCATAACTGATTAATAGCAGTTGTACTTATATAGGTATATCTAATTACACTTACAAACCACTTTTTATTAAATGCAATCCAATTCCACTTGAGATAAATTCAACCGCAATAAAAACACAATTAGACTTTAGAAGCTTAAGTGCAAATCTCAATGTGAAAGTGTCAGTCCATGTACTATATCACCAAATATGAATGCATCAAATTAAAGACCGAAGGTGGTAACATCTTTACAGACAGGCTCCTTTGTCGAGCGTATATATTATTTAGTGTATATCAGCAAGCGTGCAACATGGCACCTCCCATAACATATTATGTTTGATCAATCGGCCAGATAATAAGGGGCATCATTCGGTATTAACGACGAGAGTTTAAATATAACCCACACACAGCTTTTGTGCAAATATGTTTTCCAAAAGTAAACGAGCACCGACGAATGTAGTGACTGTCACAACGGTTACATGAATGTGCCAACGGTTTTAGCATGATAGGAAAGTAACAACTTTAAACTCTGTTTTAGGTGAGTATGTTGCGTGGTATTCGTATTTCCCTCCTGGTATTTGTTTCATCCATTTGGTAAAATGCGATTAAAGGTACTCAATACGACCAGACGGTCCCCATATCATCAATTTACAACAACAACAACAACATTTCTCCAAAATACGCTTTAGTTATCAGAATCGATTATTTACAAAAAAAATAATGCCAACCACTGTCAACAATGGTATAAAATTTCCCAAAACGTGTTATTTATCAACATGTTGTTCAACGAAATATGGCCGTATTATCACTTGATTATCACAAAATTTGGCTGTATCACCACTTGATTTTAGAGTTATCCATCTTCATTCGCAATTTTGTCCGAGACCACCGCCTTGACGAATTTGTTCCAGACGACAAATAAATACATATCTCGAGAAATAACAAATTTCAAAAATGGAAATCTGATCACTCTGAGTTTTGATGAGTGTGTATTTTTTACCCCCGAAGCCAAAGAAATAGTAATTTGAGAGCGTTAATTCTGATTATGCATCTTTAAACTATTGTCAAGGAGGTTTAACTTCGATCCATTCCTTATTCCATGCACGCACACACACCACCCGATCCAAAATGGCCGCCATCCAGAGGGGTGCAAATATAGGGGACCCATGCCATTTCTCGGCCGATTTAGGTCAAATAAAGTGTGCCGTATATAATAGGGTGCAAGACACCATTAACATACCCCTCACACATATAGAGCCGATCCCAATTGGCCGTCACCCATGCTGATGTGTGAAAATAGGGGCCACATGCCATAAAATAGTATGTCTCGGTCCTTGGTACTTTCGTAAAAGAGAACATTCGGAATAATGAACCTTCGGAATAGAGCACATTCGGAATAAAGGATCTTCGGAATATAGCACCTTCGGAATATTTAGAACTTTCGGAATAAAGAACCCTGTCAAATTATATAGGCATAAGACGAGTGGGCCTATTGACTATAGTCCAGTCAAAATACGAGAAATATGGCCTAACCATGACACAATTTTTGCATAATTGAAATTATGTTCATGCATGGTGTGGGGAAAAATCCTTCGCGAGATCTGTGCGCAAAATATGAAAACTGACATATTTTCTAGCAGTACCCATGTGCGTTTTCGGTGGATTCTTTTAGGTGTATATGAGTAAACAAAATCCCACCAACATGACGTATATGCTTGGAGTAATTGGGCCATGTCATATATCAAAATGATGGAAATGAATCTCTAATTTCATCGCGATTGGGCATGAAGCTGAGATATCATATTGCTATAAAGGTCACTGGGATCAAAATATCACAGAGTGCAACATATTTGGTCGTGTGACGGTGGTACGCGAAAAGATGGGTTAACCCGAAATAAATTGGCAAGAAAGCGATTTTGATGTCAAAAGACGCAGGAGAGTCTTCTGTATAAAATATCTAAAATCCGCTTTGGGGAAACTTTGTTATCCAAGATGGCGTCCAACATGGTTGTCTATATTACATCAGTTCTTGAAATACGTCATTTTACGATATATTGTGGCATAGAAATTACACAGTTATACAGTTCGAGTGAAAATCGAGCATGTGGGCGAATAGAGTGACACGGACAAACAATAATATAATCGCGGCCATGTAATGGCTGTCAAAATGGCCGCAACTCCAAGTCATGCCACGACGAACGCAACAGATTGTATAACTATGCATCTAGGCGTGGCAATACGTGTTGGTAACGTACATCAAGTATCTTGTTAATTAACATTAAAGGTACACGTATCATGAAAACATCCATCTGAAAGATTTATTGGTCACTGCAACGCAAATCAAATCCAATTATTTACGTCCTTAAAGGTTATGTTTTTTTATTTTTTGCTTAGAATATGTATACATCCAACAGTTGGGTTAAAACTAATAATTTCGGGGTTGCAACGAAGTAATGACCCCTCCACACAGTGTGTGGTAGTTTCATACGGCATGGTGATAACTGAAACTATATTAACTGCAGGCAATTCCACATTAGCCCTATATTTCATATTTTAAAACTTGTTCCGACATTGGGTATTAGTGGCAGCTATACGAGTCCCTATGCATGGGCACTTTCGGATTAAAGAACCCTATTGGTACTTTCGACATAAAGAGTGTTCGGAATAAAGAAATGTCCCCATAGAGTTAAAACGTTTCGTGTATACCTTATAACTCCATAAACTTAATCGAGTTATTTCTGAATTAACGTGTATTATATATGGGCAGAACCGATGTAAATGTCAAATATGTCGAAATTACAGTAACACGTTTACCGTATCTATACATTATTAATTTATGTGTTGAAGTTGGCCCTATACACATGAGTGAACATATAGTTATTATACGCATACGTCCTTTGTACTTTCAGAGATGACACCATGTATTCTTCGAGTCCTACTGTTGGGAGCATGTTTTTCAAGCATTTCATCTTCGAGAGTGCTTCTGTTGCCATTTTATTCACAAAGCCACTGTCGACCACACGCTGTCGTCGGAGAGGAGTTGAGACGTAAAGGACACGAAGTATTTGCTTATCTTCCCGAACAGTTCGATTCAAAAAAATGCTTCCAAGACACTTCTGTAACTATACTAAATTTCAAGATGAATCAAACAAACTGGGATGACTACATGTCAATGGCGGGAAGCGATTACTCTTCACATATATTCGCCAAAGTTAAAGCCGTCACTAAAATCATTTGCACGGGTGTGTTTTTGAACCACGACGAAGACTTTGTGAGGCTGAGAACTTTGGGATTTGATATTGCAATAGCAGATCTATTTCGCCCAACTGAATGTTTCGCGGTGATTCCAGCCAAGTTAGGGATTCCATATGTCAATCTTTCACCATTTAACACGTGGTGGCAGACTGGTAAACCATTTATTCCTAACATCGAACCTATGCCATTGTTAGAAGTTCATGGGAGCATGTCATTTCCACAAAGAATATTGAACACAGTTCTGTATTTCGTGGCATACTATATTGACCCTGTTTATTTGAGACAAGAAGTGGAATCAAAATTTCTACCACACGGACTGAACGTTAATGAATTGGTCTCGAATGCTGTACTACATATCTTCGATAATTCGTTGCTGCTATCAGGACCAATGCCAACTCAACCAAACATTCTGTTAACTGGTGGGTTTTCTCCGGCACGACCTAAACCCTTGCCTAAGCAGTTGTCTTCATTCGTATCGAAGTATGGCGGCAACGGGATTGTAACTATTTCGTTCGGGAGCATGTATCGTGATTCCAAAGCACATGTTATGGAAGCTCTTGAACACACATGCGCACAACTGCCACAAGGATTCATATGGAAATCCGATACTACTACAAACAACAAGAACATTTTGAAAACGAAATGGATGCCTCAGAATGATGTTCTTGGACATAAACAAACGAAAGTTTTTGTGTCTCACTGTGGCCGGAACAGTTTTTACGAGGGTCTGTACCATGGAGTACCAATCATATGCATCCCCCACGAAGCAGATCAGTTTTACAACGCCGTTGCGGTTGAACGACTTGGACTAGGGAAAACTATTCGGCTCGAGGACGTGAATAATACCACGCTAAAAGAGCTCATGACAGCATTTCTTCACAACGTATCTGTTATACAGAACGCAAAGCGCGCTTCTGAAATATACAGAGATTTGTATCCGGAGCCATCGGAAAAAATGGCTGCTCAGAGGATTGAACACGTGATCAAATATGGCGGGAAACATCTCAGGCCAGCCGCATATGGAATGTCATTGCTAGCATTAACCATGCTTGACATCTGGGCCGCCTTTTTCGGAGGATTGTTCGTTTTCTTTGCGATTATGAGTTTCTGTGTCCGAAAGATTTATTCACGGCTGTGTAGAAATGTAACAACCAGACAGAAAACACAGTAAAAAATACATTATCAGTTTGTGACTGTCATAAATTCTGCAACCACATTACCGTGTGTATCCCTTCTCCCTGATGTTATACATATTTGCTGGACACACAACCATAAATAGCAACATTGAATCATAAATTCATTTTCATTATAATTATAATGTTGTTTGCATCGTTCATGGAGCACATGAGTGTATTTTTAACTCATCCATGGCTCAAATTCATTCATTTGTTGCATGTAATCTGTTGAGTATAAAAGAAGATGGTCCCATATTAATGGCTGGATTTAGGGTACTCTACCCCTTTAAACTATCAGAATAACATGAACCTACTTTTGGTTTGAAATTTACAACTATTGAAATTTTCAGAAACAAAGTTAGGGGATGAGATATATATACCTCAACCCATGTCAAATCGTCGCTACACAAACACCGTCAGTAGTTTCAACCACAGTGGCTTGTATTTTGAGAAAAACAAAAGCACATAAAAAGAGTTTGTCACTTTAAAGAGAACCAAGCTACTCGCAGTTGGTTCATAACTTCAAATGGACCCAAGATACTCGCAGTGCAAAAAATATAAAAGTCTGTAAAAACATCACCTCTAAGGGAACATGGAGAAATAGTGAACTTTGTTCTTATATTCATTATTGATAGTTCTCCAATAACAAACTGTAGTCTGTTGAAACCATTGTTATGTAAATAAACTGTTACAGTAATTTGTCAACAAACGCCGCTAATCGTGTAGCACTTATGTATGATTTTCAGAATATTTTCATTGCTTTGGACTTTTCCCATGTTTACTGTCGAGTTTTTATTAAAATTTGGTGACTAATTGGTCTTTTATCAGTATTTCCTCTGTTACAGTAATGTTTACAAAACAAAGGTTTAGACATGCGACATCTCATTATTGGATAGTTTTTAATAGTGAATATAAAAACAAAGTCAATCTATTTGTTCATGTACTTTTTGATGATAGTTGTTTTACAGACTGTTCTGCTATTTTCCATGAACCCACTTCGAAGGCCATGTGTCCATTTAATACACGCATATCTAATTATCTTATACATCACAAAACAGAGTGGTTTGTTAAAGTAGTGCGATTTTTTTTCTTAACAGCAAGCACCAATGGTTGTGTCCATCCCAGTATTTTCAGCTGCACATATTAACATGTGTCCTAGCCGAATTTCCCACTTGTAAAATCATAATACTATATGTTTGGTAAGAAAACGTTCAATCTCTTGATCTTAGAAGTCAGAAACCAAGACACATATATACTGTTTGACTAAATGTAGGAAATATTCCCATGTTAGCCTCGTTTGGTGGTAGAGGTGAAAGGGGGGGGACTTATTATGCACTCAATGTGTATTACATGTCAGATTGGAAGTAATCAAGCTAGTTCTATTAGGATTCATATTTTGATTTTCATCTGTCCGTCTGTCTGTTCAGTTTTCGTTTCCGGGTAATAAATTCCGTTCTTCTACCAGTAGCTTGAAGGCCCACTTGATGTTCGAATGCCCAGATCACATTATTTACAACATCTATTATATATTTAGAAACATGTTTGTGTATGTATGTGTGTTATAGATTCGAAAACTGCTCGACTGATCAGACTCAAAGTAGGCATACTTTTATCCCTGGTATAATATGGGCGGGTCCAAATTCACGTGTAACCGTGTCCTTGACCTTGACCTCGCTCATATACGCTCATATAGGCATCTTTCTGGACCGATCGAACAACAGTTTTTTTCTTTCTCCTAATCCATTTCAACGTTGTTCCCTAAATAGCCCGGACGAAGTCGGGCACATCAGCTGGTATTCTATAAATATACCTTTTGAAAGAGGAAGCTCCAAAACATAGTGTTATCAGCTTATCCTGTCGATTAATGCGGGATATTACTTGCCAAAACATGGGGGGGGGGTCGCGCACAAAAATTCCATATATAGGACGGGGGTGGGTGGGTCATTTGGACCCGGAAAAAATGCGTAAATGACCAAAAATGCAATTTTTTCTTCCACTTAAAATCACTGTTTTTGTGCTCATGTAATCTGTTAATATCAACCATATGACACACTAGGCTATTTAAAACATACTAACCAGAACTAACTACCATTTAGGGGTGTATGTATGTTGATGTATGTCAAAATTAATGTACCAGATTTCGACGGATGAAAGATATATTATATATATATATATATAAACAAATCATATAACACACATTAAAACACAAGAACAAACATTTATAATATGCATATCCAAGATAGCCTTTCAATTGGATGTCAAAGTGTATGTTATAGCTATATATATATATATATATATACAAATGTGTATTCCTTTAAGGGTTTGAACAAAATATAAAGCTGAGTTTATATTGATGAATTCTGTGATGAATTATTTTGCAATAATTTTTGACAAATTTGTTTACTGTTATAACATAATTATATGCGCAGACACGATCAGTCGACAATGCTTGCATATAAGCATAATTATGAAATGATTACCATCTTCTGTTCTTAATCCACATAATGGATATTATTTGTTATCAAGATAAACTTGATGATACAAACAAAAATAACAATTCCACTATATTCCACTGGTTTAAAACTATAAAACAAAATAACTCATACAAAAGGTTCATACTATTTGGATAACAATATGAAAGCTTAGCCTTTTGTGATATTAATTCAACCACAGTTATTATTCACAAGTATAAGCAGTTACGTACTGGGGTCAATACTATGAACAATTTTATACCTGTAAATACGAATTGTATTTATTAATTTGTAATTACAAATTTGTGTTAACTATCACAGTGGTTTCATAGTACAGGGAAAATTTAGCCGTATTATTGTAATACCTTAGACTGGGCGAGAGGTGAAACCCCTAAAAGGCAGCTGTAAAACTTAGAAAAAACTAACTCCCCACTCTGCTCCCAAGCACCTGTTATCGGTGTTATCTGAATACCAGTTCAAATTAGACGGACATGTATATAGAGCTAAAATAACTGACAACAATTTATATGGGGAAGTTACAATGCGTGCTATCATATTGTGATTAGTGAGAACGCCGGTACTATGAAACGATGAGCTAACAAAATCTCGCAAATTTCACAAAGATCTACTGTTGATTATTGTAGATTGCTTACGGACAAACCTTTGCCTGTGAGCGATTAACAATATATTGAATCACGGCGGGCCAAAGTTACAAAAGAAATAACCAATCATAAGTTGAGAGGTGAACGCTTATCAGAGCTATCCAATCGGTTCACGGATTGCTAAGTTGATGACCACTTGTCTGCGCAAGTTAACAATTAAACGGTTCGTTTGTAGTGTGTGTATGTAAGTACAAGTCAGTGTAATAACGAGTACTACAAACAATTTGGTATCATTGTTTTTACAAATTACAAATTTACAACCATTCAGTTTGTGAAAATAAAATATTATTTTGATGGTATAGCATTATATATATTGTGACCATCCTATTATTTCAAACTGATCCGCTATTCTTATCATAACACATCGAGGCAGTAACGTGGCTCCATTTTATCGGGAGGGGGTGTATCGAAGCAGGGACGTGCTAATGGTCTCGGTTATAGGAGTGGTGCGGTAGAGTGCCAGTCAGTAGAATGCCAGGTGCGTTACATCGTTACAGGCCGTCCAGCGCTGACGAAGCTGGTTCTAACCCCGTCATATGGAGGGTGACCGGAATCGTGTATCTGGGCAAGTTTGTCAGTTGATTTCCGGGGGTCGGTGGTTTCTACACGCAGTGGGACGATTACTCGGTGAAATCAAGCCTCTGCGTGGTCTTTCCTCCACCCGTAAAATTGACAACGTCGTGTGTGGCCTAGCGGCTAGAACGACGATAAACCCTAATAAACCAAACCAATATATAGGAGTGTCATTTTATAATTTCAAACTGCTCCGATATCTTATAATATATCTAGATAGGGACGTGGCTATATGGGCTCAGTTTGGCGACGGGGTGTGCATCCTATAATTTCCATATGCACCCTTTGAACAAAAAAATGCCTATAAATTCCACATAACGATGGAATCGTATATCAAGAGGAAAGTATTTTAATTTTTCTACGCTGATAACACAACTTAGTCAATATGACTAACATATGTTAGTCAAACGTTTTCCTCAGGATGACTGACTTAGTTCAGCCAACATGACTGAGGCATAACATTAATCAAAATTACTAGGGTGATGTTAGTCATAACGACTAAGAAATGGGGACTTTTCTTAGTCTATTGGAAGGCGTAAATTAAAGTTGCTGAATTATGTGCAAATAATTCCAATAATTGACCAAAGTTACTCAAAATGTTTGTGACTAACACTAAGTTAGTCATATTTAGTCAATATGTCAAATCCAAGGGGCGGGGTGCACAACTTACTGTTACAGCTTGAAAATCAGAAGCCAACCGGGTTAAACAATTACATTTCACAGAAATAGAAGTTTATAATTGAGGGGTGGGGGTACAGTTGGATATCGACGTTGGCGCATCGAAGAGTGCATCTTGCCACGTCACTGCATTTATGCTCTAGTCATTTATGAAAACTGTGCTTGCATCTTCGTATTCGTGTCCTTTACCGTGACCAAATGCATTCGCGTCGACAATTGAAACTCAAAGGATAATCCGCCCATGAACATGGGTATCATTTACCTCGCAATGCATTCTTGAGCGAAAAATAATACTCACATTGGGAACAAGCGTCATTTTTATCCATTCTTGGATATATCATTGATTATGGTAAGTACATGTTACATGTTACATGCTAATGTTGGCTATAATCCGCAAGTATCAGTCACTATTTGTATTAATCACTAACTTTTGTCAGAGATGTTGTGACTCATACGATTTGGCGGCTACCCGCCCCTTCCTATTCTGAACAGCTGTAATGTGCCAGGCATCGTTTTACCAAGACCACTATCGCCATGTCCCTGTTTATGAGATTTCCATTGATAACACATTTTCATAAGGGGGGCTACATCCCTGCGAATCAGATGGTTATATGCTCTGGTTTAAGGATGTGAAAATCGACAATTTATGTTTGACACCCTATATAGACATTCTAGACAAGTTCTTAACGTTGTAACTTTCAATAAATTTGGTAATTTCAGTAGTTACAAGGAACACATACTGCTACATCACATCCAAGCTGACACCCCATAAGGTTTGACAATTTCTAAATATAGGCCATATCAATCCAAACTTTTGACCAAAGGAGGTAAATATGCAAATGTTGGTCTAAAACAAAATAAATTGTTGGAAAAAACAAAATAACAGAACAAGTTCAACCTATTGTTGTTGTAAAATTTCCAATTCATGTTGTTTCAGGTATCAAATTTCCAGCTGTTGAACGTGTTGATAAAATGTTTGGAGCGAGAAACATAACCCAACCCCCTTGTCGCGACGTCCATGTGGGTTGTACTTGAAATTTCCAGCTGACAAAATATTTTCACGATGGGGTGAATCGACCCCTTGTCGCTACGTCCCTGCGTATCATATATTTATATTATCCGGGTTAAGGGTGCGAAAACTGAAAAATTATGTTTCATAGTACTCGAACATTCTTTGTGATTGGAGATATTTGTAAATACAAAGAACACGTACTATTTGTGATTTATGTTTGTAATCGTAGGTTCATAGTATTGGCGGAATTATAAATTGTTATTTCTTACAAACAATTGTAGATTCTTACAAAGAAAAAGTTTCATAGTATTGACCCCTGTATATATACATGTAGTAAGGTAGTATATCTGGAGTTCCAGTTATTTGACTGCCAATACATATGGTATTGTAATTATTAGTTGCTTGTTCATTATTGGTTGCTTTGATATTCAATTTAGGATATAGCAGGATAGAGCAATGTAACTATAAAAGTATCTTTTGGTATTAAAGTCTCAACTTATTCCATATGCAACATAAAGCTAGAATATAAACATGACTAATATGAACTTTGTTCTTGAAACTAATTATAAATCATACAAACCTGGATCAAACTGCACAGGTAATCTATGCAACTCTCTTCATGCGAACTTTCTCAGAGTCACATATCTCAACTGGACAGTCTGATCCAGGATGCTTGTTCTTATAAAGGGTTTCCATGTGATAGTCCAGTAAACCACATTGCACAGGGGGCACCTACATGTATACAGACGGTTTGTACAAGGTGACCGTGGCTTGGATATCTCCGCTGGCTTTAAACTAAACTTTATACTCTGATAATAAGTTAATAATACTACCAATTCTTCACTAATATTGGTATATGTCAATCTGCACACCAACATGACATACATACATGTATTTAGACAGTGAGCTGCTGTGAGTGTGACTTTCCTTGGGTCCCATCATACCCATATGCAGATATATATATTCACATAAATAGGGGAGATGAAATTTGTTCTACGGTACTTCTACCCCTATTACTACAGTATTACTATTGGGCCTTGGCTCTAAAAAATCTTATACTATCTCATATATATTTTGAAGACCTCTGTTTGTTTGTCTGTATGGGTGTGACTAATTAGTGCCCGGGCACGCCCGGACACGCCCGGGCACGCCTGGGCAAGCCCGGGCACGCCCGGGCAGGTCCGGGTGTTCTCATGGGCCCGCAGACAGTCTAATATGATGCCACATGGTAGTAGGATACAGAATAAGCATATATTAGGAAAATTGACTTGCTGTGTCGTCCACCGGCGGGTTTATTAACCATTTAAATGCCGATATTGACTAAAAGAACCCGGGAGAGCCCAGACGGACGCATAGACCCGACCATATTATATATTGATGACTAATGGTTGCGAGGCACTTACTAAAGGTATATTGCAAATATTGACTCGCTATCTCGTTCGCGGCCGGCTTCATTAACCCCTTAAATGACGATATGTGCCAGAAGAACATGGCGCAAGCCCGGGCAGGCCCGGGCAGGCCCTGGTGGTCTCATGGGCCCGCAGACAGTCTAATATGATGTCATATGGTAGTCGGATACAGAATAAGCATATATTTTGAAAATTGACTTGCTGTGTCGTCCACCGGCGGGTTTATTAACCCTCTAAATATCGATATTAACTAAAAGAACACGGGAGAGACCGGACGGACACAGAAACCTGATAATATTATATATTGATGACTAGTGGTAGCGAGGCACTTACTAAAGGTATATTGCAAATATTGACTCGCTATCTCGTTCGCCGTCGGCTTCATTAACCCCTTAAATAACGATATGCGCCAGAAGAACGCGGCAAGCCCGGATAAGCCCGGACAGGCCCTGGCTGCCTCCTGAACCCGCGGACAGTCTAATATGATTCCGTACGGTAGTAGGATTCTGAATAAGTATGCAAATTTACTTGCTGTGTCATCAACCGGCGGGTTTATTAACACTTTAAATGCCGATATTAACTTAAAGAACCCGGGAGAGCCTCGACTGACACAGCGACCCGATCATATTATATATTGATGAATAATGGGATCGAGGCACTTACTAAAGGTATATTGCAAATATTGACTCGCTATTTCGTTCGCGGCCGGCTTTATTAATCCCTTAAATGACGATCTGCACCAAGAGAGCACGGGAAAGCCCGGGCAAGTCCGGGCAGGCCCTGATGGCCTCATGGGCCCGCAGACAGTCTAATATGATGTCGTATGGTAGTAGGATATATACAGAATAAGCATAGATTATGAAAATTGACTTGCTGTGTCGTCCACCGGCGGGTTAATTAACCATTTAAATGCCGATATTAACTAGAAGAACCCTGGAGACTTCTCGGGTTCGGTGATACCTTCGGGTTTGGCGATATACCACGTACACGGGGTGAACTACGGGAATAAATAATAAGGTTTTAGAGAACTTATAAACTTTATTTCATCTAAACGGCACTATCAGTAAAAAAAAATAATATATATATATATATATATATCACATCACCTTGAAAAATTTTATACATAAATATATTTGCAAGTAAAAATCATACTGTGCACAACATTTCCCGGAAATAGAATCGCTTGAATGATATTACTATAATGGAGACGGAAGTACGATAACAAAACTCCATCCAAATAATTGTCATTTCAATTTCAGAAATGAAACTATGCGTCATGCATAATTTATATTCCATTAATCTCTATATTTTCCCTTTTGGTAAGTTATAGAACTTAAAATTGTAGGACATTTTGTCCGAGAAAAACAGAATAGCTATCTTCAAATAAGTTTGTGTATACGCGTATAATTTCCGGGAATGTTCGGGAAACAATATGTACATGATAGTATAAAAGCATTTATGGGGAAAACTCACAACAGCTGAAACGAAAAATGTCCACCAACAGTACTATATAAGCCACACATATATACACGTGTTTGCAATATAGGGCAAATGAATATAATTTTGTCAAATTGTTTAGAACATTTCCCGGAAATCTAATCACTCGAACTTCCATATATATGTGTATTTTCGAAAGATTTATCGGACATTTTCAAATGTTTACAGTTAACAAAGGATGCTAAAACTAGTTAGTAACAATTGGGTGATTGGCGGAATGTTCATATGTTAAACTTCAAGAGTGATTGATTTCTAACTAATTTGTTTCTCACAGTTCGTGCATATATGATTTCCAGGAATGTTCATGAAACAATTTATGAATAATATATAACAAGCAAAACAAATATGAGAACCACAAGATATATAACAATCATACCTACTAATAGCACAATTGAAAGTATAATATATACATACACGTGAATAGATATATAATTCAAAACTTTTTCAAACTGTTTGCATAGTTCTACCGAATAACATAGCTTTCTGCACAAGGTCTTCGTCAGTGATGATATATCATCACTGATGAAGGCCTGATGCCGAAAGCTATGTTATTGAACAGATCTAACTAGATGTGCATCTACTACACGGCCCCTGTCTTAGTGGGTGACCCATGATGTGCTAGATGTTTGCAATATTGTATAAGAATGGTATATCGCTTATGCCGGGCTTGCGCCATGTTCTTCTGGCGCATATCGTCATTTAAGGGGTTAATGAAGCCGGCCGCGAACGAGATAGCGAGTCAATATTTGCAATATATACCTTTAGTAAGTGCCTCGCTACCATTAGTCATCAATATATAATATGGTCGGGTCTATGCGTCCGTCTGGGCTCTCCCGGGTTCTTTTAGTCAATATCGGCATTTAAATGGTTAATAAACCCGCCGGTGGACGACACAGCAAGTCAATTTTCCTAATATATGCTTATTCTGTATCCTACTACCATATGGCATCATATTATACTGTCCGCGGGCCCATGAGACCACCAAGACCTGCCCGGGCGTGCCCGGGCTTGGGCCATGTTCTTCTGGCGCATATCGTCATTTAAGGGGTTAATGAAGCCGGCCGCGAACGAGATAGCGAGTCAATATTTGCAATATATACCTTTAGTAAGTGCCTCGCTACCATTAGTCATCAATATATAATATGGTCGGGTCTATGCGTCCGTCTGGGCTCTCCCGGGTTCTTTTAGTCAATATCGGCATTTAAATGGTTAATAAACCCGCCGGTGGACGACACAGCAAGTCAATTTTCCTAATATATGCTTATTCTGTATCCTACTACCATATGGCATCATATTAGACTGTCTGCGGGCCCATGAGACCACCAAGACCTGCCCGGGCGTGCCCGGGCTTGCCCGGGCGTGCCCGGGCTTGCCCGGGCACTAATTAGTCACACCGGTCTGTATGTATGTATGTTTGTCTGTCATTTATACAAATCTACGATTCTCGACCGATCGGGACGAAACTTGGTACGTGTGTGTAGTTTGACCAGGCGGTCGACCTTGTCGTATTGGCGAGCCCGTGCGGCGCCCGTGCAGCGCATGCGCAGACGAGATTTCGGAAACGGGTGGAGCTATGGACTTGAAATTTGGTATGTGAATGTATCTTGCCCCGGATACGAATTTTATCGGGTCGCCGAGCCCGTGCGACGCCAGCTTCGCGCATGCGCAGACGAGATCTCGGAAACGGATGGAGCTATCGACTTGAAATTTGCTATGGGAATGTATCTTGCCCCGGATACGAATTTTATCGGGTCGCCGAGCCCGTGCGACGCCAGCTTCGCGCATGCGCAGACGAGATCTCGGAAACGGGTGGAGGTGTCGACTTGAAATTTTGTTTTTGAATAGCCCGGACAACGTCGGGCTCATCGGCTAGTTGTTATATAAAAGAATATGGAGTTATTGAGGATATCAGGACATGTATTACCTCATAATTATTATGTTTTATGGCATATGCCCAATGTTTTTAAGTGCATGCATTCAGCATTTCCACATTTTATACTAATAGAATTATCTCCCTTTAGAGCAGTTTAGAGGTTTATTAAAATGCTGGGAATAGTATTAAATAATAAGAAACGGAACAATTCTTTTCTAGGCTATGATTTGGTTTATATTTTATGTTTTTTGTAAGATTTTGGGGGTGGGTCCCAAAAATTGGGCGGAAAAAAAGAAAATAATTGCAGGTAGAGGGGTGGTGGGTCCCCGAGAGGGGCAAAAACATTTTTTTCGCTCTATATATGTAATTTTTTTCCGCGACCCCCCCCCCCCCCCCCCCCCGGCCAAAACTGAACAGTATTTCCCTCTGTCACTGTTAAATCGCGTTCATAATGTGAGATTTGCTTAACCTGGGTAACTTTATCACAAATCTCTCCAACCTGGGTAACTTTATCACAATATCGGCAACCTGGGTAATTTTATCACACACAAAACCGGTGATAGTGACCAATTCATCTGTACTGCGAGGCTATTATTCTCGATGCTGGGAAAATAACTCTTTATACTCCAATTGCCTATGAGAGTGTATATACGCGTGTGTATAACATATTTTGTAAATTTCAGCTTTGCACCCTACTGTCGGTATAAATTTCTACTATTGGTGTACATTTTCAAACGTCATTTCATTTTCATGGGTTAAACATTTATACCGATATATAGGGACATGACAATCTGCGGGATGGGATGGGATATGGGACAAAACGACAATCTGCGGGACAGAATTTCAAATTGCGTGGGACGGCCGATATCTCGAGGAATACAGGGCGTAGGGGGCTCATTGTGGTGTCTAACGAAAGGCCCACATTCGCCCTATCCACACATATTAACCCCGCCACTGACCGGACACCAAAAAGTTGCATTATTTGATCGACAACTGACCTAACATTGGGTGGAATTTGGGATAGCATGACAATCTGCGGGACAGGATTTTCAAATTGCGTGGGACGGCCGATATCTCAAGGAATACAGCGCGTAGAGGGCTCCTTTTGGTGTCTCACGAAAGGTCCACATTCGCCCTATCCACACATATTAACGCCGTCACTGACTGGACACCGGAAGTTACATTATTCGGTCGACAACTGACCTAACATAAAATGCCACAAACACGAAAAACTGCGTTCGACATTAATGTTTAGAATTTAGATTTCTCGATGAATACGCTAGCAAACAACAAGTTTTGGGTATCAAATAACGCAGTGGAATACTGTGCATTCGTTTTTAGCTACAATATGGCTGTTTTAGTGCGAATATTGTAATGGCGAACACGCAAACACGCGCCGATAAAACAGCTAAAAATAGACTGTATGTTTACAATTACAGGATCGATTTCAGCCGGTATATTCAATATAATGGGACGTATGGTTTATCAAAATGTAGGATTAGACACAGGGAATGTATTTTTTTTAAATGGGTCCCACCAGGCGGTGAAATTGTTGCAGAAATTCGCTCCAAGATATTCTCACTTATTTTTTTTCTCAGTTGTGACTAAAAGCCGAGATGCCGGAGCCCAGCGACTAAAAGCCAAGTTACAAAATAGATCAACTGGTTTGAACGAATGAATATGTCAATGGTAAGACTATTCAAAAGAATATTCAAATCAAATAGTGTTTATAGACTTAAAAACTTATGTGTCCGCCATTCATATGCGGTGGAGGTTCTCATATTATCTGCCAGTCATACACGGGGGAGGTTCTCATATGAACATATTATCTGCCGGTCATACACGGTGGAGGTTCATATTATCCGCCGGTCATACGCGAGGGAAGTTCTCATTTTATCCTCCGGTCATACGCGGGGGAGGTTCTGATATGAACATATTATCTGCCGGTCATATGCGGTGGAGGTTCATATTATCCACCGGTCGTACGCGAGGGAGGTTCTCATATTATCCTCTGGTCATACGTTGGGGAGGTCCTCATATGAACATATTATCTGCCGGTCATATCCTCCCTCGGGTGTGACCGGTGGATAATATGAGAACCTCCCTCGCATATGACCGGTGGATAATATGTTCATATGAGAACCTCCACCGCATATGACAGGTGGATAATATGAACCTCCACCGCGTATGACCGGCAGATAATATGTTCATATCAGAACCTCCCCCACCTATGACCGAAGGATAATATGAGAACTTCCCTCGCGTATGACCGGCGGATAATATGAACCTCCACCGCGTATGACCGGTGGATAATATGTTCATATGAGAACCTCCACCGTGTATGACAAGTGGATAATATGAACCTCCACCCCGTATGACTGGCGAATAATATGTTCATATCAGAACCTCCCCCATGTATGACCGGAGGATAATATGAGAACCTCCCTCGCATATGACCGGCGGATAACATGAACCTCCACCGCGTATGACCGGCGAATAATATGTTCATATGAGAACCTCCCCTATGTATGACCGGATGATAATATGAGAACCTCCCTCACATATAACCGGTGGATAATATGAGAACCTCCCTCGCGTATGACCGACAGTTAATATGTTCATATGAGAACCTCCCCATCGTATGACCGGAGGATAATATGAGAACCTCCCTCGCGTATGACCGGTGGATAATGTGAACCTCCACCGCATATGACCGGCAGATAATATGTTCATATCAGAACCTCCCCCGCGTATGACTGGAGGATAATAAGAAAACTTCCATCGCGTATGACCGGCGGATAATATGAACCTCCACCGTGTATGACCGGCAGATAATATGTTCATATGAGAACCTCCCCCGCGTATTACTGGGAGATAATATGAGAACTTCACCGCATATATGAATGGCGGACACATAAGTTTTTAAGTCTATAAACACTATTTGATTTGAATATTCTTTTGAATAGTCTTACCATTGACATATTCATTCGTTCAAACCAGTTGATCTATTTTGTAACTTGGCTTTTAGTCGCTGGGCTCCGGCATCTCGGCTTTTAGTCACAACTGAAATAAAAATAAGTGCGAATATCTTGGAGCGAATTTCTGCAACAATTTCACCGCCTGGTGGACCCATTTGGAAAAAATACATTCCCTGTGTCTAATTCTACATTTTGATATACTATACGCCCCATTATATTGAATATACCGGCTGAAATCGATCCTGTAATTGTAAACATCGAGTCTATTTTTAGCTGTTTTATCGGAGCGTGTTTGCGTGTTCGCCATTACAATATTCGCACTAAAACAGCCATATTGTAGCTAAAAACGAATGCACAGTATTCCACTGCGTTATTTGATACCTAAAACTTGTTGTTTGCTAGTGTATTCATCGAGAAATCTAAATTCTAAACATTAATGTCGAACGCAGTTTTTCGTGTTTGTGGCATTTTATGTTAGGTCAGTTGTCGACCGGATAATGTAACTTCCGGTGTCCGGTCAGTGGCGGGGTTAATATGTGTGGATAGGGCGAATTTGGACCTTTCGTTAGACACCAAAAGTAGCCCTCTATGCGCTGTATTCCTCGAGCTATCGGCCGTCCCACGCAATTTGAAAATCCTGTCCCGCAGATTGTCATGCTATCCCAAATTCCACCCCATGTTAGGTCAGTTGTCGATCAAATAATGCAACTTCTGGTGTTTGGTTAGTGACGGGGTTAATATGTGTGGATAGGGCGAACGTGAGCCTTTCGTTAGACACCAAAATGAGCCCCCTATGCCCTATATTCCTCGAGATATCCGCCGTCCCACGCAATTTGAAATTCTGTCCCGCAGATTGTCGTTTTGTCCCATATCCCATCCCATCCCGCAGATTGTCATGTCCCGATATATAGTATAACTACATATCGCAGTACAAAAATAATTCTTGTTACATTCATTTGCAATTGGAAGTTTGAGGAAAATTGCTTGCATTTCAATCAAACGTAGCATATATAATCGGTGGTCTGTAACAGGTCATTTGAGTTCACGGAGAGTTCAGTCCCCTGCGCATGACTACACATAACGTAGCGATGTGACTGCATGAATGAACTCGGTTTTATAGCTTGCACTGCGATATTCTAACAGCCACCTTAAAAACGCGGCGATAAACTGAATATAATGCAATATAAATATGAATAGACTACCTCCTGACACACACACAGTCGGCTTCTGTTTGTTGAGAGGTATTGTAATCGGGGGCGGATTCGAAATACGTGAATTTCTTCGGTTCACTCGAAGAACTGCGTGTAACTCCGAAAATGGAGGATAATAAAGGCGAACAAAAGTTGGTAGGTCCTGGCAGAAAGCCAAGATTGGAAATCAGAGATGGGATACCGTTTCCTGTACTTCCGACTGGAATAAATGCCGCCGATAACATAGCAGAATTACCGAACTTCAAACTCCGAGAGGATGACATTCTTATAACGGCCTTTCCTAAATCAGGTGAGCTTTAGCCCTTTCTTGCTTGATTGATTGTTTAGTGGTGATATAATGCAATACTTATGTTTATAACAATAAAGGTATATATATAATCTCGAGGACTGTCTTTCTGACATCCCCTGGCGCAGATTTGGTTATCAAGGCCTGATTATATAATCAACGTATGTACAAAAACATATGAGTGATTTAAAGTGGTGTCTCTGGTCCATAACTAAGCTCGATCTTTCTTAAATGAGTAATTGGTTATTGCGGAGAGATGATGCTCGAATATAAAGATGAGTCAATTATCTTGATCACAAGCTATATGGGTCTTATATAGTATCATTCATGCGAGACATTTGTGTTTCTACAGTCAGTACATCGGGGTTATCGCAATTTACTATCAGTTGATAATGGCAGATGGCCTTTTTCGTGTATTCAGCTTTGAATGCAGATTTGCTCCAGTTATATTTCGCATCACAACTGACGTCTGACCAAATGTTGATGAAAGAAAAGACTGCATGGTAGTTCAGAGCTAAATGCTGTTTTCGGAGTATGCGAAATTAATTGACCATATAGTCTGGTTTTGTTTGTAAAACATGTAAACGATATAAATCATCGCATTTCAAAATGTGTTCAGATATACAGAGTGGGTCGGTGTGACTATTATATCTTTTCCTACATATGACCCCATTGCCCGGTTTTGTAAGGTCATTATTCTGTCTGTACTTTTCGAATGGTCCCATATTTGGATTGCATATAACAAGTGACTGAATTAACGCGAAGTACAATGATTTTAAAGATTTAATTGTAAGCAGATGTTTCACCATATTCAAACAGCATATGGCCTTGGAAAGTTTTGAACAAATTGTTTCAACATGTGCTTTAAATTACAAGTTTTCGTCTATTTTCTATTTTTTTTGCTAATTGGATTCTCTCGTCCAGTTATAAAAGTAGACATTGGAATGGTCTATTATTCATTTGGAGGGGTGCTAATGTAATATAAGCAGACGACAAACTGACGAAAAATCCTAATAAGTCTACCGGAAAAACACTTAAAGGTGTACTTTACACTAAATCCGGCCGTTTATGGGACTATCTCTTGACTCCATAAAGGAATAAACTGATTTTCATTATAATTACCATGTTGTTTACATCGTTCATAGAGCCATGAGTGTATTCTGCACTAATCCATGGTTCAAATTCATTCATTTGTTGCATACACTCTGCTGAGTATAAAAGGAGATGGTCCCCATAAATTGCCGGACAGTCCCCCTTTAAAACAGAGAAAGAACGCTTTTGTGTCTTTGCTATATATGGGGCGCCGTTCTTCTATTTATTACCTATTTTATGCTATCAATATAATTCATTTTATGATATCACAAAATCGAATATATGATATCACAAAATCGAATGTATGATATCATAAAATTGTAAGCATTTAGTGATATCATAATTTTTTATTAATAACACTATTTCTGATTGGGCAAAAGCCGCCACATGATAATCAGGTAAAAGTCATATTGGACTCCCGATAATTTCACCGATTCATTTGGCAATAGAGTTATTTCGTGGCATCACGGAGTCCCGAAAAAAAGTCAATGAGTCCAATATGACTTTTTTTTATCGGGACTCCGTGACTTCACGAAGTAACTCTTTTGCAAAATGAATCGGTGAAATTGTGATGCGCGCGCAACACGCTGTTGGGTTTAGCAGACGTTTCTCTTCCGCATTGATTTGTTTTCACTTCCGTGTTTACTGTTCCAAATCATGCTTTCTGATGATCAAATACAGAGAGTCAAGTCCCGACATATACCAAAAATAACCATGCACATAAGTGTTATCCCAAAATTTGGATAAACATGCAGATCGATAATAAAAATGTCATTATAAAGTGTTGTGTATACAGTATGTCTGCGTATCTCGTCCAATATGACTTTTCACCACAACCTAGACTGTACAAAAAGAACAAATTTGAACTGAAATGGCCATTAGCCAGCATTTGCTGGAGTTTTCCAACATAAGGGTGTTACGCTGGATATTGTCAACAATTGAATAACTTGAAGTACGTACCATGCAGTTGAAAAATTTCGAGCAACGGGTGGTGTGCAAATGAGAAGTCGGGACTTTTTATCTGGTTCAAGGTAGTCTGAATTTCCAAGGAGTACAGCCCAAAATGAACACTCTAACCACGGTCCTGGCTTTGACCGATAGAAAGCAATATCAATGGTTTTCAACCTCAACCTGGACAACGCCGAGTAACATGATAGTGATAATATTAATATTATTTTAAACCACATTTTAAATTTGATATTTTAATGTGATCTAAACACGTCTATCTCATCGGGTGGTAAAGTATAGTAGACTGTTATTATACATGTATTATACATAATTATCACCCTATACATGTATTGTATGATTATGGTAATGTCACCCAAAGGTGATATTAGCTTAGAGATTTTTTTTTTTTCACCAGTTAAATCGTATGGGTCTCGGTTTACCATTACGGGTAAACGTTAGCCACAATACCTGTCAAATTACCATTGGTTTTGCAAACTCCACACAGTACCCTCTCAGTTATCACTGCGCTATGAGAGTAATCTGCTTATCACACTGAATGGTATCAAACCAGCCCAAATATATTGACAGGTGTCAGTTGGGGCACACATATGGAATAATGCATCAACGTTTTGATTTTAAAATAAAATAATTCCTTGTAAACTAATTCATGGGTGATCTGGTCCATGCACCTTTGTTTCTTGTATTGAATGACAGCATGTGTGGTTGCTCCACTACGTATCGCGTACGATCATATTATAAGGTTCTAACTGTTTTCTGGACCACAGAATCACACAAAATGTGTGGAAATTAGCGGTTTCGGTGTTTCAGTATAATTTCATTTGAATATGGTGGGCACCAGTGTTGCACTGAAGCTGAAATATATCACAAGAGACGACGAAGGTACGGAGAGTAATATACATTGTGTACTTGCTGCCCCAATACCCTGTTCTATTACGTACTCAAACGACCCCTTTCTATTTACCATTTCCCAAACACGCCAACTAACGCTTTCCCCACCTTATACATATATATGCTGCCAGTTGTCATACTAGTCATATACAATTATACTCATTACCCCCACCTAATAATGCTCTCATGTATTCCTCGTGTGAAATGTATTGTTATTATATGTCATATTTGAATATCTTGATGTTATAAATAATGTTTCTGTATTATCCACATATCGATGAACAGAATAAACTGAATCTGAATCTGAATCCCACCACACCACCTATTTATAATAGTTAATACCCCATGCATGTAATATCTTATACTGACGCACTCAAAATATATATATTCTACCCGCCCTACCAAAACCTTATATAAATCCAAAATAAATTGTTATATTTATGTTTCATGTATGATATGTAGGGAGCGGAGGTCCATCTAAGTTTCACAGAACTTGTCATCCAATCCCTTATATGTAATGTATTATTTATGTATAATACTAATACAAATATGTTTAAATCAAAATATACATTGTGGGATGTCTGGGCTATTTCTTTTCGTTTATCGTTGTGGTTTATAAAGAGAGGTGACGAAACAAGCATAATTTGGCTGCTCCTCTATAACCCGTTCCGGTGGTGTTTCAACAACTTCGAGTACATCAATGCCTTGTAGTCATCAAGGATACTGAAAAACACCCAATGTGGGATCAACAAATCCCCATAGAATTAAATACAAATTATGGACTTGTTCGTGTGCGTGAAACTGATAAACACCGTCTGAACTGCGTTCAATTGTAGATATTTTCATCTCGATTCGGGACGCAACAATCGCCGATAAACTAACGCAAATGATTTCGCCATCGATACTCATTGCATTTAATAAATCTGACGAGGTGTGTTAAACATTTTGATTAACGTTCATAAAAATAACTACTTTGAGCAATATTATTCTCCATTTCTATTTGATCACACAACAGGAGTGTTTCACATCACTTTAAAACATTATGGTTTGTCTGCTGGTTTTGTTTATGTTTATTGTTGTTGTTTTTTTTCTTTCTTTTTTTTTCTCTATGTTGTTATGTTTTTGTTTTGTAGTGTTTTATTTCTGTTCCGTAATAAGATCGTTCTTTTCCGTTTTTTTTTCTTTTCCATAGTTTTCGATTCTTTTGTATTGTGTTGGTTTTTTGTTTTGTGATAAGATGGTCCTGTGTTGTATTCTGTGTTAAGATGGTCCTGTGTTGTATTCTGTGTTAAGATGGTCCTGTGTTGTATTCTGTGTTAAGATGGTCCTGTGTTGTATTCTGTGTTAAGATGGTCCTGTGTTGTATTCTGTGTTAAGATGGTCCTGTGTTGTATTCTGTGTTAAGATGGTCCTGTGTTGTATTATGTGTTAAGATGGTCCTGTGTTGTATTCTGTGTTAAGATGGTCCTGTGTTGTATTCTGTGTTAAGATGGTCCTGTGTTGTATTCTGTGTTAAGATGGTCCTGTGTTGTATTCTGTGTTAAGATGGTCCTGTGTTGTATTCTGTGTTAAGATGGTCCTGTGTTGTATTCTGTGTTAAGATGGTCCTGTGTTGTATTCTGTGTTAAGATGGTCCTGTGTTGTATTCTGTGTTAAGATGGTCCTGTGTTGTATTCTGTGTTAAGATGGTCCTGTGTTGTATTCTGTGTTAAGATGGTCCTGTGTTGTATTCTGTGTTAAGATGGTCCTGTGTTGTATTCTGTGTTAAGATGGTCCTGTGTTGTATTCTGTGTTAAGATGGTCCTGTGTTGTATTCTGTGTTAAGATGGTCCTGTGTTGTATTCTGTGATAAGATGGTCCTGTGTTGTATTCTGTGTTAAGATGGTCCTGTGTTGTATTCTGTGTTAAGATGGTCCTGTGTTGTATTCTGTGTTAAGATGGTCCTAGTTGTGTTCTTTTATGTGTTAAGATGGTCCTGTGTTGTATTCTGTGTTAAGATGGTCCTGTGTTGTATTCCGTGTTAAGATGGTCCTGTGTTGTATTCCGTGTTAAGATGGTCCTGTGTTGTATTCCGTGTTAAGATGGTCCTGTGTTGTATTCCGTGTTAAGATGGTCCTGTGTTGTATTCCGTGTTAAGATGGTCCTGTGTTGTATTCCGTGTTAAGATGGTCCTGTGTTGTATTCCGTGTTAAGATGGTCCTGTGTTGTATTCCGTGTTAAGATGGTCCTGTGTTGTATTCCGTGTTAAGATGGTCCTGTGTTGTATTCTGTGTTAAGATGGTCCTGTGTTGTATTCTGTGTTAAGATGGTCCTGTGTTGTATTCTGTGATAAGATGGTCCTGTGTTGTATTCTGTGTTAAGATGGTCCTGTGTTGTATTCTGTGTTAAGATGGTCCTGTGTTGTATTCCGTGTTAAGATGGTCCTGTGTTGTATTCCGTGTTAAGATGGTCCTGTGTTGTATTCCGTGTTAAGATGGTCCTGTGTTGTATTCCGTGTTAAGATGGTCCTGTGTTGTATTCCGTGTTAAGATGGTCCTGTGTTGTATTCTGTGTTAAGATGGTCCTGTGTTGTATTCTGTGATAAGATGGTCCTGTGTTGTATTCCGTGTTAAGATGGTCCTGTGTTGTATTCCGTGTTAAGATGGTCCTGTGTTGTATTCTGTGATAAGATGGTCCTGTGTTGTATTCCGTGTTAAGATGGTCCTGTGTTGTATTCTGTGATAAGATGGTCCTGTGTTGTATTCCGTGTTAAGATGGTCCTGTGTTGTGTTCTGTGATAAGATGGTCCTGTGTTGTATTCCGTGTTAAGATGGTCCTGTGTTGTGTTCTGTGTTAAGATGGTCCTGTGTTGTATTCTGTGATAAGATGGTCCTGTGTTGTATTCCGTGTTAAGATGGTCCTGTGTTGTATTCCGTGTTAAGATGGTCCTGTGTTGTATTCTGTGATAAGATGGTCCTGTGTTGTATTCCGTGTTAAGATGGTCCTGTGTTGTATTCTGTGATAAGATGGTCCTGTGTTGTATTCCGTGTTAAGATGGTCCTGTGTTGTATTCCGTGTTAAGATGGTCCTGTGTTGTATTCCGTGTTAAGATGGTCCTGTGTTGTATTCCGTGTTAAGATGGTCCTGTGTTGTATTCCGTGTTAAGATGGTCCTGTGTTGTATTCCGTGTTAAGATGGTCCTGTGTTGTATTCTGTGTTAAGATGGTCCTGTGTTGTATTCTGTGATAAGATGGTCCTGTGTTGTATTCCGTGTTAAGATGGTCCTGTGTTGTATTCCGTGTTAAGATGGTCCTGTGTTGTATTCTGTGATAAGATGGTCCTGTGTTGTATTCCGTGTTAAGATGGTCCTGTGTTGTATTCTGTGATAAGATGGTCCTGTGTTGTATTCCGTGTTAAGATGGTCCTGTGTTGTGTTCTGTGATAAGATGGTCCTGTGTTGTATTCTGGGATAAGATGGACCTAGCTGTGTTGTGTTCTGTGATAAGATGGGCCTAGCTGTGTTGTGTTCTGTGATAAGATGGGCCTAGCTGTGTTGTATTCTGTGATAAGATGGGCCTAGCTGTGTTGTGTTATGTGATAAGATGGTCCTAGCTGTGTTGTGTTCTGTGATAAGATGGGCCTAGCTGTGTTGTGTTATGTGATAGGATGGGCATAGCTGTGTTGTGTTCTGTGATAAGATGGGCCTAGCTGTGTTGTGTTCTGTGATAAGATGGGCATAGCTGTGTTGTGTTCTGCGATAAGATGGGCCTTGCTGTGTTGTGTTCTGTCATAATATGGGCTTAGCTGTGTTGTGTTATGTGATAAGATTAGCCTAGCTGTGTTATGTTATGTGATAATATGGGCCTAGCTGTGTTGTGTTCTGTGATAAGATGGGCCTAGCTGTGTTGTGTTATGTGATAATATGGTCCTAGCTGGGTTGTGTTCTTGTTTCTACAGGTACACACTGGATCAACGAAATTGTTGGCATGCTTCAACAAGGAAATGCTCAACCTTTAAACGTGGAGAAAGAATCATGGATGATTGATGTTAACTGCTTTAAGGACATTGATTCCCTGTCGTCGCCAAGGACACTGAACACTCACTATTGGGCTAAACACATCCCCATTGACATGATGAAGAAATGTAAACTATTTCATGTCATGAGGAACCCTAAAGATGTAGCCGTGTCTGCTTACTGTCATCTTCAAAAACTGTTTGGAGAGTCCGGTCCTAATAATCCTTTAAAAACATTCAAGGCGGGCATTCAGATGTTCCTGGACGGAAAAGGTATGTGCGCAAGCCTTGAATTACTGTGCCTGTCATTTGCAGAATGGGGTGCCGCTATCCCATCGTGAGGGCTAACATCACCAAATTCACCCTTTAGGAACCTCATTCTGCTTAGGACACAACTGCTATTTATGGGAGACCTATAGGATCAGATTGAAGTTCCACATGCAGTGGACGTTGGTGATGTTCACCCATTAGTCACCTCGATTATTCATTTTATCTTCTGCAAATTAGGGGATATAGAAACTGACCAGAAGGGGAAAAGTAACTAAAACGATGTTACTTTGAGATTACAGATACTTCCCAGAAGATTAGGCCTAAGCAGAATGAGGTCCACAGAGTGTGATTTTAGTGATGGTAGAGCGCTGTGTTGATTGGCGTCACTACATTCACCCTCTGGGGACCTCATTCTGCAAATGACAGACACACTATTTTAAGGTTTGTATGCGCGGACATTTCTCAGGTACTGTGTCCAACAAAGCTCGTGTCGGAAAGGCGGTTGTCCTAATAAATTAACAAAACATGTAGTTATGTTACAGCCTGTGTTTATAAATGGTGGTTTTCGCATGCATGCATGGATGTTACAGCCTGCGTTTATAGACACAGGTCCCCAGAACAAAAATTTACCCCACCCCCAATAAGGCTCAATTTGTGTTCTGGAGACCTGTGTTTATAAATGGTGGTTTTCGCACACAAGAACATGCGTTGTTCTCGTCTTTAAATGTGCAAACGTTAACCCTTCCATATCTCGAGCTTCCCGAAATTTTGCAAAAACCCTGTGCCAATGCATTCTCATGCGAGTCTCCCATGTAAGCCAGTGCATGCTCTTATATATATGAGGCTCTTCACGCGGAGACGTTAACCCTTCCATGACTGGAGCTTGCAAAAACCATGTGCAAATGTATTATCGTATATATATGCCTTAGGGAGCCTCACATATATAAGAGAATAACCTGGCCTAACAACAAATTGGCTTTTCGAAATAGTATTAATCCGCGCGTTAATTTTGTTGACGCGATCCCGGGAAGCACGCGCCTATTCGTCATTAGTGAGATATAAAGAAACGCGTAATGGCTTTTTAAATGATATAATAGGGGTTTCATGTGGTATATTCGAGATCTTCAACTCGCTATGCTGGGATATAAGATTTTTGAAACTCGTTTGATAAATTTGTTTCACAACTCGTTTCATAAAATCTTATCTCCCAACATAACTCGTTGGAGATCCTCTATATAACAACACATGATTACCTCACAATATGAGAGATATGTTTGAATTGTTTAAAATGGAACATGGTTTAAAAAAAAATAAAAAATTGTCATGAATGTCACTAGACAGTTTGACAGGACGTATTTGCCAACAAAAAAAACACCACAACATCATTTATGTTATTATCCCAACTAGGGTCTACACTCCGTCTACTATATATCAGAAATCATGACTGTCTGCAAGAAAATAAATCAGTCTTTTTGTAGTTTTGTTTTGGTAGCCATTTGCTACTAAAATATGCAATGAAAACTGTTTTATTGATTTTTTCAGAGACAGTCATGATTTCAGACAGTTGACCGAGGACGCTAGTTGGTATGAAAAAAATAGATAAACAGCGTTTATTTATTTATTTTTTTGTTGCAAATACTTCCTGTCAAACTCTCTGGTGACCTACCAGACAATTTTTTTTTTTTTTAAACCGCTTTTTTTTTACATAATTCAAACAGATCTCTCATATTGTGATGGTAAACATGTTATTGTTATAATACAATAGCATATCTTCAAATTGCTTCTAATTGATAGTTATAAATTGAGATGTTTTGAACATTCACGAATAGGGTGCCTTCTTAACAAAGATGGCGTCAGAATGTTCAACTAAGCAAACCACCGGCTCCGTGTTGCAGGTGCATGGGTAGAATAATCTGCAAATAATTCCGTATATAAAAAGGCTCTATGGTACTACCATACCATCTAATTTTTTACATGTGACATATTGTTATTTTACACGAGACATACTCTTATTTTACACGAAACCTACTGTTATTTTACACGAGATATACTGTTATTTTACATGATGCATACTGTTATTTAACACGAGATATACTGTTATTTTACACGAGACATACTCTTATTTTACACGAAACCTACTGTTATTTTACACGAGATATACTGTTATTTTACATGATGCATACTGTTATTTTACACGAGATATACTGTTATTTTACACGAGACATATTGTTATTTTACACGAGATATACTGTTATTTAACACGAGATATACTGTTATTTTACACGAGATATACTGTTATTTTACACGAGACATATTGTTATTTTACACGAGATATACTGTTATTTTACACGAGATATACTGTTATTTTACACGAGATATACTGTTATTTTACATGATTCATACTGTTATTTTACACGAGATATACTGTTATTTTACACGAGATATACTGTTATTTTACATGATGCATACTGTTATTTTACACGAGACATACTGTTATCTTACATGAGACATACTGTTATTTTACATGATTCATACTGTTATTTTACACGAGACATACTGTTATTTTACACGAGATATACTGTTATTTTACACTAGACATACTGTTATTTTACACGAGACATACCGTTATTTTACACGAGATATACTGTTATTTTACACGAGACATACTGTTATTTTACACGAGACATACTGTTATTTTACATGATGCATACTGTTATTTTACACGAGACATACTGTTATCTTACAGGAGACATACTGTTATTTAACACGAGATATACTGTTATTTTACACGAGACATACTGTTATTTTACATGAGACATACTGTTATTTTACACGAGACATATTGTTATTTTACACGAGATATACTGTTATTTTACACGAGATATACTGTTATCTTACATGAGACATACTGTTATTTTACATGATTCATACTGTTATTTTACACGAGACATACTGTTATTTTACACGAGACATACTGTTATTTTACACGAGACATACTGTTATTTTACACGAGACATACTGTTATTTTACATGATTCATACTGTTATTTTACACGAGACATACTGTTATTTTACACGAGACATACTGTTATTTTACACGAGACATACTGTTATTTTACACGAGACATACTGTTATTTTACACGAGACATACTGTTATTTTACACGAGACATACTGTTATTTTACATGATTCATACTGTTATTTTACATGATTCATACTGTTATTTTACATGATTCATACTGTTATTTTACACGAGATATACTGTTATTTTACATGAGACATACTGTTATTTTACATGATTCATACTGTTATTTTACACGAGACATACTGTTATTTTACACGAGACATACTGTTATTTTACACGAGACATACTGTTATTTTACACGAGACATACTGTTATTTTACATGATTCATACTGTTATTTTACACGAGACATACTGTTATTTTACACGAGATATACTGTTAATTTACACGAGATATACTGTTATTTTACATGATTCATACTGTTATTTTACATGAGACATACTGTTATTTTACACGAGACATACTGTTATTTTACACGAGATATACTGTTATTTTACACGAGATATACTGTTATCTTACATGAGACATACTGTTATTTTACATGAGATATACTGTTATTTTACATGAGACATACTGTTATTTTACACGAGATATACTGTTATTTTACACGAGACATACTGTTATTTTACACGTGATATACTGTTATCTTACATGAGACATACTGTTATTTTACACGAGATATACTGGTATTTTACATGAGACATACTGTTATTTTACACGAGACATACTGTTATTTTACATGAGACATACTGTTATTTTACATGAGACATACTGTTATTTTACACGAGATATACTGTTATTTTACACGAGATATACTGCTATTTTACACGAGACATACTGTTATTTTACATGAGACATACTGTTATTTTACACGAGACATACTGTTATTTTACACGAGATATACTGTTATTTTACACGAGATATACTGTTATTTTACATGATTCATACTGTTATTTTACATGAGACATACTGTTATTTTACACGAGACATACTGTTATTTTACACGAGATATACTGTTAATTTACACGAGATATACTGTTATTTTACATGAGACATACTGTTATTTTACACGAGACATACTGTTATTTTACACGAGATATACTGTTATTTTACACGAGATATACTGTTATTTTACACGAGATATACTGCTATTTTACACGAGACATACTGTTATTTTACATGAGACATACTGTTATTTTACATGATTCATACTGTTATTTTACACGAGACATACTGTTATTTTACACGAGACATACTGTTATTTTACACGAGACATACTGTTATTTTACACGAGACATACTGTTATTTTACATGATTCATACTGTTATTTTACACGAGACATACTGTTATTTTACACGAGACATACTGTTATTTTACACGAGATATACTGTTATTTTACACGAGATATACTGCTATTTTACACGAGACATACTGTTATTTTACATGAGACATACTGTTATTTTACACGAGATATACTGTTATTTTACACGAGATATACTGTTATTTTACATGATGCATACTGTTATTTTACATGATGCATACTGTTATTTTACACGAGATATACTGTTATTTTACACGAGACATACTGTTATTTTACACGAGATATACTGTTATTTTACACGAGATATACTGTTATTTTACATGATGCATACTGTTATTTTACACGAGACATACTGTTATCTTACATGAGACATACTGTTATTTTACATGATTCATACTGTTATTTTACACGAGACATACTGTTATTTTACACGAGATATACTGTTATTTTACACTAGACATACTGTTATTTTACACGAGACATACCGTTATTTTACACGAGATATACTGTTATTTTACACGAGACATACTGTTATTTTACACGAGACATACTGTTATTTTACATGATGCATACTGTTATTTTACACGAGACATACTGTTATCTTACAGGAGACATACTGTTATTTAACACGAGATATACTGTTATTTTACACGAGACATACTGTTATTTTACATGAGACATACTGTTATTTTACACGAGACATATTGTTATTTTACACGAGATATACTGTTATTTTACACGAGATATACTGTTATCTTACATGATTCATACTGTTATTTTACATGATTCATACTGTTATTTTACACGAGACATACTGTTATTTTACACGAGATATACTGTTAATTTACACGAGATATACTGTTATTTTACATGATTCATACTGTTATTTTACACGAGATATACTGTTATTTTACACGAGACATACTGCTATTTTACACGAGATATACTGTTATTTTACACGATACATACTGTTATTTTACACGAGATATACTGTTATCTTACACGAGATATACTGTTATTTTACACGAGATATACTGTTAATTTACACGAGATATACTGTTATTTTACATGATTCATACTGTTATTTTACACGAGATATACTGTTATTTTACACGAGACATACTGCTATTTTACACGAGACATACTGTTATTTTACATGAGACATACTGTTATTTTACATGAGATATACTGTTATTTTACATGAGACATACTGTTATTTTACACGAGATATACTGTTATTTTTACACGAGACATACTGTTATCTTACATGAGACATACTGTTATTTTACACGAGATATACTGGTATTTTACATGAGACATACTGTTATTTTACACGAGACATACTGTTATTTTACATGAGACATACTGTTATTTTACATGAGACATACTGTTATTTTACACGAGATATACTGTTATTTTACACGAGATATACTGCTATTTTACACGAGACATACTGTTATTTTTCATGAGACATACTGTTATTTTTCATGAGACATACTGTTATTTTACACGAGACATACTGTTATTTTACACGAGATATACTGTTATTTTACACGAGATATACTGTTATTTTACATGAGACATACTGTTATTTTACACGAGACATACTGTTATTTTACACGAGATATACTGTTAATTTACACGAGATATACTGTTATTTTACATGATTCATACTGTTATTTTACATGATTCATACTGTTATTTTACACGAGACATACTGTTATTTTACACGAGATATACTGTTATTTTACACGAGATATACTGTTATTTTACACGAGATATACTGCTATTTTACACGAGACATACTGTTATTTTACATGAGACATACTGTTATTTTACATGATTCATACTGTTATTTTACACGAGACATACTGTTATTTTACACGAGACATACTGTTATTTTACACGAGACATACTGTTATTTTACACGAGACATACTGTTATTTTACATGATTCATACTGTTATTTTACACGAGATATACTGTTATTTTACACGAGACATACTGTTATTTTACACGAGATATACTGTTATTTTACACGAGATATACTGCTATTTTACACGAGACATACTGTTATTTTACATGAGACATACTGTTATTTTACACGAGATATACTGTTATTTTACACGAGATATACTGTTATTTTACATGATTCATACTGTTATTTTACATGAGACATACTGTTATTTTACACGAGACATACTGTTATTTTACACGAGATATACTGTTAATTTACACGAGACATACTGTTATTTTACACGAGATATACTGTTATTTTACATGAGACATACTGCTATTTTACACGAGACATACTGTTATTTTACATGAGACATACTGTTATTTTACATGATTCATTCTGTTATTTTACACGAGACATACTGTTATTTTACACGAGACATACTGTTATTTTACACGAGATATACTGTTATTTTACATGAGACATACTGCTATTTTACACGAGACATACTGTTATTTTACATGAGACATACTGTTATTTTACATGATTCATACTGTTATTTTACACGAGACATACTGTTATTTTACACGAGACATACTGTTATTTTACACGAGATATACTGTTAATTTACACGAGATATACTGTTATTTTACACGAGACATACTGTTATTTTACACGAGACATACTGTTATTTTACACGAGACATACTGTTATTTTACATGATTCATACTGTTATTTTACACGAGACATACTGTTATTTTACACGAGACATACTGTTATTTTACACGAGATATACTGTTATTTTACATGAGACATACTGCTATTTTACACGAGACATACTGTTATTTTACATGATTCATACTGTTATTTTACATGATTCATACTGTTATTTTACACGAGACATACTGTTATTTTACACGAGACATACTGTTATTTTACACGAGATATACTGTTAATTTACACGAGATATACTGTTATTTTACACGAGACATACTGTTATTTTACACGAGACATACTGTTATTTTACACGAGATATACTGTTAATTTACACGAGATATACTGTTATTTTACATGATTCATACTGTTATTTTACACGAGACATACTGTTATTTTACACGAGATATACTGTTAATTTACACGAGATATACTGTTATTTTACATGATTCATACTGTTATTTTACATGAGACATACTGTTATTTTACACGAGATATACTGTTATTTTACACGAGATATACTGTTATTTTACACGAGACATACTGTTATTTTACATGAGACATACTGTTATTTTACACGAGACATACTGTTATTTTACACGAGACATGCTGTTATTTTACACGAGATATACTGTTATTTTACACGAGACATACTGTTATTTTACACGAGATATACTGTTATTTTACACGAGACATACTGTTATTTTACACGAGATATACTGTTATTTTACACGAGACATACTGTTATTTTACACGTGATATACTGTTATCTTACATGAGACATACTGTTATTTTACACGAGATATACTGGTATTTTACATGAGACATACTGTTATTTTACACGAGACATACTGTTATTTTACATGAGACATACTGTTATTTTACATGAGACATACTGTTATTTTACACGAGATATACTGTTATTTTACACGAGATATACTGCTATTTTACACGAGACATACTGTTATTTTACATGAGACATACTGTTATTTTACACGAGACATACTGTTATTTTACATGAGACATACTGTTATTTTACACGAGACATACTGTTATTTTACATGAGACATACTGTTATTTTACATGAGACATACTGTTATTTTACATGAGACATACTGTTATTTTACATGAGACATACTGTTATTTTACATGAGACATACTGTTATTTTACACGAGACATACTGTTATTTTACATGAGACATACTGTTATTTTACACGAGACATACTGTTATTTTACACGAGACATACTGTTATTTTACACGTGATATACTGTTATTTTACACGAGATATACTGTTATTTTACACGAGATATACTGTTATCTTACATGAGACATACTGTTATTTTACACGAGACATACTGTTATTTTACATGAGACATACTGTTATTTTACACGAGACATACTGTTATTTTACATGAGACATACTGTTATTTTACACGAGATATACTGTTATTTTACACGAGACATACTGTTATTTTACATGAGACATACTGTTATTTTACACGAGATATACTGTTATTTTACACGAGCCATACTGTTATTTTACACGAGATATACTGTTATTTTACATGAGATATACTGTTATTTTACATGAGACATACTGTTATTTTACATGATGCATACTGTTATTTTACACGAGATATACTGTTATTTTACATGAGATATACTGTTATTTTACATGAGACATACTGTTATTTGACATGAGACATACTGTTATTTTACATGAGACATACTGTTATTTTACATGAGACATACTGTTATTTTACATGATGCATACTGTTATTTTACAGTAATGTATGGATCTTGGTTTGAATATGAGCGAGGATATGAACAGCTGTTCAAAGAGAACACAGAACTTGACCTGCTTATCGTATTCTATGAAGACATGAACAAGGTATACACGTGTTGGAATTTCGACCTGACCCAGTGACCTGACCCCCCCCCCCCCACTTCTTGAACCAAACCGAAGTTTCCACGTCTGGGAAATTCCGTTTGTACCACCCCCCCCCCCCCCCTGGATTGGTATTCTCCAACTATCATTCGCAAGCTTTCCGACTATTGGAAATTTCCAACCTGACACCCTCTATCGTTGGGAATTTTGAACAGTATAACAAAAATTCGACCAAAAATTGATTGTTTTGGACTTTTGGTTTAAAAACAACAAATGTACCACCAAATCAGGTACTTGCATTTTTTTAGTAATTATTTAGAAAAACTTAGATTGTTCTATTGTCCAACAGCATAAATTACAGTTGTGAGAGGCACCGTGTGTCAGAGACAGACCTATGAATACACATTCGTGGGCACCATGGGTCAGAGTCAGACCTTTGAATAAAAAATTGAATACCATCTAATCTTGTCAGGCATGAACTTTCCAACTATTAAAAATGTTGACATATATACACCGACCCCTGTCGCAGAGTCCCTGTCATATAGTTGAATTTGATACCTTAATATTTAATTTATATTATATCATTGGTAGGACCAGTTGGACCTATAAAGAAGGTATCTGATTGTCTCGTATTTAATTTATATCATTCTATCGTCGATAGGACGCATGGAATGGGCACAAAAAGTGTACGGAAGTCCATTAGTGCCAACGCATAAAATATAACTGCGATTAATGGCAAACCATTGCGATTAATCGCAAATCTTTGCGATTTATCGCCAACCTTTGACTAATCGCAAACCTTTGCGATAATTCGCAACCATTTGCGATAAATTGCAATCATAGTTGGGATAAATGGCAACCTTTGCAATAAATTGCAAACTTTTGCGATTATAAATCGCCAACATCTTTGCGATAATTCGTCAACATATGTGCGATGAATCGCAAACATGTTTGTAATTTATCGCAACTATGTTTTGCTATTTATCGCAAAGCTGTTTCGATTTATCGCAAAGTATTTTGCGATTTATCGCAAAGGTTGGCGATAAATCGCACATGTTGGCGATAAATCGGAAAGGTTTGCGATTATTCACGCTAGATTGGCGATACATCGCAAAGGTCTGTGATTAATAGCAATCGTTTATATTATTGTATGCGTTGGCAGGACACAATGAACGCTTTAAATAAGTTATCGGCTCATTTCATATTTAATTTACATTATATAATTGACAGGACCCACTTGCCACAATAAAGAAAGTATCGGCTCATCTCGTATTTAATTTATATTATATAATTGACAGGACCCAGTCCGACCCACTTGGTACAATAAAGAAAGTATCGGCTCATCTCTTATTTAATTTATGTTATATAATTGACAGGACCCACTTGGCACTATAAAGAAGGTATCGGCTCATCTTGGGAAGAATTACGACGATGAGTTTCTTATTAACGTGTTGGATGCGTGTCATATCGATAAAATGAGAGAATACGCGAAGTCAAGAATCGAGGGGGATTGGCTGCCACAACATGTTAAGGACGGCGGGCTTTACCGAAAAGGTATGATCGAGATGCAAAACAAGAGTTCAGTCCCCTCGCTACATTTGTCTGACCACAAGCAAACTCCATGCAGAGTTCAGTCCCCTCGCTTCGCTGGTCTGACCACAAGCAAGCTCCATGCATAGTTCGGTCCCCTCGCTACGCTGGTCTGACCACAAGCAAGCCCCATGCAGAGTTCAGTCCCCTCGCTACGCTGGTCTGAACACATACCGGGACATGACCAGAGGGTATCCTTTGCGTGGGGGGGGGGGGGGGGGGGGCAGTGTAATTAGTAGCACATTGTAAAATATTCGACTTTTTTGTCTACAAATAATTTTAACAAATATAATGATGGCATGGGATTTCCAACTACTATCATTTTACCAAAGTTTGGGGGCTAAGACGTATACCAATAACGCACGCACACGACGGAAACTTGTCCGAATGTCACTGCGAAAGTCATAATTTTGCCTGAACTTTTATTCAAATAAATTTATTGGTCAATAGCTTTGACACATGGTACGTATATCAACCGCTATATGTGAGAATCTGTTCACGGAGTTTGGTCAAACTAATCTTTTTAAGGTCCAATGATATGTGTAATGTTTCATCAGTCTTCTAGCTTAAATATGTCTCAAGTCCGTCTATATTTTATAATTTTCAGGTAAAATTGGAGATTGGAAGAACTGGTTCACGATCGCTGATAATGAAACATTTGATAAAATTTATAAAGAAAGGATGGAAGGGTCGCACATACAGTTCCAGTATGAATAAGAGCGGATGTTACAAGAATCGATTACATGAGTGAAAGCTGTTCCAGAGTAGATCATGCCATGAATTTATACTCTGGCTATGATCGAAGAGATCATATTC
The DNA here is from genome assembly GCA_032622095.1 of Siphonodentalium dalli. Taxonomy (NCBI): domain Eukaryota; kingdom Metazoa; phylum Mollusca; class Scaphopoda; order Gadilida; family Siphonodentaliidae; genus Siphonodentalium; species Siphonodentalium dalli. Next base: position 72,856,328 of record CP136061.1, read on the forward strand.
CACCCTTTCAAACAAGCCTTGAAATAGGGTGTCTGTCATTTGCAGACTGAGGTCCCCAGAGGGTGAATTTAGTGATGCTACCCTGCATAGCGGGCTAGCATCACCAAATTCACCCTCTGGGGACCTCATTCTGCAAATGACAGGCACACTATTTCAAGGCTTGCTTTCAAAACATGGGAACTTATTGATGTTCTGAGTGATTCTGGCTGGGAATTAAGTTTATAACATTGAACACACACAGGGAATATATTTTTAGTACTTAGTTGTGTACTTGTTCCATAATAATCATTGTACAGTAGGGGCGGTCTCAGCCTAGAGGGCGACTTGGGAGATACATTCTCCCTATTAAAATGTCCCAATTTTTTTCCTAAGAAGAAGCAAGCCTTGAAATAGTGTGTCTGTCGTTTGCAGAATGAGGTCCCCAGAGGGTGAATTTAGTGATGCTACCCCGCATAGCGGGCTAGCTTAACCAAATTCACCCTCTGTGAACCTCATTCTGCTGAGGTGTAAGCAGAATGAGATCCCCAGAGGGTGAATTTTGTGACGCTAGCCCGCTATGCGGGGTAGCATCACTAAATTCACCCTCTGTGGACCTCATTCTGCAAATGACAGACACACTATTTCAAGGCTTGAGAAGAAGTGACTTCTTATACTCATGTACAAGTTTGTATATGTCCCAACATCATATCTGAAGTGTATTTACTGATTATATAATCCATGGAGTACTTACTCATTATGATGTTTTATTATAACCCTTTCTATAATAAATCATCATTGACGAGAAGTTAGTAGTTGGCCATGTTACTATTGTTATTAATTTCTATATTCACCATACTGGGGATGACAGAAAGCCATCCCCCACAATATACGACAGCATTATCCATAATTTCCATCATTATTATGTAATATATATGTGTATTGGAAATAAAATATCCTATCCTATCCTATCCGTTATCCAATAGGAAACGTTCAGATAATAAGATTAGCTATGTCTATTTTAAAGCATCGTTGCTTTTATCACATTAACTTCCCTCAAATAAATAATAGACCACTCCGATATACAGTTTTTTAACTGACTGGGATAATCCATTTATTATAGAAAGGGTTAAATGGGCTCTTGTGTTGCATCATACTTTTTGGATCATAAAATGATGATCTTGGGGCTGGTCCATTGGTCCAGCTTGTGATTGCACGACGTTTATGACTTTTGTGAGCTGATATCGCAATAAACTTTTAACATTATATTGATTACCCTGGACAATAAGTGTTGCTCGAAAATAACCTATCTAATTAAAAAATATTTTGTGAAATTTTTTGACCAACACTGAGATTAAATTATAAGCAATAATTCTTGTTTAGATAAGTTTATTATGAGTTATAACCAACAAGTTTGAAGACAAATTCAAACCTTTTGGTTATAACTGGTTAAACTTGATAGAAACAAGAATTATTTCTTAATTATTCAGAATTATTACATTTGTTAATGATGCGAATAGAGATTTGAACGGACAAGACAATATACCCCAGAGGGAGAACATTGAGTGTATATAATGTTGAGACTGCGGCAAAGAAAACAGATCCCGATGAGGTTATATCATAATCTCAGATTCACTATTTTAAGGGCTTAGCTAATCCATTTTAAACCCGCATTTGGTGGAGTCAAATTAAAGGATTCGGTTCTATTTTGTTAGTATTCCCAGCAACCAAACCATTGATGCAACATTTTAAGAGTATAATTTTTGGTGGATTATGTTAGAAATATAAAATGTGAAATTTATAGAGGTTTTTAAAATCTATTGTTTTCGAACCCAAATCCAACAAACACAATGTTCCAAATCCGAGAAAAAATATGGGTATGTGTACTGAACATTGTGAAGAATGTGAACAATTAAACAATACTCACATTGCTTCACATTATATGTTCTTTGGCTATTTGGCTTGGAAGCAGTTGTTAATAAATGGTATTTCATTGCTCAGAAATGCTGTTTGGAAGCTGGGATTATGATCAGCAGGATTCACACCTGCAGTGCTGGACCATGAGAATATTATCTCTTGAGCGATGACATAGTTTCTGGGCTGTAGGACATGCCATATGTTGAGGATTACACCAGGGAGGGGGTAGTACAAATTTTGCAGGAAGGTATGCCGTTTTTAGCTCACCTGAGACAAAGTCTCCGGTGGAGCTATAGTCATCACTCCTCGTCCGTCGTCCGTCCGTCCGTCTGTCCGTCTGTCTGTCCGTCTGTCCGTCTGTCCGTCCGTCAACTTTTTTAAAAACATCTTCTCCTCTGAAACCATCATACCAAATTGGTTCATATTTGGTGTGGATGTTCCCTAGGTGACTCTCATTCAGATTTGTTCAAATGAGGTCACCAAGTCAAATAGTTTTGATGTCAGGACCATAACTATTTTTCCACATAGTAATTCTTAAAACGACTTCTTTTCTTAAGTTGTCAGGCCGAATGGGTTCATATTTGGTATGAGGGTACCTTGGGTGACTGTGGTTCAGATTTGTTCAAATGAGGTCACTGGGTCAAATGTGGGTGGGGCTATGGACATAAATCTGAATTTAAAAAAAAAAAATTCAATTTAACTTATTTCTCAATTTAACCAAAAAAAATATATATATATATATATTTTATTTTTAATAAATAATTTTTTTTTATTAAATAAAATATTTTATTTTTAAATAAAATAAAAAAAAACTCATTAAAATTTTGAAGAACCTATGACTACATCTTTGGGAGGGGAGGGGAGGTACCTCTAGTCACTCCACTATATTTGGTTGAAATCAGGGGTTTGGGAGAAATCAGGAACAGACAGATGTACAGAAATGTTCAGTAAATTGCTTTAATCATATGTATTCTCTACTACACCAAGCCACCCATGTGCTCTGATGGACCCATGTTTATACAACTGGCAGATGGGTAGATAACATCTGCTGTGCTTTCCATCCCCAGAGAGTGTAATTCATGTCATTTGTAATTTAAATGAGATTAATGGTGTTATCAATGAAGCACCCTTGTTGTTTACATTATCACTCAGTGGTCATTAAAATCAGATTATTTTCATTTTCTCCAAGTTTGAATTAAGAGAGTCTGGCATTAGCAGAATGAGGTTCCCAGAGGGTGATTTATGTTGCTCCACACAGCAGGCTAGCATAACCAAATACACCCTCTGAGAACCTTATTCTGCTTAGGCCTCATCTTCTGGAAAGTATCTAGAGTCTCAAGATCTCATTCTGCTTAGGCCTCATCTTCTGTGAAGTATCTATAGTATCAAATTTACTTTGTTGTTAGTTAAATTTCCCTTCTAGGAAGTTTATATATCCCCTAATTTGCAGAAGATAAAATTCATGATTGAGGTGCTCAATGGGTGAACATCACCAACTTCAACTGGGGAACTTCAATCTTATTCTAGGTCTTCCATAGCAGTTGAGGGCCTTATCAGAATGAGGTCCCCAGAGGGTGAATTTAGTGATACTAGCCCGCTGTGCAGGATAGCGTCACTAAATTCACCCTCTGGGGACCTCATTCTGCAAATAACAGACAGACTATTTCAAGGCTTGATTGTATAATACATTGTGTTGCTTGAGGCCAGACATGCACAATGTAGGAACAGACATGCTTTTAGTGATGCTATCCCACACAGCGGGCTAGCATCACCAAATTCACCATCTGGAGACCTCATTCTGCTTAGGCCTCATCTTCTGGGAAGTATCTATAGTATCAAATTTACATTGTTGTTAGTTAAATTTCCCTTCTAGGAAGTTTCTATATCCCCTAATTTGCAGAAGATAAAATTCATAATTGAGGGGCCCAATGGGTGAACATCACCAACTTCAACTGGGGAAATTCAATTTTATTCTAGATCTTCCATAGCAGTTGAGGGCCTTATCAGAATGAGGTCCCCAGAGGGTGAATTTAGCGTCACTAAATTCACCCTCTGGGGACCTCATTCTGCAAATGACAGACACACTATCACACTATTTCAAGGCTTGATTGTATAATACATTGTGTTGCTTGAGGCCAGGCATGCACAATGTAGAAACAGACACGCTTTTTGTGATGCTATCCCGCACAGCAGGCTAGCATCACCAAATTCACCCTCTGGAGACCTCATTCTGCTTAGGCCTCATCTTCTGGGAAGTATCTATAGTATCAAATTTACATTGTTGTTAGTTAAATTTCCCTTCTAGGAAGTTTCTATATCCCCTAATTTGCAGAAGATAAAATTCATAAATGAGGTGCCCAATGGGTGAATATCACCAACTTCAACTGGGGAAGTTAATTCTTGTCCTTATCAGATTTGTGAAAATGGGATCACAAAGTCAAATAAGGGCAGAGCAAGAGACTTAACTATTTCACTACATAGTAATTCTTAAAATATGTTTGCAAGAACTAGTTGGCTTATATAGAATGGAATGTTCTTCCTTGACTGCAATTCAGATTTTTTTTAATGGGGTCACCTGGTCAAATAGGGGCCAAGCGAAGGACAGTTTCCCTCTTAATATGCTTCCTTCACAAGGACCATCAGGTCTATTTTACTGATATTTATGATATGTATGAAGGGTTCTTTGGTGTCTGGGATTCAAATTTATTCAGGTTAAATAGGGTGGGACCAGGGACATAACTATATGTCTCTATAGTAATTCTTAAAATGTCTTCTCAAGAGAGTTTGGACTATTTAGCTTTAATACATATAGTATGGAGGAATCAGGAGGATCCTTTAGTGACTGAGATTCAGATTTGTTAAAATGAGGTCAACCTGTCAAGAAATGGCAGGCTATGGGGAGTTAACACTTTTGTGTCCAATAAAATCATCGAAATACCAAATTCATTAAAACATCTACCTTGGAACCACCTGACTGATTGGTCTGACATACATGTATTGTGTTTTGGGTCCATGGATAATTGGGCTTCAAACATGTTTAAATGGTTTTAGAAAAAGGCGCTTGTGAGATTGGAAATTTCCAACAATTGAGAAAGTTTGAGGTGTCGGTTGTGAAATTCGAACCTAAGACTTGGGAGTCTGGAGCCCGGTCGGGAGGGGACTTGTTGAGCTGGAGGAGGGGGGTGATCAGTAGTGTACAGTTGGCAATTTCAAGGTGGATTTTCACCAAGCTACATACTTGAAGTCTCTCTAGCCACATATCCTGTTTAAATCTACTTCTTTTAAAGTGATTATGAAAAGAGCTGACTGTTTTGGTCTCCAGAGTCCCAGTCTTATCAGTCTTTGCAGTCTGGTGAGCGACCCCACAGTCATTGACTGTCTTGTTTTTGCATCTGGCACTTTCAGGGACCCACCACCACTAAACCTGCAAAAAAAAATAGTTTTCACTCCCAATTTGTTTACACCCACCCCCAAAATTTCACTAAATTTGTTCTAAAACTGCATACAACTCTATAGTGGAGTAGATTAGTGAAGGAATTTTCACCCCGTGACTAAAGCATGAAATTTTGGACATATGTACATATTCCCACACCAATTGATATTAGATATGGAGCCACGCTGAAATTTTACTTTAACCCCTCTTTTAAAGGGTTTTCCAAATTTAAAGAGCCTTTCGTGATTATATAATTTATTAAATGTCACAATTAATCTTACCATGGAATCGGCGATTTAAAATTAGGCATATAAGTAAGTATGTCTCTGTGAGATATAATGGCACATTTTTAGGCGAAATTGGAACTCCCCGTTCGAGATGACTGTCAAAATGGCAGCCGTAAGTGGAAAAATTGACGTTTTTTCACTAATATCTTCTAGACCAGTTTCTTCTGCGTGGAACTGGTTCAGAAATGTGACTTTATTTTGTATTATTCATGTTAACTGATCATTGGAGCAATGAAATATGCCATTCATCAGATCCCAACACCTTCTGATCCCTCAATAATTCGATTTTATAGAATGCTGAATGAAATTTCACAAAAAATCACCATTTTGGATTCTAGTCATATTTCCACAAGAAATGAGCAGAACTGTGCAAAGTAATTGAGGCATACCATTGCTCATGAATATTTGAACTCAATGGGGCCAAAATTGTCACTTTTGCTCAAAATGGCTGTCAAAATGGCGGCCAAAATATGGAAAGTGGTAAATATTGTCCCAGAGTGCCACGCAATTGACCATACAACCACAATTGGGTTTACCCGTAAACCACACACGTGACTACACATCCATGAGTCACCATTCAGGTACACCATGTATACTCCTACACTTCACCCATGACCATATAGTCACTTCCTGTATATATATTCACCACATTCGGGGTCGTACAGTCACTTCTTGTATATATATTCTCCTCACCATTGGCCATACACTCACTCTCTATATCTATTTGCCACATTTATTGCCATATATCCACTCAAAATATACATATACTGCAACCATAACCGTAAAGTAACTCCGTTATGCATATACTCATGACCAATGGACATACAACCATTTTATATATACCAGTGCCCCACAAAGTGGCCATTCACACACTCCAGGCTTGAATATACCCCTCACTCAAGACAATTCAGCCACAACATTCGTGGTCATACAGCCACTCCTTGTTTAACAATTCACCTCACCATTGGCATTAATCACTCCCTGTATGGATATCGGTCAAACACATGGCAATATAACCAATACATATATACAATGTACATACCCACCCTGCCAATGCCGATCATAGAATCACTCCAGGTATACACCGAAACCTCATCATTGACCATACATACCTTCTAGATATAGCAATGCAACGTACATCACCTCACCATTGGCCGTACAGTCTCTCCCTGTATACCTTTTCTTCACACCCATGACCATATACCCACTCATGATATACATATACACCCCACCCATTACCATAGCGTCAATCCAGATATACGTATACACCACCCCACGTCAATTTTTTTTCTGGGGACCTGTGATTGAAACCTGATGATTTATTAAGTCAATCCTGCGCGAGTCCAAATGCGCCCAAATTATAAGCTGTTGCGCGTTCACCGATAAATAATTGCAACTAGTCACGTGGGCGCCGACCAATCGAAATGCTGGATTTAGTGATAATCACACTTAGTATGTAAATATATCCAAATAGCATCAGAAAACATGATTCTTACAAACGGGATATAAGTAGTAGCTCACCTTGTCGGATCGGGGCGATTGTCATTTTGTTTATCGCAATTAATCCGTCCCACCAATAAAGAACTATTTACTTATTTACAACTGCGTATACTTCAGACGTTATAACATGAACATCATGAACACATGCATTAGTTCGCTAAAATAAAAGACGACAATTGGATTTTACATAGAGATGTATCAATCAATCTAGTAGGTTTGAATAAGATTTGGAAGAAACCTGGTTATCATAAATTATATCCACGAAGATACAGATGTTTTAAAGAAATGTCCAGATGCTCCTCTGTTCATTGTGTTATATACTGGCTAATTATTTTCAGTTTAAAAGAAATGTTGCTATGCAACTATATCAGGTACACGTGCCCGACACAGAGCAAGATTTTGAGTTGTTTATGTTGGGCGGTGAGTCTGTTCTAAAACATGAAAGATATCCTCTGTATATTGGGCAGATATAACCTTATCAGATGTCAGTATTGGAGGATCCTAAAAAGTCATGTGCCACTGACTCCGTGTTCTATTGTTGAACAGGCCTTCTATACATTTCCATACCTCTTGTAGCTTTTTTTGTGGAATCTATATTGAATGGGGCAGACTCATGCAATTGTGTTATAATATTTTAATATTTTAACATGCACCATTATCTTCCTCGTAAAAAGTTACCGCTGTTAGGACGCCTTGGTGCCATCTCGATTGTACCCCGTGAAGTTATATATAGAACACATACAGACAGACATTTTATATTTGCAAATATATCTAGGCACCAGAAGTGACGTTTTTAACACGCACGATTTGATTCCTCATATCATTTGAGATGAACGTGTACGAATTTGATGTTAATTGGCACTAGACATATTTCTATCAGTTTTGGTGACCCGCCCGTCACTATTTCGGACTCAAGCGGCGCCACATTTGACATCATTAAACCACAAACTTAGACTTATTATGGAGATGAATAAATATAACATTGTTGAAAATTGGCGAGTATACAAATTTGTATCAAATTTAGGGCCCCCATATCTCTCACCCAAACGGCACCAATTTGGCGTATTTAAACCACACGATTAGATTCCTCGTATCACGGAGAAGAATATGTATCAGTCTGGTGGAAATCGACGCTAAACATATTGTTTAACCATTTTTGTGTGTCTCTCTCATCTCTGTGGACCCCTGTCTCGAATGGCACCACTTTTCACATCTTTAAACCACACAATTAGACTCCCGATATCATGGAGATAAATATTTATAAGTTTGGTCACAGGGGCCTGTAACGCGCTCCGCTGTCCGCCCCCCTTTTGCACTGCCCATATACGCCACTCTATATACGCGCCTTCTTCGCGTTAATGGAACATTATATAGACAAGGGGCTCTGTAGAAATTCAACGTTTCACCATCGCTCGGGAGTCGCACAAATTTAGCCCATTCACCCCAGTAATGATAACGATATATACACGGATGGATCGGCAAAGAATTCATCTTTCAATAAATACCACAAACTCCCATCAGAAACATTCATACACGTTGCATTTGATAAAATTTTAACCACCGAATATTGTCTCCGGAGAGCGTATTTTTTCGATTTGATCAGGTGTTCTGAAATATTAGTATGGTTGTAAAATAAGTATGGTTTTTGGCTTACACATGCGCATAGGACTCAAAATATCTATTGCGCGAGTATTGCGCAGGCGCGCGCTGTGACCTTCACTGTGAGGTCTGTACCGACCGACTGTCAATCATTTCGTCTCTTTTATCGAGTTGAACTGAGAATAACAATCAGACTTCTCGAACTGTGTGCTACAAACGACAACTATATATATGACAACCATATATATTTGTCAGGAAAATAATACATATTTCACAGGGATAGTACTCAGATGACCGGTGGTACGTCGATCGCAAGTTGCAAAACAGAGTTCAGTCCCCTCGCCACGCGATGTCCTCCGACTGCGTGACTTTAAGCACTGTCTGATTTGTTTACCTCCGGGTTGGGAAAACCCAAAAATTGTAACTTCCGCATTGTTACTTCGCAAGTTAACGACGTTTGTTGTGAGAAATTCGCACCACAAAGACAGCATATATTGCAGAAATTATACTCGCAACGCTTATGTGATATGGAAATGCGACATTCCACGGTCAGTGTCCGTTTAATCGTACCGGTACCGGTACTCAAGTAATCCTAGACAGTTGACAGCAGCCAGCAGGTTGAATTTGGAATGATCTGGAATGGAAGACGAGTCACAAACTAGTTTCCATTATTGGCATGAACTGATCGATGAATACGTTGCAGTATATCGGCTGATGTCAACCCCATGCAGACTTGGAAGGTTGCGTAAGTTTGTGTCTTACTAAATTGTATGGGAAAGGGAGCCCAAATTCACATTTAAATATCAGTGTTATATTTATGCAAGGGTATTGTGCAGCATTGTGAATAATTATACATGAAGTGCAAGTGTGAAATAATACCTTTTAATAATACAGCAATAGAAATACACGATGTTGTCAATAGGTTGGTTTGGATTCAAGTGATGGGTTTCCGTCAGCCTCGTCATCTCGTGAACTTCCGGCTATCTTCGGGCATCCTCGGTGGTCTCCGGATTCTCCCGTATCTTCGCTCCAATATCGCTATATTGGAGCCGTTTGCCGAGAAGCATCTATTTGATACAGGTTTTACTCTCCCAGGCCTAACTATTAAAACCCATAAATACAACACTCTTCCCCATTTTAATAAAAAGAACGACCAACCTACTCTAAAATTCAGGGAAGGTGGATATACAAATACCTCTTGGCCCAAAATGAGGCAGCATAGTTCTCAGAGACATGGTTACCACCTCTCTGAGACCTCTCAATGAACACCGCTCTGATGGGTTCCAAAAACCCATGTTACGAACCCACGAGCCAAAACAGGGTTACTTGCTTGTGTTAAACCCTTAACAAATTCTAGCTAAATGAATTTTGAACTACAGAATTTTGAAATTCAATCGTAGGATCAGGTAATTTTATTACCATCAGCTGATAGTAATAAAAGGTACGAGTAATTGTCACGAGATATTTTGAATCTGGCATAGTTTTCGTGTGCTGAGATTTCTCTCATGTGGGTGTGTTTTGCGTCAAAAAGACAGCAGTCCTCTTCATCGGGAAATTGTCAAATCAACTAATGGCTCTGTATGAGATAAGCTCTAACGTATGTCATTTGACTTATTTCTTGCTAAGTTTAATTTGATATATTTCCCCGATCCGCATCATATATTCAATTTAACCCCATATATTCAGACTGCAGCTGCAGTCTAACCATCTTCAATATTTATGCGATTATTCAAACATTATCGTGGACCATTGATGAGAGTTAGCAAACTCTCATAAACCTCCCCTTGGGTAGGCCCATCTCTGAGATGGTCTATTATACAGCTTAGGCTTGCGATGTTTTGATATTTTGTTTTATTTTAGAGTTATTGTTCTTCGTTAAATGTTACTGTTAACGATTCTTGAGTTCTCACAATTGGATGATGACAATACGATTGGAAACCATTTTGTGAGTGGAAATCATGGAATGTGTTTCAAATATATATACATTCCCAAACAATGTATTGTTACCGGAAAGTAGGAATACAACAACTTGTGGATTGGCGGGTGCCTACATATGCCACTAAAAAGAGGGTGCAGACTTTACAACATAAACAACCCCCTACTCTCATATCTAATCGGGACCAATGGGTGATAGTGTTAGTTGGCCCTATACTGCTGGGTGATAATGTTATCTTCAGCAACGAGTGCCGACTCCCGTGCACTTATAATGAAACACATACAAATGAAGGCAATGTTAGTGGTGAATTGGAAGAAACACAGAAATTAGTTAATCCCTATTTAATTTCTACCGAACGCCAATCCACTAGACACGACACCAGAAAGGTAAATAGAAACATAAGATATAAACAGAAACTCCATGGTAATATTCGAGCCTTGGTCCGTAATCGTTTTCATTATGGTCATGTGATTAAACGCTCTTTATTGTCTATTCAGCAGAACAGAATGGAGGTTAGGATAAGGCATACTGTTGTAACTATATTTAAATTAGGCACTCTCGGATTAACAGCAAGTTCAGATGTTCATTATGGTTTATCTCAAATTTTGTAAACATTACTTTCTGTTGCTATATATTTCTGTTCTGGCAATATATGAAACTCTCTGCAATGCAGATGTGCCTTTAACAATAGCATGAGTATTCTCTTCTGAACAGCAGGTCAGAAGAGACAAGATGCTTGTGAGCTTGGGTGATCATTTCAGTATCAATCCTACATTTGATGGAAGCCTATATTTAAGGAAGGCTGTCACTATACTTAGATGCAGGAGATTGGGAACGAGAGCAGCAGCTCTGTCCCGTTTGTCTTGTGTTACACGCCCCTGTTCTGTGTTACGACTGACATTATATGACTCCATTTCCCCTTTTTCCTTTAGGCACAAGGCATCACGTGAAAACAGCAGTTGTCACCGAACCAATGCAGCCATTATATATATGTGGAATATAATTGCCGAACAATAATTAATTATTATCCACCATGGTCAAGGAAAAATTAGACAATGAGGGATATGAGGTATACAAATATACGTCAATTGATTAAATTGACGTCCACAAATCGGCAAAAATTGATTTGGAATGCACAATAATTGTGACGAAATGCTCGTGGATGTAGTTAACACCATAATTATATGTCGATACATATGTAATTTATCTACATGTGTGCCCAAAAACCAGCTGGCTTTGGTGAATGAAAATTGGTATAAAAAACAGGCCACATATCTATCATACACTTTTTAATCACTCCATTTACCCGTTAAAAATAGAAAAAAGTATTTTCCTATGAGATCACAACTTAATTATTGTCGCGATGGAACAGTATACGAGGTCCGTGCATTATACATGGAGAGTGTTAGTGCAAGAAGCTTTTTGCTTTCTTTCGCCATAACAGTGTGAACATCCATAATGACGAAAATGGTGTGATTACAGCCCTGGCTACTAGTTCATTACTAGTGTAACATTTCAATGATTTGTGCAAGACACAGCGAGGACCATTCATTTTGGTTGACTTTTTGCAAATTTGTTTTTCCTTAGTTTGTTCGACTGTGGTTTCAGTATTTGAACATATTGAAAATATAGAGTTAGTGCGCCTTGTTTCTTTCTTGATTACGCAAGGCCCTACTCTGATAACATGTGTTTCTGGCATGTCAGTACTGGACAAACTATTATCACTCTGGTGCGATTCGACAAATTTAGCCGTTTCGGATGATTTAGTATTATTTGTGACGTCACACTGTGGTTGCATTTCGAGCGACTGTGTGTCCCACGATTGTGGTGTAGAAATGATCGTTTTGGATTTTAAACAGAACACGTTACTTGTTTGCAATGAAATTTGCGACAGAGAGCGGAGACACTGATCGGAAATACCACTTAAATTTGATATATTTGATTGCGATTTCAGTAGAAATCGTTCGTTAGATTCTTCGTTATTTAGTGTGTTCGATTGCGATTCCCGCCGTAGAAATCGTTCACGAGATTCATCTTTGGATGTATTTGATTTTGATAGCGATTTCAGCAGAATTCGTTCATTAAATTCATCATTACTTCTCCCGTTGTTCCATTGAGGAAATGATATGGATTTATCTACAACATGTATATCTCTAGTTCGCGGCGGACTGTCGTTTTCCGATTCCAAATAATCACACGATAAATCTATCACATCTTGGTTCGTAATATTGGCATCGCCAAAAGTTACGTTTCGGTTAAATTGGTGGAATCGAACATGTTCTATAGCAGCAGCCATAGACTCTGTTGGGGTAGACACTTCTCGAAACTTTAGTTCTTCGACTTGCGGCTGATCATTATCACCGAACCTATTCCCCATTTCAATAAGGATTTCCTTGAATGTCATATGCGAACTATTTTCTTCGAGCGACTTGTGATAGTCGAGGGCGGAACCCTCCCGACAAGATGACAGTGCAGCTTTACATTCGGCTTTATTCCAACGTTGAAATTCAGCAAATGAACGGAATTCGAAGTCAAACGGCTGCCCAGTTACTTTACCGTCCTTTGATAATGGTATTTGTGGCGGTATTGAGTTTACTCCATTTATAGGTACATCTTGACCATAATTTTGTCTGGGTCCCGTGTCAGCAGACGCAGGCATATGTTGGGCTGGTTTTGCATTTACCTTCTCGCGCCCGGATGTTACTGAAATTCCACTGATTGTTGGTTCCCGAAATGAGTTTTGGTCAGACCGACGTTGAAATGGTATGTCAACATCACCCCTTTCTGGCGATTTGGTTAGATTTTCCGTTGTAACAGTTTGGTAACCACCATAAACTTGTCCGTCAGTTCCGCTAATTGTTATTGGAACATTTTGCATAGGTGGGTTAGTTGGAATTCCGCCAGATGGATATTGTTGCATTGGAACATTCTGAGTAGTAACTAAACTCAGATTGTTGGCCTGGACCATGATCGGAGGGTTATTTGGTACCTGTATCCGAAGTACTGAAGGATTGATTGTTGTCCCCACGGGGAAACTTTGCCCATTCCCCATTGACTGCATCCCGGAAACTGTCTGGGCAGAAGGGATGGCTCCGGCAATCATGTTTGTCGCTACAGACATCATTGCCTGATTTAAATAGCTCCCAGGCGGGATTTGAACTGCCATAGCTTGATTATACCCTGGTTGTGGAGGCATATTCACTGCAGGGTTAAATTGCAGTGCCAAAGCTTGGTGTATTTCTCCGGATTGGTTTACCACCGGTTTGCTAACGGGTGGGACCGACACTGGTGACACTGACATTGTAGAAACCTCATTCTGAGGTACATGTTGGGGCACAGAACCCGACACAGAATTCCCCAGCCAAACTTGATTCGCCCCTGCATTGCTTTGCATTGCCCCAAGTGGACCCGATAATGGCCCTGAAGTCGTGCACACATTTGGGGTAGGCATACTCCGAATGTTTGTACCCCATGGCGTTTTATTTGGAACATAGCCATGTGGTAGTGACACTGTGGGCATGGGCCAAGATGTCGGCTGTACTGCCGGTGTCTGTGCAGGAAGTGATATTTGTTCGAATGTACGATCTCCCATGGGAGCATACTTTGTAGTAGCTCCTTTATACCGAGTCCCATTCAGTTGAATGGGGGCAGTATCCAACTTGGAAATCGGACACGTCCCTGTACTGGAACATGTGTAAGGAGACGTTGGTACTTGTATACCTTTCCAACCCAGTACGTCGCCCCTATTGGGATACGGTTTCCACCTGTTTGAAACTGGTTTCGCCCTCCTAGTGGACCCTGGATCGGTTACCTTATCAACATTGTGAATTCCCTCAACTTGCTTTGGTCTAACGACCTCGTGACTTCCCACTGGTTGAGGACTCACTTGATTTGTGACCACCGGAGCGCCATAATTAAGGAAAGGCGAACCAAACATTTGCATGTTATGTGGATTGAATACCGGCGGATTCCAATATGGCGGCGGTACATCTGGGCAACACCAAAAGTGTGCCTCGCACGGTTGCACGTCTCTGGGTTGATAAGAGATATATGAACCATTTGTTGTCGGATCTGGTGTCAAATTTGTGTCCGATTGTGGAATTGTTACAGTCGTTTCTGGAATTGTGGACATCAGCAGATTTCCCATCCCATTTCCCGATAAGTAACTGGACATATTATGCACATTGGTAACTTGGGCCCCTGAATCAGAAATGGTACCATCAAAATTAGTTGGGTACAATGGTTGTTGGTATGTCATGTTTTGATTCGTTCCAACTGTCATTTGTTCTGTATTCGGGGTTTGGACATTGCTAGCCTGCCAAGCGTTAATTTCAGTTGACAATAAGTCCGGCGCGTTGAAACTGTTATGTGATGCCCCACCACCGTTACTCACTTGCGAATATATTTTTTCGCAATGGTTAGTATCACTCCCGATAATCATTGAGTGCATGAACGTTTGATTTGATGGGTAATCATACATTAATCCGATTGAGATGTTTGACCCCGTGTGACTAGAAGCTCCATGAGCAAATCCGGACATTGAATCATCCTGTTGGCTAATCAGCGGATTAGCGACGGAGTGTACCCACGGAGTGTGCGCTTGAGCGAACAATGGCTCAACTCGCTGGCTGTTTATCGGATTATACGCCGCTTTCACATCTGCACTGATGTTTTGAATCATCATGCAAATGACCTACTTAATTCCCGTTTCAACAAAATAACGATTGGCTGTTTTAGCAGATACGAATAGTTCCGAAAATTCCAGCAAGAATTTTCATGAGATCGCAACGTTGTTATAGCGACGTCCCCTCGTTGGACTGTTTGGGGAAATTATTCGTTATCTTCCAAAAAACAATTCGCGCAAATAAAAACTCCCAAAATTTGCTAATTTCGGAACTCCTCGATAAAAGATGTTATACAAGGTGTAAATGCACGAATATTGAACAAATGGTGATATACTATCCGAAATATGCCTATATCAGGGTTTCCGTTAGTACGGCTCAGCGTCCGTAGGACGGCCTCATTCCCCTCGCATATTATCTGTTTGGTTCATACATATACCAAATGTCAGTCGCAATGTCGTAAACAAATCCGGTTACAACGGGAGTTCGGGTGTTAAATAGAATACTGGTGAAAAAGCGGGTCAAATAGCGACGTTAGATACAGCGTAATGCATGTCGCGGTAACATCAAAAAATGTCGGACTGCTGAATATGCATATTTTTGTGTACGGGATGAAACTACTCATGCTCGAAAATCCCGTGATATCGTAGGATTACATAATTTGATCAAAGAACGCCGAATTTCTTAGTCGGGACATTTTTATGCACGGGATTTTCATGAATGAAACTGCTCCTCTCCGAGATCCCGTGCTATCGTACGGTGGTACATAATAAATGGGTCCCCCCGCAGAGTCCATGAGGTATAGAACGGAGTTTTAGCCAACGTGTTATAAAATATAATTTGGCGGGAGATGTGAACACGTGCGTCGTTGATTGTGCTTGGGGGCAACGCAACTATTATTTACCGTCCTTTGACATTATCTCCATATTGGGGAGGGGGTACGTATGTGTTTGTCTTTATCACCCATGTATGTAATATGGTTCAAATGAATGGTGTTGTTAACTTGTCACTATGA
Organism: Siphonodentalium dalli; assembly: GCA_032622095.1. Taxonomy (NCBI): domain Eukaryota; kingdom Metazoa; phylum Mollusca; class Scaphopoda; order Gadilida; family Siphonodentaliidae; genus Siphonodentalium; species Siphonodentalium dalli. The sequence continues at coordinate 72,872,613 of CP136061.1, forward strand.
ATTCCCACTATAAAGACTGATTTCGGGACAGGTTCCGTTTTACTGTGAAATAAATCACGTTGGGATTTTGTTGACTATGCGCATAAGCAATTGCGGTCGTCAGTTTATGGACTAATATATAGAGACTAGTGAACAAGCTACGCGTTCCGAGTGAAAGATGTCCCTACCCACAGGTATTAGGCACAATTTTTGTTTTTAAATTTAATAAAAATCTTTTTATTAATTTTTTTTGGTGCCAAATACCTGTGTCGCTACCATTCGTATTTTGCCGCTATAAATAGCTCCTGCAGTATGACGTCACAGCGCACAAATAGTTTTACGATTGACAGCGTATATCATGTCAGTTTCATTTTCACAGAAGCTGCTTGCAATTCTAGGAAATACTTTATTCAATTCTCCTTGCTATCTATTATTGGTCAATGCATAGATGTTTTGTAGTGTTTAGATTCATCGGAATCTTATTGTATAAATTTGTAAACAATAACTAGTAGCTTGTTCATTTATATATAATCTTCAATCAGACGGCAGTCTTATGTGCGTAATTAGTTGATTGATTATCTGGATACCATCAACAGAATTAATGCACCCACGGAAATGATTGACTTGCGTAATATATACGTAGCTTTGGTTGCTTTGTGAGACTCTTATGTGCAAGGAAATTGCTACTTTTCAGTGTCAAATAACAAAATTTTCGCCCGACGGGACGAACCATGGTCGTCCCGTCGCGTTATGTGTTTCCCCAATACGGACTCATTAATTTTCCCTTCGCGGAAACCCTGTATATAAACGCTATTGGTAGCCTTTATAGACAAATTCACCTACATTTATAAAACCATTTGAAAAATTGGAAAATAATCCTACGAAAATTGGCAAAAATAATCCTCTGAGACAAAAATAATTCAATTGCATAAAATTAAAAAATTGAAAAGAAATTTCCGTGAAAATGGGCAAAAACGAAAAAATAAGTGCCAATTAATTGAAAAATACGGCGAACTTGATTGAAATGTCCGCGCAGCAGAATGAAAACAAAACAGCCTTCATTCCCTACTAAAAAAAATAAATACTCCAATAGCAACTGGTTTGAGAAAAAATAAATATTCAACAAAGTGGTAAACACTTGTGTGAAGAAAAAAAAATGCAAGCCAAAAAACAATCAGAAAAATGGCAAAAAAGTATGACAAAAAGCAAAATTATCTTATAAATAAATAAATAGGAAAAATAGTATGCAGTGCAACGTGCGAAGAGCAAAAATTACGGTGCGGATTGCAGAAATTACCAAAGATAATAAACGGATTGAAAAAACATGTGAAAAATTATTTTGCCAGTGTGAGAAAACAGTGTATTTTACCGGCGAGAAAAATATCAAGAAACAGTGTACAAAAAACGCCGCAAAGATTCGAGTAAGATCGACGACGCCATTTGTTATATTTATGCAAGGGTATTGTGCAGCATTGTGAATAATTATACATGAAGTGCAAGTGTGAAATAATACCTTTTAATAATACAGCAATAGAAATACACGATGTTGTCAATAGGTTGGTTTGGATTCAAGTGATGGGTTTCCGTCAGCCTCGTCATCTCGTGAACTTCCGGCTATCTTCGGGCATCCTCGGTGGTCTCCGGATTCTCCCGTATCTTCGCTCCAATATCGCTATATTGGAGCCGTTTGCCGAGAAGCATCTATTTGATACAGGTTTTACTCTCCCAGGCCTAACTATTAAAACCCATAAATACAACATCAGGTCTGGGTGAACACCAATTGATCGAAATCCAATAAAACATGGCTGACACTGACATGCCGAGTCAGTACTGTCAGTAGCCGAGAGGTGCTCACTCCAATTCTTGAATATTTAAATGGTGTTTGTTTGAAGATTTTTAAACGTTTATTTATATTCTCATTCTCTCAAAAGAAATCCAAATGTTTTTAAGTAGTTACCAAGTTGAACGATATCATGGAACAGTTTAGTGTGACTCCCCTTATCTCAGATGCATCTAGGTGGTGTAAGACCAGTCTATATTAGATCGATTAGTCTAAATAAAGATCTATTGGTGGTTCACCCAGACCTGCATGTTTATTAATAATCGCATTGAATGTACCGAAGCTCAACAATCATCTGCAGGTCTCGGTGAACCACTGGTTGATCTGTATAAAACTGATCAGTCTATCTTTATATTGAATATATTCAGTAAATAATTATTCCGTGTCTTTCAACAGAAATTATAATTATCTCTTTTTAAGTATTGGATGTAATATAATTACCACTATAGAACAGTTCAGAGTGACTCGACTTATCCCCAATGCCTGCATATGATGAATGACCAATCGCCAATCGGTCTATTCTATAGCGATTAGTCTAATAAAGGTCGACCGTTGGTTCACCATATGACCTGTTCATTTGCACTTAAGTGCAAATTATTTAAACAGCGTAAATCATTTGCACATTTAAAGTTCTATTAAAGGCATGTGAGGCCTTAGTTGTCGAAAATATTGATATTTGTTCTAATCACCGTAAACAGAAAAACATTAAAACACATACAGTTTCGTTCATATATACCATGACCATCACGTAAACAGCATGTTATCATAAAGACCTACAATATTTTACCTAAGCAAGAGCCTGATTGTGTTACAGAAGACAGCACAATATTAATGCAACTCTTGAACTGGCTAATCACACACACAAATGGCATAAACGCTCTTTATTAGTTCCATATCAGGAATTCACCAACAAAGAACGCTCTTTATGTTTACCATCATAATATAAACAAACACCAGAAAAGTAACTTTTTATGCTTTTGTTTACATAACAATGGTCAAACATTTGACAATAACATACTGTTTATGCGATATTTCTTATTTGTATATGGACAAAGTCTGTCTACATTTTGATGTTCTTTATTTTTGTGGCGGTTTTCGAAGGGTGGAAATATTTTCACAGGATACCCACCGCCAAGGCCAACCGTACCTTTAAATTATCTGTATCTGGAATATGTACCATACATGAAAGGTGTTCATAGACCCAATCATTTAATTATGCTCTATGTAAAAAAAACATTTATTTGAGCTCAATTAAGCGCACATCATTTGCGCTTAAGTGTAAATAAGACATGAGACTATCATACATGTATTTAATAATATATACTAGTCCACCTATTTGTAATTCCTTTCTCAGAGTCTAATTCACTCTTTTTTTATTTCTAGACAATCTGATTTATGCTCAAGCTCAAATAGATGAATTTTACTTTTAAAAGAGCAAATAAATTAATTCCGCTTAAGGCACTTTAAGAGCAAATCAAATCTGTCAGATTATCACTTGGCCTTACATATGGGTGTCTTTTGTTTTGTTATATCTCCTCCCAAAATATGCATTACCCCAACCAATATCATAAGAACTGCTGAACATATGCAGTTAACAGGGATGGGTATATATCCTGTGTACCTGTTAGGAAATTGTGGACTACAAGTGGAACAATTTTCCTCTACCAACATTGGTATCTCCCACCCACATAATATTTTTCCACTTATTTTACCCTCACAATCACATATTTTGCTTTATATAGTGATGATATGGCAAGAAATTAACTATATCTGAGAAAAATTTGGTTGAGTCTGGGTTTGTGAGGGGGTCGACTCGGGGGAGATACCCAGGACTGAGAATCTTCTCCGCCGCCCATCTAGTAGCTGCATATGATCAAAACATCATCTATCGCTTATTTTGCTTTATATACCATACTTCATCCGAGAAAAAGTTTATTAAGTTGGGGGAGATACCAAGTCCTGATTATCACTTATTTTGCTTTATATAGTCCAAACATTCTCATATGTAGCTCAGGGAAGAATCCAGAGATAATTTGGGGACACCTGTTTCCAGCAGAGGATATGTACCGGTATCCCAATATAACTTTAAAATACGGCTTCTACACCGAACCAACACAGATACAGACGCATATATTATAAATAGGACATAATATTTCTGATTTAAAAAATTCAACATGCAAATGAAGGCCGTATTGCAACTGCTGATTTTTTAATACAGCGCTTATTGTTGAATTGCCTTGAAAATTCAGGTTGATTCAATACTGTCCACTGGGAATTTGGAGTCATTTGGGCTTCTCAAGTTTGGGCACCCATACCTGTAACAGCTATCAAAACAGCCCTGGAAATTTCCCTGATGTAGCTTCTGCGTGAGTGGGGGGGGGGGGGGGATTATAATCAGCCTGATCATTCTTGGGTAGCACCCATCCATCCAAACACCAACACAATCAACTCAATAAAGTTAATTTCTCACCATTTCATGACTATATAAAGCAATAATAAGCAATAAAATCATAAGTTTATTTTTTCTCATATGTAGCTACTAGGTGGTAATTGGATACTCAGGTCCTTTTATCTCCCCCCCCCCCCCCCCCCCCCCAATACCTGTTCAGTGACCTGTTAGGAAATTATCGAGTTACCGGTATATGAGACATAGGTTTGTCATGATATTTTAAGTTTAATATCTTTGTAGAAGTAAGATGTCCAAAACTTCAACTATCAAGGTGAATTTCTTCGGGTTAACCCTTTCATGACTGCATCTTGAAATTTTGTGAAAACCCTGTTCCAATGCATTCTCTTATATTTAAGAGAATTAATGCATTCTCTTATATTTAAGAGAATTCATTGGCTTAACAATATTTACCTTGACCTTATAAGCCATTGCATTCTCTTATATATTCGAGGCTCCATATATAATAGAATGCACTGGCACAGGATCATTAATGCTGAACCAGCATGGCTCCAGTCATAAAAGGGTTACGACCTGTAGCCCGTGCCAAAGGATTTAGTCATGCAAAGAGTAAAATCCAAGATGGCTGCTGGTGGCCATGTTTTTTGCCGAATGACCCCAAAATGACTCTACATGTCAATGCCAACAGCTATGACAAATTTTATAATGATCCAATTTTATAATGACCAAAGGTATGACCTGTAGCCCGTGCTAGAGGAAATTGTTGACGAGTCACACACAAACACACACACAGACGACGATACCAAGCCATGGCAATAGCTAAAACTTTACAAAGTAAAGTTGAGCTAAAAATGAAAACACCACCTTCCCACCTGGGCCACCCATATTTTTCAATGACCGTTTATTACCAGAAACACAGGTATAGTTTTCGCCCTGAAGAATAAATGTGAAATGGGCCTCTCTGGCTCACATATATGTTAGTTAAGACTATCCCAACCATTTGTTTTATTAGCTGAACTTTACTTTGTAAAGTTTGAGCTATTGCCATGGCTTTGTCGTCTGTGTGTGCGTATGTGTGTGTGTGATTCGTCAACAATACAGGCTACAGGTGCTACTTGTGGTCGGATCATTATGAAATTTGACATAGCTGTTGATATCAACATTTAGACCAGAACCGTTCATTTTGGGGTCATTCTGAAGAAAAAAAACATGGCCGCCACTGCCCGCCAGCGACCATCTTGGATTTCAATATTCAATCCATTAGCACGGGCTACAGGTCGTACTGTTCTTCTGATTATCATGAAATTTGTCACGGATGTTAACAATGACATGTAGATGCGAACGAGTAACTTTGGGGTCATTCGGCCAAAAAAATGGCTACTGGCAGCCATCTTAGATTTTACTGTTTGCATGACTAAATTCTCTGGCACAGCCTACAGGTCGTACCTTTGGTTGGATCATCATGAAATTTGTCACGGATGTTAATATTGACATGGAGATGGGGAATGAGTAATTTTGGGGTCATTCGGCTACATTAGTGGGGTCGTTAGGCCAAAAATCATGGCCGCTGGCAGCCATCTTGGATTTTACTCTTTGCATGACTAAATCCTTTGGCCAGGGTTACAGGTCGCATCTTTTGTCAGATCATTGTGAAATTTGTCATGGATGAGATCGAGTCATTTTTTGCTTATTCGGCCAAAATCATGGCTGATGGTCAAAAACTCAAAATGGAAAAAATGAATTTTTATTCCAAACCAATTGCAGCACATCTCACACCATATCATATGTCATCTTATATGATGCACATTCTTTATTCAATATTCCAATGATGTTATAGATATTCTTTTCTGACAGAAAAGTATTTAAAAATGTATGCCGTTTCATGTTAAACCAAAAATTAAATCAACTTTTCTTATATTTCAGATCAGTTGTTCATGCACTTGTAGCCCAGTCCAAGCACAGAATATGAATAGAAGGAATGAAAGAATGATTGAGACCGATGGGTGTCAGCATGGTTTGAGGATTGCACCACTAGAATATTGACAGGTACATACATGTACATTAGAATTCTGAGAGCGGACATTTGAAACATTTTTTTGTTATAACTGATGTAGTTTATATCTACAGCTTAGCTTGTCAAAGGTTCTTTACTAAATACTAAGTGACAAGTAGTTCCCTTAGGATATTTTCTATCTGTTGGTGTATCCTGAATTCCCTCCAAATGAATACAGTACATACAGTAATGCCCTCAGTAATCGACCTCTTAACCAAAGCAGAATTATGGGTAACTTTTCAGGATTTAGTCGGAAATATGGCTCTCGGGAGAGCTTTCCGATGAATGGCAACAAGCCATATTTCCGACTAAATCCTGAAAAGTTACCCATAATTCTGCTTTGGTTAAGAAGTTAAAAGGCACCACTCAACAGACATTTCCGTCACTAGAAATATATATTGTGGGACAAAAATATTACGATGTTTAGAACACAATTTATTTGGCAGTGGCACATGTATTTTATTTGATTCAATATCTAGGGATGAATATATGAGACAGCATATATGTTTCTTTCATGTTTTGATGATAACTGCACTTATATAATCATGTTATCAAAACAAGTTTCATAAAATGTCTGTTGTTGTAAAAAAAAATTGTCTGAGGGAGAGTGACCTCATATTCAATTCTTCACTAAAGGCCAGTATAGATTAGACATCAAACTTTACAATTTTGCCAACCTTAATATATAACATTGCTGGTGGATTGATATTACAAGAATTGTTATTTTATAATTTTAATGAGAATAACAATTAAACTAAACTGAAAGTTATTGTCTTTTGCACTGTTTGTTGGCCTCGACTGAAACTATTCACTTTTTCTGGTTACTAACATTCAAGATCTGCTATCCAAAACTTGACGCCAATTCCAGTGAGTCACACACTCCATGAGTTAGGCAGCACCAGTCTCCTTTATATAGTGATGTTGGTTTCTATAACATAAAATATTGTTATCGTTCTATTATAGGTTCTAATGGAGAGAGAGATGTAGATATGGCTGGAAGGACAAGACTCCAAGAAATTGCACAACTGCAGTTCATTAAACACACTTGAATTTAGCGAATTGCCACATGTACAATCATTACATTCTTACAATGTTACCAGCAGTTTTGTGAAGTAACACAATAATGACAATGATATTGAAAAAGATATATTGCTATGTTCGATGCACTTTCTCAGCAATGCCATGAAGAAAATCTCATTCCTGATTAACATGCAGATCAAGCAATGGTTAGTTCAAATGATGTCATACTGTGCTTTTCAATTTAAACTGTGTCCATCTTGGTTATCGGAATGATTCTGGAAGAGAAAGCTCTATGGCTGAGATGATATAATTGTCTACTACAAATTAAATATGCTATATATTTTTGGAATAAATATACATGTACCATATACATGTACGATATTTAAATACTAGTACACATCTTTTCATTTAGGAATTCTGATTCCTTATTCATGCCCAATACTGACTGAACTACTAGGATCCCCTGTATATCAATTGTATACCTTACTCATATTTGAATTTGTGCAGTACTATGTTTCGCTCTATTTAAAATTCTGAGCAACTTCTAAACTTACAAATATTTTTGTATATGATGACAATTTCAGTTCTTCATTATCGCTGAAAATACTTGTGCATATTAAAGATCATCTTGACAAAAATTCCTTCAGTCTGGAATATATATGTTTATATTTTAGAAGAAATTCAACTTAAAATATCTAACCATGATTTAGCTATACACATGTGAATAATAAATGCACACTAGCGAAAAATAGTACAATGTACTGCACAAATTTAAATATGACTGAAGAATATATTCTATAATCATGATACTTTGACCCTGAGAATGTGACAAAAGTAAAAACAGTCTATATACCACATCATATATTTTTACTTCAGCAGATAATTGTAGTCTCTGGGATTAATATAAAAAAGTCCAATTTTTTCACCAAAAAAAGTCATTATCACTAATATTGGTATTAGTTAGTAGTTTAATCTCTTTAATATATCAACAAAAGTAGATTATATAGAAATATGTTTTTATCCCAAAAGTCATTGATTTATGGCTACATATACAGCTACATGTACATTGTACCAGTCAGTGCTGATTGTTGATGTTACTAAAGATCTGCATGCAAAATAAAATAATCATTTATGCTTATCATTATGGTACTCACATTATTACATTCTAATGATTTGTCCTGATGAGTTAACCACATCTCTCGTTCTCCATCATTAATATAGTCTGAAAATAGAAATGTATAAAGGTAGTGAATCTCGGGGAGAGCTTTCTGATGAATGGCAACAAGCCACATTTCTGACTAAATCCTGAAATGTTACCCATACTTCTGCTTTGGTTAAGAGGTCGATTACTTAGGGCATTAATGTATAACTTGGCTAATTTAACCCAACTTATTATACTGATACTGCGACTTGTGAAATCCATCAAATTATCACTCTCTGTGAGTCCAATAGCTATTCACCTAATTAAACATTATATTTACCAGTCATGGTCCTTGCTGGTTTAAAGCATGGACACAAAACATATGTTTCAAGCATTTGTGACCAGGAAGTAGTATTTAAAACAACTATCAGTTGTGTTAATCTAACATATTCATGATTTAGGTCCAGTGCACCATTCTATGACCATACATGATGGGACAGGACCTCATTTTTGAAGATTTTTCAAACTCTACCCACAAGACGAGAACATTAGGGAGCCATAGCAACCATTTATTCACACAAATTATGGTTCAATCAATGCCTAGGACATCCCCCATGCCAGAAATACAGATACAAAAATATCTGCCACAAGGGCTTCCAGTGCATCCATGCACAGTTGCATATAAATCAGAATATAATAGAGTTCACATGAATTTTGAAAGTGAAAAAAACACATAGAAATCCATATACATTGATATATGGACTATATTTTGAAAGGGAAATTCATTATATGTTGAAAAAAGTAAAACTTTTGTTTATACTCGCACAATGATCAGATAAATTATGTGCACTTTAGAGGTAACATTGCACTATTATCAAGGCTAATTAACATAACCCTAGATATTTTCATGTATTTAAGATTCATCAGCCATGTTTGGGTTTCAGCCATTTCAAAATTTCAGATCTACTAGACTTGTGCTTATTTTCAAACTGATTTAAGATCTTTTTAGTTCATAAATTTATTTCGGCATGTGTTGCAACAATAATAATTGGTACATGTAGCAACCTGAACATTTGTCACATGACTGATATTTAGAGAAATGTCTGTTTTCAACCTTATTTGAGCTGATTTTTGTCAAAATTTGTCTATATTTGACCCACAGTGTGCAGCGGTGTGTGTATTCCTAGAGTATGTGGGACCCGAATTCACATTGACCAGTGTTAGCTGATAAAATGGTATGACATAAATGGTATCAGTGTGGGCAATGCCGTCACTTATTATACCCTTGGCTGTCTTAAGCGAAATAATGGTTCGCTTAATAAGAGTAATCCATTCTCATGAATTAGACTGAAGCACAATTCACTCACACATAGTTCAGACATGCTCTTTCAGAATTCCGCTCAAGTTGAAACCTTTGACATAGTAGTATCTCAGTCTTTGAGTCAACTAATAGGGGAAGGCTCCACACACTGATACCATTTATGTCATACCATTTTATCCAAGATGAGAGAGGTAAAACAAACAATGGTGGTTAAGGGTAACTGAATTATGATTTACCATAATACAATGATACTTCAGAGCAATATATTTATGCTTAGGTAGAAGTACACGATTTCACAGGTTGTAGGGGGTCTGAAAAATATAAATATATGGGGGGCATAACGGCCAGTGTAGTCTGTGTTAACTGTGTCGTTACTGGTTTGAAGGTTTATTTATTTTACAAAACTGGGAAAGTTCTCAAAAAAGTGAAAAATTTGGATACGCAACAGGGTTTTCGTATTCAGTGAAGGCCAACTCTGTGTTATTGGTTACAGGAAAATAGCCCGATTTCTCTCCCCTGAATTCTGTCATCTGGGCTCGCAAGACTTTTTTTTCAAATTGATACGATAATTTTTTTTCTATTTCAAATATTTCTCAGCTCTATCAGGTGGAAGAATCTTATTTATTGACATTCGCTCTATCATGGTCTGTTTTTGGGTAGAAAATGGCCAATTTGAGTGAAACAAATGGGTAAAATTGAGCGGTTCGTGTGTGCAAACCAAGGGGCATAACTCAATGACATATTGTACGAAGAACCAAAAGTACATTTAAATGATTAAACCTAAAATTTCTGTCGAAATTAAAACATGCTTGATTGGATATATGCCAACGATAATGGCTTAGCATTGATTTGAAGTACAGTACCCCCTCCCAGGTTGGCAAAATTGCTGGAAATCGTGTATTGCTACCTTAAAGCTTAATTGAATTGTTTTATCATAATTAGCTTATATCAGTAAATGTGCATTAACTTTGCATATACTCTGGAAATTGTTTTCAACTGGTACCTATATCTTTCCAATTGTTGGAAAATTAAAAACTGAAACCCCTTTATTGGAGGATGTGTTAACATTTATTAACTGACTATGCTTAGCATATATGATTTATGCAGCACAATAAATTAGCATGATTGGGTTCTTCGGCTATTTTACCTCGGTATAAGCTGATGCAAAGATTGTAGGTGGAGCAGGGGGATGGGGGTAGTAACAAATTTGCAGGAAGGAATGAATTTTTTTTTGCATCTGGCATTTTCGGGGACCCATCACCACCAAACCTGCAAAACCAATATGTTTTTTACTCCCAATTTGTTCACACCCACCTCCCAAATTTCACTAAATTTGGTTCAAAACTGAATAAAGCTGTACTGATATTACTCATATGACTGGGAATGATCTATCTCATTTAGTTCAAATAACAGTTTAACCTGTTTCAGAAGCTGTTTTGATGGAAATAAACATAGTCACATCACTCTATCAGACTTGGATACTTTAGGTCTTGCCAGAGATCATCTTAGTTGATAGACAAGCAAATAATTCACTGATTGGCTTGATGCACTGATGACAGATATTTTTTACCCATTGATAGTCAGATACTTTCTATCCGTTGATAGTGACATTTAATGTCAGTTGCTCGCTCATTTTCCATTCACACAATGATCTATGCATTAGCGACATCAAGACAAGTTTATTTATTTAAGTTTTACGTTTCTGGAAGGTTCTTTTTAGGTATAATTGATCTACACTTAAGCATATTTTATTTACCCTCATTCCTCAAGCATTTTCACATTTATTATTTATTTACACTTTAGCTCAAAACATTGATTCCCCCATGAATTAATTTCAAATGGCACAGGCCTAAACACATCAATAAAGTTTATATAGACCCACCATATGATGGAAACAATCCCCCAGTAACCCCAAGATGTTTTATGACCATGGGAATGGTATAGATCTGTGCAGGATATGTCTCTTTTATAAAAATACTATATCTCAGGGATGGAGACACAAATTCTTGGGGACAGGGATGCTGATATTATGAAAATAGGGGTTTTCCCCCTATTTCAAGTCAATAAGTACACCAATAAGCAAACCCCCAGTAACCCCTAATTGCCTATTTACGGCCATGGAAATGGTATATATCTATGCAGGAGATGTCCCTTTAATAAAATATACTACAGCTCTGGGAGTGAGGCACTTATTAGGACACCAGGGACAGAAATGCTTCAACTATTGAGTCTGTATGGGACTACTACTTTGGGCCTATGATAATATACTATGAGATTGACTCAAATCATTCACAATCAGAGGGAAGTGTGGTGAAGGAATTTTTTCACCCCACCGTCCCATATGCAAAAAGACATAGATTAATGTCATCTCCACTGCACTAAGGGCCATATGAGGTCCCAGTACCATACATATGGTGTTTTTGTTGTTATAAATACTCAAAATGAGTTTTAAACTGTTACAAAAATGTCAAATAAGTGCTCAAAGTAAAACATTTGCATGGGTCACCCACCCCAAAATACCTTCCTGTAAATTTCGTATCACCCCCCCCCCCCCCCCCCCCCCCCCCCCCCCCGGTATATAATATCTGCCATTGAAAGATTCTACTGATATGCAGACAATATATGTGGTTGCATCAATTTCAGCTTGAGGGGAGCTCTATGGGAGTGTAATTATTTATGTATAAGCATAACTAATTTACATTTAGGTATAATTGATCTACACTTAAGTATATTTTATTTACCCTCATTTCGAAAGCATTTTCACATTTATCATTTATTTACGCTTAAGCCCTAATTGTCTATTTACGGCCATGGAAAATTGGAAATGGTATATATCTGTGCAGGAGATGTCCCTTTAATAAAATATACTACAGCTCTGGGAGTGAGGCACTTATTAGGACACCAGGGACAGAAATTTTCTTCAACTATTGAGTCTGTATGGGGCTACTACTTTGGGCCCATGATAATATACTATGAGATTGACTCAAATCAGTCACAATCAGAGGGAAGTAAGGGAGAGCGAGTTTGGTATTTAATTGTTAGACGCATATTTGTACTTGAGTGCAAATGATTTATGCTTAAGTGCAAATATTTGCAAATAAATAATAAATATGAAAGCCCCCCCCCCCCCGCCCATCATTTCAGCCCCAGGGGAGTTTTTAGATCTGGAATTTGATTTATGCTTAAGTGTATGGGAGGCCCAATTCACATTTAATAATTAATTGTGCTTAAGCACAATCAATTGCACTTAACACTTGAGCGTAATCAATTGCGCTTAAGCGCAAATAATTTCGCTTCAGTGCAATCATTGCGCTTATGCGCAATTCATGGTTATAGGTAACTAAACACCCCTGGTGAATAAATAGGTTTCTCCATAACTTAGCATTAACTCCTATTGACATATCACCTCTTGGTTTCATTGGTTTGGATGGGTAGGGAGCTAGCCCAACTTCTTTATCAAAATGGCTGACTCGCAATAGTATCACCTTCTGTTTTAGTTGGAGCGACTCGTGATAGCATTATAATATCTTTAGTATATATTAGTTATTCTGTATTAGTCGGGGCGACTGATTTTCCTCAATTTTCGAGTATACAGGCACACCATATGAGGGAAGCAAGCCCTCGGTGGAACTACATGTATATGACCATGGCAATACTATAGATTTGTGTAATAAAAAGAACTAGAGCTCGAGGACTGAGACACCAAAGCTCCAGGAATGAGACACCAATCTTTTTTGACAGGGATGCTGATAATATGAAAATAGGGTTATTTCCTCTGATTTAAGTCAATAAGTAAACCATATGAGGTAAGCAAGCCCTCATGCAGTGACACCACATGCATGCTATAGTATATGACCATAGTAAGGGCCCAAATCATTGCAATAATACATTAAAAAACATCATACAAAAAATTACTAGAGTTCCGGGAAGGAGACATAAATTCTTTGGATAGATGGATGCTGATAATATGTAATTAGGGATTATCCTTGTTGAACACACACTCACATTTGACTGTTGAGTACTCAGGCTAATTAAAACAGGTTAAAATTAGCCCAATGCTCCTCTTGTGTTGCTAGTTGATACACCAGGTCATGCCAATAATTTATGGGCAAGTTAGATAGTAGTAACCCTTAATTCCCTTTTTATGGCCATGGAAATGGTATATATCTGTGCAGGAGATATCCCTTTAATAAAATATACTAGAGCTCTGGGAGTGAGACACCAATTCCTGGGACACCAGGGACAGAGATGCTGACATGGATATATGTTTTTTCTTCAACTTCTAGTCTGTATGGGGCTATTACTATGGGCCCATCATAATTTACTATGAGATGGACCCAATCATTCACAATCAGAGGGAAGTAAGGGAGTGCTAGGTATTTGCGCTTAACCGCAAATGATTTGCGCTTTAAGAGCAAATAAATTGATAGACACATATTTGCGCTTTAGTGCAAATGATTTGTTCAAGCCTTAAGGGCAAATTGTTTTATGCTTAAGCGCAAATGATTTGCGCTTAAGCGCAAATAAATAATAAATGTGAAAGGGCCTCCCATAGTTGCCCACTTCCGATCAACTTCGCCTCAAAATTATGGACTTACATGTATTGTGCAGATAAAATACTGTTAATCAATTAGAGAACTTATATATTTGATTTTCCGTTGATAGTAACTAGCCCATCTGAGAATAACTTTTGGAAACTCAATGTGGGAAAAAAAAATCCACCCCTACTATTATTTTGGCCTGTAATTTATTCAATCTGGGAAAATTTTCCACAATCATGGTCATGAAAAATATTACAGTATTATTATTATTATTGGTAGGCCTACTAGTACTAACAGCAACACTGCACATGCTTATGATGCTACATATACTGCTAGTACTATTTGAATGGTGAATAACGAGACCTTCAACTTCAAGACGACAAGAGTAAGGCCTAAAAAAAAAAAATTTAATATTGCCTGTTGGAATTTGTGTGGATATCAATTTCAATTTTATAGCGAAGAGTGATACAATTTTTTACCTCTTTTTTTTCACGACGACATCTTCGACATTTTCACCAACGGCATCGTCTTCGCTACTTGACAACCCAAGTTCTGCCGACAAAATCGACCCTTTCTTCTTGCCAATCTTGGGCTGGTTCGGACAGCTCATTTTGCTTGTTCCACATTTGCAGCCTCTGCTGCAAAATGTCCCCGCATCCAAACAGGGACACGATGTCCGCAACGAACGAGACGTGGCCGACTTCCTCCACGCGCATACATTCCCGCATGAACAATTAACAGCCCCCGGATCGCTTCCAAATCTATTTTTTAAACGTTCCGCCATTTTTATATTATTAATGCGTGTCGGTCAGCATTATTTTTAGATCGATGATGCATTCTGGTCTTTCTGACCCTTGACCCTTCGACCAATGCTTGCAATATCTAAACACCGATTTACGATGAAGGCCTGGGTTTGCTGGTGCGCGCGCCACCATGGCAATCCGATTATTCTGGGCAAGAATAATTTCATATAGAAATAACAGTACTATCACTTTAAAACGATTGCAATTATATTCCCAAATCTTGTTTTGGTGAGGTAATCTCGACCAACATCCCTGATAATGCCTCTCCGACCATATACATATATCTGATAACCGTGCATCAATATTTGTAAGGAAGAAAATCAATACTTATTATGTAAACGAAATGATGTCAGGCAATTAACTACTTAAAACCGATATATGATGTAGGGGATATAATTAGCCTATGTCTGACTTGTGAACGTGGCCTAATAAACCAGGCAGAAAATAAGGATGCAGGATTCTTTCCAAATGTTCCTTTCGGACTCGTTTGCGAACAAAAGGATGTCGAGTCAATATCAATATAGCTTTAAACGATTGTAAAAAGAAATGCATATTAAGCTGTGTATGCAGTTTTATAGCCGATATGTGTTTGTCATAAATATAAATACTTATTTGCTAATGAAAATGTAAGATCTTAAACAATTGTAAAAAAAGTATGCATTTCTATGTTTATGTGATAATCTCGACCAACATCGTCCCTGCTAATCCGCTTTCATTTCAGTCATACCCATTTCACAGCAATAATTGTATGTCAGAAAAAAAAATCAAAAGATGTATTATATCTTGCCAAATGTTCCTTTCGTATCGATCAAATCATTCATGTAACACTTGTCCAACCAATTAACCATATGTACATACCCATTAGACAACCATACTTATTTGTTACAAAATCGATACTTATTTTGCAAACGAAAAAAAAATGTCATGTCAACGTTAGAAGCCTTAAAACAATTGTGAAATACGTATGCAGTTCTATTTCTAAATGTTCTTTTCGTATAAGAATCTCGACCAATACCATCCCTGCTAATCCGCTGTCCAACCATACCTATAAAGCTATTTGACAACCATACTTATTTGTCAAAAAATCAATACTTATTTTGCAATCGAAAAAATGTCAGTTACTGTCAGAAGCTTTAAAACAATTGTAAAATCGGTATGCATTTCTGCTTCCAGATGTTCTTTTAGTATGATAATCTTAAAAGATGACTCCCATCATCCCCGATAATCTGCTTTCCAGTCATACCGAGCTATTTGACAACCATACTTATTTGTCAGAAAAATCAATACTTATTTTACTTACAAATTAAAAAAAATATCTGGTCGCTGTTAAGCCTTAAAAAGAACTGTAAACTAAGTATGCAATTTCATTCCCATATAGTTTTCTTTTTGTGTGATTATCTAGATAAAAATCATTCCTGCTAACCCTTCTCCAGTCTCAAACCATGTATATATACATATGTGACAACCATACTTATTTGTCAGAAAAATCAATACTTATTTTATTAACAAATTAAAAAAAATGTCGGGTCGCTGTTAAGCCTTAAAACGATTTGTAAAATAATTTGGGAATTTTATGGCAATATCTGACCTTTTTGTATGATTATCTAGATAAATTAATTCCTGCTAATCCCTCTCCAGTCTCCAGCCATGTCAAAATACCTATGGGACAACCATACTTATTTGTCAGAAAAAAATCAATACTTATTTTTTAAACGGAATGCTGTCAGTGAATTAACTACATAGAACGATTCATATCATCATACCGATATATGATGCAGGGGATATGGTTATACCCCCTTTTTGAAAAAAAGGGGGTATACCGTTTTTCACCTGTCCGTCCGTCCGTCAGATGTCTGTTGATGTCATAACTTGAATAGTAGTGATCTGATCTCTATAAAATTAGGTATGATGCCATTAAATAGAGGGTTGCGTCGTTTTGTTCGGATTTTCCATTCTATAGTTATTCATCTTCATTTCTCTGGAAATGTTGGCTTTTTTGTCAGTCTGGTGTCTGTTCATGTCATAACTTCAACAGTTGTGCTGGGGATCGATCAATGAAATTCGGTCTGGCTGTTCATTTCCATTCTAGAGTTATTCATCTTTGTTTATTTAAAAATGTTGCCTTTTTGGTCTGTCCGATGTCTGTTCGTGTCATAACTGCAACAATGAAATTTGGTATGGATGTGCACTACTATGAGAACATTCAATAGAGGGTTCCATTGTTTTGTTCGGCTTTTCCAACCTAGAGTTATGCATATAAATGTCATATATTTGTTTATCTGGAAATGTCTGTTCATGTCATAACTTGAACAGGTAGTCCTCGGATCTCAATGAAAGTATGTATGGATGTTCACTATTATGGGGACATTCAATAGAGGATTCAATCGTTTTGTTCGAGTTTCCGTTCTTTATATGAAAATGTTGGCTTTTTGGTCCATCCGATGTCTGTTTAGGCATGTTATAGGTATGCCCACATTAGGTGGTATGCCACAAGGGGGTATATATACCGGACGACAGTCCATCTTTTGTTATGCCTGACTTGTGAACGTGGACTAATAAACCAGGTAGAAAATAAGGATGCATGATTTTTTCCAAATGTTCCTTTCGGACTTATTTTGCGAACAAAAGGATGTCGAGTCAATATAAATAGCCTTAAAACAATTGTAAAAAATTGTAAATTAAGCTTACTATGCAGTTTTATTGCCCATATGTTATTGCCAAACATACATTTTTGTCAGAAATATCAATACTTATTTTGCAAATGAAAATGTCATATCTATGTTAGAAGCCTTAAACAATTGTGAACCAAGTATCTATTCAATGGCGCGTACACATGACGGGCAAGAAAATATCAGGTATGCCCCATGTGACTTACTTGACCAATAAAAAAAAGTAATACACGAAAATATCCGATGGAGGCAGTGGACGGGTATGTTGTCGCCTGTGTGTGATATGTGTTCACCTTGATTGGTGGTCACCGGCATCCGTAAAATAATCTCTAAGGCATTCGCTGTAACCGTTCACGCACTCGAGTTATGTAACCGTTCACGCACTCGAGTTATGATCCACCAATATAGTATCGTCTGTTTCAACAACTGATCTCGTAATTCCATTTTAGATGGGTCAACAGAATCGCTGAAGTATTGTATGAATATATAGAGGCGTATATCTATAGAGTGTTTCCGTCAATCCACGTTTGCACCCCTCCCCATGGATGCATCGCCTTTGAATTTCCGACCTGGTATACCTCACATGCCTTGTGTTTTTTTTAACTTGAATGTTGACTGGACACCAGGGAGTGACTCAGGGAGGGACATAGAGGAAACGTCAAACCAATATTTTGACCAAAAGTAGGACGATCGAGATGCAAATGTTGGTCTAAACAACAAATTCGACATACATTACTGGTTGGAAATTCAGGCAACCAGAACAATTTCAACCCACTGTTTGTGTAATAGTGTCAGAAATGAAATTTCCAACTGCATGGTGAACACTTTCTCATTATATACAAGGTCTGTGTACGTGAGAGCAACGGGGCTACAGGTGGGTGAGTGCCTCATCCCACCGACTCTACGGTAATACACGTCAACAGTTGGAAATGCCATATTATGAATTGCCAATATGGACTATAGGTTGTTTACCAGACCCAATTCACTTAACCAGCACGACTAATATAGTGTTCTGACTGAGCTGATTCAATGCCATCAAAACCGCCGCGTTCTCACGGGCTTAATCTTTGCAGCAAGAAAATATAAGGGTACAATTGTATCTGATATTTTCTTGCAGATATTTTCTTGCAGGTACATGTGAACGCACCATAAATGTTATTTTTGTGTGATAATCTCGACCAACATCATCCCAAACCGCTCTCCATGGCAGTCATATCCATTTCACAGCCATATATACATATTTGTCAGAAAAAATCAAGACTTATTGTGTATGGTATCTTTCCAAATGTTATTTTCGTATCGATCAATTCATTCATGTAACACTTGCCCAACCAGTTATACATATATATATACATACATATTAGACAACCATACTTATTTGTTACAAAATCGATACTTATTTTGCAAACGAAAAAATGTCATGTCAATGTTAGAAGCCTTAAAACAATTGTGAAATACGTATGCAGTTCTATTTCTAACTGTTCTTTTCGGGTAAGAGTCTCGGCCAACATCATCCCTGCTAATCCGCTTTCCAACCATACCTATATAGCTATTTGACAACCATACTTATTTGTCCAAAAAAAATCAATACTTATTTTACAATCGAAAAAATGTCATGTTTATAATGTTAGAAGCCTTAAAACAATTGTAAAATCGGTATGCATTTCTGCTTCCAGATGTTCTTTTAGTATGATAATCTTAAAAGATGACTCCCATCATCCCCGATAATCCGCTCTCCAACCATACGGAGCTATTTGACAACCATACTTATTGTCAGAAAAACCAATTCTTATTTTACTTACAAATTAAAAAACAAACCAACGACAAAGTCACGACATTCAGATTTGTAAGCCGTTCCATGTGTTGTTCGTGGGGCATTAATTAATAACTAAATTGGATTAACACAGGAATCAGATGCAATTTGTGTATGGAATGATTTATTTTGAACTTCGAATAATACACAATAAAGACGAATAAAACACAATTCATTCCTGAAATTTGAAGCATAATATTGTTCATTTTCCATATATAATTCAATTTGTTGGATCTTGTGTTTTAGCGTCTCTGATCACATGTATATATCTGATGTCCCCAGCGTTGTATAAACTTCGTCTGGAAGGGAAGAAACATATAATTAAACATATAGATACATACACACCAAACCTAAAAAGTATACATAACGCGCGATTCCCAAATGTTATTTTTGTGTGATAATCTTGACCAGCATCTTATCTGCTATTCCGCTCTCCAGTACGTCTACCCATTTGACAACCATACTTATTAGAAAAATCAATACAAAAAAATGTCGGGTCAATATTTTAGCTTAAGCGCAATTATTTGAGATATGCAAAAATAGTTGTGTTTAAGCGCAGATATTTGTAATTAAGCTAAAACATTTGTGCGTTAACTCATGTATATTTCATGCCCAATCAATATAGATCTTCCCTCAAAAATAAAATAGTCTTCCCCTGTGTGGTGGACTCTAATGTGTGGTGGGCTCTGCCATTATCAACAGGTGTGTCAGGTAATGCTTTAAAAAAAAATTAATGTCCTTATTTGCGCTTTGGCTTCCCATAAATATTGTTACAAGCATTAAGACATTTGTAAAATAAGTATCCACTTCTATTCCCAAATATGCTTTTTGTGTGGTAATTTCGACCAACATCATCCCTGCTAATCCGCTCTCGAACCATATAAAGGTACCTAGCTATTTGACAACCATACTTATTTGTCAATCAATACTTATTTTGCGAACGAAAGAATGTTGGGTCAATGTTACTAGCCTTGTGACATTTGTAAAATAGTATGCGGTTTTATTCCAAAATGTTCTTTTTGTGTGGTATTCTCGACCGACATCATCCCTGCTAATTCGCTCTCCAGCCACATATATACATAGTTATTTTTACAACCATACTTATTTGTCAACCAATACTTATTTGTCAATCAATAGGACTACTTATTTTGCGAACGAAAAGGATATGTCGGGTCAATGTTAAGCCTTAAGAATTGTAAAGTAAGCTACTATGAGCAATTTTATTCCCAAATGTTTTTGTTGTATAGGCCTACATGGTTATCTTTACCAACACCATGCATCACTGAAAATCCGCCCTCCAATCATATCCATTTGACAACCATACTTATTTGTCAAATCAATACATGTTTTGAAACCGAAAAGATGTCGGTTAACGTATATCCTTAGTGGTATTTTTGTACGACCATTGATAAAAAAAAATCACTAAACTGCTAACCTCTCTCCAGCAATTAATTCACGCACATTTGACATATGAAAAACCATACTTATTTGTCAGAAAAAATAAATATGTATTTTACGAACAGCCAAATTAAACAAATTTGTCGGGTCAATAGTATAGACGGTATTAGACGCACATGTATGTATATATCCGTATAAATATATTTATAAATCAATGAGGACGCAGAGAAAGTCTAATGTAGAATATAAAATAATTGTGGACAAGAATGCCATAAATTCTTGTGTTGACACATTAATTTTTGTTGTGGAAATTAATATTTTCACTTGTTTGATGATCGGTGCTTAACACCCACTCTTTGGTGACACTGTTTCCCACCGAGGCGCGACCTACGGTTTGTGGGAGGAGTGAACATGAGCAGACGCAAAAACCATACTTATTTTACAACCATACTTATATTTTAGAACACCGGCTCAGACAGCAATGGACGCATTTGTATCGAAATTCACCACCCATGCAGTTTACTATCATTAAAAATCGTTCAAACGATCAACTAAATATCTGGAACTTAGTGAATTATTGTCGGCTAATAATTTATTTACTCATACAAATCTACACATTGTCAGTAAACAATTCTAATAGAGGAGAAATCTGTCGATAATTCCAACTTTAAAAAAGAAATTTGTCAAGTGACACAGTTCCTAAGTTTAATATTCATTGTGACCTGACCTTTCCATGACTGACAGAGTAGAAACAGCCAATCACCGCTCTGGTTATTATTGTTAATAGTAAGCACTTGATTTTAGAGTTATCCATCTTACACCCGCAATTTGTCCGTTTTGATCTCGTGGTTCTGCCAACTTGTGGGCTACATCTCCGAAAATTAATAGATTTCAAAAATCGATATCTAATCACTCTGAGCTTTGATGGGTGGGTTCCCCGACTCGAATCAAATATGTTTTACCCCCAAAGCCAAATAAATAGTAATATAGGACCCTCTGATCGGATTGAGTAACTTTAAACACTGCGTGTGTGCATTAGGACACGGCGTGGCCGATTTTTTGTCACTGATTGTGCCGTTTGGTACACTATAGTTGAATGGATTGAGACGACAGTTGTATGTTGTACGACATTTGACACTCCCCGAATATCTTGGGATACTAGTTGTGTGACATGGGTACATATTGAATGCTTGCCACTCGTTTGGTTTCGGACAACCGATGGATGGTTTTGTTACCTTGGTACACCCATTGTGTGGTTTGGGGCACTGATTTAGTGTTTTGACACACTCGATATGGGCTCATTGTATGGTTTGTTTTGCTCATTTAATGGTTATGGACACTGACTGGATATTTTTTTTACACCTGTTATTATTTGGTCACACTTAGCAGTCAGTGAACTCGACTGAGCATTTATTGTTGGCAGATTTGTTTATTAACAAAATTCCATTTTTTCACTATTTTTTACAAAAATATTCCAGTCTTTTGACCTTAATATGACGACTTTCCAATTCTGGAATTTTTGATATGTTATTATATGAGCATAGTCAAACTCAAAAACACCAAATAGTCCAGGAGATATTGGTCGACCTCTGCACCCCCCCCCCCCCCCCCCAGGACTTAACTTCACCACACTAATTTTCTTCCTTAAGGTCTCCTCTAATTTTGTTCACTTGTTAACAAGAAAAAAAAGTGGCCGCAGAGACTCCAGACAAGATGGCGTCCATCATGGCGGCCATTTTAGTTTTAATGCACCAGGTCTCTTTGATCGCCATTATAGTAAAGATGATAGCACATGCGGTCTTTTTTTCAGCACGATTCGTTATGCTAATATACAACCCTTACAAATTAGCCAAACATCCGACACCAGAATCCAATATGGCGGCCAAGATGGCCGCCGAAATGTGAAAATATGCTATTTTTCTGACATGTTACCACCTTTCGTTTGTCTCTGTGGGAAAATGTTAGAATTTTTGCGTCATGTTATACATTTATCATATAGAGGAGTCATTGGCGAACACACCGGGACCATAATATGCATTCATTGCGGGATATTTTTGTCCGATATCACGTTTTCCCCAAATGCCGGTATCATAGGTCAAAGCCGAATCTCCGTTAATAACGCGATGTTATGTTTCGAATCAATGAATGTTATTGCTATTATATCAACACACATGCATATATATTTGCAGGAGATACTCGAGCTAGGATTCCTCTTATACCTGAGTTGAGGAATATTTACCCAAATCCAAGATGGTGGCCAAAATGGCCACCAGAAATAAAAAATCGCCGAAAATCGCTGATTTTAACATCAGTGAGCATTATTGTCATGACAACTCCACACCTGCTTACTATTGTAAGTTGGGAATACTTAGGCGAAGAACTTTCCTTGTACCATATCCAAACAAAAGTCCCCCAAATTCAAAATGGCGCCCACAATGGCGGACAGATTTTGAAAAATCACCGAAATTCCCTCATATTCACATCATTGGGCATTATTGTCGAGACAACTCCATCCATTCGTACAGTTGAGTTGGAAATACTGAGGTGAAGTAATTACCTTACATCTCATGCAAGAAATGGTTTTCCAAATTGAAGATGGCGGCCAAAATGGCGACCGAAATTTGAAAACAAGTCTACATTCCTTTACTTTCTTACGATGGGCGTAAAATGATCGAAAGGGAAAAAATGCCATACGTGCCTGAAATTTTTTTCCGACCCCCCCCCCCCCCCCTGTCTCAACCAGAAAATTAAAAATATTTCACCATTTTTTGTTTTACATATTCCTGACTTTTGACACAAAAATGACGACATTCCCACCCTGGGATTCATGAGGATATTTCTTATGTTATTACATGGGTATAGTCACAATCAAACACACCAAAAGACATTGCATAGCAATTTGTTCACGATAGATTGTTTCTTTCTATCAGATTGACTGGATTAATAAGGAACAGCAAAATTTACACAAAAAGACTATTTCAAAGAGCAGAAGAAATTTTTCCCCAAAGCGGATTTTGGATATATTGTTCCCCAGATTCTGCCCGACAAAATGACACCAAAAACAGCTTGTCAAAAAAAAATTCTAGGTTCACCTCAAAATCGAGTCTCAACGACCAGATTATTGAAGCACACAAAGGGGCCGCCGCTAAATAAAGGCTCTGTCTATAAAGACCGAAATGTGCGCGAAGTCCCACAAGATGCCACAGGTGTCTCCGACGCTCAATATAGGGAGCCTGTTTCAGCTAGTTTAGTATAATAGAAGTGGTATGGAATATGTTACTTAGATCATGGGATGGTTGACAGACTAAATCAGGAAATAGTTAGAAATTATGGAGTTGTGTGAATCCTGCACAATGACATAGGTTTACAGATGATCAGCAGTTTACAGATGATCAGCAATTTATAAAACATTTTTTTTTAAATTTAAACAGCTTCTGAAACAGGTTAAACTGTTACTTGGACTGAATGAGATCATATAAGTGATATCAGTAGAGTTTTATGCAGTTTTAGACCAAATTTAGTAAAATTTGGGGGGGGGTGGGTGTAAAAATATTTTTGTTTTGCAGGTTTGGGGGTGGGTCCCTGAAAGTGCCAAATGCAAAAAAAAAACCGGTATACCTTCCTACAATTTTTTTACTATACCCTCCCTGGTGTAATCCTCAATATGGCATATCCTATGTCACCGCTCAGGAGATAATATTCTCATGGGCCAGCACTGCAGGTGTGAATCCTGCTGATCATAATCCCAGCTTCCAAACAGCATTTCGGAGCAATGAAATACCATTTATTAACAACTGCTTCCAAGCCAAATAGCCAAAGAACATATGATGTGAAGCAATGTGAGTATTGTTTTATTGTTCACATTGTTCACAGTGTTCAGTACACATACCCATATTTTTTCTTAGATATGGAACATTGTGTTTGTTGAATTTGGGTTCGAAAACAATAGATTTTAAAAACCTCTATAAATTTCACATTTGATATTTCTAACATAATCCACCACGAATTATACTCTTAAAATGTTGCATCAATGGTTTTGGTTGCTGAGATTACTAATAAAATTGAACAGAATCCTTTAATTTGACTCCATCAAATTCGTGTTGAAATGGGTTAGCAGAGCCCTTAAAATAGTGAATCTGAGATTTATGACATAACCTCCTCGGGATCTGTTTACATTGCCGCAGTCTTAACATTACACTCAATGTTCTACTTCTGAGTTTGTTGTCTTGTTCGTTCAAATCTGATCGCATCATTAAAGAAATGCAATAATTAAGAAATAATTCTTGTTTCTATCAAGTTTATCCAGTTATAACCAAAAGGTTTGAAGTTTGAAGTGAAGTTTCTTCAAACTTGTTGGTTATAACTCATAATAAACTTATCTAAACAAGAGTTCTTGCTTATAATTTAATTCCAGTGTTGGTCAAAGATATCTAGTTTCACAGTGTTTTGTTTAATTAGATAATTTATTTTCGAGCAACACTTATTGTCCCGGGTATCAATGCAATGTTTATTGCGATATCAGCTCACAAAAGTCATAAACGTCGTACAATCTCAAGCTATGCCAAGGGACCAGCCTAGAGGTCTCAAATTGTGAGAAGGGACCAGCCTAGAGGTCTCAAATTGTGAGAAGTCACATCTCTCAATTTCATTATTAAGGAGAAGTGGACTCTTATCCAGGTGAATTCATAATGGCTGAAGTTACACCCCAAGATCATCATTGTATGATCCAAAAAGTAAAATACTCCCAGTCAGTTAACCCTTTACCCAACAAAACGGCCAAATAAAGCTTCAACAGCCTAAAATGTCTTCGGTCTGTCTCAATAGAACCACACAAATATGGATATCATTGGAACCGGTTCATTGACCACATTGTGATGGTTACAGTTATGCCATGTGCCAATGCATTCTCTTATATATGCGAGTTGGCCATGGGTCGCCTCGCATATATAAGAGAATGTATTGGCCTAAAAAAATTCTTTTTTTTAGCACTTTTTAACATTTTTTTTTTAACAATTTTATAATTTTGTCTTACATTTTTTAACAATTTTATAATCTTTTTCTACATTCTTTGACAATTTTATCATTTTTAATATGTGTTAAGAGAATGCATTGGCACAGGGCCGTTCTGTTGGGTAAAGGGTTAACAAATGTATATCGGAGTGGTGTATTATTGATTTGGGGGGATCTTAATGTGATATATGTGATAAGAGCAGACGACATATACTAAAAATGCAGAAGGAGTCCTATTTATTGAGGGAAATGCTTAAGTAATAAATTAAACTTATTATCTGAACATTTCCTATGGGATAACTCCTCGTCAATGATGCTTTAGTATAGAAAGGGTTAAAAGATATATCATAATGAGTAAGTACACCATGGATTTTAATCAGCAAATACACATCAAATATGCTGTTGGGACATATACAAACTTGTAAGAAGTCGCTTCTCCCTGGGACAAAAATAGGAATTTTTAAAGATTGTATCTCCCAAGTCGACCTCTTGTAGGCTGAAACCACCCCTACTGTACATTGGACTATTAAGGAACAAGTACACAACAAAGAAATAAAATATGTTCCCTGCGCTTGTTCAATGTTATAAACTTCCCTGCCAGAACCGTTCAGCACATCAATAAGTTCTCATGTTTGATCGGGTGGACTGAATATGATGACCCGCCATATCAAATCCAGTCGGAAGACCATAGGTCGCCTCGCATATATACGAGAATGCATTGGCCTAACAATTTTTTACAATTTTAATAATTTGTTCTTGTATTCTTTAACAATTTTATAATTTCACCCATACAGAGCCCCAGACAAACATGAGCAGACGACACTCTTCTATGTGCTTCTATATATGTGTGGGGCTCCCTGCAGGGTAATGGATGTTTTTTTATTTTATGTCCTAAAAATTGTAAGAAACATTTATTTAAAAAACATGATAAAAAATTGTTAAGCCAATGCATGCATTCTCTTATATATGCGAGGCGACCTATGGTCGACTCGCATATATAAGAGAATGCATCGGCACAGGGTAAACAAATCCCGACTTCCGACTGGATTTGATATGGCGAGTCACATATGATCTCTTCGATCGTAGCCAGAGTATAAATTCATGGCATGATCTACTCTGGAACAGCTTTCACTCGTGTAATCGATTCTTGTAACATCCGCTCTTATTCATACTGGAACTGTAGGTGCGTCCCTTCCATCCTTTCTTTATAAATTTTATCAAATGTTTCATTATCAGCGATCGTGAACCAGTTCTTCCAATCTCCAATTTTGCCTGAAAATTTATAAAATATTGACTGACTTGAGTCATATTGAAACCAGAGAACTGGTGAATTTAAACATTACACATATCAACCAAGCCTTAGTTCAGTGTGCCTGTCGTTTGCAGAATGTGCCAAGACAACCCCAGGGACATAACTTTCAACCTGGGAAGAAGATAGGAAATCTCTAAGTCAGAGGGGCGCTCGATTACCACACATATCAGCGCCGCTGTTGACCACATCTAGATCGCAAGTACTGAGCACCAAATCGAATTAGCGAGCGTCCATGCAATAACATAGGGAAATGATTTGTGGAGTAAACAGAACACGGTCTTGAGGATTAGCAAGACCAGATGTATCGCCTAGAAAGCTACTGAAACCAGGAGAGTTAATAGGACCCATGGGGAGCTGACGATCACTCGATTACCCTAAGTACGATGAACCGACGCGCCGTGAAAATACACATGGCCGTCATTAGCAGACACTGGGTATTTTAGGAAGAAGCAAGCCAGTTCTAGACAGTTCTAACCAGCTACCCTATAGTAACAACGAATTCTCAGACGCGTGGAAGAGCAGTGTGGAGCAATGGACGAGAATACAAGGTAAACATTATGTGCCGACGGAGGAAGAAGAAGAGCAGACGACAGGAAGACGAACTCGACCGGAACTCAACCGAGTAGAAGACAAGCAGACACACCCAACCTATGAAGACGGAAGAAGACCCGAAACCAAGCAGACGACAGGAAGAGAAACCCAGATGCCGATGATTGAACATTATTGACTTTGTTATATATAAATAATCAAACAGTTCTGATAGCCTTAAGAGTTATATGTACCCGTATTGGCACATATCTCTTAACTGGTGCCTTCGAGCCAGGATCTGAACGCTAATCACAGACACAACGTGAAGCCAGAAGAGGAACAGTGTGCACAGAAACAGTGTGGGAAAATTCGCAAAACGTGAGTCTAATTGTTTATTATCATAATGGCTACCCAACAACAACAATCAGCTGGTGTTCTCGCCCCATTAACAGAATCTATCAATTCTCAAATTGCTGCAATGGCCATGACTACGGTGACACAGGTAGTGACGTCATTTGACGGGGACCCCACGAAATACCACGGGTGGGTCAAGTCGATAGAAAAATGCGCGATCCTAACCGGCGCTAACGAAGCAAAGAAGCCCTATATGGCATTTCAGAGCGCGACGGGCCCCGTATCAGATTTTTTACAAAGATATTTGGCCACGAATCCTAACGCCACGTGGCAAGACACAAAAACTGAATTATCTAGTCGATTTGCCGAGATAAATGACATTCAATTCGCCTTTTCGATGCTAAGAAAAATCAAGCAAAAACAAAACGAAAATTTACATGTGCTTGCCGAACGGATTTTGGAGATCGCGATTGTGGCATACCGAGAGCAGCCCGGCGGGATCAACGCGGTTGAAGGCCAACTCGTAGGGTTTTATATTGACGCTTTAAGAAGCGACAGTTTGAAAATGAAGTTGATCAGGGATGCGCCGAAGACACTAAAATTGGCAGCCGACATCGCCATGCGGGAAATGGGGATCCGACGGGTATTCAACCTACGAACGGGCCGCGAAAATTACAACGAAAACGAACCGGAAGCAATGGAAATCGATAGTTTCAGAAACAAACGCGCGAGAACAACCTGCGATATTTGCGCAAGCGATAACCACACGACCCGTGAACACCGATCACGCCCGAGACAGGTGCACGTCGAAGCGGTGGTTAAACCACGAACAGTCGAATGTTGGACGTGTCAAGGTGATCATTTCGCTCGCGACTGCCCCTTTAAGACCGAAAACCGGAGGCACGTATCTTGCTGGGTTTGCGAAGGTAACCACTTAGCTAGAAATTGCCCCTCCAAATCCGGAGGTTCGAAGCAAAATCAATGGAACGTGCCGGTAACGCCACCTAGGGGAATCCGCCGAGATCAGCCGAACCGATCACGTGACCTATCCCATGATACACCGCGTCACAGCCGGAGATATCCGACATTAAACGAACCACCGCGACTAATGACCCCGCCCACATACGCAAAAAACTAAGGAATCCTCTCATTGAGGCCACATGTGAGAGGAAATTTAGTATCAACATTGTGGGGAACCCCAGCTCGTGTTTAGTCAGAATAGGTAAAAATAAATATCGCTCATTAGTGGATAGTGGAGCGGAAGTATCATTGATTCACAAACGCGTCTATGACGCATTACAGTTCCGACCAAAACTAACTAGGGAACATATCAACCTTAGCTCCGTGAATGGGAAGTCACTGGGCGTACTTGGTAGCGTGGAACTGACCTTCAGAATGGCGAAACTAAAATTAACCCATAAATTTTATGTGGCGAATGATATGACCCGGAATATGATCTTGGGGAGGGATTGGTTGACCTCTCGGGGGGTCAGACTATATTATGATCTGGGATGCCTCAAGGTCAGTGATGTGTACGTCCCATTGGAATCGGACGCGCACATAGCTTCCCTGCTGAGATTGACCAGCAAGGTTAGCTTAAAGCCTCAAACATCAACTTTATGTATGGGAAAATCAAAAAACTTAGCTTCTCTTCACAAGTCGACATTAATAGAGGTTGCCCAAATCAAGATAGGTTACCTAGCATCAAAACCCGGTTTGGAGGTAAGGAAGTCGATTTCGGAACTAGGTAAAAGACATCAAGTCCCATTGCTACTTGTGAACAACACTAATAAAACCGTTTATCTACGGCGCGGCAGTGTAGTTGGAAAATCAGTCACGTATGGACGAAGACGCAATCGGGCTGGGAAAGGTTATTATCAAATAACATTACAGCAAGAGCCTAAATCATTTATGATGGTACACAAACACGTGAAACAGGCGAAACGCCAACAAGCAGCGAAATTTAACAAAAAGGCCACAGACACCAAATTCGAGATTGGCGAGGCCGTCTATGTGAAGAATCATTTACGAAAAAGCAAACTTGAAAGCAAATGGAAACTTTACTTCCGCATAACCAAGCAAATAACGCCCGTTACTTTCGAGTTAAGGAATCAATTAACTGGGAAAGTCACACAATCCCATGCTGAACATATGCGCAAAGCCAACCTGGAATGGGAAATCCCCAAAATTGACAACAACAAGCGTGCTCAAACGTATGTTGTTCCCCCCGAAGACGAAGATAGCGACGTTCCTGCCCTTAACCCTGTGGGTGGGTCTTCTGGCGATGAAACAGAACCATTACCAGATGATGTAATCGCTCGATATCGGAGACAATGTTCGGACTCCGATGACGAAGATGTCCCTTTAAGCGAGCTTAAGATGCGCTTACAGCGTAGGAAAACGCGACTCGCGCGCTCAGAGCCGCTACAAAACCCTGACTCGTCCATGGACGAGAGACCAGAGCCGAGTGCCAAGGCACGACGCGCTCCAGCGCCTCGCCGACACGGGCGCAAAGTAACAAAGATGTTTACGAGTGATGACAGCTCAGAGGATGAGTTAATGGAAGTGGCCGCCATTGAACAAAACCCTCGTGAATGTAAGCCCGTACCGGCCCCTCGCAAGTGTAAGCAGCTCATGAATGGAGCGCTTAGTGACATAAGAACCAAGCAATCATTTAAAAACCTGTTGTACTCAATGGCAGCAGTGATGTAAATAATAATGAAACGCCCGAACTATTTATCTGGATTTCATTTCGGAATGAATGAGACCCCACTTTTAACTGTCTTATTGATGACTGATGAGTCTAACCTGGCTTCGTAAATGTTGAAAATAGTTAGCCCGACGCCCCAGACCGAATCACGAATAAATAGTCATGTTCGGATCAATGACAGGTCGCGCGCCCCATGAAACCCGGCACGTGCGCATGGCGATTTAATAAATAAAGCTTTGAACTTTACAATCACGCGCCGAGAGATAACGAGCACCGCGCCGACGTACACGCCGCCACCCGTAGGGTTACTACGTTGAAGCGAATCCCGCGCAAATTAAATGCGATCGAAAATATGCTCACGACTGACTTAGTGAACGAAAAAGTATTACCCCAATGAATGGTAGAGATGGCCAGGGTGGTATTTTGCCCTAGTAACGTAGTTACAGTAGTAATTTTCATTATCTTGACCCACCGATTCTGGTGGAGATTTGTTAAACGACATTTACCAAGGTTAGCCATTATGTATAATAAGCAGTTAGACCAGCGACCTGAGGATATCCCGAATGCCGTGTTCAAAGGACCCATCGACGAAGCAATGGAGACGGATGCACCAAAGCCGTCTGCGCTATTCCGGGACAACACTCAGGAACGCCTACATGTATATCCAATTATAGCCGTCAGAGGCTGACCACATCTGTGGCGGATTTGGATTAGTATTAATTATGTATCGTATATTAATGTATTCCGAATTTCCTTCGTAATTATTGTTGCGCGGATATCAGAATCATTTGCATGTATATAGACATTTATGCATTTCATATATTTCAAATATTAATTGTTGCATAACGATGTCCAGGGTATTATAGTTGTATAATCATCAGAATGATTATAGCAAGCGTTGAATAGGGACTATAAATCCCGACATTCGGTCATAAGTTTTGATGATTGAAATCAATCACCCCGACTTATCTTGTGTTTAACTGTTCGTCAACCAATCCATCTATATAATTAGTTGTAAATTCCATTTTCGTATTGGGCCGATCTGACGACCCTCAAGCGATACCGATAAATTGGAAAAGTAACCATTGTGTATACTGACTGTGTCATTTGTTCTCAAACCTCACACAAATATCCGTTTGAGTATTACAGGCTGACCATGGCGGTGGAACAAGGGTCGACCAGTTGTCAGAACCTACCCCCATACTCGGACATTGAGGACGAAAATACCTCGACATCCGATGATGACGATATGACACCCAATTCAGATGCACGACCATCCACCAGCAGGCGGCCGCATGAAAGCTACCTCGACATGATGCCGCGCATGCAGTCACCCACATCCTACAACCAGCCATGGGTACAGCCTTACAACGAGCATAGACGATATTACGCGATGCAGTCACCTCCCCCGCCTTACAGCCCGCCCAGAGAATCTGAAGATGCACTCATCGACATCGACCCCGATTGGTACTACTTCACGGACGAACACCGACAGCCGATCCAGACTCGCCAGCGAACCTACGCTAGAGCACGACAGCAGCCGTACCAACGACACCGACGGACATACGAACAACAGAGGCCTCTCATTCACCGATGCCGCTGTTGCGAACTACTCCGACGAATCATCAACCTGCTACGCAGCAACGTATTGGACTTGCGATTTCAAGATCAACTTTAAATCGAAAAAGTGAAGGAGTAATGTGCCAAGACAACCCCAGGGACATAACTTTCAACCTGGGAAGAAGATAGGAAATCTCTAAGTCAGAGGGGCGCTCGATTACCACACATATCAGCGCCGCTGTTGACCACATCTAGATCGCAAGTACTGAGCACCAAATCGAATTAGCGAGCGTCCATGCAATAACATAGCGAAATGATTTGTGGAGTAAACAGAACACGGTCTTGAGGATTAGCAAGACCAGATGTATCGCCTAGAAAGCTACTGAAACCAGGAGAGTTAATAGGACCCATGGGGAGCTGACG
Organism: Siphonodentalium dalli; assembly: GCA_032622095.1. Taxonomy (NCBI): domain Eukaryota; kingdom Metazoa; phylum Mollusca; class Scaphopoda; order Gadilida; family Siphonodentaliidae; genus Siphonodentalium; species Siphonodentalium dalli. The sequence continues at coordinate 72,905,495 of CP136061.1, forward strand.
ATCACTCGATTACCCTAAGTACGATGAACCGACGCGCCGTGAAAATACACATGGCCGTCATTAGCAGACACTGGGTATTTTAGGAAGAAGCAAGCCAGTTCTAGACAGTTCTAACCAGCTACCCTATAGTAACAACGAATTCCCAGACGCGTGGAAGAGCAGTGTGGAGCAATGGACGAGAATACAAGGTAAACATTATGTGCCGACGGAGGAAGAAGAAGAGCAGACGACAGGAAGACGAACTCGACCGGAACTCAACCGAGTAGAAGACAAGCAGACACACCCAACCTATGAAGACGGAAGAAGACCCGAAACCAAGCAGACGACAGGAAGAGAAACCCAGATGCCGATGATTGAACATTATTGACTTTGTTATATATAAATAATCAAACAGTTCTGATAGCCTTAAGAGTTATATGTACCCGTATTGGCACAAGAATGGGGTCCACAGAGGGTGAATTTAGTGACGCTAGCGGGCTAGCATCACCAAATTCACCCTCTGGGGACCTCATTCTGCATGCATGGCCTCATCTGCTATGGGAGACATAGACTTAGATTAAAGTTCCCAAATTGTGAACATTGTGCTATACACCCATTGGGAACCTCAATTATACAATGATGTCCTCTGCCAATTTGGGGATACAGAGAAACTAAACAGAAATAGAATCCATGTGAAGGAAGTTTCTATATAAAAATTTGATGATGAACAAGCATTCCAGAGAAGATGAGGCCTAATCAGAATGAGGTCCCCAGAGGGTGAATTTAGTTATGCTAGCCCGGGTTAGCGTCACTAAATTCATCCTCTGGGACCTCATTCTGCAAATGACAGGCACACTAAACTCAGGCTTGATATTAGCGTGGCTATGTTTATCCGGGGGGGGGGGGCTCTGTCAAGATAAGTTTGACCAATCTCGCGCGACAGGTTCTGACATATAGCGGTTGATATATGTACCATGCGTCAAAGCTATTGACCAATAAATTTAATTGAATAAAAGATCAGACAAAATGTCATTATTTGGTGTTAAAATTATTTTTATACCCAAAAGTAGAATGTGTTCCTTTGTGCTACTAATTGCACTGCCCCCACGCAAAGGAGACCCTCTGGCCATGTCCCTGCCCCACTATCCACGGCATACCTCAAACTGCAAGTCAGAGTTCAGTCCCCTCGCTACGCTTAACTCTGACTTGCGGCACGTGGTCCAAGCTGCACACGAGAGTTCAGTCCCCTCCCTACACTATGCCTGACCGCTGCGTATGTGTATTTTTTTAATTAAATCTAACATTTTTATTGAAGTGTTTTGTCAGTTACAATTCATTCTGTCTGGATTGATCTAGACATTATTATCAAATGAATATGGACAGTTCAGTTTCTCAGAATAATGCAGAATGAACATAACCTACAAAAGTCTCAAATAAATAAATGTGACACTTCTTTACATTACGTGTAGGTGCGGGCAGCGGTAAGTCATGCGTATGGGACTGAACTCTGCATGGAGCTTGCTTGTGGTCAGACCAGCGTAGCAAGGGGACTGAACTCTTGTTTTGTATCTCGGTCATACCTTTTCGATAAAGCCCGCCGTCCTTAACATGTTGCGGAAGCCAATCCCCCTCGATTCTTGACTTCGCGTATTCTCTCATTTTATCGATATGACACGCATCCAACACTTTAATAAGAAACTCGTCATCGTAATTCTTCCCAAGATGAGCCGATACCTTCTTTATAGTGCCAAGTGGGTCCTATACAATATAAATTAAATACGAGATGAGCCGATACCTTCTTTATAGTGCCAAGTGGGTCCTATACAATATAAATTAAATACGAGATGAGCCGATACCTTCTTTATAGTGCCAAGTGGGTCCTGCACTATATAAATTAAAAACGAGATGATCCCATCGATACCTTCTTTACAGTGCCAAGTGGGTCCTATACAATGTAAATTAAATACGAGATGAGCCGATACCTTAAATTAAATACGAGATGAGCCGATACCTTCTTTATAGTGCCAAATGGGTTCTGTAAATAATATTATTATCCACCCCTTAACTAACACCATTTCCGATTGGGCAAAAGCCGCCACGTGATAGTCCTGGAAAAAGTCATATTGGACTCCCGAAAGTCATATTGGACTCCCGACTGTACAATGTGATTTTTCATATTGGACTCCGTGGCGTCACGAATTAACTCTATTGCGAAATGAATCGGTGAAATTGTGATGCGCGCGCAACATTGATGGATTTTAGCAGACGTTTCACTTCCGGATTGAGTTTTTTCTCACTTCCGTGTTTACTTTCCAAATCATGCTTTCTGATGATCAATATACGGTACAGGCTTTTATAGAGAATTAAGTGCCGACATATACCAAAAATAACCACAAAAGTTTTATTTCCAAAATTTGAATAAACATACAGATGGATAATAAAAATGTCATTATACAATGTTGTGTACAGTATGAGTTTTTCTTGTACTCGTCCAGGTTGTGGTGAAAAGTCATATTGGACTCGACACTGGCGTGTCGCGTCCAATATGACTTTTCACCACAACCTGGACTCGTACAAGAAAAACACATTCTGTACACAACATTGTATAATAACTTTATATAATGTAAATTAAATACGAGATGATCCGATACCTTCTTTATAGTGCCAAATGGGTCCTGTAAATAATATAATGTAAATTAAATACGAGATGATCCCATATCTTCTTTATAGTGCCAAGTGGGTCCTGTAAATAATATAATGTAAATTAAATACGAGATGAGCCGATATCTTCTTTATAGTTCCAAGTGGGTCCTATATAATATAAATTAAATACGAGATGAGCCGATACCTTCTTTATAGTGCCAAGTGGATCCTATACAATATAAGTTAAATACGAGATGAGCCGATACCTTCTTTATAGTGCCAAGTGGATCCTATACAATATAAATTAAATACGAGATGAGCCGATACCTTCTTTATAGTGCCAAGTGGGTCCTGCACTATATAAATTAAAAACGAGATGATCCGATCGATACCTTCTGTATAGTGCAAGTGGGTCCTATACAATGTAAATTAAATACGAGATGAGCCGATACCTTAAATTAAATACGAGATGAGCCGATACCTTCTTTATAGTGCCAAATGGGTCCTGTAAATAATATAATGTAAATTAAATACGAGATGAGCCGATACCTTCTTTATTGTGCCAAGTGGGTCCTGTCAATTATATAATATAAATTAAATATTAGATGAGCCGATACCTACGGAAGCCCATTAACGCAAACGGATAAAAATATATCTGCGATAAATCGCAAAACATTGCAATTAATCACAAACCTTTGCGATTTATTGCCAACCTTTGTGATTAATCGCCAACCTTTGCGATAAATCGGATCACTATGGCAATCAAATTTGCGATAAATCTCAAACCTTTGCGATAAATCGAACACATTTGCGATAAATCGCAAAATACTTTGCGATAAATCGAAACATCTTTGCGGTAAATTGCAAAACATAGTTACGATAAATCGGAAACATGTTTGCGATCTATCGCAAAGATGTTGGCGGTTTATCGCATAAATTTTTCCGATTTATTATCGAAAAGGTTTGCGATTTATCGCAAATATGGTTTTTGATTTATCGCAAAGGGTTGCGATTTTCAAAATGTTGGGGATAAATCGCAAAGGTATGCGATTAATCGCAATGGTATATCGCAGATATATATTTTATATATTTTCCAATTTTTGGTCGAATTTTTCGTTACTGTTCAAAATTCCCAACGATAGAGGGTGTCAGGTTTGAAATTTCCAATAGCTGGAAAACTTGCGCTTGATAGTTGGAAAATACCAATCCATGGGGGTGGTACAAACGGAATTTCCCAGACGTGGAAAAGTCGGCGTGGTTCAAGATGTGGGGGGGGGGTGTCACTGGTTCAGGAGGAAGTTCCAACTTTGGGCACCTCTAACGGAGATACCGCACGTGTATACCTTGTTCATGTCTTCATAGAATAGGATGAACGGGTCAAGTTCTGTGTTCTCTTTGAACAGCTGTTCATATCCTCGCTCATATTCAAACCAAGATCCATACATTACTGTAAAATAACAGTATGCATCATGTAACATATAACAGTATGTCTCGTGTAAAATAACAGTATGTCTCGTGTAAAATAACAGCATGCATCATGTAACATAACAGTATGTCTCATGTAAAATAACAGTATATCTCGTGTAAAATAACAGTATATCTCGTGTAAAATAACAGTATATCTCGTGTAAAATAACAGGATGTCTCGTGTAAACTAACAGTGTGTCTCGTGTAAAATAACAGTATGTCTCGTGTAAAATAACAGTATATATCGTGTAAAATAACAGTATATCTCGTGTAAAATACCAGTATGTCTCATGTAAAATAACAGTATGCATCATGTAAAATAACAGTATGTATCGTGTAAAATAACAGTATGTCTCATGTAAAATAACAGTATGCATCATGTAAAATAACAGTATGTATCGTGTAAAATAACAGTATGTCTCGTGTAAAATAACAGTATATCTCGTGTAAAATACCAGTATATATCGTGTAAAATAACAGTATATCTCGTGTAAAATAACAGTATGTCTCATGTAAAATAACAGTATGCATCATGTAAAATAACAGTATGTATCGTGTAAAATAACAGTATATCTTGTGTAAAATACCAGTATATATCGTGTAAAATAACAGTATATCTCGTGTAAAATAACAGTATGTCTAGTGTAAAATAACAGTATATCTCGTGTAAAATAACAGTATGCATCATGTAAAATAACAGTATGTCTCATGTAAAATACCAGTATGTCTCTGACATGTAAAATAACAGTATGTCTCGTGTAAAATAACAGTATGCATCATGTAAAATAACAGTATATCTCGTGTAAAATAACAGTATGTATCGTGTAAAATAACAGTATATATCGTGTAAAATAACAGTATGCATCATGTAAAATAACAGTATGTATCGTGTAAAATAACAGTATGTCTCGTGTAAAATAACAGTATGTCTCGTGTAAAATAACAGTATGTCTCGTGTAAAATAATAATATATCTCATGTAAAAACAATATCTCACATGTAAAATAACAGTATGGCTCGTGTAAAATAACAGTATATGTCTCATGTAAAATAACAGTATGCATCATGTAAAATAACAGTATGTATCGTGTAAAATAACAGTATGTCTCATGTAAAATAACAGTATGTCTCATGTAAAATAATAGTATGCATAATGTAAAATAACAGTATGTCTCGTGTAAAATAACAGTATGTCTCGTGTAAATTAACAGTATGTCTCGTGTAAAATAATAATATATCTCATGTAAAAACAATATCTCACATGTAAAATAGCAGTATATAGCTCGTGTAAAATAACAGTATATGTCTCATGTAAAATAACAGTATGCATCATGTAAAATAACAGTATGTATCGTGTAAAATAACAGTATGTCTCATGTAAAATAACAGTATGTCTCATGTAAAATAATAGTATGCATAATGTAAAATAACAGTATATCTCGTGTAAAATAACAGTATGGCTCGTGTAAAATAACAGTATGCATCATGTAAAATAAGAGTATGTCTCGTGTAAAATAACAGTATGTCTCGTGTAAAATAACAGTATGTCTCGTGTAAAATAACAGTATATCTCGTGTAAAATACCAGTATGCATCATGTAAAATAACAGTATGTATCGTGTAAAATAACAGTATATCTCGTGTAAAATACCAGTATGTCTCATGTAAAATAACAGTATGCATCATGTAAAATAACAGTATGTATCGTGTAAAATAACAGTATGTCTCATGTAAAATAACAGTATGTCTCATGTAAAATAACAGTATGCATCATGTAAAATAACAGTATATCTCGTGTAAAATAACAGTATGTCTCATGTAAAATAACAATATGCATCATGTAAAATAACAGTATATCTCGTGTAAAATAACAGTATGTCTCATGTAAAATAACAGTATATCTCATGTAAAATAACAATATGCATCATGTAAAATAACAGTATGTATCGTGTAAAATAACAGTATGTCTCGTGTAAAATAACAGTATGTCTCGTGTAAAATAACAGTATGTCTCGTGTAAAATAATAATATATCTCATGTAAAAACAATATCTCACATGTAAAATAGCAGTATATAGCTCGTGTAAAATAACAGTATATGTCTCATGTAAAATAACAGTATGCATCATGTAAAATAACAGTATGTATCGTGTAAAATAACATTATGTCTCATGTAAAATAACAGTATGTCTCATGTAAAATAATAGTATGCATAATGTAAAATAACAGTATATCTCGTGTAAAATAACAGTATGGCTCGTGTAAAATAACAGTATGCATCATGTAAAATAAGAGTATGTCTCGTGTAAAATAACAGTAAGTCTCGTGTAAAATAACAGTATGTCTCGTGTAAAATAACATTATGGCTCGTGTAAAATAACAGTATATCTCGTGCAAAATAACAGTAAGTCTCGTGTAAAATAACAGTATGTCTCGTGTAAAATAACATTATGGCTCGTGTAAAATAACAGTATATCTCGTGCAAAATAACAGTATGTCTCGTGTAAAATAACAGTATATCTCGTGTAAAATAACAGTATGTCTCATGTAAAATAACAGTATGTCTCGTGAAAAATAGCAGTATGTCTCGTGTAATATAACATTATGGCTCGTGTAAAATAACAGTATGTCTCGTGAAAAATAACAGTATGTCTCGTGTAAAATAACAGTATGGCTCGTGTAAAATAACAGTATGTCTCGTGTAAAATAACAGTATGTCTCGTGTAAAATAAGAGTATGTCTCGTGTAAAATAACAGTATGTCTCGTGTAAAATAACAGTATGGCTCGTGTAAAATAACAGTATGCATCATGTAAAATAACAGTATGTCTCGTGTAAAATAACAGTAAGTCTCGTGTAAAATAACAGTATGTCTCGTGTAAAATAACATTATGGCTCGTGTAAAATAACAGTATATCTCGTGCAAAATAACAGTATATCTCGTGTAAAATAACAATATGTCTCATGTAAAATAACAGTATGGCTCGTGTAAAATAACAGTATGCATCATGTAAAATAACAGTATATCTCGTGTAAAATAACAGTATGTCTCATGTAAAATAACAGTATGTCTCATGTAAAATAACAGTATGTCTCATGTAAAATAACAGTATGTCTCGTGTAAAATAACATTATGTCTCGTGTAAAATAACAGTATGTCTCGTGTAAAATACATACCAGTATGGCTCGTGTAAAATAACATTATGGCTCGTGTAAAATAACAGTATGTCTCGTGAAAAATAACAGTATGTCTCGTGTAAAATAACAGTATGGCTCGTGTAAAATAACAGTATGTCTCGTGTAAAATAACAGTATATCTCGTGTAAAATAACAGTATATCTCGTGCAAAATAACAGTATATCTCGTGTAAAATAACAGTATATCTCGTGTAAAATAACAGTATGTCTCGTGTAAAATAACAGTATGTCTCATGTAAAATAACAGTATGTCTCATGTAAAATAACAGTATGTCTCATGTAAAATACCAATATGTCTCATGTAAAATAACAGTATGTCTCATGTAAAATAACAGTATGTCTCATGTAAAATAACAGTATGTCTCATGTAAAATAACAGTATATCTCATGTAAAATAACAGTATGTCTCATGTAAAATAACAGTATATCTCGTGTAAAATAACAGTATGTCTCATGTAAAATAACAGTATATCTCGTGTAAAATAACAGTATGTCTCATGTAAAATAACAGTATATCTCGTGTAAAATAACAGTATATCTCGTGCAAAATAACAGTATGTCTCGTGTAAAATAACAGTATATCTCGTGTAAAATAACAGTATGGCTCGTGTAAAATAACAGTATATCTCGTGCAAAATAACAGTATGTCTCGTGTAAAATAACAGTATGTCTCGTGTAAAATAACAGTATATCTCGTGTAAAATAACAGTATGTCTCGTGTAAAATAACAGTATATCTCGTGTAAAATAACAGTATATCTCGTGCAAAATAACAGTATGTCTCATGTAAAATAACAGTATGTCTCGTGTAAAATAACAGTATATCTCGTGTAAAATAACAGTATATCTCGTGCAAAATAACAGTATGTCTCGTGTAAAATAACAGTATATCTCGTGTAAAATAACAGTATGTCTCGTGTAAAATAACAGTATGTCTCATGTAAAATAACAGTATGTCTCATGTAAAATAACAGTATGTCTCATGTAAAATACCAATATGTCTCATGTAAAATAACAGTATGTCTCATGTAAAATAACAGTATGTCTCATGTAAAATAACAGTATGTCTCATGTAAAATAACAGTATATCTCGTGTAAAATAACAGTATGTCTCATGTAAAATAACAGTATATCTCGTGTAAAATAACAGTATGTCTCATGTAAAATAACAGTATATCTCGTGTAAAATAACAGTATATCTCGTGCAAAATAACAGTATGTCTCGTGTAAAATAACAGTATATCTCGTGTAAAATAACAGTATGTCTCATGTAAAATAAGAGTATATGTCTCATGTAAAATAACAGTATGTCTCATGTAAAATAACAGTATATCTCGTGTAAAATAACAGTATGTCTCGTGTAAAATAACAGTATGTCTCGTGTAAAATAACAGTATATCTCGTGCAAAATAACAGTATGTCTCGTGTAAAATAACATTATATCTCGTGTAAAATAACAGTATGGCTCGTGTAAAATAACAGTATGTCTCGTGTAAAATAACAGTATATCTCGTGTAAAATAACAGTATATCTCGTGCAAAATAACAGTATGTCTCGTGTAAAATAACAGTATATCTCGTGTAAAATAACAGTATGTCTCATGTAAAATAACAGTATGTCTCATGTAAGATAACAGTATGTCTCATGTAAAATAACAGTATATCTCGTGTAAAATAACAGTATATCTCGTGTAAAATAACAGTATGTCTCGTGTAAAATAACATTATGGCTCGTGTAAAATAACAGTATGTCTCGTGAAAAATAACAGTATATCTCGTGTAAAATAACAGTATGTCTCGTGTAAAATAACAGTATGTCTCGTGTAAAATAACATTATGGCTCGTGTAAAATAACAGTATATCTCGTGCAAAATAACAGTATGTCTCGTGTAAAATAACAGTATATCTCGTGTAAAATAACAGTATGTCTCATGTAAAATAACAGTATGTCTCATGTAAAATAACAGTATATCTCATGTAAAATAACAGTATATCTCGTGTAAAATAACAGTATGTCTCATGTAAAATAACAGTATGTCTCGTGTAAACTAACAGTGTGTCTCGTGTAAAATAACAGTATGTCTCATGTAAAATAACAGTATGTCTCATGTAAAATAACAGTATGTCTCGTGTAAAATAACAGTATGTCTCGTGTAAAATATATACCAGTATGGCTCGTGTAAAATAACATTATGGCTCGTGTAAAATAACAGTATGTCTCGTGAAAAATAGCAGTATGTCTCGTGTAAAATAACATTATGGCTCGTGTAAAATAACAGTATGTCTCGTGAAAAATAACAGTATGTCTCGTGTAAAATAACAGTATGGCTCGTGTAAAATAACAGTATGTCTCGTGTAAAATAACAGTATGTCTCGTGTAAAATATATACCAGTATGTCTCATGTAAAATAACAGTATGTCTCGTGTAAAATAACAGTATGTCTCGTGTAAAATAACAGTATGTCTCGTGTAAAATAACAGTATGTCTCGTGTAAAATAACAGTATGTCTCGTGTAAAATAACAGTATGTCTCGTGTAAAATAACAGTATGTCTCGTGTAAAATAACAACATGTCACATGCAAATTATCAGCTAGAATGATAGTACCCTGGTGTCTTTTTATACGGAATTATTAGCAGATCATTTTACCAATCTGCGACTCGGAGCTGGTGGTTTGCTAGATTGAACATTCTGACGCCATCTTTGTTATGAAGACGCCCTATTCGTGAATTTTCGGAAAATCTAAATTTCTAACTATCAATTTGAAGCAAAAAATCATTATCCTTCATAACCAAGGTATGCTGTAGTATTATAACAACACTTGTTTACCTCAAAATATGAGAGATATGTTTGAATTAGGTAAAAGCTAATTTGTCAGGTTGGTCACCAGCGAGTTTGACAAGTATGCAGACTAAAAAACACTGCTTATCTATTTTATTATATCAACTAGGGTCTACTGCACTCGGTCATCTATCTGAAATCATGACTGTCTGTGAGAAAATAAATAAAACATTTTTCATTGCATATTTTAAATTGTTTTGGTGGCCGGAACTATTTTTTTGTCGTGTGAAGAACCAAAACAATTATAACATAAAACAAACTTAAATATTATTCAGCCACGTTTGCAATAATCTGACCGACATAAACAAACAATTCTGATTCATCTTTTCAGACATATTGTTTTATGGTGACTTTTCCTCCAAAAAAAATAGTTCTGCAAATGGTTACCATAAAACTATAAAAAAAGACTTTCTGATTCATTTTCTTGCAGACAGGCATGATGTCAGATAGTAGACCGAGTGTAGACCCTAGTTGGGATAATAACATAGATAATGCAGTGTTTGTTTTTCCCAAATACTTCCTGTCAAACTCTCTGGTGACCAACATGACAAATTCTTTTTTTTTAAACCATGCACTTTTTTTTTTACATAATTCAAACATATCTCTCATATTGTGAGGGTAAACATGTGTTGTTATAATACTATAGCATACATTGGTTATGAAGGATAATGATTTTTTCATTGAAATGATAGTTGGAATTTGAGATTTTTTGAAAATTCACGAATGAGGCGCCTCTTTAACACTAATTTTTTATATCCTTTCCCAGCGATGTTTTTCTTGTTAAATCATAACTTATGTACTGAAATTGCGGCTTGTGCACTGATATGTTATAAATTTATTTATGACAAATAACAGTGTCTTTCATATTGTAACACTCATTACATTTTTCACACTTAAAGGCGAGAAAAAGATATGTCCTTGTGTGTGTAAACCAGCAAATGCACAATCAAATAATTATTAGCTGATATTTTCTACCAATCAGCAATTGAGCCGGTCGTTTTCTGCATTAAAACTCTGCCGCCAAAGAGTTCACACTAATTTGGACGTCAATGCAATGTCTAATCCAGGCTTTCGTGTTGCGTCATTCTCAATGACTCGGTAATTTCCGCTTCGCTGAGGAAATAACCTTTTCCATAAATAGAACTCATATCTGCCGGTCTATTTAAATCACGTGATTGACCATGTGCATACTACCGGTAAGTACGTCTGTTGGCTGGGAGGTTCGTCTGTTAAACTTGAACCAATTATTGCCAATTATTACTATTTATCACTATTTAATGCATCTATGCGTCAACGAGTCAAGATTATCGCCTTATTACCGGGGCCGTATACATTGTAGCATTGTGCGAATATGGTTTCTATTTATGGAAAAGCAGTTAATGCCTAAGTAGAACGAGGTTCCCTCAATGGACCTCATTCTGCAATTGACAAACACACTATTTTAAGGCTTGCGTACATACCTTTCCCGTCCAGGAACATCTGAAGACCACCCTTGAATGTTTTTAAAGGATTATTAGGAATGGACTCTCCAAACATTTTTTGAAGATGACAGTAAGCAGACACGGCTACATCTTTAGGGTTCCTCATGACATGAAATAGTTTACATTTCTTCATCATGTCTATGGGGATGTGTTTAGCCCAATAGTGAGTGTTCAGTGTCCTTGGCGACGACAGGGCATCAATATCCTTAATGCTGTTGAAATCAATCATCCACGATTCTTTCTCCACATTTAAAGGTTGAGCACTTCCTTGTTGAAGCATGCCAACAATTTCGTTGATCCAGTGTGTACCTGTAGAAACAAGAACACAACGCAGCTAGGCACATCTTATCACAGAACACAACATAGCTATTGGCCCATCTTATCACAGAACACAACACGGCTAGGCTCATCTTATCACATAACACAACACAGCTATTGGCCCATCTATCACAGAACACAACAAAGCTAGGCCCATCTTACCACAGAACACAACACAACTAGGCCCATCTTATCACATAACACAACACAGCTAGGCCCATCTTATCACAGAACACAACAAAGCTAGGCCCTCTTATCACATAACACAACACAGCTAGGCCCATCTTATCACAGAACACAACACAGCTAGGCCCTCTTATCACATAACACAACACAGCTAGACCCATCTTATCACAGAACACAACACAGCTAGGCCCATCTTATCACATAACACAACCCAGCTATTGGCCCATCTTATCACAGAACACAACACAGCGAGGGCCATCTTATCACATAGCACAACACAGCTATTGTCCCATCTTATCACAGAACACAACATGGCTAGGCCCATCTCATCACATAGCACAACACGGCTCATATTATCACACAACACAACACAGCTAGGACCATCTTATCACATAACACAACACAGCTAGGACCATCTTATCACATAACACAACACAGCTAGGACCATCTTATCACAGAGCACAACACAACTAGGCCCATCTTATCACATAACACAACATAGCTAGGTCCATCTTAACACATAACACAACACAGCTAGGACCATCTTATCACATAACACAACACAGCTAGGCCCATCCTATCACATAACACAACATAGCTATGCCCATCTTATCACATAACACAACACAGCTAGGACCATCTTATCACATAACACAACACAGCTAGGCCCATCCTATCACATAACACAACACAGCTAGGCCCATCTTATCACAGAACACAACACAGCTAGGCCCATCTTATCACAGAACACAACACAGCTAGGACCATCTTATCACATAACACAACACAGCTAGGCCCATCTTATCACAGAACACAACACAGCTAGGCCCATCTTACCACATAACACAACACAGCTAGGCCCATCTTATCACATAACACAACACAGCTAGGTCCATCTTATCACAGAACACAACACAGCTAGGCCCATCTTACCACATAAAACAACACAGCTAGGCCCATCTTATCACAGAACACAACACAGCTAGGACCATCTTATCACAGAACACAACACAGCTAGGACCATCTTATCACAGAACACAACACAGATAGGCCCACCTTATCACAGAACACAACACAGCTAGGACCATCTTACCACATAACACAACACAGATAGGCCCATCTTATCACATAACACAACACAGCTAGGTCCATTTTATCACAACACAGCTAGGCCCATCTTATCACAGAACATAACACAGCTAGGCCGGCCATCTTATCATATAACATTATGTCCATGTTACCACCCCCGGTCCGCTAGCACGAGAGACCAGTACGTTACCCCTCGCTACCGACTGCCCTGATGGTGCTTGGTATGATACATACCGTATATTAATATAGTAATTAAATAGTAACATATAAAATAAATGTATTGTATATGCGCTGTATTTTTATGAACTGTTTTCTTTTTTATATTCATTTCTTTTGTTATATTTGACGTATACAATTTATAAAAAAAAAAATTAAAAATACACAGGAGCTATGGGGTAACTATATTAATTACGTGCTCGCTACATTGGGTACCTGTTAAGACTTTTTGCAGGTAAAAGTTTTTCGCGGATGTATCTTCGCGAAAGTCTCATGTAACTTTTATGACCGCGTTAATTGCTTTCGATATTTAGATGTGAACAATGGCTGGGCCACTCTTGAAGATTTTATTTCAATGCATAATGTAAAAGCTAACATTGCTGATGAAGTATGTCTAAGTTGAAAGTAGACTAAATGTCATATTGCGAAGTGTTTGGGGTATATTTAACCCGATTAGTAGATTGTTTTGTCTGCATTGAGAGGCTTTCTGGTGTGATGAATGAGAAACCTTCAGTCATATTGTTATAATAATTTGAAGGATAAGTTATGTTTACTGAATTCTGAAGTGGTGCATTCATGAAACCAATATATTTTATATTATATAATTATATGCCAATATAATAATACGATCTTGTGGGCGGTGCCATTTCTGACTATGGTGTTCTTGTTACTCGCATACCGCAGTGATGACGGAGAGGGCACTGTGTGGAGTTTGCAAAACCAATGGTAATTTGACAGGTATTGTGGCTAACGTTTACCGGTATAGTAGTAATGGTAAGCCGATTTTGGCTGGCGCACTAGCAGCTAAATTTATATAAGCGATTATCACGCACCTTTGGATGAAATTATACCATAATCATACCTGGATGGTGATAATTATGTATAGTACCAATATATTAGATGTTGTACTTACCAACGAAGAAGAAATGATACACAAATTAGAAGTGAAAAATCCTCTGGGGAAAAGTGATAATTGCATGCTGGACTTCACATACAAATGCTACATCGACAAAGAGACACAAACACAGAAAAAATTTATACGATAAAGGACATTACGAGAAGATGAGAGAAGAGCTTGATAAAGACTGGAAGAAAATACTATCAGATTGTGAAAATGACATAAATGCACAATGGACAAGATTTTCACTCATCCTTGAAGAAATAATCAACAAACATGTACCAATAAGGAAAGCAGACAAGGGAAAAAAACAGGAGACCATTGAACAAAAGAACCATAAACACCATCAAGAAGAATCATAGAGCATGGACGAGATACATAGAGACCAAGACGGAAGAACATTACAAAATATACACAAGGCTAAGAAATAAAGTCAAGAAGATGACACGCCAAAATCAGATATACCAAGAAAAGGAGATAGCAAAACAAGCTAAAACAAACCCTAAGAAGTTCTGGAATTATGTGTCCAGCAAAACCAAAACCAAGTCTGGAATATCTGATCTGGAAAAACAAGATGGGACGCTAACAACAAGTGACAGAGAAAAAGCCCAGGTCTTGGCAGACTGCTACACTGAGGTATTTACGATTGACCCAGATGGTGAAGTACCAGAGACAAACATATATAACACCAAGGAAGCACTAGAAACAACGAGCGATATTACACCAGAGGCAGTGGAATACGACTATCTAGAATAAATCCAACAAAGTCTCAAGGTCCAGATGGTTTCCACCCTCGAATCCTGAAAGAACTCGCTAAGGAACTGAGCAAGCCATTATCAACAACATACAACAACAGTTTGAGGATGATGAAACTGCCAGATGAATGGAAAGCTGCAAATATAACAGCGATATACAAAAAAAGATTCAAAAAAGAAGGCAAGTAACTATCGACCAGTCAGCTTGACAGGTGTGGTTGGCAAAGTAATGGAGGGATTCATACCATGCATACGGGATAAGATCATGGATCATATGGTAAAAAACAAGTTGTTCAGCAAAAGTCAGTTTGGATACATCAAAAGAAGGTCTACAACACTGCAGCTGCTACACACACTAGAAAAATGGACCACATATATGGACAGCGGACATCCAACGCGTGTGGTATACATGGATTATATGAAAGCCTTTGATACCGTCCCACACATGAGGTTGATAAAGAAGACTGGCAGTTACAACATCGGAGGGAACATCCTAGGCTGGATACAAGATTTTCTAACAGGAAGGAAACAACAAGTCATAGTAAATGGAACATCATCAGAAAAACATCCTGTCATTAGCGGTATCCCCCAATGAAATATACTTAGCCCACTGCTGTTTGTCCTGTACATCAATGACTTACCAGAATGTGTAAAATCAGAAGTGATGCTGTTTGCAGATGATACAAAGATTTATAAGGAGATAACAGACGAAAATGATATGGACACACTACAAAGCGATCTTGATGAACTCCAAATGTGGTCGAACAATTGGTTACTAAGATTCCATCCAGAAAAATGTGTTGTCATGAATGTTGGAAAAGAGGAGTATCAGCCAATTTACAACTTGAAAGACAAGAATGGGAGTGAAACTAAATTAAAACAGGTGGAATAAGAAAAGGACATAGGAGTAACCACAGACAGAAATCTATCATTTGAGGACCACATAAACGAGAAAATACAGAAAGCCAACAGTGTTCTTGGAGCCATCAGAAGATCGATCATTCACCTACTTAGACTATACTACAATGGCAAAACTATATAAAGGACTGGTAAGACCATTACTCGAATATGCTCAACCTGCTTGGAGACCATATCTAAAACAAACACACAATTCCAATGGAAAAAGTTCAAAAGAGAGCAACAAAACTAGTACCAGGACTAACAAATTTGGGATACGAGGAGAGACTAAGAAAAATGGAACTACCAACCCTGATGTACAGAGGCCACCGAGGTGATATGATTGAATGTATCAAAATATTCAACTGCTACGATCCGGAAGTATCTAACATTCTTACAAGAAACACCGAATCTCGATCGGACCAGAGGCCACAACTATAAATTGTACAAGGAAAGATCTAACTATGGCGTTAGAAAATATACATTCAGCCAAATAGTGGTCACAACTTGGAGCAATCTACCAGACGAAGTAATGTATGCTGAAGATATAAACCAATTCAAAAACAGACTAGATCATCATTGGAAGAATCAGGATGTTAAATATGACTATAAAGCGGAATTGGTGACTGATTTTCAACCATACAACCCAAATATGTCTAGAGATGCAGGATCAAGCAGCCGAGAGGGGTCAGCCGAATACGGTGAAATAACACAATGTGAGGTGGATATAGTGGCAGACCGCCAGCGTCCACTACATACGTAAGGTAACGTAAGGTAATGTAATACATGTATAATAATAGTCTACTATTACTATACCACTCGACGACACAACGTGTTTATATCACATTAAAATATCAACTTAAAAATGGTTTAAAACAATCTTCTTTTACACCCAGCAGAATATATGCAACACATGAACGAATTTGAGTCATGGATTAGTGCAAAATACACTCATGTGATCTATGAACGATGTAGATCATGCCATGAATCTCTACTCAACAGCTGACGCCCGTAGAAAAACGGGCGTCAGCTTTGAGTAGAGATTCATGGCATGATCTGTGAACGATGTAAACAACATGGTAATTATAATGAAAATCAGTTTATGACTCGAGTCAGGACTCTAGTAATTCCATAAATGGCCGGATTTAGTCTACAGTACCCCTTTTTTCTGGTAGACTTGTTTACATTTTTAGTCAGTTTGTCGTCTACTTATATTATCTGAGCATCCCTCCAAATGAATAATAGACCCTTCCAATGTACACTATAATAACTGGACGATAGAATCAAATTAGCAACGAAAGGGCAAAAAGCTCACCTGATTTAGGAAAGGCCGTTATAAGAATGTCATCCTCTCGGAGTTTGAAGTTCGGTAATTCTGCTATGTTATCAGCCGCATATATCCCAGTCGGAAGTCTAGGAAACGGTATCCCATCTCTAAGTTCAAACCTCGGTTTTCTGTCAGGCCCTACCGACTTGTGTTCGCCTTTATTATCCTCCATTGTCGGAGTTGCACGCAGTTCCTCAAGTGAACCGAAGAAATTCACGTATTTCGAATCCGCCCCCCGATTACAATACGTCTCATAAAGAAGTCGGCCAACAAAGAGAAGCCGACTCAAACTTTGAAGCCGACTGTGTGTGTCAGGTACAGTCTATTCATATTTATATTGCATTCTATTCAGTTTATCGCCGCGTTTTTAATGCGGGCATATCGCAGGGCAAGCTGCAAAACAGAGTGCAGTCCCCTCGCTAGCGCTACGCTAAGACCCAAATCGGTTGCGATTGCGCAAAGTCCAAACCAAACTGGCTGATATACTATACATTCGGCAAACCTCGTCAGATTCCGTCACCGTTTCAGCTTGGCGCCAAAGGCCACAGGTCGAGGAGTCCAGAATGAGATACTTTAGTATTTCGCAGTGATAACGAAGAGTGCGCTGCAAAGGTTATACAGTATACACCAATTATTCTCCGCACTCAGTCGACGGTGTCTATTCTCGATTCCTTGTGAATGTTGGAAGTTTCTAACCTAGTAAATTTTGAAGAATGACTCTTTGGACCCAATATGGTCTAAACAAATTAATAGGTCCGTGTGCTTTTTCCATCTTTAAATTTACCGCTTTTGATACTACCCTAATTCCGCACAAAAATTCATCATCAAATTTTCAAACATACCCCCATTATATGCCTAGTTAATTATTTCACTACCCTGGACCAATATTCATCCAGGTTTAATATTTCCATGGTGGCATTGATTTTTTGTTTTGTTTTGTTTTTGCATTAATTCTATCTATCCCAATCTTAATCAACCATTCGGCTGCCAGATGTGATTTTATGATGATTTGACAATTTTTATATTTGGTGTACTATAACCTGCATGAAGTTTGAGTCCAAACTCCATGCGCACGCTCCATGCAGAGTTCAGTCCCCAACACAGGACTTACCGCTGCACGCACCTACACGTATTGTGAAGAAATGTTGCATTTATTTATTTGAGATTTGTGTAGGTTACAATTCATTCTGCATTACTCTGATAAACTGAACTGTCCATATTCATTTGAAAATGGTCCAGATAAAGCCAGAATGAATTGTAACTGGCAAAACACTTCAATAACAAATGTTATATTTAATTTAGAAAATGCACGTGCCGCGGCAGCGTTCAGACATCGTGTGGCGAGGGGACTGAACTCGTTTTGCAGCTTGCTCCATGTGCTGAATCCTGCGTAGGGGACTGAACTCTGCATGGAGCTTGAACGCAGGGCGAAACACGTGGCCAATTATTCTCCTCAATCAACAACGTCCTCGAGAGACATGAAAGATATAGAGAACGGCCCAGTTCACCCGACCAGCATCAGACATGTGCCCACATGGCTTGGGGTTGTGGGATGTCTCACTCCCTCCCCCCGAACTTTGGTCAAAATTTTCAACGGTTGGAAATTTCGTTCCTGACACATTAGTTGCAAATTTCACACCAACAATAGGTTGAAATTGTATTTTGATTTTCAAAT
The DNA here is from genome assembly GCA_032622095.1 of Siphonodentalium dalli. Taxonomy (NCBI): domain Eukaryota; kingdom Metazoa; phylum Mollusca; class Scaphopoda; order Gadilida; family Siphonodentaliidae; genus Siphonodentalium; species Siphonodentalium dalli. The sequence continues at coordinate 72,924,457 of CP136061.1, forward strand.
AATTTATTAGGGTGGAATTTATTGTTTTTGGACCAATATTTGCATATTGGTCGGCCCGGTGTGTCCTGGTCTCTCACCTGTATAGCCGTGTGTATTTGTCTGGAGTTAGACCACTAGATGTTCGGATTTATGCAATTTTTAAGGTTTAAAAAAACTGAATGTTCTCATACAGGGTATATTGAGCCATGGTTCGTGGATGGGCTACCAGGCATGAGCACTGAGGTGCAGGGGGGGTATACAATTTCAAATGAAATTCTTACAAACTTGTGTTTATTACGATTCAAGGGGGTGCAGTTGGAATTTGCAAGGTGGACACCCCTTCCCCAATGGAGACCCTCTTGCCACGTCCCTGACAAGCATATACTATCCGCGAAAATAGAGGCAAATGATTCAAATGACCTGTTTAAGCACAAAACCACTCAAAACACACGAAAATAATTCGTACACAGTAAGTCACAGTTTAAACGACATGATTAGCTGATAACACTATGTTTTGGCGCTTCCTCTTTCAAATGGTATATAATATACTAGCTGGTGGATCCGACTTCGTCCGGGCTGTTTCCCCTCTGCTTTTTGGCGAATTGCGCGATTTGACCTTGAATTGACCATTTTAAAGGTCAAGGTCAGGTCGATGTCACGATTTTTTAATTTAATTTTTTTTTTCAATGAGTTAATAGTTAATATTATTTTTTTTTATAACATGAGTTAATTGTGCATTTTTAATTTACTGGATTTTTGAATAAATTTTTTTTATTAATTTTTAAATTTTGGTTTTTCAATATTTTACCCGATTAGACCTTATTTTACCCGATTAAGGTGAAGAAGACATAAGAATCACACAACACGCAGTACCCGTCCCTAAAAGAGGTGATTTAAGGTACATCGGGTGGAAAAACTGACCCGATGAAAATTTCCCCCGTTTCTAGGAACGACAGACATAAGAATTACACAATATGGATTTTTTGTTTTCACACAACACGCAGTACCCGTCCCTAAAAGAGGTATGATTGAAATTTTCCCCCGTTCCTATGAACGACAGACATAAGAATCACACAACACGTTAATTCTGCCTTTTTAATCAAGATAAATGCATTTCGCGTTTTGCATCCGTAGTTTCGTACGCATGGGTAACCGTTTAGCAACGTCGAAAGAATCACACAACACGTTAATTCTGCCTTTTTAATCAAGATAAATACATTTCGCGTTTTGCATCCGTAGTTTCGTACGCATGGGTAACCGTTTAGCAACGTCGATGGCAATAAAGAGCGTTAGTCTGTTAACAACTACAAATATGGTCAATATAAAGATCGTTGATGCCTTAACCCCCGATGTGCTGTTTGCGGTAATTTTGATGATTGGGAGTGGAGAATGAGTGCTCAGAGCTTGTCCAAAATGCGACGTTGACGATCCCCGTGGATTTTTACCCTTATATACGAAGTTTGAGCTCGCTCCGACCAGTCGTTTTCGATTCTATAAAGTACCCACATAGACACATATATACATATATACATACGGAGTTCTCAAAATATATAGTAGAAGAAGATGATATGTTTTCTATGTAATCTGGGGATTGAACAACAAACGAGGCTAAAATGGAACATTTTCTACATACACAATACCATCGTCATGTCGTTTTTCTGCTGTGTACTGTCGGTTTTAAGAGACTCAGGTTATCGACACTGGTAACATCTTACTTCCATTAAAGTCTCATATTTCCGATAGCACACGCAGAAATCAGTCATGGCGTCTCATCATATTGTGTGTGTTTAATCGTAAGTCGGCCATTCAATGAATGAAATTACTTCAATATGTTGTATGCGTCGTTGCCCTTAAGAATGCATTTAACAAACCATTCTCTTTTGTGATATATTAGATATGCATGCATGCATTACATTAAGACCAATTAGTCACCAAAGTTTAATCAAAACTTGACTGTAAACATTGGAAAAGTTCAAAGCAATGAAAACTATTCGGAAAATCATCGTACTTCACGATTAGCAGTGTTTGTTGGCAAATTACTGTAACGGTTTATTTACATAACAATGGTTTCAACACACAACATTTTGTTATTTAGACCGGTCCCCAGATGACGGTAGTATCACACGAAAGGGTAGAAATTTTGACGCTATCTCCAATTATCCTTGCCCCATGGGGGTTCCAAAACACTGAGGTATCCAGGGCGGAGCAGGTGGAAAATATATGTTTTTGACCTTTTTAGTGTTTTTGACCTGCAAATTTCAGAAAACCAATAAAACAAGACAAATGTCGAATAAAATATACTTGAATATAGTGCTGAAACGGTTGACCTATTTTTGTAGCCGGTTAACCGCGACGTGTAACCGGATCATAACCGGTTATCCGCTATTTTCAACCTATGACTTTACACTGATTATTTACACCATAATATGTACCAATATATCAGCATAATTTGATTATTAACTTTATGGCAAACTCGCGTAATGTTTACACAGACAGAGCTTGTATTAAACGAATGTAAATCACCAAACACGAACGTCACAAAGCCACGTTTTGACAACTTGGCAGATAACACAGTGAACTAAAACTCGCAGTGTTTATAAATAGACGTGTCATCATGTCATGCTTGACCTGTTTGTATTGCAGTTGCGACTGCTACCTGACTTGTTATTTTGGGATGAATATTGTGTGACCTACACGTATATACATATGTTCGTACATGCAAATATCGGCAGTTTTTTATTGCCATTATAGCGATTACGAGACTGGCCGATTATTGATTATTAAGTCATGTGACTCAGGTATTTTAACTGCTGGGTGTTCTTTGGCAATTTGAGATGGATAGGATGACTGACGACCGATAAACACAATTATAAAGTTTGTGAACTTTATGAAGTTAACAAATGAAAATTTTAAAAACAGCTGAAAACCTGCTGAAAACAGTGTTTTCTGTTAGAAGACAATCAAATGCTGAGAATTAGTCATTAGTATGCAAATAAGTCCGACTGCACAGGAACACCACTTTGATTGGTTACGTAGCGTTTTTCCGAAGACCCATAACTCCGAAGGTCAGATTCTCCGACGAAAGCCCATAACTCCGAAGACCCATAACTCCGAAAGCCCATAACTCCGAAGGCCTATAACTCCGAACGCCTATAACTCCGAACGCCCATAACTCCGAAGGTCTATAACTCCGAAGGGCCGATTCTCCGAAGGTCCGATTCTCCGAAGGTCCGATTCTCCGAAGATCATGTTTTATCGCTTATTAAATAGTGTACAGTCCAGTGGCGGGGTCAATGGGGCCCTAGGGAAGACCGCCCCCAAAAAACATGTCAAATGTCATGTAAACGTCAGGAAATCCCTCCTAGGCATTCAAATATTCACAGTGTTCCTGCCCAGGGAAGCCCCCGGACCAACGATTGGGGGGCGACCCCTCCCATGTATGCGCTCCCCAAATCAGGCCTTCGTGATAATGCTTTCGGCATATCATATGCATGATATATCCCGACATATCCCCCACATATGCTAATTAATGTGCACCCCTAAATGGAAACCCTGGCTCCGCCACTGGTGTGCACCGGGTATATTATAACGAAACGCTGCAAGAATGTTAGAGTAGCCTAACATGCACAGGGGCGACTAGTTCTTCCCCGTTCACCCCTGTACATTTTACTCTGGCATCTCATGGGCCAACGTAACGTTATAGTATCTGGTGTATAGTCAGTTGCGGGCCAGGATTCCCATTTAGGTGGTGGCAGTAGGAAAAGTTTGAATATTTTGATGCCCCATGAACGATTTCCGGGCGTTTACATGACATTGGACATGTTTTGGTAGGGGCCCATATTGTCTGAAATAGCAAGTAGAGGTTTAATGGGGGCAGTGGGAATTTTGGGACCCCTTGGCTTCGCCACTGGACTGTACACTATTTAGTAAACGATAATACCCCGATAAAACAAAATCTTCGGAGAATCGGACCTTCGGAGAATCGGACCATCGGAGTTATGGGCCGTCGGAGAATCGGGCCTTCGGAGTTATAGGTCTTCGGAGAATCGGCCCTTCGGAGTTATAGGTCTTCGTAGTAATAGGTCTTCGGAAAACCGGTCTGACACCCTTTGATTCGAGTTCATTTGAACTTCATCGACTGAGATTACTCAAACTCAGTAATGTTAGAAGTATAGACCGAGCGTATGTAAATAGGGTTGGTTCTCAGAGTTTGCATCCTGCCAATTTCGCTTTGAAATGTGCCGAGACATCTGATTTACTCATTTCTTGGGTATCCATGATACTGTCTACAAGTAGTCAGTCGATAGTAGATGTCAAATGACCATGCCGTATACTGCAGTGAAAACGATTGTATTGATCTTTGCCGATGACCCAGTGGCGTCCGTGCACATGTTTTACCGGACATCGGAACATTAAAGATGACGTCATGCATCTTTGATGTTTAGCCGCCGATGCCAGACTATGTAATCTGCCATTCATGGAAAGACTTTTGATCTGGCACCAGATTTTGACTTTTAATACGCGTAATTTCGAATGTATACCCCTCTGAGTGATAACGTTTGTAGCAAAATTGACAAAGTACCCTTGTTTAAAAGCTACTGTTATCAGCCTATGCCGATTAAGGACCTGAATACGTTAGTTTTTATCAGTGGCATTGCATGTATGTATTACATAGCGGTTAACCGGTTGATCGTAGTTCAACCGGTTGCCGACACTAGTAGCCGGTTGTCAACCGGATATCCGGATATCCGTTTCAGGAAGTTGAATATCATATATTGATTCTATCTGGGTTGCTTAACATTAATCATGTGCAATAACTGATATTCTCCAACAATTTTTGTGAAAAATTCACGAAAATTCTAAAAAAAAATGCATAAATTGCAGTGCTTTTTCAAAAAAGTTTTCCAGAAGATTTTCTATAAAATTTTCATTTTTTGGTATAAAGCTCTCAGTGGTGCATCAAAATTTTCAGCACTATATACCTGATTCATTGATATCATTAGCACAACCACTGATATCCAACAAGCCGAGATATTTTCAAAAACTTAACCCTCCCCCCTAAAACTGATTTCATATCTGAAAATACCTGTCAAGTCAGAATAGCCCGTTTTGTTAACTAATTCAGAATATGATCATATATCATGGAATTAGAATGTATCTGAGGAGGTTTATGTTATGGGAGAGTCTATTTTTTTTAAATATTTGATTTTTTGGGGTAAATTAGCTAAAATTGTCATTATTTTTAAGTGAAAAATTTCTGAAAAATTCCCATGTCAGTTTTATAGATACAGCTGCAAAACATGCACCACAATAAGCATAAATTCATCCCCAAAACCAGACATGAAATTCTATAAGCATGTACCAGACCGGAAATAAGATTAAGAAATAAAGTTAAACTTAACCCTACCCCAAGATAGTGTTCATAATGCTTTCAATTGGGAGCATCTCACTTTGCCGACGGCTATTGTGCTATGAAAATACAAGGATTCCCGGGTGGCCACCATGACTCAGGATACGGCAGCCGATTTAGTAACGACAAGTGCTATTTTGACATTCCATGCACGACTTCAGCCCAAATTTAGAAAATTTGGAAGGGGCTGCATGGTCGCGTGACTTTCATATAGTTGCCCGCGGGGTGGCACCGCACGAAAATACAAGGATTCCCGGGTGGCCATCATGACTCAGGATACTGCAGCCGATTTAGTAACGAAAAGTGCTATTTTGACACCCCATGCACGACTTCAGCCCAATTTTAGAAAATTTGGAAGGGGCTGCATGGTCGCGTGACTTTCCTATAGTTGCCCGCGGGGTGGCACCGCACGAAAATACAAGGATTCCCGGGTGGCCATCATGACTCAGGATACTGCAGCCGATTTAGTAACGAAAAGTGCTATTTTGACACCCCATGCACGACTTCAGCCCAATTTTAGAAAATTTGGAAGGGGCTGCATGGTCGCGTGACTTTCCTATAGTTGCCCGCGGGGTGGCACCGCACGAAAATACAAGGATTCCCGGGTGGCCACCATGACTCAGGATACGGCAGCCGATTTAGTAACGAAAAGTGCTATTTTGACACTCCATGCACGACTTCAGCCCAATTTTAGAAAATTTGGAAGGGGCTGCATGGTCGCGTGACTTTCCTATAGATGCCCGCTGGGTGGCACCGCACGAAAATACAAGGATTCCCACCCACCCACCCCCACCGCCAATTTTTTTTCCGTTTTCGGCAGTTTTTTCCGACCATTTTTTAACACTAAAACAGAGATTTGCGGGGGAAAATTCACTGTAAACAGCTGTATATTAATTTCTGTGCATACTATTTATCATGGATGTTAACATGGACATGTAAGTAGGAATGAGTCATTTTGAGGTCATTCGGCCAAAAAAACATGGCTGCCAGCGGCCATCTTGGATTTCAAAATTTGCAACAAAATACAACACGATAACTGCCTGCAGTCAGTTTACCAGTTAGAATTACATTATTGCTCTCATTCAAAGTGGTTTTGAAGCCCAACTCATTGCCAAAACACTAAAACAACAAGCAGGAATTTTTTTTTTTAGTTGCGGAAAAAATTGCTTGTTGGTGACTTTGACCACCCACCCACCCCGGCATACGTGCCGGGAAATCCCCCCCTGTTTCAATGAGTTAATTGTGCCTTTTTAATTTACTGGCTTTTTAAATTTTTTAATTTAATTTTTGGTTTTTCATGAGTTAATTGTGCCTTTTTAATTTTTTTATTTAATTTTTGGTTTTTCAATTTGACCCGATTTGACCTTGAATTGATCATTTTCAAGGTCAAGGTCAGGTCGGGGTCACAATTAAACCCGTCCATGACACTTCCCGTAGGTAGCAAGTTTGAGCTCAATCGGTTCGAGTCTATAAAGGACACATATATATCACTAGCCGATGAGCCCGACGTTGTCCGGGCTATTCAAAAACCAAGCTCTACCCAGCCCGACGTTGTCCGGGCTATTCAAAAACCAAATTTCAAGTCGATAGCTCTACCCGTTTCCGAGATCTGGTCTGCGCATGCGCGAAGCTGGCGTCGCACGGGCTCGGCGACCCGATGAAATTCGTATCCGGGGCAAGATACATTCACATAGCAAATTTCAAGTCGATAGCTCCACCCGTTTCCGAGATCTCGTCTGCGCATGCGCTGCACGGGCGTCGCACGGGCTCGCCAATAAGACAACGACCACCGCCTGGTCAAACTACACACACGTACCAAGTTTCGTCCCGATCGGTCGAGAATCGTAGATTTGTATTAATGACAGACAAACAGACAAACAGACAGACAGAGGTCTTCAAAATATATATGAGATTTGTGGGTACCCGTTTCAAGGTGAAGATCACCTCGGGCGTCTCCCCCGTTCATATGAAGCCATAAGTACATCACACAACACGCTCATGTCTGGATACAGTCTTACACGCACACGCCCAGACCCAGACGTAATAATCACATTACACACATAAGCTCTTTATCAACGACACTGCGGATACGAACGCTCTTTAACTATATCAACGCGATTAACCACACAGTGCCGTTTTTTGTGACTGGGAGTGAAGAACGGGTGCTCAGACGTTCTCAGAACTGTCCGTGCATTTTTAACCTTAGACAGGAAGTTTGGTCTCAATCGGTCCAGCCGTTTTCGATTCTATAAAGGATATATATATATGGATATATATACGGATATATATACGTAGTTCTCAAAATATATAGGAGATTTGGATTAAATTAATTGTGAGCCATATCATGAGGATTGGGAATTTGGGCCCTTCAGTGTCCCTTAAATTCGAAATAGATGAACTAAATTTTGAGGGAAAAAATCTATTATTATTGTAATGCCCAGAATAACCGCAAATCGAACACACCAGTGTACTGAATGTCAGTTATGAACCACTAGTGGCCATTTTAACAGAAATGAGGCCATCACTTCCCAAAGTAGGGACAAAATCACACCAAACACAACTTTTTGCATAATTCCATTTGCACCCCCCCCCCCCCTTGAGTCGGAATCGTACCAACACAACTTTTTGCATATTTCCATTTGCACCCCCCCTCCCCTTGTACCTCATGCTCAGGCCTAATTTCCTATATATTCATAAGCCATGCTTCTATTTTCCCAGTATGAGAACATTAATATATTTTAACCTGAAAATTGCCCCCCAAAAAACAACTAGTGATGCACACAGCTACCGACAACAGACCAGGAAACACCGGGCCGACCATGGTTGTTCGGCCCGGTGTGAGAAAATTTTGAAAACTATACAAGAAAATCGCAAATCCTAGCATCAAGACTGGCCTCAACTGAAGCTTTCCTAGTGTTGGAAATTTCAAACCTCATACTCCCCCTCAGGTTGGAAAATTCTTCAACTGATGACCATTTATGTCTACAAGTTTGACCAAATGTAGTAAAATATTGTTTTGCTAAACTAATTAGCAGTTTTGTATTGGCCATGTGAATGGGGCAATGACACACCGGGCCGACCATGGTTCGGCCCGGTGTGCGAAAATTTTTTAATCTGAACAAGAAAATCGCAAAATCCTAACATCTAGACTAGCCTCAAGCCTTCCTACTGTTCGAAATTTCAAACCCTACACCCCCACTTAGGTTGGAAATTTTCCAACTGATGACAATTCCAATGACAATGTTGACCAATTGTATGACAATATTGTTTTCTTAAATTAACTAGAAGTTTTTGACTGGCCACGGGGGAGAGACCAGGACACAAGCTTTCCAAGTGTTGGAAATTTCCAACCTGTCACCCCCCTAAGGTTGGAAAATTTCCAACTGATGACCATTTCTGTCAAAATTTTTGACCAAAAATAGGAACATATGCAAATATTGGTCGAAAAAACAATAAATTCCCCCGATAAATTGTTTTATAATCAAACTACAAGAACATTTTCAACCTATTGTTGGTGTGAAATTTCGTTGTGGCAGGTATGAAATTTCCAACTATTGAAAATATAGCTCTCTGCTGGGGGGGTGAGACACCCCCCCCACCCCCCCCTCTAGCCACATCCCTGGGCTAGCACCACAGTAAATGATGTCGGATCCAAATCCGATAATAATCAGCTATATGTTGGGATGTTGTCCCTACAGTGTCCAAAATGGCGGTCGAATATTGCGACCGAAAGTCAAAATTTTTTAATTGATTCGGAACTAAATCTTCTCATATCGAATATAATTTGATGAGTGTCCAAAGCTAGCAATCTAGTATCGAAATACGTCCAATGAGTATCCAAAACCACTTAACGGGTATCCCAACCCATATCAGGAGCATAAAACCGCGCAACGGGTGTCTCAACCATGCACGGTGTTGTCGGCGAATGTGACACAGGACTATCGCAACAACATCACTAGTTTTGTTTCAATCTCTTAAACTTGTCCAAAATCTCTATTATAATACAGCATTGTTCAACCCTTTCTGGATTAAAACGACCACATAAAATATTAAAGTAGGCACCAACCGGCCATCCAAATATAAAATAGTCTGTGTGAAATTGTAAATACGCCATCATATGTTCATATTGCACTTATCATGCAGGGGCAGCAGGAAGACGGCCAGCTAGGTCATGCTGCTCCTGTGAAATAATATAATTTTGTTTAATATGCTGTTAATGTATTGTATATTATTGTGCAAATAAAGATCTATCTATCTATCTATCAACCACCTTCTTAATAATATACCAAATTAATCGGCGAGTGTCCCATTCCATAGAACATATTATGTAACACAGTCCTCACAAATACTGTCACAACCCATCCAAATAGTGCCTAAATCGGTCCAATGTGTGTTCCATACCATCCAACGATTGCCATATGCAATGCATCGAGTGTACCAATTCATTAACATGATGTCCCAAACCATTGTTAATAGTAAGCACTTGATTTTAGAGTTATCCATCTTACACCCGCAATTTGTCCGTTTTGATCACGTGGTTCTGCCAACTTATGGGCTACATCTCCGAAAATTAATAGATTTCAAAAATCGATATCTAATCACTCTGAGCTTTGATGGGTGGGTTCCTCGACTCGAATCAAATATGTTTTACCCCCAAAGCCAAAGAAATAGTAATATAGGACCCTCCGATCGGATTGAGTAACGTTAAACACTGCTTGTGTGCATTAGGACACGGCGTGACCGATTTTTTGTCACTGATTGTGCCTTTTGGTACACTATAGTTGAATGGATTGAGACGACGGTTGTATGTTGTACGACATTTGACACTCCCCGGATATCTTGGGATACTAGTTGTGTGACATGGGTACATATTGAATGCTTGCCACTCGTTTGGTTTCGGACACCCGATGGATGGTTTTGTTACCTTGGTACACCCATTGTGTAGTTTGGGGCTGGTTTGCGACACAACTGTGTGGTTTCGAACATCGGTTGCAATGTCTGGAGCACCGTGACTGCCGGTGGTTTGGATACATGTACATTCGTTGAATGGATTGGTCCCTAATCAGGTAGATTGAGACACTCATTTTGGTGGTTTGGGACACACATTTGGGTGCGAATACCAGATGCATGGTTTGGGGGACTATATGTGTGGGTTATGACACCATTTGAGTATCGTTTGTGGCAATACCTACCTCAATCTACATCAATCTGGGTGGTTTGTGAAACTCGTTTGGTGGATTTGGACACCCATTCGATGGTTTGGGACGATATGTGAATTTGGGGCGCCCATCTTATGGATTGGGATACTCACATGTTGGTTTTGTTTTTATATATCAGATGGATTATATAACTCTGTATATGGTTGGTGCACTCGTTTGGTGGTTTGTGACACTCGTCTGGTGTATTATGAAACTAGTTGGTGGTTTTGGAAACTCGAATGGTGGCATATATGACTGCATATTGGCTATACATTAATTCGATATCGTAAGATTTAGTTTAAAAAAATCAACAACAAAAAAACCCACTTCAAATGTTCACTTCCGACTGCCATTTTCGCAACTGTTTAGACACCGAATTGTCAAATTTTCGGGATATGACTTATTGTAACGGATTAGGATTCGCCATTTTATAGTTTTAGAGTCAAATTATGAACGAAATGGCAGGCATGTGCTATGGCAACAAGAATAATGCGTTTTTGTTTCAGATTTTGTGTCACATTAATAAATTTAGAGGACATTGAAGTGACTTGTAGTACACTCCAGGAAATGGCCGCCATATTGCCTGTTACGTACACGGTCACATGTTAGCGTTAAAATAGTTTGAGCAAACATACCTGCGAACAAAAAAAATGGATCAAGTTTAATACTGGGGCCGCAGTCTGGGAAGCACGTTGGACGACCTAGTTACCGGACAAATATTCCAATTTTCAGCATTTTATTACATATTTTAATTTTTATCCAAAATTAAAGACGTTCCCTTCATGAAACGCATGGAAATTTTGGACACGTTATTATTTGGTCACATTTAGCAGTCAGTGAACTCGACTGAGCATTTATTGTTGGCAGATTTGTTTATTAACAAAATTCCAATTTTCACTATTTTTTACAAAAATATTCCAGTCTTTTGACCTTAATATGACGACTTTCCAATTCTGGAATTTTTGATATGTTATTATATGAGTATAGTCAAACTCAAAAACACCAAAAGTCATTGCGTAGCAAAAAAAATTCACGGTTGGGCGTTTCTTTCCATCAGTTTTACTTGACTAACTGCAAAATTGACACAAAAAAAGCTTTAAATCTGACCCCCGGGCCATTTCAAAGATATGGAGAACATTTTCCCCAAAGCGAATTTTGGATATATTGTTCCCCAGATTCTGTCCGACAAAATAACACACACACAAAAAAACACCATGTTAGCAATTTAATCCGGGTCTCAACCAGAAAATTAAAAAAATTTCACCATTTTTTTTTTTACATATTCCTGACTTTTGACACAATAATGACGACATTCCCACCCTGGGATTCATGGGGATATTTCTTATGTTATTACATGGGTATAGTCACAATCAAACACACCAAAAGACATTGCATAGCAATTTGTTCACGATAGGATGTTTCTTTCTATCAGATTGACTGGATTAATAAGGAACAGCAAAATTGACACAAAAAGACTATTTCAAAGAGCAGAAGAAATTTTTCCCCAAAGCGGATTTTGGATATATTGTTCCCCAGATTCTGCCCGCAAAATGACATCAAAAACAGCTTGTCAAAAAAAAATTCTAGGTTCACCTCAAAATCGAGTCTCAACGACCAGATTATTGAAGCACACAAAGGGGCCGCCGCTAAATAAAGGCTCTGTCTATAAAGACCGAAATGTGCGCGAAGTCCCACAAGATGCCACAGGTGTCTCCGACGCTCAATGTAGGGAGCCTGTTTCAGCTAGTTTAGTATAATAGAAGTGGTATGGAATATGTTACTTAGATCATGGGATGGTTGACAGACTAAGTCAGGAAATAGTTAGAAATTATGGAGTTGTGTGAATCCTGCACAATGACATAGGTTTACAGATGATCAGCAGTTTACAGATGATCAGCAATTTATAAAACATTTTTTTTTCAATTAAAACAGCTTCTGAAACAGGTTAAACTGTTACTTGGACTGAATGAGATCATATAAGTGATATCAGTAGAGTTTTATGCAGTTTTAGACCAAATTTAGTGAAATTTGGGGGGTGGGTGTAAAAATATTTTTGTTTTGCAGGTTTGGGGTGGGTCCCTGAAAGTGCTAAATGCAAACAAAAAACGGTATACCTTCCTACAATTTTTTTACTATACCCTCCCTGGTGTAATCCTCAATATGGCATATCCTACAGCACAGAAACTATGTCACCGCTCATGAGATAATATTCTCGTGGGCCAGCACTGCAGGTGTGAATCCTGCTGATCATAATCCCAGCTTGAGTTAACATTAACTTGACCCATCGAATTCAGCTTCCAAACAGCATTTCTGAGCAATGAAATACCATTTATTAACAACTGCTTCCAAGCCAAATAGCCAAAGAACATATAATGTGATGCAATGTGAGTATTGTTTTATTGTTCACATTGTTCACAGTGTTCAGTACACATACCCATATTTTTTCTTACATATGGAACATTGTGTTTGTTGAATTTGGGTTCGAAAACAATAGATTTTAAAAATCTCTATAAATTTCACATTTGATATTTCTAACATAATCCACCACGAATTATACTCTTAAAATGTTGCATCAATGGTATTGGTTGCTGAGATTACTAATAAAATTTAACAGAATCCTTTAATTTGACTCCATCAAATTCGGGTTGAAAATGGGTTAGCAAAGCCCTTAAAATAGTGAATCTGAGATTTATGACATAACCTCCTCGGGATCTGTTTACATTGCCGCAGTCTTAACATTACACTCAATGTTCTACTTCTGAGTTTGTTGTCTTGTTCGTTCAAATCTGATCGCATCATTAAAGAAATGCAATAATTAAGAAATAATTCTTGTTTCTATCAAGTTTATCCAGTTATAACCAAAAGGTTTGAAGTTTCTTCAAACGTGTTGGTTATAACTCATAATAAACTTATCTAAACAAGAGTTATTGCTTATAATTTAATTCCAGTGTTGGTCAAAGATATCTAGTTTCACAGTGTTTTGTTTAATTAGATAATTTATTTTCGAGCAACACTTATTGTCCCGGGTATCAATGCAATGTTTATTGCGATATCAGCTCACAAAAGTCATAAACGTCGTACAATCTCAAGCTATGCCAAGGGACCAGCCTAGAGGTCTCAAATTGTGAGAAGTCACATCTCTCAATTTCATTATTAAGGAGAAGTGGACTCTTATCCAAGTGAATTCATAATGGCTGAAGTTACACCCCAAGATCATCATTCTACAAGTATAAAACTGTACATTACCTCGTTTAAAAGAGAGAGATGTATAGCTAATATGTATAGTATATACATCATACTTTAGTAGAATACGTTATTTAATACACCGAACATTGTATCAGATTTAAAAAGTAATTCTTTGTAAAATAATTCATGGACGATCTGAGGCATGCATCTTCATTTTCTTTTTGCTAATTGTTTTCGGCATTCAGTTGTACCATTGACACAGGCCAAGATATATTGGGCTGGTTTGATTCGGTTCGAAGCTGGTTTACTCCGATTTCATATGATAACAAAGAAAAGCAATCGTAATTTTGGGCTAACATTTACTCATATTGGTAAACCAAGTGACACATGAGACACAGTGGAATCCAATTTTCCACTATTATATACCCCCCTTCGGGCGAAATGATCCAAAAAGTAAAATGCTCCCAGTCAGTTAACAAATGTATATCGGAGTGGTGTATTATTGATCTGGGGGTATCTTAATGTGATATATGTGATAAGAGCAGACGACAGATACTACAAATGCAGAAGGAGTCCTATTTATTGAGGGAAATGTTTAAGTAATAAATTAAACTTATTATCTGAACATTTAGTATCTGAACATTTATTATCTGAACAGTTTAAAGATTGTATCTCCCAAGTCGCCCTCTTGTAGGCTGATACCACTACTGTACAATGGACTATTAAGGAACAAGTACACAACAAAGAAATAAAATATGTTCCCTGCGCTTGTTCAATGTTATAAACTTCCCTGCCAGAACCGTTCAGCACATCAATAAGTTCTCATGTTTGATCGGGTGGACTGAATATGTGACCCGCCATATCAAATCCAGTCGGAAGTCGGGATTTTTTTACCCTGTGCCAATGCATTCTCTTATATATGCGAGTCGACCATAGGTCGCCTCGCATATATAAGAGAATGCATTGGCCTAACAATGTTTTACAATTTTAATAATTTGTTCTTGTATTCTTTAACAATTTTATTTATCACCCATACAGAGCCCCAGACAAACAAGAGCAGACGACACTCTTCTATGTGCTTCTATATATGTGTGGGGCTCCCTGCAGGGTAATGGATGTTTTTTCATTTTATGCCCTAAAAATTGTAAGAAACATTTATTTAAAAAACATGATAAAAAATTGTTAAGCCAATGCATTCTCTTATATATGCGAGGCGACCTATGGTCGACTCGCATATATAAGAGAATGCATTGGCACAGGGTAAAAAAATCCCGACTTCCGACTGGATTTGATATGGCGGGTCACATATATGATCTCTTCGATCATAGCCAGAGTAGAAATTCATGGCATGATCTACTCTGGAACAGCTTTCACTCGTGTAATCGATTCTTGTAACATCCGCTCTTATTCATACTGGAACTGTAGGTGCGTCCCTTCCATCCTTTCTTTATAAATTTTATCAAATGTTTCATTATCAGCGATCGTGAACCAGTTCTTCCAATCTCCAATTTTACCTGAAAGTTATAAAATATTGACTGACTTGAGTCATATTGAAACATTACAAATATCAACCAAGCCTGAGTTTATTGTGCCTGTCGTTTGCAGAAAGGTCCATAGAGGGTGGATATAGTGACGCTATGACATAGTGGGCTAGCATAACCAAATTCACCCCCATGGGGACCTCATTCTGTATGGCCTCACCTGCTATGGGAGACATAGACTCAGATTGAAGTTCCCAAATTGTGAACATTGTGCTGTACACCCATTGGGAACCTCAATTATGCAATGTGTCGTCTGCCAATTTGGGGATACAGAGAAGCTAAACTGAAAAAGAAATAGAATCCATGTGAAGAAGTTTCTATAGAAAGTTGATAATGAAGAAGCCTTCCAGAGAAGATGAGGCCTAACCAGAATGAGGTCCCCAGAGGGTGAATTTAGTGATGCTAGCCCGGGTTAGCGTCACTAAATTCACCCTCTGGGGCCCCATTCTGCAAATGACAGACACACTAAACTCAGACTTGATATTAGCGTGGCTATGTTAATCCGGGGGGCGGGCTGGCTCTTTCAAGATAAGTTTGACCAATCTTGCGTGCACAGGTTTTCACATATAGCGGTTGATATATGTACCAAATGTCAAAGCTATTGACCAATAAATTTAATTGAATAAAAGATCAGACAAAATTGACTTTCGGGGATGGGCCTTATTGGTGTACGTCTTAGCCCCCCCCCCCCCCCCACCAAACTTTGGTAAAAAATTTCAGTTGTTGGAAATTTCATGTCATTATATCGTGTTAAAATTATTTGTAGACACAAAAGTCGAATATTTTCCTATGTGCTACTAATTACACTGCGCCACGCAAAGGAGACCCTCTGGTCATGTCCCTGCCCCCTAGCCACGGCATACCACAAACTGCAAGTCAGAGTTCAGTCCCCTCGCTACGTTAGCGTAGCGAGGGTGTTAACTCTGCCTTGTAGCACGTGGTCCAAGCGGAAAAAGAGAGTTTAGTCCCCTCCCCACGCTATGCCTGACCGCTGCGTATACATACATGTGTATTTTTTAATTAAATCTAACATTTTTATTGAAGTGTTTTGTCAGTTACAATTCATTCTGTCTGGATTGATCTAGACATTATTATCAAATGAATATGGACAGTTCAGTTTCTCAGAATAATGCAGAATGAACATAACATACAAAAGTCTCAAATAAATAAATGTGACACTTCTTCACATTACGTGTAGGTGCGGGCAGCGGTAAGTCCTGCGTAGGGGACTGAACTCTGCATGGACCTATCTTGTGTTCAGACCAGCGTAGTGAGGGTACTGAACTCTGCACGGAGCTTGCCAAACTCCAGGCAGAGTTATCTCCCATCGCTCTGCTGAGATACCACTGCCATAAGGACATTTGGTAAGGATTTCTTACAATCATGTTCTTAGTTCTTATGTTTTATGATTATAAATATCGATATCGTTATCTGGTTCAGTTCATATTGTTCTTATCAATACCGAAAGAATTACCGTTATTGCAAACTTTTGGTGGTCAAAATAAGACAATGTGACTAAATATAGTTCCGACGATATGTAAAAATAGATGTATCGGTCCGCAAAGTACCATCCTTGTGGCAGTGCTATATCGCAGTGATAACGTACAGGGCGCTGCATGGAGTTTGGGAGCTTGCTTGTGGTCAGACCAGCATAGCGAGGGGACTGAACTCTGCATGGACCTTGCTTGTGGTCAGATCAGCGTAGCGAGGGGACTGAACTCTGCATGAACCTTGCTTGTGGTCAGACCAGCGTAGCAAGGGGACTGGACTCTTGTTTTGCATCTCGATCATACCTTTTCGGTAAAGCCCGCCGTCCTTAACTTGTTGTGGAAGCCAATCCCCCTCGATTCTTGACTTCGCGTATTCTCTCATTTTATCGATATGACACGCATCCAACACGTTAATAAGAAACTCATCGTCGTAATTCTTCCCAAGATGAGCCGATACCTTTTTTATAGTGCCAAGTGGGTCCTGTAAATAATATAATATAAATTAAATACGAGATGAGCCGATACCTTCTTTATAGTGCCAAGTGGGTCATGTCAACTATATGGTATAAATTAAATACGAGATGAGCCGATACCTTCTGTTTAGTACCAAGTGGGCCCTGTATCCGATACCTTCTTTATAGTGCCAAATGGGTCCTATACAATATAAATTAAATACGAGATGAGCCGATACCTTCTCTTTAGTGCCAAGTGGGTCCTGCAAATAATATAATGTAAATTAAATACGAGATGAGCCGATACCTTCTTTATATAATGTCAAGTGGGTCCTGTCAATAATATAATATAAATTAAATACGAGATGGGCCGATACCTTCTTTATATAGTGTCAAGTGGGTCCTGTCAATAATATAATGTAAATTAAATACGAGATGAGCCGATACCTTCTTTATAGTGCCAAATGGGTCCTGCATTATATAAATTAAACACGAGATGATCCGATACCTTCTTTATAGTTCCAAGTGGGTCCTGTAAATAATATAATGTAAATTAAATACGAGATGAGCCGATACCTTCTTTATAGTGCGAAGTGGGTCCTGCAAATAAAATAATGTAAATTAAATATATACGAGATGAGCCGATACCTAAGCTTCTTTATAGTGCCAAGTGGGTCCTGTAAATAATATAATGTAAATTAAATACGAGATGAGCCGATACCTTCTTTATAGTGCCAAATGGGTCCTGCATTATATAAATTAAACACGAGATGATCCGATACCTTCTTTATAGTTCCAAGTGGGTCCTGTAAATAATATAATGTAAATTAAATACGAGATGAGCCGATACCTTCTTTATAGTGCGAAGTGGGTCCTGCAAATAAAATAATGTAAATTAAATATATACGAGATGAGCCGATACCTTCTTTATAGTGCCAAGTGGGTCCTGTAAATAATATAATGTAAATTAAATACGAGATGAACCGATACCTTCTTTATAGTGCGAAGTGGGTCCTGCAAATAAAATAATGTAAATTAAATATGAGATGAGCCGATACCTTCTTTATAGTGTCAAGTGGGTCCTGTAAATAATATAATGTAAATTAAATATATACGAGATGAGCCGATACCTTCTTTATAGTGCGAAGTGGGTCCTGCAAATAAAATAATGTAAATTAAATATGAGATGAGTCGATACCTTCTTTATAGTGCCAAGTGGGTCCTGTAAATAATATAATGTATATTAAATATATACGAGATGAGCCCATACCTTCTTTATAGTGCCAAGTGGGTCCTGTAAATAATATAATGTAAATTAAATACGAGATGAGCCGATACCTTCTTTATAGTGCGAAGTGGGTCCTGCAAATAAAATAATGTAAATTAAATGAGATGAGTCGATACCTTCTTTATATAGTGTCAAGTGGGTCCTGTAAATAATATAATGTAAATTAAATATATACGAGATGAGCCGATACCTTCTTTATAGTGCCAATTGGGTCCTGTAAATAATATAATGTAAATTAAATATATACGAGATGAGCCGATACCTTCTTTATAGTGCCAAGTGGGTCCTGTAAATAATATAATGTAAATTAAATACGAGATAAGCCGATACCTTCTTTATAGTGCAAAGTGGGTCCTGTCAATAATATAATGTAAACTAAATACGAGATGAGCCGATACCTTCTTTATATAGTGTCAAGTGGGTCCAGTCAATAATATAATATAAATTAAATATTAGATGAGCCGATACCTATACGGAAGCCCATTATAGCGCCAACGGATAAAATTATATCTGCGATAAATCGCAAACCATTGCGATTAATCACAAACCTTTGTGATTTATCGCCAACTTTTGTGATTAATTGCAAACCTTTGTGATTAATACCAACCTTTGCGATAAATCGCAAACTTTTGCCATAAATCGCAACACTATCACAGTCATATTTGCGATAAATCTCAAACCTTTGCGATAAATCGCAAACATATTTGCTATAAATCGCCAAATACTTTGCGATAAATCGATACATCTTTGCGGTAAATTGCAAAACATAGTTGCGATAAATCGCAAACATCTTTGAGATCTATCGAAAAGATGTTGGTGGTTTATCGCATAGATTTTTTGGTGATTTATAATCGAAAAGGTTTGCGATTTATCGCAAATATGGTTTGTAATTTATCGCAAAGGGTTGCGATTTTCAAACGGTTGGCGATAAATCGCAAAGTTTTTCGATTAATCGCAATGGTATATCGCAGATATATATTTTATATATTTTCCAAATTTGGTCGAATTTTTTTTTACTGTTCAAACTTCCCCACGATTGATGGTGTCAGGTTGGAAGCTTGCGCATGATAGTTGGAAAATACCAATCCATGGGGGTGGTACAAACGGAATTTCCCAGACGTGGAAACGTCGGTGTGGTTCAAGAGGTGGGGGAGGGGGTCACTGGGTCAGGTGGAAGTTCCAACTTGGGCACCTCTAACGGAGATCCCGCACGTGTATACCTTGTTCATGTCTTCATAGAATACGATAAGCGGGTCAAGTTCTGTGTTCTCTTTGAACAGCTGTTCATATCCTCGCTCATATTCAAACCAAGATCCATACATTACTGTAAAATAACAGTATGCATCATGTAAAATAACAGTATATCTCGTGTAAAATAACAGTATGCATCGTGTAAATTAACAGTATGTCTCGGGTAAAATAACCGTATATCTGGTGTAAAATAACAGTATGTCTCATGTAAAATAACAGTATGTCTCATGTAAAATAACAGTATATCTCATGTAAAATAACAGTATATCTCATGTAAAATAACAGTATGCATCATGTAAAATAACAGTATATCTCGTGTAAAATAACAGTATGTCTCATGTAAAATAACAGTATGTCTCATGTAAAATAACAGTATGTCTCATGTAAAATACCAGTATGTCTCTGACATGTAAAATAACAGTATGTCTCATGTAAAATAACAGTATGTCTCGTGTAAAATAACAGTATGAATCATGTAAAATAACAGTATGTCTCATGTAAAATAACAGTATATGTGTCTCGTGTAAAATAACAGTATGTCTCGTGTAAAATAACAGTATGCATCATGTAAAATAACAGTATGTCTCGTGTAAAATAACAGTATGTCTCGTGTAAAATAACAGTAACATAACATAACATAACATTTTTATTGACATAATACACCCACGCGGGGCAGTTGTCATAATACAGATAATTTAAACACAAGTGAAGACAATTTCATATAAAAAATATATATAACATGTATTTGTAACTCAACACTATATTCTCAATTATTTGCGGAAGACTGCCGAACCATGTTACAGATCAGATTGCATATGCTCGGGTGTTCAGCCTTCATGAGGAATATGAACTTTTCTATCTCATCAAAGTTTACGAAAATTGGTTGGTGAACTCCTATTTCAGTGAAAAATCTCTTCCGCAAATGGTTATGTTTTTCACATCTCATTATAAAGTGTTCTTCCGTTTCAATTTCATTTGCTTCACATTTTTTACATATGCGTTTCTCGTAAGGTATTTTTGGCTGAGCGTATCGCCCAACCTCTACCTGCAACTTATGATTGCTTACTCTAAGCTTACTGAAACGCGATCTCGTATAAAAATTAGTAATTTGGAGTAAGTATGGTTCAATTTCATATTGTTCTTTGAAACAACGATACGTTCTTAATTTATTCATACCATTTTTCTTGTTGTCATCGAATATTTCGTTTTTGAACGTTAGAATATGAACGCATTTTAATTCTTCCCGGACTTTATTGAGATATTCCAGCGATAGGTTATTCTCTAAATCGCTTATTTTTGGCATGTGAAGTGCTTCTGCCAAAAACGGTGGAATTATATATTCCTCGCATATTTGGGCAGAATTCTGAAGTAACATATTCGGTTTTCTTTCAGACAGTTTAAGCATATATCTTACAGCATTCATTATCGCATCATGTGCTATCGGAAATCTGCCCAATTCTGCTCTTGTCGCGTGATTAGACGCCATTCTATTTAAACCCAACACTGATTTACAAAATTTAACATGTGTAATTTCACATGGAATAGATTCGAGCTTGTTAATATTAATATGCGATGCCCATATTTCGCAACCATATAGAACGATAGGTTTTATCAGCTTGTCAAATAGTTTACACCAAATGCTTACTGAGAAAATTTCATGTTTGCGCAAGTATGACATTAAACTATACATTGCTTTTAACCCTTTGTTGTTAACATCTATCTGGGCTTTGCAAAATTTTCCATTCGCACAAAATTTAATACCAAGATAGGTATATTCCTTAACTGTTTCAAACGGAGTGTTGCTTAATTTAAAGGCAGTTTTTGTTTTTTGTTGCTCGTTTCCTGAATATCAGGCATTTAGTTTTCTGAAGATTCACTTCTACTTTGTTCCTTATGCTGTAATTCTCCAATTTATTCAAACATCTTTGCATACCTTCAGCAGTTTCAGATAGCATAACCAGATCATCTGCAAATAGCATATGACTTAGAGATTTTTCGCCAACTTTAACCGGTTTGCACGAATCATCAAATTCGGCGCTAATGTCATCAATAAATATTTTGAAAATTGTGGGAGAAATAATTTATCCTTGTCTAACGCCAATATTTGAAATCATAGGAGGCCCATAACCTTGGCTAGTTCGTACCGAATAAGCACTTGACGCATACATAGATTCAATAGTTTTCATAATATTGCCATTGATACCAACATGTTTCAATTTAGTAAACATTGTCTATCCGTGGACAGTATCAAATGCCTTACGGAAGTCTACAAAAATTCGAGTCTACCTCGTTAATTTTAAGTATCCAGACGCTGTTTCAACAAAACAATTATACCATTTTGCGTATATAATTGGACCAATATATAGCCGCGCAATTATTATCGTAAACGAATCATAAACTTATATTATAAATCGTGTTATATATACCACGCAGAATAGATATATGCTACTATACTGCTACGCAATTGATTTGTTAGTACGGTAATATTATAAATAAATAAAACAATCTAGATATATGATATATGCATATACATGTATTTAAAAAGTTACCTATACTGAGGTTTATTAATGTATTTCAGAATTTGTGCTAGTTGCTGTGAACAAAAAGATAGCTCATCTGTTCTAACACTTTGAAAACACTGTTCTTCATTCTGACGAACATTCTCGTGTCGATAGGAATTGATATTCCGATGTTCGAAGGCAAGTCCCATCTCATTACCAGTACCCGTGTCTCGCTCAGTTGATCTGGTCGCCAGAGATGATGTCTTGGGACGCATTTCCCGATACATCTGCCGGTGTTCCCCTGAAAAGTTTGCACGCCGATCCATCACTGTATCATCATCACATCTACACCGAGTGTAGACCCTAGTTGGGATAATAACATAGATAATGCAGTTTTGGTTTCCCCAAATACTTCCTGTTAATTATGTATCGTGTAAAATAACAGTATGCATCATGTAAAATAACAGTATGTCTCGTGTAAAATAACAGTATGTCTCATGTAAAATAACAGTATGTCTCATGTAAAATAATAGTATGCATAATGTAAAATAACAGTATGTATCGTGTAAAATAACAGTATGTCTCATGTAAAATAACAGTATGTCTCATGTAAAATAATAGTATGCATAATGTAAAATAACAGTATGTATCGTGTAAAATAACAGTATGTATCGTGTAAAATAACAGTATGTCTCATGTAAAATAACAGTATGTATCGTGTAAAATAACAGTATATCTCGTGTAAAATAACAGTATGTATCGTGTAAAATAACAGTATGTATCGTGTAAAATAACAGTATGTCTCGTGTAAAATAACAGTATGTCTCGTGTAAATTACCAGTATGTCTCATGTAAAATAACAGTGTGTCTCGTGTAAAATAACAGTATGGCTCGTGTAAAATAACAGTATGTCTCGTGTAAACTAACAGTATGTATCGTGTAAAATAACAGTATGTCTCGTGTAAAATAACAGTATGTCTCGTGTAAAATAACAGTATGAATCATGTAAAATAACAGTATGTCTCGTGTAAAATAACAGTATGTCTCGTGTAAAATAACAACATGTCACATGCAAATTATCAGCTAGAATGGTAGTACCCTGGTGTCTTTTTATACGGAATTATTAGCAGATCATTTTACCCATCTGCGACTCGGAGCTGGTGGTTTGCTAGATTGAACATTCTGCATGACGCCATCTTTGTTAAGAAGGCACCCTATTCGTGAATTTTCGGAAAATCTCAATTTCTAACTATCAATTTGAAGCAAAAAATCATTATCCTTCATAACCAAGGTATGCTGTAGTATTATAACAACACATGTTTACCTCAAAATATGAGAGATATGTTTGAATTAGGTAAAACAAGAGCAAATTTGTCAGGTTGACCGGTCACCAGCGAGTTTGACAAGTATTTGCAGAACAACAACCACTGCTTATCTATTTTATTATATCAACTAGGGTCTACCGCACTCGGTCGTCTATCTGAAATCATGACTGTCTGTGATAAAATAAATAAAACATTTTTCATTGCATATTTTAATTTGTTTTGGTGGCCAGAACTATTTTTTTGTCGTGTGAAGAACCAAAACAATTATAACATAAAACAAACTTAAATATTATTCAGCCACGTTTGCAATAATCTGACCGACATAAACAAACAATACTGATTCATCTTTTCAGACATTATATTGTTTTATGGTGACTTTTCCTCCAAAAAAATAGTTCTGCAAATGGTGACCAAAAAAACTATAAAAAAAGACCTTCTGATTAATTTTCTTGCAGACAGTCATGATCTCAGATAGTAGACCGAGTGTTGACCCTAGTTGGGATAATAACATAGATAATGCAGTGTTTGGTTTCCCCAAATACTTCCTGTTAAACTCTCTTGTGACCAACATGACAAATTCTTTTTTTTTAAACCATGCAGTTTTTTTTTTACATAATTCAAACATATCTATCATATTGTGAGGGTAAACATGTGTTGTTATACTAATATAGCATACATTGGTTATGAAGGATAATGATTTTTTCATTGAAATGATAGTTGGAAATTGAGATTTTTTGAAAATTCACGAATGAGGGGCCTAAATTTTTATATCCTTTCAGTGTTAAATTTGGCATTACGCTTTTCCAGCGATGTTTTTCTTGTTAAATCATAAATTACGTACTGAACTTGCGGCTTGTGCACTGATACTGATATTATAAATTTATTTATGACAAATAACAGTGTCTTTCATATTGTAACACTCGTTACATTTTTCACACTTAAAGGCGAGAAAAAGATATGTCCTTGTGTATGCAAACCAGCAAATGCATATCAAATAATTATTAGCTGATATTTTCAACCAATCAGCAAATGAGCCGATCGTTTTCTGCATTCAAACTCTGCCGCCATCTTTGTTCACACTAATTTTGACGTCAATGCAATGTCTAATCCAGGCTTTCGTGTTGCGTCATTCTCAATGACTCGGTAATTTCCGCTTCGCTGAGGAAATAACCTTTTCCATAAATAGAACTCATATCTGCCGGTGTATTTAAATCACATGATTGACCAGGTGCATACTACCGGTAAGTACGTCTGTTGGCTGGGAGGTTCGTCTGTTAAACTTAACCAATTATTGCCATTTATTACTATTTATCACTATTTAATGCATGATCAAATCTGGCATACAGTGAATATATACATTCTGCTCCATTCACATAATGCGTCAACCAGTCAAGAGTATCGCCTTATTACCAGGGCCGTATATATTGTAGTATTGCGAGAATATGGTTTCTATTTATGGAAAAGCAGTTCAGGCCTAAGCAGAATGAGGTTCCCTCAATGGACCTCATTCTGCAAATGACAAACACACTATTTAAAGGCTTGCGTACATACCTTTCCCGTCCAGGAACATCTGAAGACCACTCTTGAATGTTTTTAAAGGATTATTAGGAATGGACTCTCCAAACATTTTTTGAAGATGACAGTAAGCAGACACGGCTACATCTTTAGGGTTCCTCATGACATGAAATAGTTTACATTTCTTCATCATGTCTATGGGGATGTGTTTAGCCCAATAGTGAGTGTTCAGTGTCCTTGGCGACGACAGGGCATCAATGTCCTTAATGCTGTTAAAATCAATCATCCACGATTCTTTCGCCACGTTTAAAGGTTGAGCACTTCCTTGTTGAAGCATGCCAACAATTTCGTTGATCCAGTGTGTACCTGTAGAAACAAGAACACAACGCAGCTAGGAACATCTTATCACAGAACACAACATAGCTATTGGCCCATCTTATCACAGAACACAACACAGCTAGGCTCATCTTATCACATAACACAACACATCTATTGGCCCATCTATAACAGAACACAACACAGCTAGGCCCATCTTATCACATAATACAACACAGCTAGGACCATCTTATCACAGAACACAACACAACTAGGCCCATCTTATCACATAACACAACACAGCTAGGCCCATCTTATCACATAACACAACACAGCTAGGCCCATCTTATCACAGAACACAACACAGCTAGGCCCATCTTATCACAGAACACAACACAGCTAGGCCCATCTTATCACATAACACAACACAGCTAGGCCCATCTTATCACATAACACAACCCAGCTATTGGCCCATCTTATCACAGAACACAACACAGCTAGGCCCATCTTATAACATAACACAACACAGCTATTGCCCCATCTTATCACAGAACACAACATAGCTAGGCCCATCTTATCACATAATACAACACGGCTAGGCCCATATTATCATATAACACAACACAAATAGCCCCATATTATCACATCACATAACACAACACAGCTAGGCCCATCTTATCACATAACACAACACAGCTAGGCCCATCTTATCACATAACACAACACATCTAGGCCCATCTTATCACATAACACAACACAGCTAGGCCCATCTTATCACACAACACAACACAGCTAGGCCCATCTTATCACAGAACACAACACAGATAGGACCATCTTACCACAGAACACAACACAGCTATGCCCATCTTATCACATAACACAACACAGCTAGACCCATCTTATAACATAACACAACACAGCTATTGTCCCATCTTATCACAGAACACAACACAGCTAGGCCCATCTTATAACATAACACAACACAGCTATTGCCCCATCTTATCACAGAACACAACATAGCTAGGCCCATCTTATCACATAATACAACACGGCTAGGCCCATATTATCATATAACACAACACAACTAGCCCCATATTATCACATCACATAACACAACACAGCTAGGCCCATCTTATCACATAACACAACACAGCTAGGCCCATCTTATCACATAACACAACACAGCTAGGCCCATCTTATCACATAACACAACACATCTAGGCCCAACTTATCACATAACACAACATAGCTAGGCCCATCTTATCACATAACACAACACAGCTAGGCCCATCTTATCACAGAACACAACACAGATAGGACCATCTTACCACAGAACACAACACAGCTATGCCCATCTTATCACATAACACAACACAGCTAGGTCCATCTTATCACAGAACACAACACAGCTAGGCCCATCTTATCACAGAACATAACACAGCTAGGCCGGCCATCTTATCTGATAACATTATGTCCAGGTTACCATCCCCGGTCCGCTAGCACGAGAGACCAGTACGTTACCCCTCGGCTACCGACTGCCCTGATGGTGGAATGATACATACCGTATATTAATATAGTAATTAAATAGTAACATTTATCACATAATTTGGCCATAAAAGCAGTTTCATAATTATCGGTAATAGACACGTTTAATATCAGCGCGTGCGATGACGTCACGGCGTTCTTCAAATAACTTGCGATCGCTGTAGTTTATGATTGTTGTTTTCGATGAATATTGCGCGTTGCTTCGGGTTTATTTGATCATGTGATAAAAGGTATCTCACACTCGTCCTATTTTATACGTAATTTATCAACCTCGTCCTCTAAATTCTATTTGAGCCTCGGTAAACCTCGGCTCAAATCGAATTTAGTGAACTCGGTTGATAAATTCCGTATAAACTAGACACTCATGTGAGATCCTCTATATATAATAAATGTATTGTATTTACGCTGTATTTTTATTAACTGTTTTCTGTTTTATATTCATTTCTTTTGTTATTTTTGACGAATACGATTTATATAAAAAAAAATACACAGGAGCTATGGGGTAACCCTATTAATTACGTGCTCGCTACATTGGGTACCTGTTAAGACTTTTTGCAGGATGTATGTATTCGCGGATATATCTTCGCGAAAGTCTCATGTGACTTTTATGACCGCGTTAATTGCTTTCGATATTTAGATGTGAACAATGGCTGGGCCACTCTTGAAGATTTTATTACAATGCATAATGTTATTTTTGCTGAATTCTGAAGTGGTGCATTCATGAAACCAATATATTTGATATTATATAATTATATGCCAATATAATAATACGATCTTGAGGGCGGTGCCATTTCTGACTATGGTGTTCTTGTCACTCGCATAGCGCAGTGATGACGGAGAGGGCACTGTGTGGAGTTTGCAAAACCAATGGTAATTTGACAGGTATTGTGGCTAACGTATACCGGTAATGGTAAACCGATTTTGGCTGGCGCACTAGCAGCTAAATTTATATAAGCGAATATCACGCACCTTTACGGCAGCATGGAACCGCCACGATCGTTTATTTTTTCAGAAATCTTAATCTGTTTAAACAGATTACTAATCTGTATATACAGATTACTAATCTGTTTAACAGATTACTAATCTGTTTAAACAGATTACTAATCTGTATATACAGATTACTAATCTGTTTAAACAGATTACTTAATCTGTATATACAGATTACTAATCTGTATAACCATATAACCATACTCCGCGAGGCCCGCAGCCCGTCCCATTAGATCAAGATAAGCTAACCATACTCCGAGGCCCGCAGCCCATCCCATTAGATCAAGATCAGCTAACCATACTCCGAGGCCCACAGCCCATCCCATTAGATCATGCTAACCATACGCCGAGGCCCACAGCCCACCCCATTAGATAAAGATAAGTATGTTTAGCTTAGCTTAATCTAATGGGATGGGCTGTGGGCTTCGGAGTATGGTTAGCTTAATCTAATGGGATGGGCTGTGTGCCTCGGAGTATGTTTAGCTTATCTTGATCTAATGGGATGGGCTGTGGGCCTCGTTGTATGGTTAGCTTGTCTTGATCTAATGGGATGGGCTGCGGGCCTCGGAGTATGGTTATCTTATCTTGATCTAATGGGATGGGCTGCGGGCCTCGGAGTATGGTTATCTTATCTTGATCTTCTGGGATGGCCTGCGGGCCTCGGAGTATGGTTAGCTTGATATAATGGGATGGGCTGTGGGCCTCGGAGTATGGTTAGCTTATCTTGATCTAATGGGATGGGCTGCGGGCCTCGGAGTATGGTTATCTCATCTTGATCTTCTGGGATGGGCTGCGGGTCTCGGAGTATGGTTAGCTTGATATAATGGGATGGGCTGTGGGCTTCGGAGTATGGTTAGCTTAATCTAATGGGATGGGCTGTGGGCCTCGTTGTATGGTTATCTTGATCTAATGGGATGGGCTGTGGGCCTCGTTGTATGGTTATCTTGATCTATTGGGATGGGCTGTGGGCCTCGGAGTATGGTTATCTTATCTTGATCTTCTGGGATGGGCTGCGGGCCTCGGAGTATGGTTATCTTATCTTGATCCAATGGGATGGGCTGCGAGCCTCGGAGTATGGTTAGCTTGATATAATGGGATGGGCTGTGGGCCTCGGAGTATGGTTAGCTTATCTTGATCTAATGGGATGGGCTGTGGGCCTCGTTGTATGGTTAGCTTGTCTTGATCTAATGGGATGGGCTGCGGGCCTCGGAGTATGGTTATCTTATCTTGATCTTCTGGGATGGGCTGTGGGCCTCGTTGTATGGTTAGCTTATCTTGATATAATGGGATGGGCTGTGGGCCTCGGAGTATGGTTAGCTTATCTTGATCTAATGGGATGGGCTGTGGGCCTCGTTGTATGGTTAGCTTGTCTTGATCTAATGGGATGGGCTGCGGGCCTCGGAGTATGGTTATCTTATCTTGATCTTCTGGGATGGGCTGTGGGCCTCGTTGTATGGTTAGCTTATCTTGATATAATGGGATGGGCTGTGGGCCTCGGAGTATAGTTAGCTTATCTTGATCTAATGGGATGGGCTGTGGGCCTCGTTGTATTGTTAGCTTATCTTGATATAATGGGATGGGCTGCGGGCCTCGGAGTATGGTTAGCTTATCTTGATCTAATGAGATGGGCTGTGGGCATCGGAGTATGGTTAGCTTATCTTGATCTAATGGGATGGGCTGTGGGCCTCGTTGTGTGGTTAGCTTATCTTGATATAATGGGATGGGCTGCGGGCCTCGGAGTATGGTTATCTTATCTTGATCTTCTGGGATGGGCCTCGGAGAATGGTTAGCTTAATCTAATGGGATGGGCTGTGGGCCTCGGAGTATGTTTAGCTTATCTTGATCTTCTGGGATGGGCTGCGGGCCTCGGAGTATGGTTAGCTTATCTTGATCTAATGGGATGGGCTGTGGGCCTCGGAGTATGGTTAGCTTATCTTGATCTAATGGGATGGGCTGCGGGACTCGGAGTATGGTTATCTTATCTTGATCTTCTGGGATGGGCTGCGGGCCTCGGAGTATGGTTAGCTTATCTTGATCTAATGGGATGGGCTGCGGGCCTCGGAGTATGGTTAGCTTATCTTAATCTAATGGGATGGGCTGCGGGCCTCGGAGTATGGTTAGCTTATCTTGATCTAATGAGATGGGCTGTGGGCCTCGGAGTATGGTTAGCTTATCTTGATCTAATGGGATGGGCTGCGGGCCTCGGAGTATGGTTAGCTTGATCTAATTGGATGGGCTGTGGGCCTCGGAGTATGGTTATCTTATCTTGATCTAATGGGATGGGCTGTGGGCCTCGGAGTATGGTTAGCTTATCTTGATCTAATGGGATGGGCTGTGGGCCTCGTTGTATGGTTAGCTTGATCTAATGGGATGGGCTGTGGGCCTCGGAGTATGGTTATCTTATCTTGATCTAATGGGATGGGCTGTGGGCCTCGTTGTATGGTTAGCTTATCTTGATCTAATGGGATGGGCTGTGGGCCTCGTTGTATGGTTAGCTTGTCTTGATCTAATGGGATGGGCTGCGGGCCTCGGAGTATGGTTATCTTATCTTGATCTTCTGGGATGGGCTGCGAGCCTCGGAGTATGGTTAGCTTGATATAATGGGATGGGCTGTGGGCCTCGGAGTATGGTTAGCTTGATATAGTGGGATGGGCTGTGGGCATCGGAGTATGGTTAGCTTATCTTGATCTAATTTGATGGGCTGTTGGGCCTCGTTGTATGGTTAGCTTATCTTGATCTAATGGGATGGGCTGCGGGCCTCGGAGTATGGTTATCTTATCTTGATCTTCTGGGATGGGCCTCGGAGTATGGTTAGCTTAATCTAATGGGATGGGCTGTGGGCCTCGGAGTATGTTTAGCTTATCTTGATCTTCTGGGATGGGCTGCGGGCCTCGGAGTATGGTTAGCTTATCTTGATCTAATGGGATGGGCTGCGGGCCTCGGAGTATGGTTAGCTTATCTTGATCTAATGGGATGGGCTGCGGGCCTCGGAGTATGGTTATCTTATCTTGATCTTCTGGGATGGGCTGCGGGCCTCGGAGTATGGTTAGCTTATATTGATCTAATGGGATGGGCTGCGGGCCTCGGAGTATGGTTAGCTTATCTTGATCTAATGGGATGGGCTGCGGGCCTCGGAGTATGGTTAGCTCATCTTGATCTAATGAGATGGGCTGTGGGCCTCGGAGTATGGTTAGCTTATCTTGATCTAATGGGATGGGCTGCGGGCCTCGGAGTATGGTTAGCTTGATCTAATGGGATGGGCTGTGGGCCTCGGAGTATGGTTAGCTTATCTTGATCTAATGGGATGGGCTGTGGGCCTCGGAGTATGGTTAGCTTATCTTGATCTAATGGGATGGGCTGTGGGCCTCGTTGTATGGTTAGCTTGATCTATTGGGATGGGCTGTGGGCCTCGGAGTATGGTTATCTTGTCTTGATCTAATGGGATGGGCTGTGGGCCTCGTTGTATGGTTAGCTTATCTTGATCTAATGGGATGGGCTGTGGGCCTCGTTGTATGGTTAGCTTGTCTTGATATAATGGGATGGGCTGCGGGCCTCTGAGTATGGTTATCTTATCTTGATCTTCTGGGATGGGCTGCGGGCCTCGGAGTATGGTTAGCTTGATCTAATGGGATGGGCTGTGGGCCTCGGAGACTCGGAGTATGGTTAGCCTATCTTGATCTAATGGGATGGGCTGTGGGCCTCGTTGTGTGGTTAGCTTGTCTTGATATAATGGGATGGGCTGCGGGCCTCGGAGTATGGTTATCTTATCTTGATCTTCTGGGATGGGCTGTGGGCCTCGGAGTATGGTTAGCTTGATCTAATGGGATGGGCTGTGGGCCTCGTTGTATGGTTAGCTTATCTTGATATAATGGGATGGGCTGCGGGCCTCGGAGTATGGTTAGCTTATCTTGATCTAATGAGATGGGCTGCGGGCATCGGAGTATGGTTAGCTTATCTTGATCTAATGGGATGGGCTGTGGGCCTCGTTGTATGGTTAGCTTATCTTGATCTAATGGGATGGGCTGCGGGCCTCGGAGTATGGTTATCTTATCTTGATCTTCTGGGATGGGCCTCGGAGTATGGTTAGCTTAATCTAATGTGATGGGCTGTGGGCCTCGGAGTATGTTTAGCTTATCTTGATCTTCTGGGATGGGCTGCGGGCCTCGGAGTATGGTTAGCTTATCTTGATCTAATGGGATGGGCTGCGGGCCTCGGAGTATGGTTAGCTTATCATGATCTAATGGGATGGGCTGCGGGCCTCGGAGTATGGTTATCTTATCTTGATCTTCTGGGATGGGCTGCGGGCCTCGGAGTATGGTTAGCTTATCTTGATCTAATGGGATGGGCTGCGGGCCTCGGGGTATGGTTAGCTTATCTTGATCTAATGGGATGGGCTGCGGGCCTCGGAGTATGGTTAGCTTATCTTGATCTAATGAGATGGGCTGTGGGCCTCGGAGTATGGTTAGCTTATCTTGATCTAATGGGATGGGCTGCGGGCCTCGGATTATGGTTAGCTTGATCTAATGGGATGGGCTGCGGGCCTCGGAGTGTGGTTAGCTTGATCTAATGAGATGGGCTGTGGGCCTCGGAGTATATGGTTAGCTTATCCTGATCTAATGGGATGTGCTGCGGGCCTCGGAGTATGGTTAGCTTATCTTCATCTTATGGGATGGACTGTGGGCCTCGGAGTATGGTTAGTAATCTGTATATACAGATTAGTAATCTGTTTAAACAGATTAAGATTTCTGAAAAAATAAACGATCGTGGCGGTTCCACCATAATAATACCTGGATGGTGATAATTATGTATAGTACCACTAATACATGTATAATAACAGTCTACTATTACTATACCACTTGACGATACAACGTGTTTATATCACATTAAAATATCAACTTAAAAGTGGTTTAAAACAATCTTCTTTTACACCCAGCAGAATATATGCAACACATGAATGAATTTTGAGTCATGGATTAGTGCAAAATACACTCATGTGCTCTATGAACGATGTAAACAACATGGTAATTATAATGAAAATCAGTTTATGACTGGAGTCAGGATAATTCCGTATATGGCCGGATTTAGTCTACCCCTTTTTAAAAGTGTTTTTCTGATAGACTTGTTTACATTTTTAGTCAGTTTGTCGTCGACGTCTACTTATATTACCTGAGCATCCCTCCAAATGAATAATAGACCATTCCAATGTACACTATAAATACTGGACGGTAGAATCAAATTAGCAACGAAAGGGCTAAAAGCTCACCTGATTTAGGAAAGGCCGTTATAAGAATGTCATCCTCTCGGAATTTGAAGTTCGGTAATTCTGCTATGTTATCAGCCGCATATATCCCAGTCGGAAGTCTAGGAAACGGTATCCCATCTCTAAGTTCAAGCCTCGGCTTTCTGTCAGGCCCTACCGACTTTTGTTCGCCTTTATTATCCTCCATTGTCGGAGTTGCACGGCAATGCACGCAGTTCCTCAAGTGAACCGAAGAAATTCACGTATTTCGAATCCGCCCCCGATTCCACGTCTCATGAAGAAGTCGGTCAACAAAGAGAAGACGACTCAAACTTTGAAGCCGACTGTGTGTGTTAGACTGGTACCCTGTCCCAACTCCAGCTACTCGCCCGTAGCAAGGATTATGGAAAGCCGAAGGGGACATGCTAGTTGCTAGTTGCTAATTGCTAGTTGCTAGTTGCTAGTTATACTATAACCAATCAAAATCAACGTTACGAGGCACCACTTGAAGCGGTTTTTTTCAAGGTGTTTCAAAGTTTTTCCTCTTGATTTTCAACAATTGAAGATGTCAGATGATACGGGAGGCGACTACGACGAGCTACTATTGCAATATTTTAAAAAAGGCTATACGAATAAAGACATAGCCATAACAATCGGGATAAACCATGATATTTGGAAAAGGTATCCACAACTACTGAACTAGGCTATTCAGCCTATTGCCCTATTAGTATTGGCCCAAACAAAAAAAATATAATATTCACTCACAAAGACAATTCTATTATTATTATTATTATTATTATTATTATTATTATTATTATTATTATTATTATGCCATTATAAGCCCATATATGCAACAACACAATACGTTAATTGCACAGGGGTCCGGGATCCTTTTTTTTTATCATTTTATTATATCATTTTCGAAAATTAAGTTATTTATAGTGTCTGAATCACTAACTTCAAGCTATAGACTCACAATTAAGCCACATGCAATACATTGATACAAATAAGTGTTCGATCGCAATTAGCATGTATGGTTACGACCTTCAAAGTTCTATTATAATTTATAACTATTATGTCTGATTATGTGAGAACATACAAAATCTTAGAATAGTTAATAGAGTTACTCCCCATGAATTAACAACGCTCAGAAAAGTACAGATCTAGAGTATGCTATTTTGTTTTCTGTTATTCTCTTGAGAGTTTTTATTGTCTGAAGACTAAAATCGAAGCCATGTGATTCACGGGAAACGACTACTACGAGCTGCTACTTTGATATTTAAAAAAAGGCTATACGAATAAGGACATAGCTATAACAATCGGGAAAACCATGATATTTGGAAAAGGTATCCACAACTATTGACCCAAACAAAAGATATTATACCCACCGATTACTTACAATTTTATGATCATTAATAAGTTTGACATAAATAAGTATTTATCTTAGTATAATGTTGGGATACAACACAATACTTTAATAAATGCAACAAACCAATGCGTTAAATGCACAAGGATCCGGGATCATTTTTAATTTATTTTATCATTTTCTAAAAAATAATACAATAAAATAAAGCAAATTTTTTCCCGGACCCCTATCATTGACTGCATATATTAATAAAAAGAATTATGTTAGTAGTGTCTGACCAGTATCTTCGGGCTCAAGCAGGGAGGGGGTAATACAGAATTAGCATGAAGGTATGCCGGGTGGGTGGGTGGGTGGCCCGAGGGGCAAAAAACGCGTTTTACAACCTCGTGCATTTTTTTTTAGTAAAGACCTTTTGTGCCCTTATTTGACATTTGTATCAGTTTAAACCATATTATAAGAATTTGTAACAGCAAACTCACCATAGTTATGTTACTGGGACATCATATGGGCCTTAGTGGAGATGTTGCACATACACCCCTGGTCAAGTGGTCCTGCTAATATGATATGATGCCGGTGGTCCTGCTGAATTGCTATGATGCGGGTAGGGCAAAATGATGCCGTTACCAAAAAGTACCGTTATTTTTTCTAATGTTGTCATTTCCATGGTGTTTTGCTAACCCGAGCGATTCGAGAAAAAAACAGTGTGTGTATGAAACATTCAAGAGCATATTCATTTTAAAATATATATAACTAGCCGATGAGCCCGACGTTGTCCGGGCTATTCAAAAACCAAATTTCAAGTCGATAGCTCCACCCGTTTCCGAGATCTGGTCTGCGCATGCGCGAAGCTGGCGTCGCAAGGGCTCGACGATCCGATAAAATTCGTATCCTGGGCAAGATACATTCACATACCAAATTTCAAGTCGATAGCTCCACCCGTTTCCGAGATCTGGTCTGCGCATGCGCGAAGCTGGCGTCGCACGGGCTCGGCGACCCGATAAAATTCGTATTCGGGGCAAGATACATTCACATACCAAATTTCAAGTCGATAGCTCCACCCGTTTCCGATATCTCGTCTGCGCATGCGCGAAGCGGGCGCCGCACGGGCTCGCCAATACGACAACGTTCACCGCCCGGTCAAACTACACACACGTACCAAGTTTCGTCCCGATCGGTCGAGAATGGTAGATTTGTATAAATGACAGACAGACAAACAGACAAACAAACAAACATACATACAGACAGAGGTCTTCAAAATATATATGAGATAATGCCTGTGCATATAAAACATTTTTTTTTCAATTAAAACAGCTCCTGAAACAGGTTAAACTGTTATTTGAGCTAGATAGTTTTATGTGGTTTTAGACCAAATTTGGAGGTGGGTGTAAAAAAAATTGGGAGTAAAAAAAATATTTTTTACAGGTGGGTGGTGGGTCCCCGAAATGCCAGATCTCCACTCAACCTCAAGTCTTTGTTTGATTTTACACAGTTGAATACTTCCCTCCAAAGTTTTACTAACCCTACCACATTGTGTTAATATATATATAGAGTTATTCCACTTGTATAAGTAGAGATGATAACAGATTAACATAACAGATTATGAGAGTTCAGTCGTTTTACTCGTTTGCGGTTTTGAATAATTACAAGTCTAAAGCCATAAATTAGCCCTTTTTTGCTGAGCATGGTAAGAGGATATCTTTGGCGGGGAAATTAAATGGATGTGTAGTACGAAAATCGTCAATAAAGAGCGTTTAATCATAGTAATACTAAAATGTTTGGAAAAAAAATAAAAAATTATGTTACCCATGACTGATATAGACCTGCCCCATTGATGATAATAGCAATGGTCAGCACGTTAGCTGTAGTCCCCACCCTGTCTGAGGATCGTATGGCCCCTGAGGGGGGGGTGTACTGGGTTCAGTGCACGTATGTCTATATACCGCCTGTAACTGATATTTTCAAAGACATGGTCGTGTCGGGTGCATGTCAATATTCCCTTCATTATTTATGTCAAATTTGCGTTCTGTCCTGAATATGTTTGCCCAATTGTGGGTGATGGAGTTAAGTTGAGTTGTTTCTAAAACAACTCACATACCAATTTTATTTACCAGCAAGAGAACAGTAAAACGGCGGCTCAAAGTACTGGGACTAAGAAGGAAAGGATGCAGTGAATCAGACATGCAGGATGTAATAAATGCAGTGACGTTCGAACTGAAGGATGGGGTAGGGCGTCGAATGGGCATGCGGCAGATCTGGCAGCGACTTCAGATTAACCATGGGTTGGTTGTAAAAAGGTATATAATCAATCCGCCGTGCACGATCTGAATCCAGCATTTGAACATTTTTGTTTTTGCTGTGCCCTTTGGAGGGATCTAAAATCCGAATGCATGTTGCCAATATGTAAATTAAATAATGATCCACCAATAATAACATGCAGTAGCAGCACAAACTCTATAAAACATTCTGAAGTTTATCGTTTAAAGGTAATCGATTCGATTCGATGCTCCCCGTATCATCAGATTGCAACAAGAACAACATATTTTATTTTTTTTAAATGCCGCTTCAGTTATCAGAATCGATAAATTGTCCAAAAAAATAGTGCTAACCATAGTCAACTATAGTATAAAATTGCACAAAACGTTATTTATCAACATTTTTTTAACGAAATTTTGCCGGAAATATCTAACACCCAAAGCCACTTGATTTTAGAGTTATCCATTTTCATCCGCAATTTGGTCTGGGACCGTCGGTTTGACGAATATTTGACAGGCCGCCACAAATTACATATCTCGAGAAAATTTTATAACAGATTTAAAAAATCAATATCTGATCACTCTGAGCTTTGATGGGCGGATTCATCGACTCGAATAAAATATTAAGAACTAGAAATGTGGGAGCGTTAATTCGGATTATGCATCTTTAAAATGTGCAAGAAAATGTCGGACTGGATGCAGGTAAAATCTGAAATTGTAGAAAATGGTGATATAGAAAGCGGTACTCATACGATTTCAAAATGGCGTAATCACTTTTCCCAGCATAGGGAATCTGAGTATTAGGGGTCAATCTAATTGTGATATTTACCGTTTGTATTATCACTAAACGCTCTTCAAATTATTGAAAGGGCACAGAAACCTGTGTCCCTTAGATATAACTTGTTCTTTGATTGTTTAATTTTCCAACAAGTAATGCGTTTTAGACCAACAGTGTAGCATACTATTCTACGGATTGTCAATTACATTAATTAATTTTGAGTTTTAAATGGCTGTCACTGCTGGCACTGCCTTGGAACCAACGTTAGGCTGTAACTTTCCACCATTTGGAAAGTTTAATTGGGATACATGTTTCAACCCATGGTGGGATGCACTGTGTGGGATTTTAATTTAAATAGTAATTTAGCGAAGATGTCGATAGTGTTTCGCCTTGTTTCAGGTATCATATCTGTATACCCATTATATTGGACGTTTACCTTTTTGTTTCAGACAAACAGTGCGTGATGTGATAACACTGATTGACCCCGAGAGGAGCGAGCTAATGAAGAAGAGGCGTCTGCACCGTCGAGTATACAAAGTCGAGGGGCCGGATCATTTCTGGCACATAGACGGGAATGACAAGATAAAGCCGTACGGGTTCGCTATCAGCGGCTGCATGGATGGGTGGAGCCACAAGCTTATTTGGCTACATGTCGACACAACTAACAAAGACCCAAAATTAATCTGTAATTATTATCTCAATAGCATTGATGAGCTGCGGGGGATACCCCGCATCTTGCGAATTGATCCTGGAACAGAGAATGTTTTGCTCAACGATGTGCATACGTTATTGAGGGAACATAACAATGATCAATATTCAAAAATTCCGGTATTTGTTGGCTCTTCAAACCACAATCAGCGCATTGAACGCTTTTGGGGGTATCTCCGACCTTCCTTTACCCAGCATTATATGGATATGTTCAAAGACATGGTTGAGTCGGGGGCATTTCAGCCAGGTGAACAAAGTCAAATTGAACTTATCAGATTCTGTTTTCTTCCTGTCCTTCGGACCGAAATAGAGCAGATAAAGAATCATTGGAATGCACATACCATGCGAAAGGTGAAGGGGAGCGAGACGCCACGAGGTAGACCAAACTTTATTTATGACAACCCAGAAGCGTTTGATGGCTTGCGGTGCGGCATGCCGTTTGACCAACAAGACGTAGGCATTTGTAAAGAAATGGTCGGCCCACAAGGTAGTGATTTGGGCTGTTCCGACGAATTTGCGGAGTGGGCGTTGTCAAAAATGTTGGAGTCGGATTGGGACATACCTGATACATTTGATGATGCTATTGTTTTGTATGGAAATCTTCTTTGTGAGTTATGAATAGATCACGACAAACCTCTCACTATATATATAGCTGAAGGGGTCACTCTCACCAAAACAGTGCTGAAGGGTACACATGGTTTGAAAATGTGCTGAAGGGTACACAGGGTTTGAAAATGTGATTGGCACAAACACCGTTACTTAAACTGTGTTTCTGAAAGTCTAGCGCCCATTAGCAGTTTGTTCTCAGTTCATTTTAATGTTCATTGGAATGTAAACAATTATTCTCTAACATAAATCATGGCATATATATGAAAACTAAACGTAATTTAGAATGATATATCAAAATCTGCGTACCCCTCAGCACATTTAAAAAACCTATGTAGCCTTCAGCACCTTTCTTGGTGAGAGTGACCCCTTCAGCTTTACTATATATCGCC
Organism: Siphonodentalium dalli; assembly: GCA_032622095.1. Lineage (NCBI taxonomy): Eukaryota > Metazoa > Mollusca > Scaphopoda > Gadilida > Siphonodentaliidae > Siphonodentalium > Siphonodentalium dalli. The sequence continues at coordinate 72,963,781 of CP136061.1, forward strand.
ATCCTCTGAGTGATACCCAATTTTCCATAGTGTAAAACTGAGTTCTCAATTAGAATAATTTAAACATACAAACAAACAAACCCCATATTAACTCCAAGAGCACTGCCTGTGTAGATAACATCAAATAAATTACCAAAACGGTATACTTTTCTGAAAGCACTTATGGTAAAAATTATGTGCGCCACTCTTAGAACGAGGATATGATGAGAGTTCGTGAAAACTGGATATAATTACGACTATAATAAGAATATGAACAAGAGAGACGATTTTATTCAGTATTGTGAATATTTACATTACATGTATTAATTATGATTCAACTTTATTCTCTCAACATGATCATTCTTTAGTCACATGTTCATCTAGATAAAATGTCTTTAATTTTGTTCAAGAACTCTTTGGATTATTTTATAATCATGTAATTAAAATGTTAAGTCAATAATTTCACACAAATGATTATCCCATTATGATATCACAAAATTAAAGGCCTTTTACAATAACTGTATGTGTTTCGCACAGGGAATCTGTGCATTAAAGGGACACAGTTAATCACATGGCTAATGTTGGCAATTGCTATATGTAATAATAACAAAACGCTCTTTAAGTGAAATTTGACATACTGCTGATATAGTATTTAGTTTGATCCCGCGAGTCATTAAATGACACGAGGAATCAGACTAAATACACTATGATACCACAAACTTAAAGGCTTTTTACAATGACTGTATGTGTTTCCAACACAATGAATCTGTGCATTAAAGGGACACAGTTAATCACATGGCTAATGGTGGCAATTGCTATATTTAATAATAACAAAACGCTCTTTAAATTGTTAAAGGGCACAATCACCCCTTCCGTAAAAGTTTAAGTCTGGTAACAGGACAGTTCTGAAATTTGACATACTGCTGATATAGTATTTAGTTTGATCCCGCGTGTCATTAAATGACACGAGGAATCGTGTCATTAAATGACACGAGGAATCAAACTAAATATTTCATAATAACTAAACGCTCTTTAAATCATTGAAGGGCACTATAATAAGACAATTCTGAAATTCGAATTACTGCTCATGTAGTATACAGTTTGATCCCGCGATGAATACAGCTCAATACACTATGATATCACAGACACGATACATCGTTATTAAAGGCACACTTAATGTTCGAATGGCCATATTACATTATACACAACATAGCACACAGTATATACCATTTGGAAGAGGAACCAAAAACAGATATATTCCACCAGAATACGAAACAGCTGTGGTTCATTCCAATACTTCCCCATTTATAACCCAGAATGTAACAGAATTCAAACTAAGAGATAGAGTTATTCCCCTTCCATTGAGAATAATATACTTTATAGTCCAGTCTGGATCAGAATTAATCACATAACACACCTCAGTACCTCGACAAAAACAATGTTCCCAGTTTATTCGACGGGACCAGTTGATAATACAATGATTTGGAACTTCCTGTTTCAAATGGTATATGATATGGAATATGTTGTATATATATATGTATAATGTGATCTGGTAGTTCGAAAAATTAAATAGGCCTTTAAAGTACTAACAAATACATTTAAATGAGTTAATTCTGTCAATACGAGATATGCACAGAGAGGTTGTGGGCTACAAACAAACTTTTCTTGATAACTAATAACTTTTGATGAATACTTGAACTGCCTTTCTACGAGCATTATATGTCTCAGAATGACGCGTTGAAGTCATAAAAATAAACCTTTAACGCGATGTTTGGGTCCCAAACAAAAATTTTCCATGTTCAAGGCATAGGTATGATATGGTCTAAATAAAGAACGTTTATTTAACTTTTGTGCTAAAATGGATGTGACAATGGAAGGAATAATATAGGAGTTGGAGATTGAATGCTACAAAATCAAAAAAGTCTTAACAATTATCGACCCCAAATAAATATGAATCAAATCATTGAAATTTTGCAAAAAGCAAATGCATTCTCTTATATATGCGAGACTATATAAGAGAATACATTGGCCTAACAATATTTACCATGACATTGTAATTAAGGCACGCATTCTTATATATATTCGATGGTCCCTATGAGAGACCCGCATATATATATATATATATATATATATATACGAGAATGTAGACTAGCACATGATCTTTAATGTTGCACCAGAAGGGTTAAACACTAATTGTGTTGCAGTCATAGTTAGTTGTGATGGATGTAAGATTATGAATGCACTCGACTAGATGCACAATGATAAAATTCTAATATACATTTAAAGTTGTCTTTCTTGATTCTGCAACCAATCTCTGAAACTCCTATAAAACTCGTCATCCACGCCCACAACTTTCTCTGTCACATACAACACACTAACATAATTAGTTCTTATATGTTGCATGAAATATTCCAGACATGAGTCATCGTATATATATTTAAGATTCATCATGGAATGCTTTAATTTGAAAAACTTTTCTTTAGACTCAACGGGGAGAGAAAAAAATAGTCCCCATCCACATTCAATTTTTTCAAAAACAAACGAAGCTTTGCTGAAAACAGCCTCCAGCTCCGCATCAGCGTGCATTAGAACTGTCCCTTCCGGAAAGGATCGCGTAGCTAGTTCACCAGCCAGGCTTTGGTCTCCTCTGGACCTCTCCTCCCTCCGCCTCTCCATCAACACCTCCTTCACGGCATCAATGGTAACAGCCTGTCGCCTAGAAGACAACAATAATACAACATTAATGACTCTATCATGTTAATTTATGACAATTAGAACTAAATTGAAATTAATTACAACATATATTTAAAATGAAAGTGTCAATGACACTGTAGCTCAACTTGGAAAGGGGAAAAATTCATGTTCTAGTCAATGGAGTGATTAGGAATGTGTAAAGTTGAAAGGCCTACTAGTTATGGAAATAGTAAAAAGCAAAATGGCTGCTGGCGGTCATGTTTTTGGCCGAATAACCCCAAAAAGACTTGTTCATATCTACACGTCATTGTTAGCATCAGTACGACCTGTAGCCCGCGCCAAAGGAAATTGTTGACGGACACACGCACACACGGACGACGGACGCCAAACCATGGCAATAGCTCAAACTTACAAAGTAAGTTGAGCTAAAAATGAAGAACATTTATTATCAACTTATAATATGTAAGTAATTGTATCCATATAATGTCATGCAATATGTACTGTTTACCTCAGGTGACTTATAATTAATTAAATTGCTTACAGGGACACTATAAAAGTTTACTAATTCTTTACCCGAGCATGCGTGGGGACATGACACATGTATAGCTGACTTTAGGTCTTTTCTGCACGGGCTCCAATTTGGGGTTTAATATTTTAAGGGCCAACCTTAAACAATATTTATGGGCCCATACCTTTGAATCTTGGCATATAATATGAATGTTGAGGTATATCTGGACCCTCCTGCGTTGGGACATGACACAGGTATAGCTGACTTAGGTCTTTTCTGCACGGGTTCAATATTTTAAGGGCCAACCTTTAAAAATATGTATGGGCCCATAACTTTGAATTGTTGGAGTATAATATGAATGTTGGGGTATATCTATACCCTCCTGCGTGGGGACATGACACATGTATAGCTGACTTTAGGTCTTTTCTGCACGGGCTCCAATTTGGGGTTCAATATTTTAAGGGCCAACCTTAACAAATATTTATGGGCCCATACCTTTGATTCTTGGCATATAATATGAATGTTGAGGTATATCTGGACCCTCCTGCGTTGGGACATGACACAGGTATAGCTGACTTAGGTCTTTTCTGCACGGGCTCCAATTTGGGGTTCAATATTTTAAGGGCCAACCTTTAAAAATATGTATGGGCCCATAACTTTGAATTATTGGAGTATAATATGAATGTTGGGGTATATCTATACCCTCCTGCGTGGGGACATGACACATGTATAGCTGACTTTAGGTCTTTTCTGCACGGGCTCCAATTTGGGGTTCAATATTTTAAGGGCCAACCTTAACAAATATTTATGGGCCCATACCTTTGATTCTTGGCATATAATATGAATGTTGAGGTATATCTGGACCCTCCTGCGTTGGGACATGACACAGGTATAGCTGACTTAGGTCTTTTCTGCACGGGCTCCAATTTGGGGTTCAATATTTTAAGGGCCAACCTTTAAAAATATGTATGGGCCCATAACTTTGAATTATTGGAGTATAATATGAATGTTGGGGTATATCTATACCCTCCTGCGTGGGGACATGACACATGTATAGCTGACTTTAGGTCTTTTCTGCACGGGCTCCAATTTGGGGTTTAATATTTTAAGGGCCAACCTTAAACAATATTTATGGGCCCATACCTTTGAATTCTTAGCATAAAATATGAATGAAAACATTTGAATCAGCTGGCTTAGATTTTAATCTTCAGACAATAAAAACTCCCAAGAAAAAACGGAAAACAAAATAGCATACTTTAGATCTGTACTTTTCGGAGCAATGCTAATTCACGAGGAGCAACTCTATTAACCATTCTGAAATTTTGTTTTATTTTCTCACAGGACAGGCCGTAAATTGATCAATACTACATGCTTATTGTGACCGAAAACTTATTTGCATGTGACCTGTGATTCTAGCACCCCACCCACAATTCCACGGGAAAATCAATGGTGTGAGATGGTCCTTACAAAGGTTTAACAAGCCGCGGCTGATTCATTGGAGGTTGGTCAAGATAACGTGAATGGATGCACATAGAAGATGCTAGATTAGATAGTGATTTCAATGACGTCCGTCATTCTGGTATAAATACGAAATTACAACACAACAGCGCTCATTTGTGCTGATGCTTTCAATGCAAACATGATTCGTGAATCATCTGGTCATGTTGGGATTATCTCAAATAGAAATACCCCCCCAAGGCCAATGGCAATCTAAAAAATAAGTATAATAATAGGGAAATGAGATTTGAAGACCAATAAATTAAGCCTTATAAGTCATATTGAGTTATAAATATTAATTTAAGGTTATAAATTGTACACTTATAATTTATATTAAGTTGTAAACAAGTTGGAACCATTAAATTTAATATAATAATAATTATTATTATTAATAATTTAATAATAATTAGACCTACGTCACCTAGTACAGTAGTAGTACTGTACTAGTAGAAATATTCAATTTTGAATTTACTCTAATTGACTCAATGACTGACTGACATTCACGTTTTTGTTAATGTTATAATATTTACTAGATGGTTGTACTGTCACTGGAACATCCGTGGCTGAACTACCATAACTACTTGAACTTGTTGAGGGCGAACTGCTAGCGTTATTACTATTAGTACTAGTACTACTAGTAGTGGCAACAATCGAGGTTCCACAATTTGCACAGAATTTGTAAGTGGACTCCACATCGTGCTCGCATTGTGGACATTTACGGACCACAGCTTCCCCGCACTGGGAGCAGAACTTAAACCACTCCTTCAGCTCTGCACTGCAACATGAACAGATCATTTTGATGTGGCGCCCTTGAACAATTTCAAAAAAATATCAGTTATAAGTATTTGTTAGCTTGTATCGTTTTATTTGATTGGTTAAAATTAGCGTTCATGTGACGTTGATTTTGATTGGTTAGTATTACAACTAGCAACTAGCAACTAGCAATTAGCAACTAGCAACTAGCATGTCCCCTTCGGCTTTCCATACAAGGATCATAAATAACGTTAAGTTCCCTGCCCGTAGGGACAGGGATAGGCTAAACAGAAAGTGGAATTTTGAATTGTGTTTCCGGTTTGTGAGACATTGTTTTAAAATAGAAAAGCACATTTCAACATCGGTACGTTTTTCTTAATTTAATAATACAAGACGCAATTATATAACTTTGACAACTACTCAATCAAATTGAATAGAGTGTTTTTCACAGGAATCGACTAACCGCGATCAACGGCAATAAGTTAAAGGGGCACTTTGATTATTGCGATATAACCAAGAAGCGGGCCCCGTTGGTTCAGAGTGCCCGGATGAAGATAATTAATCGAGTGTGCTTCTCGCAGTACGAGCTAACTGCATGGCCTCCTAATAGCTAAAGCCTGATACCGGAGTACGATGCGTATGTCTCTTTGGAAAGCAGACGAAATTCCTAAACGATGTACATCTGTTAGGAATTTCGTCGGCTTTTCAAAGAGACAGGCTATTTGGCCATGCGTTTGTCACAACAGACCTGTTTCTTGCGTGCATGCATAATTCGTGTTTTATTGATAGTAATGATGAAAAGAGTAATGGCTTGTATTAATCGAATAATATAAATGAAGTTAGTTTGCCGCATCGTAATCAGGATGGACTTTATTTTACCTGCAGCTACGGACTGTTCATTCTTGAAAGTGCAGCCTATACTCGTATAGTAAAACTCGAAATTATGCTTTCAAGATTCATATCAAGGCGACGTCCAGACGCGGGATGTTGGTCAGTTTCTGTGCCGAGGCTAGGGACGTACATTAGCGATGGCGGGGTTGTTGACGGGGTGTCACGCGTGCAAATATATACATGTAGTGACATTAGCACTAACCTTTACTAATAAAAATAAATTGAGTTCGTGTGTCTGTCCGGAAAAAGGCGACAAAACGACTTAACCCCTCTGAAAATGTGGTCATAGGGTCATATCATACACGTAACCCGGGGATTAAGGGCGCTAATAATGTTTATGACTTTGGCTATATATAGGCGATCAAACGGAGTGGCAGATCGGCAGATTAAAAAAAAAATCGAAATGTTTTTGAATTTGGGAATAGATTTTTACAATTTGTTTTGCTTCATCCTATTTTATGGATGTTAGTGTTGAAGACTATTATAATATTTAAGGAAGGGGCAGTCCTGTCAACAAATTTGGTATTTTGAAAAAAAATTGATTTTGAAGCCATTTTCACCAAGCTTGGTGTTATTTCTTTAAAATGGGGAATTTGACCCTAAAAATAATATAATAAAAAAAATTCCCGGACCCCTGTGTCTTATATATATGTACTTTTAGTATTATGACCAATTTGTGCCAGGGGCCAGTGGTAGTACTATTCATGTGTGTTTCCGAATACGTTGTTCGAATAAATAGGATTATCATTATTTGTGGCTGAGACATGAGAAGCTGCATAATTTGATAAATAAAACGCTATTTCAGAATGCATTTTAGCTCAAGCTGCTGAACATGAAAATTCAAGTTGAAATATTGCCAATTTTCCATGGGTTGGTATCCATCGCCAGTGGTTTCCGAACATAAGTACGTCCGTCGACAATTTCCATTGGCATAGGCTACAGGTTGTAACTTTGGTCGGATCATTATGAAATTAGGCATGACTGTTGGAATTGGTAACATATAGATTGGGAACGAGTCATTTTGTGGGCCAGTCGGCAAAAACATGCATCATATATCTCAAATTTCAATCTATATAGTATACGGGCTAGATTCCGCCATGCACCGAAAGCGTCAAAATGTGCGATATTAGCGCATGTTTCGGCGCGCCGAAAGCGACAAAACGTGCGCCGTAACGACGCACATTTTGTCGCTTTCGGCGCGTTACTAGTTCCATTGGCAGTATCTACCTTGGTGCTCCTGTAGTAGCCGATGACATAGCAATACTAGCGACAAACCCGGAGGATTTACAACTCTCACTCGACACAGTACACAATATCTCCTCTAAAGATAGAGTGACGATCAACCCTACGAAAAGCGACATTGTTATCTTCAATGCATCCAAAAAGAGAATGAATGAGCACGATGAATGGATGATGGGAGAAGATACAATCAGAGAGACAAACAGAACGGTACATCTGGGGTTGACCCGCTCTAATCAAAAGAGTGATATGATAGACCAACGGATCCAGAAAGGTAGAAGATCTCTGTATGCTATCCTGGGAGCAGGCCTACATGGGAAGAATGGAATTAACCCATACCTATCATACAGGCTGTATACCTTGTTTGGTAGACCACGGATTACTTACGGGCTGGAAGTGATGACACTACTTGAAGGAGAGCAGCAAGCTCTGAAGAAATACGAAATGGGTCTTATCAAGGATTTGCAAAATTTACCATCCAGATGTCCGAACGTTGCAGCCTATATGCTTGTGGGTACCCTCCCGATCACGGCCAGTATAGAAAAGAATGCCTTAACACTGTTCCATAGAGTGGCTATGCGAGTTAACTCACCCGAGCATAAACTTGCCAACAGACAGCTTGCTGTTAAGGACATCGGTGACAGAAGCTGGTTTTCATACATAAGAAGAGTGCTGGCTAAATACCAACTCCCATCCGCCTTCGACATTATTAAGAATCCTCTGGACAAGGCAACTTGGAAAAGACAGATGGACTCAGCTGTCGATAGCTATTTCAACACATTATGGACCGAGGAGATGCAAAGTAAACCTTCGTTGAGATTTTTAAGTCTACAAAGTCACCCGACAGCTGAGAGTCATACACTATGGAAGAGCGTACCAGCAAATGAAAGGGAAGTGAAGAAGGCGATGGTGAAAGCAAAACTAGTCACGGGAACATACATACTTCAAGCAAATAGACACCAATTCAACCAGTTTGAAGTCTCTCCAACCTGTCTGCTATGTAAGGAAAAGCCAGAAAATCGTGAGCACTTTCTTCTTGAGTGCTCAGCTAGTGAAGAAGTTCGAAGTAATCACATTAAGGCGATGAAGAATCTACTTTCCAATGGTTGCTGTCCAGATGTTGCAGAGGAGATTAGTTGTTCTGAACAGTTAATGCTGCACTGCTTACTCGACTGTACCCATATTAGAATTTCCAACCTAATCGGTAATAACTGGGACCTGGTTCAAAAGATCGAACATATCAGTCGAGCAATGATTTTCGAGCTGCATAATTTCCGAGCAGCTACCATTAGCAAACAGACGTAAGGTGACAACCAAGGCAATCAAAATCTAATCATGGACTCAAGTCAAATTTCATTGTTTGATTTATTTGAAGATTATACTAACTACTAGCACTAACGACTACAAATCATTAACTCTCTGAAATAGTGCATAATCTATGCTCGATACTAACCTCTATCAATCTAATATAATAGTGGTATATAGTATACATGTATGTGCGGTAATACTTGCGGAACTCTCTCCTGCTATTCTTGGAAAATTCTTCCTACATTCCTTCTGACTATCTACTGCTGCTGGAAACTAATCCTCTTACCAGAAACTGATCAGCAGTCGATATTGTGTACCTGTTTAATACAGGGTTCTCCGAAGACAACGGAGGAAATTACAACCAACCAACCAACCAATGGCGCACTTTTTGTCGCTTTCTGCGCGTCGAAACATGCGTTAATATCGCACATTTTGTCGTTTTCGGTGGCGGCATCTAGCCCGTATACTATATATAGATTGAAATTTGAGATATATGTTTCCTAATGTTCCTAATAGTATTCCATACCAATGATATTCCAACCCGGGGATTAAGGGCGCTGATTATGTTTATAACTGTTGCTATATATAGGCGATCAAACGGACCGGCAGATCGGCAGATTATTAAAAAATCGATCATTTTTTGGAATTTGGGAATGGATTTTTAAAACTTGTTTTGCTTTATCCCATTTTATGGATGTTAGTTTTAAAGACTATTATACTATTTAAGGAAGGGGCAGTCCTGTCAACACATTTGGTATTTTGAAAAAATTGTGATTTTGAAGCCATTTTCACCAAGCTTGGTGTTATTTCTTTAAAGTGGGGAATGTGACCCTAAAAATAATATAATAACAAAAAATTCCGGACCCCCAGGGACCCCTGTGTCTGATATATATGTACTTTTAGTATTATGACCATTTTGTGCCAGGGACCGGTGGTTGTACTATTCATTTGTGTTTCCGAATACGTTGTTCGAATAAATAGGATTATCATTATTTATGACTGAGACATGAGAAGCTGCATAATTTGATATGTAAGACTCTATTTCAGCATGCATTTTAGCTCAAGCTGCTGAATATGAAAATTCAAGTTGAGATATTGCCAATTTGCCATGGTTTGGTATACCCATCGCCAATCACTGTGGTTTGCGAACATAAGTACGTCCGTCGACAATTGCCATTGGCATAGGCTACAGGTTGTAACTTTGGTCGGATCATTGTGAAATTTGCCATGACTGTTGACATTGGTAACATGTAGATTGGGAACGAGTCATTTTGTGGGCCAGTCGACAAAAACATGCATCATATATCTCAAATTTCAATCTATATAGTATACGGTCTAGATTCCGCCATGCACCGTTACGACGCACATTTGTCGCTTTCGGCGCGTTACTAATGGCACACTTTTTGTCGCTTTCGGCGCGCACCGAAAGCGCCATTAGGAAGTGGCCATAATAGTATTCCATACAATTGATATTCTAATGCAATTATTATGCTGATCGCCTCATCATTCTTTGTATCTGGCGAATTACAATTCATGCTAATGGCAGACATTTGTATATGGCGCTATCACAACGATCATGACATTTGGAACTTATTCCCTTCCCTATATATATATTCCTTATTTTCAAAAATGTCGCTTTCGGCTGACTTGACGGCATGGGTGTGTGGCCCGCCCCAAATACCACATAGAAACACCCCGACCTCCACCCATCACCCCCCGCGGGTGGTACCACCCCGAGGGGTGAAAATTGGGTATGGACCATTTTCGAGAATGGTAAGGATTTCGACCGATTTAACGGAATGTGTGGGTGGCCCGCCCTAAATACCACCTAAAAACACTCCTAGCCACCACGTATCACCCCCGGGTGGTAGGCCTACCTCCCAACCCAAAACATATAATATATGGGAGGCCAAATTCACATTTAATAATGAATTGCCACATATTGTGCTTAAGCGCAAATAGGGCATTTACGCTTAAGCGTAATTAATTACGCTTAAGCGCAATCAATTGCGCTTAAGCGTAATTGTGACTACTATCTAACCTACCCATAAACTATTAGCATGACCTGGTGTATCACCTAGCAACACAAGATGAGCATTGGGCTAATTTTGACCTGTACTCAACAGTCAAACTGTGGTATGTGTTCAACAAGGAGAATCCCCTAATTACATATTATCAGCATCCCTCTATCCAAAGAATTGATGTCGCCTTCCCGGAACTCTAGGAATGTTTTGTATGATGTTTTTAATGTATTTTTGCACAGATTTTAGCCTTTACTATGGTAATATCCTATACATGCATGCTGTGTCACTGCATGAGGGCTTTCTTACCTCATACAGTAATGCTCTATTTAATCGACTTCTTAACCACAGCAGAATTATGGGTAACTTTTCAGGATTTAGTCGGAAATATGGCTTGTTGCCATTCATCGAAAAGCTCTCGAGAGCTTTCCGATGAATGGCAACAAGCCATATTTCCGACTAAATCCTGAAAAGTTATCCATAATTCTGCTGTGGTTAAGGAGTCGATTAATTAGAGCATTAATGTATGGTTTACTTATTGACTTAAATCAGGGGGAAAAAACTCTATTTTCATATTATCAGCATCCCTGCAGCTGATCCCTGTCCAAAAAATGGTGTGTAATTACTGGAGCTTTGATGTCTCAGTCCTGAAGCTCTAGTTTTTCTTATTAAATCAGCAGCTCTTGCACAAATCTATAGTATTTCCATGATCATATAGTGTGAATGTGGTGTCACCGAGGGCTTGCTTCCCTCATATGGTGTGCCTGTATACTCGAAAATTTAAGAAAATCAATGTCGCCCCGACTAATACAGAAAGTAATGCTATTGCAAGTAGCCCCAACTAATATATACCAAAGATAATATAATGCTATCACGAATCGCTCCAACTAAAACAGAAGGTGAGACTATTGCGAGTCAGCCATTTTGATAAAGAAGTTGGGCTAGCTCCCTACCCATCCAAACCAATGAAACCAAGAAGTGACATGTCAATAGGAGTTAATGCTAAGTTATGGAGAAACCTATTTATTCACCAGGGGTGTTTTGTTACATATAACCATGAATTGCGCTTAAGCGCAAATAATTACGCTTAAGCGCAATGATTGCGCTTAAGCGCAATTGATTATTAAATGTGAATTTGGCCTCCCATAATAATAGCTTACTAGAGACTGGAACTCATATAATATATAATAATATATTAGTCCCAGCTACATGTAGGTAGAAATGTGAACAGTAGACATCCTGAGATACAAACAATATATATTATTGATTGTTTGATTTTCCAACCAGTATTTAGTGGGGGAATGTGTTGTTTTTAGACCAACAGCAGTATATTCTTCTACTTTTGGTCCAAAGTTTGGTCGGAATGGCTATCGGTTGAACAATTTAGGTTTAGAGGGTGTCAGGTTGGACATTTCAGTTGGAAATGTTTGAGGTACCATTTGGAAAATTCAACTGGGGGGGGGGGGGGGGGGTGCAAAGTAGTATTTCAAGAACATTTGACTTTGGTCTGGTTCAAGGTACGTACATTTGAAAATGTCAAGGTGGACAAACCCAAGTTTCCCAACCACCCACCAATGGGGACCATCTACATGTAGCCACCTCCCCGGTTATAAGGTATAAGACACATTGGCTACATGGATGCGACTAGAGATCTCCATTGTGGGGGGGGGGGGGGGGGGGGGGGTCTCCAACGATAACTTACTATTATTATCACAGCTCCCAGTTAGTGGCCAAGACATAAATGCTATTCTCTCCAGTCAATTATTTACCAGATCGACATACTTCTAAGTTAGGAATGAAATAGACAAGACAAAAATGTAATCCTGTCCATTTTGGTCAATACATGTAGGGATTGTAGGCGATCACTACCATAAATATGGTAATATAATTTTTTGCCTCAAGGCGACATATCATATTTCTGAATGCCATGCTACATGTAATTAAATATGAAATGTTCCAGATACCATAAAATCTCTTACAGGTACCGGTACTTAATCCGATCAGAGGGTCCCCATATAATCACATTCCAAAAACAACATTTTTTTAAATGACGCTTCAGTTTTCAGAATCTAATAATTGCCCAAAAATAATGAAAAGCACCATCAACTATAGTATAAAATTGCACAAAACCTGTTATTTATCAACATTTTGTTCAACGAAATTTTACCGGTTTGTCAAATATCTGACACAAAAAGCCACTTGATTTTAGAGTTATCCATCTTTGCCCGCAATTTGGTCAATGAAATTCTTCTCGATGACTTTCTATTTTGCCGGTTTGTCAAATATCTGACACAAAAAGCCACTTGATTTTAGAGTTATCCATCTTTGCCCGCAATTTGGTCAATGAAATTCTTCTCGTTGACTGTCTATTGGGCCACTTAAATTAAAATAATAGATTTATAACATCGATATCTGATCACTCTGAGCTGTGGTGGGTGGGTTCCTCGACTCGAATCAAATATTTTTTACCCCCAAAGTCAAGGAAATAGTAATTTGCGACCGTTAATTCGGATTGAGTACCTTTAAGATCTAACAGCAACCATATCTCAACCCCACTACAATCTGGGACTAATATATGTTATACATGTATTAGTCCCAGCTACGGTACAATCAGTGAACCTGATGAATAATTTTAACAGCATCTGAAAATGAAAGAAACATCCCACACCTTGTCTACGATATAATGAAAGCCATAATTGTAAATCAATCAGCTCTGCGTGTACCGGTATACATGTATATGTACACATATTGGACCCTCATGAATTGCTATATTCTCCATGTTAATTTAAAACGAGCGCACCACTTTAACAAACTCATTATTGAGTATTATATCAATAGCGATGTGTTTGATAAAGTGGCAAGGTCATTTTAAATTTATACTCCTTTTAACATCAGTAGGCCTACACAATCATTCGTTGCATAACTTTCATTAAATTTTCCTAGTACTGAATATAAACAGTACTGGTACAACACTAGCAGTACTTGAACCGACCATACTGTAGGTGTCTGGCCTGTTTATTACCTTTTTAATTTGTTGACAGTTCATTCAGACAACATCCTCTAAGTTGCCTAATAATAGAGACAAACTAATAATAGTGATGGTGGGATTTTTTAGCTAAAATTAATAATAGTAACCACAGCAATTTCACTCTATGTCTCTTAGTGATCTGATCATGGGAAGTGTTCTCCAAATATAATAACAGTGTTGACACTATCATATTATTGACACTATTATTGCACATGAGAGTACCGTTACTAGTACATGTAGATGCTAATATGAGTAAGTCATTATCAAGTCTGGCTCTTCTTGAATTCAACTATCATAGTGATATTCAACTACATGTATTATATCTTAATTGTACTACCATACACAATGTATACTGGTACGGTATATACGTAAACTCCAGGTTTTCTCTATTTTTACTAAAACTTCATGGAATCATCTCACTTCGTAATGCACAACCACTTAAAATGTACATACCGGTATATATAACACTATAATTTTAACAGAGCAAATGAGAAGGCATCATATTCCAATATAAAAAGAATTCTACAGCTTATTACAGGAGACCTGTTTATTTCATAATGGCAGAAGTACATGTGCATGTACCGGTATGCCATTTGAATGACATTATAAATAACTTCTCACCAAGATGATTTCAAAATTCTAACTACTAGTACAAGTAAATCAGTTAAATAATCAAAAATGCCAGCACCGATATATATACTGTACTTAGTACATGTAGTAGGTACCGTACATGAGATATTTTCACCACTTCATAATAGTTGAATATATACGGTACATGTACCGGTACAATGGAATTCAAGTTGTGTCAGACCTGTTGTTTGGCATAAACAATGTACCAGTAAGTGACTTTGGTGATCACTGTTAGTCATTGATTTTGATAACATAAGTTCATGATTTTTACAAAATAATTTTAATGAATCAAAACCATGTGCAGCCGCATGTGTAACATGTAACTGTCTTTGTCCATTACTCATTATCCAAGTCTGGTTTAGTCTTGATCTAATGATCAAAGGCGGAATGTTACTAGTATGTACCGGTAACTTATGATCATGATCCGGGAGTCTGGTGAATTATAATCCATTTCACAGCATTGTCCATGTCTGCATGTTTCATGACATGTTTGGTAAACATCCTCACTCGATTCACTGACACTGGTGAGTGGTGCCATTGCCATTCTGATTCTCCAATCTCCATATCATGTTCTACCCTTCACAAGTTCACACACATGTAGCTACTGTACTTCTAATCAGTCTAATGTACTATGCAGAATGATAGAATCTGAATTCTGAACATTCAATGACCTTTTACGGCGTCAGCGTTGACTGCATTTCAGCGTTGACTGCATTTCAGCATTGAAGGGCTGAGGAGTCCAGAATAGAACTATAATCATCATATTTTGCAATAATCATTACATTCACATTGTTTGCATTCTTCCATTGCCTTGGGTCAATCAGTGCTATTCACTTATTCGAGTCAATGTCAATGATAATAACAGTTGAATACGGCATAGCCTGACCTGCCACACTCAGTGACTCACACACAGTGTCTGTGACCAGTCCAGTGTTAGTTCAGTCATGAACGTAGTGCGTATCCTTCTACGCTGGAAGCAGCAATCTGCGAAAGCGGTCATGTTGACCAACTTCACAAAGTGAAAGTCCAGTGTGCGATATTCGGATTGGTCCCGTCACTTCACATGATATTTTCTGATAATTAAGCGGTATTTCTAACATCCAAACGGGTTAAAACAGTCTATATCTAATCCGTTATGTACACGAAAGAATGAGATACACATTTTCTGCGAATAATGAACGAAACAAGCAGATATGACAGATGAAAAAACTATTTATTTTTAACACATAAAAATTCGACACCGGAAGTTCGGCTGCGCATTGCGAATGTGCAGGGGTGGCGAATACGGACTGTGAAATAACGTACTCTAACTCTGGGAACAATTTATCCCCAATTTCATGCACAAGAATGTTTAAAAATTATCATAACATATTCGACTTGTTTTTAATTTGTTTTCATGAAAAGGAATGATAAAAGGCACAATAACCATATCTAGAACGACAAATAAATCCAAATTAGCCATTTCCCCGTAAAATTTCGGTCAGGCAAGCGAGGTACAAAAATGTATGAATCTGAGTACGAAAGTCAGAGTGTTCCTCTATCGTATTGCAATAATCGCCAACCTATTATAATATAAAAAAGCTATGCAGGGGGATAACTCGGAAAAAAAATTATTGTTGCGGAAAAAGTCTCATTGTGAGACTTTAAATAGTGCGAAATCATGTTTTTGTAGCTTGGATATTTGGAAACTCTGATGTCAACAAACACCCCCCGTAACAGGTTACATCAATTTTGTGTCGAAGTTTGCTGGCTCATGTCGCATTTTATTAACTAAATTCGTCGGGGATATATTTACGCTCATGTTGATACCAAAATTAACACAATGGGTCGATGTGATTTGCCTGGGTGGACCTTTTACCATAAATTGCCAAACTTGGCTATACCGTCCCATGATCTGACAAGTTGGTCAGTCTGTACTACATACATTTAAGGGGTTTATTTACATTAATGATAAAACAGGTATCTCCTTCACACATATATGTCAATATAAGTTGATGACGATAGTTTTATTTGTTCCAAATAAGTTGTGTGAGGTACTAGTAATCACACCCCCCCCCACCCCCCCCCCCCCTCGTGCACGGTTACATCAACATTGAAGAAGTTTGCTGCCTCATGTCTGATTTTTTTATTCCGATGTTTCGGCTATATTATTGTGGTCATTTTAGTACCAAAATCATCTATATGAGGTAGATATATTTTGTTTGCGTGAGGTGTTTTGTGTCAAACGGGAAAATCTGAGTTGTCTGGGGAGCAACGGAGCCTAAGGGTTAATATTACTAGTGCATATTATTTGTTGTTGTCTGTCAGGGAGAACTTTCCGATGAATGGCAACGAGCCATATTTCCAACTAAATCCTGAAAAGTTACCCATAATTCTGCTGTGGTTAAGAAGTCGATTACTTAGAGCATTACTGTAGTAATTGACTCTTTAGCCACAGCAGAATTATGGGAAATGTTTCAGGATTTAGTCGGAATTATGGCTTGTTGCTATTCAGTGGAAAACTCTCACCGAGAGCTATCTGATGAATGGCAGCAAGCCATATTTCCGACTAAATCCTGAAAAATTACCCATAATTCTGCTGTGGTTAAGGAGTCGATTATTTAGGGCATTACTGTACAAGTAGGCCTGTACTGTACAAGACATGCTTTTTTCAATATGTCATACAAACTATTATTAATTTTTAGGTGATGAGCTGAGAAGAGTTATAACCACCTTACCAAGACTCATAGATCATAATGTCATGAGGATAAAGGTATGATTTCAGACCTGTTAGCCATTTATTCCAAATATATTATAAAATTGTATTTAAAATAATAACCACTAAAATATGATATGCATTTCAGAAAACTTACAGAAAAACTTTGTCTTTTTTTCTCACGGAGTGGTGTTTGGTCAGGGTGCTGATATCCCGATTTCTTCTCTTTGTACTGACACTCGTTGATATTTAACTTGGTGTACGGTCCATTTCTGCAAAATATTAAACATATTACTAGTACTTATGCTATAACTAAGCTATAATAGCAACATGATTTTTTTCATCTACTACTATTTTTAATTATTTACATGCAATATAGTACACATTTTGCTGAGACTCAAAATTATTATAAAAAAAATATATACTGGTATGGTCAAACATGAATAGCCATACTGACAGACAACAACAAATAATATGCACTAGTAATATTAACCCTTAGGCTCCGTTGCTCCCCAGACAACTCAGATTTTCCCGTTTGACACAAAACACCTCACGCAAACAAAATATATCTACCTCATATAGATGATTTTGGTACTAAAATGACCACAATAATATAGCCGAAACATCGGAATAAAAAAATCAGACATGAGGCAGCAAACTTCTTCAATGTTGATGTAACCGTGCACGAGGGGGGGGGGGGGGTGGGGGGGGGGTGTGATTACTAGTACCTCACAAAACTTATTTGGAACAAATAAAACTATCGTCATCAACTTATATTGACATATATGTGTGAAGGAGATACCTGTTTTATCATTAATGTAAATAAACCCCTTAAATGTATGTAGTACAGACTGACCAACTTGTCAGATCATGGGACGGTATAGCCAAGTTTGGCAATTTATGGTAAAAGGTCCACCCAGGCAAATCACATCGACCCATTGTGTTAATTTTGGTATCAACATGAGCGTAAATATATCCCCGACGAATTTAGTTAATAAAATGCGACATGAGCCAGCAAACTTCGACACAAAATTGATGTAACCTGTTACGGGGGGTGTTTGTTGACATCAGAGTTTCCAAATATCCAAGCTACAAAAACATGATTTCGCACTATTTAACTTATTGCCGTTGATCGCGGTTAGTCGATTCCTGTGAAAAACACTCTATTCAATTTGATTGAGTAGTTGTCAAAGTTATATAATTGCGTCTTGTATTATTAAATTAAGAAAAACGTACCGATGTTGAAATGTGCTTTTCTATTTTAAAACAATGTCTCACAAACCGGAAACACAATTCAAAATTCCACTTTCTGTTTAGCCTATCCCTGTCCCTACGGGCGAGTAGCTGGAGTTGGGACAGGGTACCAGTCTAGTGTGTGTCAGGTACAGTCTATTCATTTCGGCCAATTTGGCCGGTTACTTCATGTCTGTTTTTCATCTGACGTGTGTGTCGAATAAATGATGTGGAGGATTTATGTAAATGTTAGCCCAAACTACATTTCCAAGTAACGATGGTTTTGTTGTTTATTTTGAGGAATATATATATATTTGTTTTAATATTTTTATTGCGACAAAATATATAGTCTTACAAAACATAACGTTGACATTACACATGGTAGATTTGTATCAATAGAAATTCAGGAATATTGTATTGTGTAATATAATTTAACTTGTCATTTCCCCCCCCCCCCCATAATTTTGGACCCGGGTGGGGAAGGGGGGGGGGCAAAAGAAAAACGACCAATGTTTTATTCACTATTCTATATATAACGATGTATACTATAAGTTATTGTTCAAGTTTGTATTGTATATTGCTGTTATTTGGAATCAGAAAATTGGATCTCTAATATTAATTATGTTACACCAGCAGCATTAATATTTGATTGCTTGCCGAAAACCAATGTCAGGGTGTGTTGGTGCGTTACGCAGGTTTTAGGGTTGGCATGTGCAGTCACACATTAAATTAAAATAGTTCTTCTAGATAAGACCATCTTTGTTTAAATTTAGTGTATTGACCTTTATTATAATAAAAAACACGCTCAGATTGGAAATATAAACTAAGTTCTTTTTTAAGTCCGGTGAGGTTTGGCATAGAGTTATTCATCTTTGATCTATAAATGTGATATCTAACAAAGATAAGAAGGAATATTTATTATCCAAGGACTGGTATATTTTCCAGGGCGGCTGCTAAATATTGCAGTTTCACGTGTGAGTTGTAATCTAGTACTCGTATTATGAAATACCCAATTTTCGACCGTATTCCAAAAATATTGTATGTTTGGACATTCCCAGAAAATGTGAATGATCGATTCAGTATTAGATTTACAGAATGAGTCGTCGTCAGATATTTTCATTTTTTTCAAAAGTTGTTTTGTACCGATGATATGTGTATTTATTCGGTATTGGAACCACTTAAGTTTGGTATCGGTGACGTAAATAAATGGGCATCTATATACTTCAGTCCAGAACTCGACATTATATGTTCGGTTCAACTTTCGTTCCCATTTACTTATTTGTTTATGTGGTGATTCAATTGGTAACATTGTTTTATACGTGGATTTAGCACTGTTCGGAGCAAGTAAATTTATTAATTGAAATGGTATATGAGGGCGCAAAACCCTGTCGCTTTTACTTAAAAATTTATCTCTTTTCTTGATTGATTTTACAATTCCGTTAAAAGTTAGAAAGTCGATGTTTGTTTTGTGTAGAGCGTTAAATTCTTCATGTGACAGGTACTTTCCTAAATTGTCTTGAAAATCGAATATGTATATAAGCTTATCAGTCATGAACAGTTTCAATCGTGGCTTCACCAGTTTTACCGTATCTTCGAATCCTACTAAAGGTGTAGTGAGGAGATCACATTGACTCACCGGTGCTAGTTTGTCACAGTACAGAATCCAGGCATTTACTACATCTTTCCAGAAATTGTTATCAAGTGTTTTAGATTGTTTTTTTTTAAATTGTAGATGACATTAGATACCAACTATTACAAAAATATACTACAAGAGTGTTCGAAAACTGTAACCCAGGAAGCCCGTTGTGTGATAGCTCGCTTAACCCATGATATCTTCATAGAATTTATGAAAGTCTTAATATCAATCATTTTACACCCACCAGAAGCATAGTTCTGAGTGAGCAGTTTTCTACTTTTTCTATCTCATGTATCTGGACCTTGGTTCCAAATGAAACCAAAGAGCAGTTTATTTAAAATTTTTATATATTCATCTGTGGGATTCGGTAGTGCAAGGAACAGGTGTACTAATTTTGAAATAGCTAGCGATTTGACAACAGTTATTTTACCGAGAACAGTTAGGCTAGCGATTTGACAACAGTTATTTTACCGAGAACAGTTAGGCTATAGTATGTTCTTTAATTGCATAAGCCCGTTTGTAAAATTTATGTCAATCATACGTTTAGTGTCATGATGAAATTCTATACCAAGTATTTTAAAGGTTTCTGGATTCCAGTTTAATTTCCATCGGTCACATATCTGTTCCGTGCTGTCTGCCTTTGTACCAATCCACACTGCGTGTGTTTTGTCATAGTTAATTTTTAGACCCGATACATATTTATAGTTATCAAGTACTTTCATAGCTGCTTCTAGAGACTCTGGTGACCCATCGAGGAAAAGAGATGTATCATCGGCATATTGCGACATTCTTATATTCTTATTACCAACATTGATACCATTTATGTTTTTTGAGAATCGTACCATAATACCAAGAATTTCTGCACATAATAAAAAAATATATGGGGATATTGGATCGCCTTGTCTACATCCTCTCTCTAAGTTGAAAAAGTCTGATATTTGCCCATTTAAATTTATACATGATGAAGTATCACAATATAAAGTCTTTATATAATCGATAAACGGTTGACTAAAATTAAAGTATTTTAGTACACTGTATATAAATTTCCAGGATATCGAATCAAATGCTTTTTCAAAATCTATCAATAGCAAGAGTCCCGGTATTTTATTTTGCTTTGTATGTAGCATCATGTCCATCACTAGTCGAATGTTCTCCCCAATATACCGTCCAGATATAAATCCGGTTTGATCTGAATGTATTAGAAATGGTAAAACTTGTTTTAATCTTTCAGATAGGACTCCTGTAAGAATTTTGAGGAATAATACCGCGTCAGATGAATTCAGCCCAAATATGTTAACAGTAACTGTTGTCGTGTAAAACATCTATTGCGTTATTTAGTATTTGTGGATGTCCTTTAACATGGGGAAAATAGACTACTGCGCTTGAACGAGCATGTGAATTTGTCGTTTTTAATGTATAGCAACTTGATAATCAATAACAGAGGCATTCTCTGTCAAATATGGTCGCTCTATTTACGGTATTAATTGCGGAACTTTCTAAAGTAAACTACGCGTAAACGGATATATACGGTAAATTAAAGAAGGTGTCGGAATCGGCCTAATCGCCCCAGGGCCAACTCGCCCCAGTCGACGTGTGTCAATTCGGTACCTACTATAACATGTACCCGAGGATGAGTCTGGTTCGGAATAAAATATGTATACGGGTGTTATATAGCGTTTTGTCCGTTGTTTCTCAATGAATATTATTGAAATTTGATGTATATGTCCGGGCTGGGACATGGCCGGAATACAACAACGTTTGAATTGTTTTTAAATTTACAAATTTGTTGATTTTATTCATTTTTTTTTCGTTCTGAAAACACACTATAAAGTGTATATATAGAGGATCTCACATGAGTTTCTATTTTATATGGAATTTATCAACCGAGTTCACTAAATTCGATTTGAGCCGAGGTTTACCGAGGCTCAAATAGAATTTAGAGGACGAGGTTGATAAATTACGTATAAAATAGGACGAGTGTGAGATACCTTTTATCACATGATCAAATAAACCCGAAGCAACGCGAAATATTCATCGCAAACAACAATCATAAACTACAGCGATCGCAAGTTATTTGAAGAACGCCGTGACGTCATCGCACGCGCTGATATTAAACGTGTCTATTACCGATAATTATGAAACTGCTTTTATGGCCAAATTATGTGATAAAATATAATAACGAACACGAGACATACATAATTTATAAACTGTTAACAAAAGATATCAAATTCAATACACGACAAAGATGACTCAGTGGAGTTTATAGAGTGAACATAAAAACATTGAGGTAAGAATCTTTTTAAGGAATGCAACTTTATTTAATGATAATAAACACATAAATTAAAATAACAAACATGAGACATACATAATTTATAAACTGTTAACAAAATATATCAAACTCAATACATGACAAAGATGACTCAGTGAAGTTTATAAAGTGAACATAAAAATATTAAGGTAAGAATCTTTTTAAGCATTACCAAACCGTTTAGCACAGACCACAGCCCACTTCACTCATCCGATCATCACCAAACTTCATATTTATCTTGATATTGATCTATCAGATGAGAGCCATCAAATATTTTTTTAATTTCATAGGAAAAAATGGTCGCCAGCGGCCTTATTGCATTTACGTTATATGTTATCGCGTTATGTCGATATCTAGTATTACTTAGAAATTTCACCTTTCCAGATTCATAATTGCTCCATTGACTGTAACAGATGAAATTATTCCCCTCTTCGGATAGAGTGTCACTGAAACTTTATTTTGTCAGACTGTCTGTATAATCACTGATTATATATGGCAATAATCTGTAATAAGATGTAGCACTATTTTATTTTATATTTACACGCAGTGCTGTTTTTATACAACAATTATAATCCCCCCTAGATCATCATGTGATCGACCATACATCGCGCGAGGACCTGGTTGAATTAAGGGGGGTTTTATGGATCACTTCTGTCCTCAAGCTAGATTATACTTGTGACATTTAATGGCATGTTTCTAACGTGGAGGGTTAGATATGCTTGAGAAACCACCACTCTTTAATTCACACCAAGTTCTCAGCTGTCATGAACCCATAGCCATGATATATGGTTTATTTTATGTATACTAGTAATATAGTTATTTTCAGTACCTTTATATACCAGTACTGTGTATAACAATGCATATAAATTAATCCATGTATACATGTATATTGATTCAACGGATTCAGTGGTTTTGTCCATCAGTCTATCAAATTTGCGGGGAAAACATGGCCACAAGCAGTACACCCTGCTAAATTTCGAATTTGAATCAATTGGCGCACCCTGCAGCCAGCTTTTATTGGAGAACTTTTTCTCATGTGGATATTTTGGGTCACCGCTAGATGTGAGCCATATTTTGTTCTCAAACTGTCCTTGTGAAGACATCACTGCCAGCGGGGATCTTCAATTTTACTATTTTTATGGCTAAATAATTTGGTTGATCCTACAGACGACACCCCTTGTCCGATCGTCACCAGATTCCACAATGATCTTCTGGATAACCAGCGTGAGAGTAATATAATTTTCCCGAATTTCGTTAAAAAACATTACCACAGGCAGCAATTTGGTATCTTACTCTTTGATCCTCTTTTGCATGACTGAATTGTTTAGCAACTGTACAGACATATCCCTCATCTGATAGTCACCAAACTTCATATTGATCTTCGGGCTATCGAATGCTTTGAATTTTTTTTGGAAAATATTGTCGCCAGCAGTCATCTTCTATTTTGGTTTTTATATACATGTATATCTCTTCATGCGGATAGCCAGTATTACGTAGGTACTTCAACTTTCCGCATTCCTGTCATCATTTGAAATATAAAAATTTACCTAATACAGCATCCTTCAAATTTTTTTTCGTCGTATCTATTTTAATGACCCGCATGCTAATATTGATACAGATATATTTGTCAAACATTTCTTTGTACAATATACAGGTATTTAGTTTGTAACTAAATCTAGAAATATATAATAGTAGCTGGTGGACCCGACTTCGTCCGGGATGTTCCCCTCTGATTTTCGGAGAATTGCGCGATTTAACCTTGAATTGACTATTTTAAAGGTGAAGGTCATGTCGGGGTCACGATTTGACCCGTCCAAAACACTCCCCGGACAAAAGTCACGACAAAAGTACCCGTCGAAATCCGCCCGGCTTTACCCGATTTGACCTTGAATTGACAATTTTGAATGTCAAGATCAGGTCAGGGTCATGATTGACCCACCCGAAACACTCCTGGGACAAAAGTAACAGTAGGTATCAAATTTCGTTGAAATACTTCCGTTTTACCAGATTTGACCTTGAATTGATCTTTTTGAATGTCAAAGTCAGGTCGGGATCAACATTTGACCCGTCCAAAATACTCCCTGGAAATAATTTCCCCTAGGTATCAAATTTCGTCAAATCTGTCAGGCAGTTTTCCCGGCCATAGCTAACAGACAAACAGACAGACAAATGTCCAAAATATATATTAGACTAGCTGATGTACCCGACTTCGTTCGGGCTAGTTAGGGATTTTTTTGTGATCGCCTCCATCTGGACAGTACCCAGTATATACAGCGTCTGGCCAAACTATTGTTCAATTGGTCCAGAAACATGCCTATATCAGCACGTTCGAGAACATGGTCCCACGTGAAATTGGACCCGTCCATATTGCTCCCGGGATCGAAGTAGTCCTACACACAAATTTTTAGTCGGATCGGTCAAGGTCCAGAAACATGCCTATGAGCGAGGTCAAGTTGACACGTTAAATACCAAATTCGAGCAGTGTTAGAGTCTATAACACATACACACATGCATTCATGCATACACACATACATACATACAGACAGGTGTTTCAAAATGTATAATCGATAGCTACAACAATTCTATGGTAGATAGTTCACGGCCGACCTGATGCATGCATCTTAGTTTTCTTGTATTTGATATTGCATTCTATTCAGTTTATCGCCGCGTTTTTAAGGCGAGCATATCGCAGGGCAAGCTGCAAAACAGAGTTCAGTCCCCTCGCTAGCGCTACGCTACGCTGTATCTGTATCTGTCTGTATCTGTATGTGGTTTCAGTGCAGGATCCTGTCGGATGTATTAGCACACGGGATGAGACTATGACGTGGTGTTAGATGTTGTTTCGTCCTCTGATGGAAGTAGAGAGCGCATATAATCCTCTTCAAGATGGTTCCAATCAAGAATAGTCCGTGGAAAGTAGGAATTTCGGTATTCTGCACGATCGGCCTTAATAATTTCGTATGGTTTAGAGTTTATACACTCTAGGCTTTGAACAAAGTTATTTGCAGTGAAGCCGTCGAATTTTTTGGCCTTGATTTTTCTCCCACTTTGATGTTTAGGTCTCAAGAGTCCTTTGGTGTTGATAGCTGGGACCAGTCCATCCACTATTTTGCCGAACAATTGCACTCTTTGGTCTGTCCTCCTGCCTTCCAGGGTCTGCAGCATGAGATGTTTCGCATGTTTGTTACAGATCCTTCTTCTCTAGATGTATAATCACCGGTGATAAACCTTACTGCCCTCCTCTGTATCCTCTCCAAATTTTCAATGTCTCTGTGCAGATGAGGGTCCCATACGACTGCTGCATACTCTAGTTTGTTTCGCACGAGTGTCTCATACGCGATTTGTTTGCTCTTTCCTGGTGCTCTTCTCAGGTTGCGGCGAATAAATTCTAGAGTGCTATTTGCCTTGCTTACTGTTTTCCCGATGTGAGGTGACCAATGCATGTCGTTGGATAATGTGACGCCAAGATATGGGATTTCTGTTACCTGTTGGAGTAGGCCTGATTGTCCAATTTGTATCTAAATGATGATGTTGGCGTGATGGACAAAATATAACATTTCTTGGCATTGAATCGCATGCCCCATCGGTGTGCCCAGTTTTCAAGGTGTTCTAGGTCACGTTGCAAGGTGATGTGGTCGTTTTGGTTGTTGATCGATCTGTAGAGCAGACAGTCATCGGCGAATAGTCTTACCTGTGATGAGACGCTATCTGGGAGGTCATTGATATGGCATAGGAAGAGAAGAGGACCAAGCACATTTCCTTGGGGTACTCCTAAGTCGACCGTCACGTATTGGGATGATTCACCTTCGATGGTCACTCGCATTTGGCGCTTTGTGAGGAAGGTTTCGAGCCAGGCAAGGAGGTTTCCATCAATACCATAACTTCGCATTTTTGCAAGCAGTTTCTTGTGTGGCACTGTGTCAAACGCTTTGGAGAAGTCGAGGATTGCAACGTCGGTTTGGATTTTGTTTTCTAAGTTAGTGAAGAAATCGGTGGTTGTGGTAAGCAGTTGGGTGACGCAAGAGTGGCCTTTCCTGAATCCATGATTTAGTTTGGATAGGATGTCATGGTCTTCCAGATGGTTTATGATGTGGCGGCATATTATGTGTTCTAATATCTTGCAACACACAGATGTAAGCGAGATCGGTCTGTAATTTTCGGCTTGGTGCACATCCCCTTTCTTGTATATTGGTGCGATGTTTGCACTGAGCCAGTCGTCTGGTAGAATCCCTGTTTCAATGGATTTCTGGAATATGGTGGTAAGTCCTGGTGAAATTTCGTGTGCACATGTTTTCAGCACGATGTTTGGGATACCATCAGGTCCGGGAGCTTTCCCTCGCTTTACGTCCTTCGGTAGTTTGGTTACACCGTCTACTACTATGTCCAGTTGTTCTATGCTTTCGGTGTCCTTGTTCAGTGGTGGTATACTCTCATCAGGATTTTCTCTGGTGAATACTGATTTGAACTGCTGTACCAGAATGTCGGCCTTTCCCACACTGTCATCCACTAACTTCCCCTTGTTCTTTAAGGGTGCAGTGCCGATGTTGCCCTTGTTTTTAGTCTTCATGTAAGACCAGAATGGTTTGGTGCTTTTCTTCTCCATTCCATTGATCATGATCTTGTTCAAGTGATCCCATTCTGCCTGCTGAAAAGCTCTCCTAGCTGTTTTTTGGAATTTTCTATATTTCTCCCACTTGTTCTTATCTTTGGATTTCTTCGCTTTCTTGTATAGGCGGCACTTTTTCTTTAGTATGTTCTTCAGTTTCTTGTTCATCCACGGAACTTGGTTTTGTTGTCTTGTTGGTATGCTGGGGACATTTTCATGGATGGATTTCACGATGCCGTTTTTAAAGTCCTCCCATAGGCTGTTTGTATCTACTTCAGGGTTTTCTGCTAGGGTATTTATTTCCTTGCTCAAGTTTGTTGTCTTCAGCTATCGTGGACCACTTCGCCTTTTTGAAAGCGTATGCTTTGCCCTTGATTTGTTTTTTGGTATACGGTTTAGTTGTGCAATCCGTTACTACGATGTCATGGTCTGATATACCTGGTGTTGTGCTTGTTGCCTTGATCAAATCGGAGTTGTTTGTCAGTACGAGGTCAAGGACATTTTCTTCTCTGGTTGGATTTCTCTGTACCTGCTTCAGTCCATGTTCAATACATATATCAATCAGTGTTCTCTGGACATCTGCTCCTGATTTCACTACCAAGTTGTCCCAATTTATGTCCGGGCAGTTGAAGTCGCCTGAGATAATGATGGCCTTGTGATGTTTTACGTTGAGAGTGCGCAGCGATTTATTGAGTTCCGTCAGGTGTTTTACGTCTCGGTGTGGCATGTAAAAGGCTGCAAGATAGAGGTCTTTCTTGGCTGTGGTTTTTATCTTTGCCCACTCAACTTCACAGTCTGTAACAAGGTCCGAAAGTTCAACTGTTGGTATTGAATCCTGTGTACAGATGAAGACCCCCCCCCCTTTGGTGCTTCTGAGCACATTAAGATTTGGGGGGAAAATCGCTACGGTTGCGATTGCGCAAAGTCCAAACCAAACTACACACAACGCCCTCTACGCTATCGCTGCGATGTATCTCAGCGGAGCGATGGGAGATAACTCTGCCTGGAGTTTGACCAAACTCCAGACTTTGTTATCTCCCATCGCTCCGCTGTGATACTATACATTCGGAAAACCTCGTCAGATTCCGTCACCTTTTCAGCTTGGCCCCAGAGGTCACAGGTCGGGTCCAGAATGAGATACTTTAGTATTTCGCAGTGATAACGAAGAGTGCGCTGCAAAGGTTATACAGTACACCAATTATTCTCCGCACTCAGTCGACAGTGTTAATGTCCAGGCCTATTCTCGATTCCTTGTGAATGTTGGAAGTTTCTAACCTAGTCAATTTTGAAGAATGACTCTTTGGACCCAATATCAATATGAATATGGCCTAAACAAATTAATAGGTCCGTGTGCTTTTTCCATCTTAAAATTTACCGCTTTTGATACTACCCTAATTCCGCACAAAAAATCATCATCAAAATTTCAAACATACCCCCATTATATCATTATGCCAGGTTTAATATTTCCATGGTGGCATTGATTTTTTGTTTTGTTTTGTTTTTGCATTAATTGTATCTATCCCAATCTGAATCAACCATTCAGCTGCCAGATGTGGATTTTTGATGATTTGACAATTTTTATATTTGGTGTACTATAACCTGCATGGAGTCCAAAACTCCATGCAGAGTTCAGTCCCCAACACAGGACTTACCGCTGCACGCACCTACACGTACTGTGAAGAAATGTTGCATTTATTTATTTGAGATTTGTGTAGGTTACAATTCATTCTGCATTACTCTGATAAACTGAACTATCCATATTCATTTGAAAATGGTCCAGATAAAGCCAGAATGAATTGTAACTGGCAAAACACTTCAATACAAGACAGTCAATGACTGTGGGGTCGCTCACCAGACTGCAAAGACTAATAAGACTGGGACTCTGGAGACCACAACAGTCAGAACTTTTCATAATTACTTTAAAAGAAGTAAATCTAAACAGGATATGTGGCTAGAGATACTTCACGTATGTAGATTGGTGAAAATCCACCTTGAAATTACCAACTGTACACTACTGATCACCCCCCTCCTCCGGCTCAACAAGTCCCCTCCCGACCGGGATCCGGACTCCCAAGTCTTAGGTTGGAATTTCACATCCGACACCTCAAACTTTCTCAATTCTTGGAAATTTCCAATATCACAAGCGCCTTTTTATAAAACCATTTAGACATGTTTGAAGCCCAATTATCCATGGACCCAAAATACCATACATGTACGTCAGATTAATCAGTCAGGTGGTTCGAAGGTAGATGTTTTAATGAATTTGGTATTTCAATGATTTTATTAGACACAAAAGTGTTAACTCTCCATAGCCCCACCATTTCTTGACCTCATTTTAACAAATCTTAATCTCAGTCACTAAAGGGTCCTCCATACTATATGTAAGCTAAATTGTCCAACCTCTCTTGAGAAGACATTTTAAGTATTTCTATAGAGACATATAGTTATGTCCCTGGTCCCACCCTATTTAACCTGGTGACCCCATCTGAATAAATTTGAATCCCAGACACCAAAGAACCCTTCATACTAATACTAAATATCAATAAAATAGACCTGATGGTCCTTGTGAAGGAAGCATATTAAGAGGGAAACTGTCCTTCGCTTGACCCCTATTTGACCAGGTGACCCCATTTAAAAAAATCTGAATTGCAGTCAAACAAAAACATTCCATGCTAAATGAGCCAACTAGTTCTTGCAAACATATTTTAAGAATTACTATGTGGTGAAATAGTTATGTCTCTGCCCTTATTTGACTTTGTGATCCCATTTTCACAAACCTGTCATTCAAGGTAATTTCATACCAAATATAAGCAAAATATGCCAATCGATTCTTGCAGAGTCTGCAAAGAAGACATATCATGAATTACTATGGAGAGAAAGAGTAATGTAGCTGGCCTTGCACCTACTTGACCTGGTGACCCTGATTGAACAAATCTGAATCACAATCACCACAGGAGCCTCAATTAAATACCATGAGCTAAATAGAGCTGGTGGTTCTTTCAAAGAACACTTTTCAAGTTTGCCAAATATGTTCTAGTGAAGTGGTGGATGTGGGAGTGTTAAATGTCCTGTTGAACAAGCCTGCAAATAGCGTGTCTGTCATTTGCAGAATGAGGTCCCCAGAGGGAGAATTTAGTGATGCTATCCCGCATAGCGGGCTAGCATCACTAAATTCACCCTCTGGGAACCTCATTCTGCTAAAGCCCTCAACTGCTATGGCAGACCTAGGATCAGATTGAAGTTCCCCAGTTGAAGTTCGTGATGTTCACCCATTGGGCACCTCAATTATGAATTTTATCTTCTGCAAATTATGGGATATAGAAACTTCCTAGAAGGGAAATGTAACTAAAAACAATGTTAATTTGATACTATAGATACTTCCCAGAAGATGAGGCCTAAGCAGAATGAGGTCTCCAGATGGTGAATTTGGTGATGCTAGCCCACTGTGCGGGATAGCATCACTAAATTCACCCTCTGAGGACCTCATTCTGCAAACAACAGACATGCTATTTGCAGGCTTGCTGTTGAAAGATTTGGACAATACATGATAGATTGTTGGTTGTAGTTGGGAATTAATGACTTATAGCAGATCTCCAGAGAATGTTTATAAAAATGTCAGATTTCACTTGACATGTGTGGGCATACCCCGCATACAGTTAGAGCCAAAGTAAATGCTTCCTATTAATGATTCTCTGTCAAGAATTTGAGTAAATTTTATTTTTGGGACCAGGGTGGCAGAAGCAGTGAACTCTATTCTTTTATTTTTTAATACATAATTTCTTTTCTTTTCTTGTTTTTTTTGGTTAAAGAGTTAAAACTAAAAATTTAAAAAAAAAAAAAGTTATGACCCTGGCCCTGCCCACATTTGACCCAGTGACCTCATTTGAACAAATCTGAACCCCAGTCACCCAAGGATCATTCATACCAAATATGAACCCATTTGGCCTGATGGTATTTGAGAAGATGTTTAAAAGAATTACTATGGAGGGAAAGAGTTATGGCCCTGGCTTCGCAGCTATTTGACCCAGTGACCTCATTTGAACAAATCTGAATGTGAGTCACCTGGGGAACATCCACACCAAATATGAACCCATTCGGTCTTATGGTTCCGAAAGAAGATGTTTAAAGAATTGTTGACGGACGATGGACGACGGACGAGGAGTGATGACTGTAGCTCCACCAGAGACTTCGTCTCAGGTGAGCTAAAAAAAAGGTTAGATTTAATTTAGAAAATACACATGCCGGCAGCGTTCAGACATTGTGTGGCAAGGGGACTGAACTCGTTTTGCAGCTTGCTCCATGCGCTGAATCCTGTGTAGGGGACTGAAATCTGCATGGAGCTTGAACGCAGGGCGAAACACGTGACCAATTATTCTCCTCAATCAACAACGTCCTCGAGAGACATGAAAGGTATAGAGAAAGGCCCAGTTCACCCGACCAGCATCAGGCATGTGGCCACATGGGATGGGGTTGGGGATGTCTCACCCCCCCCCCCCCCCCCCCTGAATGTGAGTCATTTAGGGAACAACCACACCAAATATGAACTTTGGTCAAAATTTTCAACGGTTGGAAATTTCGTTCCTGACACATTAGTTGCAAATTTCACACCAACAATAGGTTGAAATTGTATTTTGATTTTCGAACAATTTATTAGGGTGGAATTTATTGTTTTTGGACCAATATTTGCATATTTTCCTACTTTTGGTAAAAATTTTGGACTGAAATGGCCATCAGTTGGAAAGTTTCTGACCTTATGGGGGTGTCATGTTGGAAATTTCCAACACTTGGAAAGCTTGTGTCCGGGTTCCTCCCACGTGGCCAGTTGGTTAATTTAAACAAACAATATTGTCCTACATTTGGTCAAAATTGTCATTGGAATTGTCATCAGTTGGAAGGCTTTGAAATTTCCATCACTAGGAAGGCTTGAGGCCAGTCTAGGATTTTGCGATTGTCTTGTTCAGATTTCAAAATTTTCTCACACCGGGCCGAACCATGGTACTGGTCCCTCCGCTGTGGTCAATAAAACACTGATAATTAGTTTAAGAAAACAATGTTTTACTACAATTGGTCAAAATTGTGGACTGAAATGGTCATCAGTTGGAAATTTCCCAACCTAAGGGGGAGTATGAGATTGGATATTTCCAACACTAGGAAAGCTTGAGGCCAGTCTATAGATGCTAGGATTTTGTGATTTTCTTGTTTAGATTTAAAATTGGTCGGCCTGGTGTGTCCTGGTCTCTCACCTGTATATCTGTGTGTATTTGTCTGGAGTTAGACCACTAGATGTTCGGATTTATGCAATTTTTAGGTTTAAAAAAACTGAATGTTCTCATACCGGGTATATTGAGCCATGGTTCGTGAATAGGCTACCAGGCATGAGCACTGAGGTACAAGGGGGTATACAAATTAAATTCTTACAAACTTGTGTTTATTACGATTCAAGGGGGTGCAGTTGGAATTTGCAAGGTGGACACCCCTCCCCCAATGGAGACCCTCTAGTAGCCACGTCCCTGACAAGCATATACTATCCGAGAAAATAGAGGCAAATGATTCAAATGACCTGTTTAAGCACAAAACCACTAAAACACACGAAAACAATTCGTACACAGTAAGTCAGTTTAAATGACAAGATTAGCTGACAACACTATGTTTTGGAGCTTCCTCTTTCAAATGGTATATAATATATAATATGTTGTCTATGTGATGTGGGGATTGAACATCAAGTGGGCCTTCAAGCTACTGGTTGAAGAACTTAATTTATTACCTGGAAACGAAAACTGAACAGACAGACAGACAGACAGATGAAAATCAAAATATGAATACTAATAGAATGTAGCTTGATTACTTTGAAATTAATATGTAATAAACATTGAGAGTGCATAATTGCCCCCCCCCCCCCCTCCTCCCACCAAACGAGGCTAAAATGGAATATTTTCTACATTTAGTCCAACAGTATGCATGTTGGTTTCTGATTCTAAGATCAAGAGCTTGAACGTTTTCTTATCAAACATAGTATTATGATTTTACAAGTGGGAAATTCGGCTAGGACACATGTTAATACAGGGATGGACACAACCATTGGTAAAAGCACATTACTTTAACAAACCATTCTCTTTTGTGATATATTAGATAATTAGAAATGCATACATTAAATTAAGACCAATTAGTCACCAAAGTTTAACCAAAACTTGACAGTAAACATTGGAAAAGTTTAAAGCAATGAAAACTATTCTGAAAATCATCGTACTACACGATTAGCGGCGTTTGTTGACAAATTACTGTAACAGTTTATTTACATAACAATGGTTTCAACACACAACATTTTTTATTGGAGAACTATCAATAATGAATATAAGAACAAAGTTCACTATTTCTCCATGTTCCCTTAGAGGTGATGTTTTTACAGACTTTTATATTTGTTGCGCATTTACCCGCTGCGAGTGCTTTGGGTCCCTTTTGTGGTGATGTTTTTACAGACTTTTATACTTTTTGCACATTTTCCACTGGGAGTACCTTGGGTCAGTTTAAAGTTATGAATAAACTGCGAGTAGCTTTAAAACTCTTTTTTTGTGCTTTTGTTTTTCTCAACGACAACACCATCACTACAGAAACTACTGATGGTGTTTGTGTAGTGACGAGGTGGCAGGGGTTGGGGTATCTCACCCCCTAACTTTGTTTCTGAGATTTCGAGAGTTGTAAATTTCAAACCAAAAAGTAGGTTCATGTAATTCTGATATACTTAATTTTCTAACCTACAGTTAGTGTAAAATATGTTTTATTTAGACCAGGATTCGAATATCTTCATAATTTCCACTGTAATTTCAGTTAAAATTTAGACTGAAAAGGCCATCAGTTGGAAATTTTCCAACCATAAAGGTGTTACACGGGGAATTATCCATTGAGTTTGATAATTTGAGGCATCAGTTGGAAAACTTCAAGTCAAAGGCAGATAGAAATACAATTCCAAGACTGGGAAATGTTGGTCATCAAGCAAATGGGGATGACGTTGTAAATTCTAAGGTGGACACCTCCCAGCAAACACATTCTAGCCACATCCCTGTGTTTGTGAAATATGAAACACAAGATTAACTTCAAACATACAAATGTTTATTAATGTTATGTACAAAATGGGAAGACATCCATTCTTTTCTTTAAAAAAAAAAAAAAAAAAAAATTAAAAAGTTGTGAATCATATGTCCAGCAGATGTCACATGGTTATGGTCAGTACATGTACAGTAATGCTCTAATTAATCGACCTCTTAACCACAGCTGAATTATGGGTAACTTTTCAGGATTTAGTCGGAAATATGGCTTGTTGCCATTCATCGGAAAGCTCTCCCCGATGAATGGCAACAAGCCATATTTCCAACTAAATCCTGAAAAGTTACCCATAATTATGCTGTGGTTAAGAGGTCGATTAATTAGAACATTACTGTGCATATTTACTCCCACTGAAACTGACCACTGACAAGAGAGGCTAGAGAGTTACTATTTCCTAGGCTTCGAGGTTTGAGTTGAGGAACCCACCTTTTAAAGTGACGTGAAACACTCCGGTAGGTGTTCAGATAGCACTGAAGAATATTCTTGTTCAAAGTAGTTAATTTTTACAAATATTATATCCAAATTGACAACACATACCGTCATTCTTATACATTAATTAAATGCAACCAATATCGATGGCAAAATGGGTTTCCTTAGTTTATCACCATTAGATGCGTCCCGAATGGAGTAGTAAATATTTTCAATTGAGCGTAGTTCAGACAATGTTTTCTATGGAGTGGTGTGGTCGATTTGCTTGAGATGTTCGGCGATGTCAGTAGAATGTTACATTCCTCCAGTTGACATAGCGCCTGAACACTAAATTATCAGTTTCACGCACTCGAACAAGTACATACCATGTCTTTAAAGCTCAGACCTACTAGATATTTATTTTCTACACATCAAATTCCATGTATGGTGATGGCTGGTTCAAACTGGAAATCCCCAGCATGTGTCATCACAAATGCATACAAACATCTTCTTTCATGTGTGATCCACATGGTATTATAACTTGTCAATTTTCATTCATAAAACATGATTACTGAATCGGGAATAAGTATACCTATGTATCTGCATGCTAACTATCATAAGATACTGTCAATTTAGTTTCTGGCGATACTTCTCGTCATTTTTTTCCGAGAATAATTTCCGATAACTGCTAAATGTGAACTCCCAACTCTCAGTTGCAGTGCAAAGTGCCGAATATATTTCCGGTGGAATTTTTGCAAGGCTCGCAAAAATTCTAGGTGTACAAAATAAATAGATTTAACAAACCAAAATCTAATAGCTCTCAGCTTTGAAGGGTGGGTTCCTGAACTCAAATCAAATACTGTTCAGACCCGAAGCAGAATAAATAGTAATTTAGGGGGGTGTTAACCCTTCAACGGCTGGAGCTTCCTGAATTTTTTATAAAACCATGTGCCAATGCATTCTCTTATATATGCAACAGCGCAGCTCCCACCATGAAAGGGTTAAATCGGACAGGGGATCTTTAAAGAAGAGCACTTACTAGTAGAATAGAGTGGCTCACTATCTAAAATGGCATAACATATATGGAACAGATGTGACTTGAAGTGCTGCCGATAATATAATGAATGCCACATTACATGAAGATCTAAAGTTCGGACAAAGCTCTGACATTAACAAAATTCCTATGAATAAAGCAAGCAACAACTAATCTGTTAACCCTTTCATGATGGGAGCTGCTCTGGTACAGCATTAAAGACACTGTACCAGTGCATTCGCTTATATATGTGAGTCTCCCATAGGGAGTCTCACATATATAGGAGAATGCACTGGCTTACAAGGTCAAGGTAAATATTGTTAGGCCAATGTTATTCTCTTATATATATGTGGCTCCCTATGGGAGACTCGCATATATAAGAGAATGCATTGGCACAGGGTTTACGCAAATTTTCAGCCATGGAAAGGTTAAGCAACAGTCTTCCATATGAGTTTCTGTATGACGAGCCAGCTCCTCAGGATTTTATAGATGGTGTCGCATCCATACATCCATGCCACACAGAAAAAATCACCAGATATATCACTATGATGCTGCACAGATCATATTTCCAGATACATGAACGATGAGCTTGATTTACAAGTTGATGAGAATCTTTTGTTCATGAGAGTGTCTCCCCTTTGGTTACCTGTGAAGTACATGTAAAGTAAAAGAGCGTTAGTTAAAGGTACACAATCTGATTTGATGGTCCCCATATCATCAAATTCCAACAACAAAAACACTTCTTGAAATGGCGCTTCAGTTATCAGAATCGATTAATTATCCAAAAATAATGCTAAACTGTCAACTATAGTATAAAATTGCCCAAAAAGTTTTATTTATCAACATTTCGTTCAACACAATTTTGTATCGAGAGTATGTCGGTCGGCATTTGTCAAATAGTTGTAAGGCCGCCAAATATTCCAGGTGGTGCAAAATAATAGATTTCAAAAATTGATATCTGAAATCTGAGCTTTGATGGGTGGGTTCCTCAACTCGAATCAAATATTTTTACCCCCCCCCCCCCCCAAGCCAAAGAAAAAATAATTTAGGAGTGTTAATTCGGATTGTGCATCTTTAATATAAGGTATTTTTAAAGAGTGTGTGATAAACAAAATCATAAACAAAACCCTCAACACTGTGTCAATTTTCTGGGAGAGTGATTCACAGTGACCCACTCAAATCCGAAAGCTTGAGTGCCGAGCGTTATGGTGTAATCAAGTTAATTAACATGGTGGTGGCACTATACGACCATGAGTCACTGCGACACACTATGGATCACCAGTAATCACCTCGACTTTTCTATATATGCAACGGAAATCACATTTGATATGTCTACAATTTTCACAAATTGTCATTCTCGAGGTTATTAAAAGTTTGAACAAGTTAAATCAACACAATTATCAATATTTAGTAAAACGGACATGGCTCATTCAAACCCCAAAATGTTGTATACATGCAGGAAGTTTGATATTAAATGAGTCGTCCGCCAACCTGACCTTTGTGATTTCAAAAAGACAGAGTTTCCCCCTTGCTTTGCTATTGCAGTCGAAACATTAGCTCATCTGTAAGTTTGCTTTCAATGCTAGCATTTACGCGTTTTTGCACATGGTATATGAATGTATAGCTATTTGATTGCAAAAATGTAATATACGATGTTTCTGTTGTGCAAATACAATAGAAAATCAAATAAGATAGTATGATTATCACAATGTATTAACCCTTTACCCAACAAAACGGCCAAATAAAGCTTCAACAGCCTAAAATATCTTCGGTCTGTCTCAATAGAACCATACAAATATGGATATCATTGGAACCGGCTCCTTGACCACATTGTGATAGTTACAGTTATGCCCTGTGCCAATGCATTCTCTTATATATGCGAGTCGACCATAGGTCGCCTCGCATATATAAGAGAATGCATTGGCCTAAAAAAAATCCTTTTTTTAACACTTTTTACCATTTTTTCTTACATTCTTTAACAATTTTATAATTTTTATTGTGTTAAGCCAATGCATTCTCTTATATATGCGAGGCGACCTATGGTCGACTCGCATATATAAGAGAATGCATTGGCACAGGGCCGTTCTGTTGGGTAAAGGGTTAAAGATTGTGTATTTAATGTTGTACTCATGGACTACAAAACTGACAATTATATAATAAAGAGTGTTTATGTTCTCTGGCATGGGAAGTTGGGAACTGGTAGTAGGAAGCAGTTTATATATCATAATCTGCTCTCTATTTATCTAATAAATTCACACTGATTCGTGTCACAATTTTCAGAAACCATTGGTGATTTTACATAGAGTTAATTGAACGCCCATTTACTGTGCTGCAGTCAGTTGTTTAGTTGACAGAGCACACATTTGCCCCATACTGATTATTTTTTGGTTATAGTGCCTGTAACTATTAAATAAATACAAGGGCTGATAGTATCATAGATAATTAAGTTAATTATACAATGAACATCTTTATTCAGTGACCACTATTTTATTGATTAATATGGCTACTGATATAAAAGCTAAATATATCAGCAATAAATAACTGAATATAGAATTCACAAAGAAATTATAAAATAGTCAATGCTCTTTATTGTAGACATCAGTGTTGATGATAGCCTTCACATATAAATATAGGCTAATACTGAGATGCTCTTTGTTAAATTATGAGAATAACATTCATCAAAATAGCCTGAAATAGGTTTATATTCCACTAAGAAAATTGAGTGTAGATGCCCTTTATTATACAAACAATCTGGCAACGTCATTATTTATTTCAATAATTATCTTTATCAAGTTAATTCAATATCTATTTATGTAATGGTTGGTTTCGGGTAACAACATTAGCTACATGTTTTGCTGACCCACATATCTTCTAAGCTGATAATAAATGCTCTTTATTGATAGTCTATCTTTGTTAGTATAATTTATTATTTATTAGTAAGTAGAGTAATCATTCAATATTTACACAAATTTAATACAAATTCAGAAATAGTTCCACAATAAATTACCATTTATCTTGCCTATATTAAAAGAGTGTACATGTACATTCAAAGCTTTAGCAGAATTGGTGACAAGTTAATACAGATACTATTTCTTATGAAGATTTATTAGTCAACTTTCTATTAAAAAATACAAAATCTTCCAACAGAAAATATCTATAAACCAACCGATTATAATTTGTACACCAAAATATCAGAAAATTCTGTAAAATCATAATAATCAAGGACACTTTGAAAAATATGATGACTTTGTTCTAATTTTCATTCGTTATAATATCTCCAATAACATTACTCGCATGCTGAAATATTGGTATGTAAATATTACTGTTACAGTTCCAGTCATTTTTATCAACAAAGGATAGTTTAACTTTATTTACAATATACTCACATGAATATCAGGTGACATACATATTATGAGCACTAAACACGGGTACATGTATGATGTATACTGCTTGTGGATGACATAGCCTTGCCCAGCTGTCTTCCTGCCATCCCAATGGTAGGTATCGCTACTATGTATTTGAAAATGGCATATGCAAGCTTTCATTATCATGTAAGTACATGATGTGGTTTTTTTATAGTAATGATGGTTTTTCAGACTTTGATGATGTTTCATATCTATCCAATGCGAAGGACTTTATCTCAATCTCTCATGTGCCTCATAATAGTGTCAGCACGATTATTAATTTTGGAGAAAATTCCCAAAACAATCACTATTATTTGGCATTGAGATATTGAGTGAAATTGCCATCACTATTATTAATTTCAGCCTAAATCCCCACCCATCACTATTATTAGGCCTTCACGATTATTAGGCACCTTAGAGTATGTCCCTTTGAAGTCACTTTAAGCAATCAACACCAGTGAGAGTGACCAACTAACTCATTGATGAGTAGTTCCCTTAGGAAATGTTTAGATAATACATTAAGTTCACAACAAACGACCATACCAGTAGGTCATTTGTTGAACCTATTTAAACATTTCCCACCAATGAATGTGAATTCTTCTGCACTTGTATTATCTTTTCGTCTCAATTGTCTGCTCATATATCCTTAACATCCCTCCAAATGGATAATAGGTCATTCCAGTGTGTATTTTTATAACTGAATGGGAGAAACCATTTTGTAACTGGATGGGGGGATACTCACTCTCGCCTCTATGTACTCCACCCTTCTCTCCAGCTGAGTTAGCTTCTCATTTAATGTTGCTAGTCTTGATCTACATGACATATCTAAAATGAAAGAGTTACCATATTGATTGTAAACATAAAGTTATTTTTAAAGTTTTAAAGCCCAGGGAGGCCTTTTTCACATTTATTCATTATTTGCATTGGAACTGAAAGTGAAAATTAAAGTAAGTGAAAATGAAAGTAAGATTCTGGAATTATATCAGGTAGCTAGCTCTGTGTGATTATTATGCCAGGTTACATAAAATAGATCCCGAAGAAATCACTGTTTAATTATTTTATATTCACAATGACATTTGTTCGAGAATAAAACAATGCTAATGTGTTAAATATTGACATATATTTACGGACGTGTATAGCTCCCAAATCGAGAAGTACCGTACAATATAGATCCGAGCATGTGGTTGGTCGCGTTTACTAGGAATTTTTAGCATGTTGTACATAAGCTACTTGAAATTACTTAAGCACCTCAACCAAATGAAGAGGATCTTACTCAAAAATAAAACGAACCTCTGACCAGTTTCTTAATAAACTAATGCATTTTGTAAGCCAACAAGATAGATAAATAATTGCCATTATATGACAATATATCTGGCTGTCGTATCGCTCGGCAGCCAAAACAGACATGTCAGGCCATCATAAAGACGTCCTGACGTATCGCTGGTGGAATCCAAGGCACTGTTCCTTTCCGATTATGAACACTTCCACCATATTATGATGCTTCAGTGGTCATCTCGACCGAATTGAAGAAAATTACAATCGCGTTGGAATAACAATAGTAACAAAACAACCGCGCTGTTTTAACACTAGAACCGAGTTAATGGTAATTGTTCAACGAGGTTCTAATGCAGTCAAGAGGGACACTTATTTTGAGAATATGTGAAGCCACTAGCTAATGAATTATATTACCGTAATTATTTAATTGACTGAATAACATCTCAGTATTCAATATGATTTATCGTGTCATTATTCGTATAAAATATGTTTCAATTTACCGATAAACACCCGTTCCCCCTTTAAATCTCTCTTGTTTTTCCCATTTTATGGGACCTCCACAAATTAGGGGACCTCCACAAATTCGGGGACCTCCGCAAACGGGGACCTATACTGAACTGAGTACTGCAATTTGTCACACTGGTATTAATTATAGTACCAGTCCTGGGAATGGTCCAAATGAAATCTTGCTCTTTCCCACATAAGCACTCGTAATTTTCAATTCATGGCTGCTAAAATTCGCACTCGTCCCTCTTGTCTTAAATGCTTTATGGTGACGCACTTTAGGGCCTACCTTGATAAACTTAAGAGGGAGGTAAAGTGGAAAATTTATTATTTTTCTCCCATAGGGTTTCCATGTTAATATTTTGAGACAAAATCATGACTTCATAAATTTTAGTACAGAATCTTTGAATGTTCCTTCGAGCAATTTGTGACTCCATCTAGTGACAAGGCATCGTCGATTTTAGAAAAACGTACCCATTATCGAAATATCACACTTCAAAATAGATTACAAGCAACAGAAATTAGGAAAATTCTGTCAGCCATTGGTGGAGTTATCGTTCCTGTGTTGAGAAATGTGCATTTTTACGAAGTTGAAAATAACACGATCTGGCTATTTTTACAACACATGAGTCTATAACACAATTAGATAATCGTTTGTTGAGTAATATTGCATTGTTTTCATAAGAGATCGCGCCATCAATTACTTACAGACAGCATCAATTTTACCCCAAAAAATTGACGCATTTTCGATGTAAACAGTGACGTATGTCAAGTACGTGGTCCTGCTAATATGCTATGATCCTGGTGGTCCTGCTGAATTGCCATGATGCGGGTAGGGCAAACTGATGCCGTTACAAAAAAGTACCGTTATTTTTTTCTAAATTGTAATTTTCGCGGTGTTCGGTTAATCCGAGCGATTTGATAAAAAAAAAAACAGTGTGTGTATGAAACATTCAAGAACACATATATTTTTGAAAAATACAATAACGCCTGCGCTGGTGTTTCTGAATTAAAGTGAATAACCATCTTGATTATGGTCGTTTTTGAACAAAACATGGTTTGTAGTGTATAATGGAGAAATAAAACAAAATAAGCAACATATGACGTGATTTTATTTCGTCATTTACTGATAGGACTACTGCTTGCTAGGTGATAATTAATTTTCCTCATAACATGTAGCTCAATAAAAGGAGCAAGCAGATGTTCATTTAAAATTATAAATTGCCTGCATAAGGAGAGAAAGTGAAAATGCAATATTTATTTGTGATAAAATCTCACTTTCAAGTTTATTTATTTATGTTGGAATTCAACCCCCACCTGCAACACGTGCATACTAACTGTTTTATTTCTACCGCGCAGTTCCGCGCACTGTTTCGAGGTGCCCATATTTTCGTCCCAAACTTTTTTGTTTGTTTTGATGTTCAAATGCATCTTTTTGGGAATGACAAATTTATTTCTTATCAGATTATTCTTAATCCTGGATTATTGTAGTATGTCTATGAACAAACATATTTTTTGGTCATTTAAAACAAAAATACATGGATTTCAACCGTTCCCCATTTCTGTAGACCCGATGGCACTAGTGCCGCACGGCCCCCCATACCCTACGTTGAGCTATCTATTTCACAACATTTTTCAACTAAACAATGAATGCTGCCCTTATTATCTCACCATATATTTTCAGTCGGTACTCCCCGCCACAAGTTGACGCCAAAAGTTCCCTGTGTCGGTGTATCTAAATCCTTTAATCGGACATTTCTAAACTGTCTAATGTTGGTGACCTTGATAAGTCGTCCATCTTCACATTCTTGTTGACATTTTACACAAGGCCACGTGCTCGGAAGAACTACTGGGTAATTTACTACGTCCGGTTTGGCCTATAGTCCATTTCACGAATAACTATTGACTGTTGCGTTCAAGCTGCAGACAGAGTTTAGTCTCCGCGCGAAGAGATGACGTAACGCTGCGGCTGCAGGCACGTGTATTTTTTAAGTGTTTTGTAATAATAATAAATAATAATAATTCATTCTGGCTTGACCTAGACCATTTTCAAACGAATATGGACATTCATGTTTCTCAGAATAATGCAGAATTAGCTGTAACCTACAAAAATCTAAAATAAATATGTATATAGGAGGTATCAAATTTGCTTCTAAAATAAATAAATACGACATTGCTTCACATTCCATGTAGGTGCTAGCAGGGTAAGTCCTGTGTAGGAGACTGAACTCAGGATGGAGCTAATGTTGCGTTCTGGGACGGAAAGTATCCAAACACAGCGATCTGTAAATGACAAAATAGGCCTACCAAGCTGAAAAGTTTTCGCGATCGCCGCTCTGTTTTTTTTTAGATTTACGCTAGCTATATAGTCAACAAAACTCAAATAAAATCACGTCATGTTGCATTATTATGGTTTATTTCTCCATTATACAGCACAAAACATTTAAGTGTCATTTTCCGCCTTAGTTTTATCCAACTTGGTTCTGCTTGGTATTTCTACGCACCTCTGCTTATCGTCGGCATGCATTTTCTATGGGATATTTAGAACGGGTCTATAAAACTAATTAGGCTATAACTTTGTTATCTTTCATATTTTCCGTGAAATTTCAAATATGTGCCAGGGACATATATCCCGTCCGGAATGTGCATAAACATTTCCAGTTTCTCATCGTATTTTTATTTATTTTATGCGACAAAATTGTCGTAAATGTCAGAAAACCAAACTGACCAGTCTATGTTTTGCGTTATGAGCTAACGCTCAATGAACATCTATATATAGTTTTATTGAGATTTTTTTACGTCCTTTTATACCCCATAATCACTAAAATGAGATGTCTCTCACCTACCACACGATTTGTTAAAAGTGAAATTATAAGAAGTGAGATTGTTTTATCGATTAGCAAATACATTTCCGGATAAAACGGAGTGATCTTCATATCCCGTATATTCAGGAGATGCATCTTTCAATGATATATGTAATTTTTGTTTTGCTGATATATATCAAAAATCGACATCCCTGTACCCCGTCATTACCGTCACGCGAAAATTTGAAGCTATTAAAGTTGTCCGTTTGTTAGACAAAAATGAAACTTATAGATTTATATCAATGTTCCATGCTTGTGTCGAATAGTAACCAGGTCCACATTTGTCCAGTGTGTGGATAAATGATGATCACACTTACTCCGCTTATTTCTCGGCCAGAAATATGTGTTTTGAACTTTTGATAACAATTTATTTGAGATAAAAACTGCTGCGGGCATGTCAGTCGGTGTGAATTTATCAGTTTGCTGGGCATCGTGCATGGTTCAATAAGATCTAGTGATCGTTCCTTCGTCCATATAGATGACTTAAATATTCCATTGTCCGTTCTAACAACAAATTTGTCGAAAATGTCCAATTTAATGTCAGTTTGCATACCAAGCCAATAAAAAGAAACAAAATACGATGAATACTAATAGGTATCATGTCTATGACACATGCATGCAGCCATGGCGATTGGCGAACATCTACAAAGCCACATATACCATAAAATGAGATTTTGTATGTAGGCCTTCCTAGCTATAGATATGCAGGTAAATCTTCAAGGCCTACATGTACATAATTACTAACATTTAACACTATGCTGTAATACTATATACACAAGACAGAAGTTATATTGTTCGCTTGGTTCAACTAGGATGTTTCACTATATTACACACTCACACCATTGTAATGGTTTGCTAACAATAAAATCTTGAAATCAGTTAACGGTTATTCGTGAAATGGACTATAGGCCAAACCGGACGTAGCAAATTACCCATTAGTTCTTCCGAGCACGTGGCCTTGTGTAAAATGTCAACAAGAACGTGAAGATGGACGACTTATCGAGGTCACCAACATTAGACAGTTTAGAAATGTCCGATTAAAGGATTTAGATACACCGACACAGGATCTTTTGGCGTCAACTTGTGGCGGGGAGTACCGACTGAAAATAT
Organism: Siphonodentalium dalli; assembly: GCA_032622095.1. NCBI lineage: Eukaryota > Metazoa > Mollusca > Scaphopoda > Gadilida > Siphonodentaliidae > Siphonodentalium > Siphonodentalium dalli. Next base: position 73,008,506 of record CP136061.1, read on the forward strand.
ATGGTGAGGTAATAAGGCTAGCATTCATTGTTTAGATGAAAAATGTTGTGAAATAGATAGCTCTACACAGGGTATGGCAGGCCGTCAGCCACCCTAATGGGCAGTTTAAGCTGATCATTAGGGAGGCGTAGTGTCTACATTTCTGGAATTGTGCCACTTTACCTCCCTCTTAAATAAACTCACCAAAGGAATTTAGAAAATCTGTTATTTTCTTTATACTGCATGTTATCACCTCCACATATTCACGGTTTGCCCAATCTTGCTGAATGGGACGTTGATGAGCTGCGCCTTGGTTAATTTGTCCCCTTGCAGACATTTTGTTTTACTTCCGCGTTGATAGTTTTTGGTCGAATCTGAATGTAACTGTTGATAGTAGTGTACTTATCGACGGATTGATGATAAAACGGAATGCATTTTTTTTTAAACGGAATAAACCGGAATATATTATGTATAGCTTTATATTGAAGATTAAAATAATTCTAATTGTTTAATAGGTATGAAATCCAATTATAGGATTATCACCAACACAATCTTATTGATTCAGTGCAGGATGTATTAGTAGCCTACACGGGACTATGCTTGCTTGTTGTGGATTTCCCTCCTTTAAGTGAGGAGCACCCCATTATATTGGGTATATAAAATAATGGAAGTAAAAATAAGTCAAATAAAACCAAGTAAAACTACAGTAATGATAAAATAGTTGGTAAAATTGTGGTACTAGTGAGTTAAAATATTTGTGTGTGCGTAAGTTGCACTTAAAAACTTTTAAGTTGAGCTTTCATATGTACTTTGATTATTGCGACATAACGAAGAAGCGGGCCCCGTTGGTTCAGAGTGCCCGGATGAAGATAATTAATCGAGTGTGCTTCTCACAGTACGAGCTAACTGCATGGCCTCCTATAGCCTGATACCGGAGTACGCTGTGTATCTCTCTTTGGAAAGCAGACGAAATTCCTAAACGATGTACATCTGTTAGTAATTTCGTCGGCTTTTCTAAGACAGGCTATTTGGCCATGCGTTTGTCACAACAGACCTGTTTCTTACGTGCATGCATAATTCGTGTTTATTGATAGTAATGATGAAAAGAGTAACGGCTTGTATTAATCGAATAATATAAATGAAGTTAGTTTGCCGCGTATCGTAATCAGGATGGACTTTATTTTACCTATAGACCATTTTACAGATAACCATTTTGACTGTTGCATTGTGGGCCAGAAAGTATCCAAATAAAGCCACGTGCTTTACGGTCGCATGCATTTACTATGGGGCATTTAGGGTGGGTCTATAAAACTAATTATAACTTTGGTATCTGTCATAGTTTACGCGATAAATTTTAAACATATATCAGGGACATGTACCCCTTCTAGAATGTTCAAAAACATTTCCAGTTGCTTGTCGTATTTTAAATGATTTTATGCGATGAAATAATGCGAAAATTTAGAAAATTGCACTATAATTTCTCAATACTTTGCGGATTTAGTAAACGCCTGATAAAAGTATTTCTATTGGGAATTTTTACACCAAATTTTCAGAGAATATAGAGTAAACACAGTACTATCGGAATATCGTAAAGGAGTTCTGTGCATTTGGGATTGATTAACCCTCAGACTGCCGAAGCTGTCGTCAATAAATTCGCTTTTTCGTGTTCGACGAAAATGAAACTTGTCTGTTTAAAGGTCCCATTTCGTGTCGAATGGTGAATTTGGCTGCAACAACACCCGTGATGTTTTACTTCAACTTTCAAAAGAGGAAGTTTGAACACATTTTGTATTGTTTTTTTTTTTTTTGCCTAGAACAATATCCAATGATTGCGTCCATTAAAAACCTTCTTGCGCAAAAGCGCCGCTACACGATAAAGAGCGTTTTCATTTACAATCGTTTTTACTCGTTTTCAAAACTGATGTATATTGTTTTGTGAATGCTCATTGGTCACGCTATTTATTTTACGTATTTTTTTCTGTTGTATTTGAACATTTGTTACACAGGCTTCGCGATTATTAACTTCAACTGATAAGCGCCGACTGCGCAACGTATGCGCTCAACAGTTTGTCTCAAATAAATTATTATAAAAACACAGGTTTATGGCCGCGGACATAAGCCGATTAAGTGTGATGTAATTTATCCATGAACTTGACAACTGGAGATTATATCACCATTCGACACGAAAATTGGACCTTTAAACAGACAAGTTTCATTTTCGTCGAACGCGAAAAAACGAATTTATTGACGGCAGCTTCGGCAGTCTGAGGGTTAATCAATCCCAAATGCACAGAACTCCTTTGCGATATTCCGATAGTACTGTGTTTACTCTATATTCTCTGAAAATTTGGTGTAAAATTTCCCAATAGAACGACTTTTATCAGGCGTTTACTAAAACCGCAAACTTATTCCCTTCCCTATATATTCCTTATTTTCAAAAATGTCGCTTTTGGCTGACTTGACGGCATGGGTGTGTGGCCCGCCCCGAATACCACATAGAAACACTCCGACCTCCACCCCCCCCCCCCCCCAGTGGCACCACCCCGAGTGGTGAAAATTGGGTATGGACCATTTTCGAGAATGGTAAGGATTTCGACCGATTTGACGGAATGTGTGGGTGGCCCGCCCTAAATACCACCTAAAAACACTCCGAGCCACCACGTATCACCCCGGGTGGTGGGCCTACCTCCCAACCCAAAACATATAATAGCTTACTATATAGAGACTGGGACTCATATAATATATAATATTAGTCCCAGCTACATGTAGCTAAAATGTGAACAGCAGACATCCTGAGATACAAACAATATATATTATTGATTGTTTGATTTTCCAACCAGTATTTAGTGGGGGGAATGTGTTGTTTTTAGACCAACAGCAGTATATTCTTCTACTTTTGGTCCAAAGTTTGGTCGGAATGGCTATCGGTTGAACAATTTAGGTTTAGAGGGTGTCAGGTTGGACATTTCATTTGGAAATGTTTGAGGTACCATTTGGAAAGTTCAACTGGGAGGGGGGGGGGGGTGCAAAGTAGTATTTCGAGAACACTTGACTTTGGTCTGGTTCAAGGTACGTACATTTGGAAATGTCAAGGTGGACAAACCCAAGTTTCCCAACCACCCACCAATGGGGACCATCTACATGTAGCCACCTCCCCGATTATAAGGTATAAGAACACATTGGCTACATGGATGCGACTAGAGATCTCCATTGTGGGGGGGGGGGGGGTCTCCAACGATAACTTACTATTATTATCACAGCTCTCAGTTAGTGGCCAAGACATAAATGCTATACGTGTAAGCATTCTCTCCAGTCAATTATTTACCAGATCGACATACTTCTAAGTTAGGAATGAAATAGACACGACAAGAGAAAAATGTAATCCTGTCCATTTTGGTCAATACATGTAGGCGATCACTACCATAAATATGGTAATATAAATTTTTGCCTCAAGGCGACATATAATATTTCCGAATGCCATGCTACATGAAACTAAATATGAAATGTTCCAGATACCATAAAATCTCTTACAGGTACCGGTACTTAATCCGATCAGAGGGTCCCCATATAATCACATTCCAACAACAACATTTTTTGAAATGACGCTTCAGTTTCAGAATCTAATAATTGCCCAAAAATAATGAAAAACACCATCAACTATAGTATAAAATTGCACAAAACCTGTTAATTATCACCATTTTGTTCAACGAAATTTTACCGGTTTGTCAAATATCTGACACAAAAAGCCACTTGATTTTAGAGTTTAATATCCATCTTTGCCCGCAATTTGGTCAATGAAATTCTTCTCGTTGACTGTCTATTGGGCCACTATAATTAAAATAATAGATTTATAACATCGATATCTGATCACTCTGAGCTGTGGTGGGTGGGTTCCTCGACTCGAATCAAATATTTTTTACCCCCGAAGTCAAGGAAATAGTAATTTGCGACCGTTAATTCGGATTGAGTACCTTTAATATCTAACAGCAACCATATCTCAACCCCACTACAATCTGGGACTAATATATGTTATACATGTATTAGTCCCAGCTACAATCAGTGAACCTGATGAATAATTTTAACAGCATCTGAAAATGAAAGAAACATCCCGCACCTTGTCTACGATATAATGAAAGCCATAATTGTAAATCAATCAGCTCTGCGTGTACCGGTATACATGTATATGTACACATATTGGACCCACATGAATTGCTATATTCTCCATATTAATTTAAAACGAGCGCACCACTTTAACAAACTCATTATTGAGTATTATATCAATAGCGATGTGTTTGTTAAAGTGGCAAGGTCATTTTAGATTTATACTCCTTTTAACATCAGTAGGCCTACACAATCATTCGTTGCATAACTTTCATTAAATTTTCCTAGTACTGAATATAAACAGTACTGGTACAACACTAGCAGTACTTGAACCGACCATACTGTAGGTGTCTGGCCTGTTTATTACCTTTTTAATTTGTTGATAGTTCATTCAGACAACATCCTCTAAGTTGCCTAATAATAGAGACAAACTAATAATAGTGATGGTGGGATTTTTTAGCTAAAATTAATAATAGTAACCACAGCAATTTCACTCTATGTCTCTTAGTGATCTGATCAAGGGAAGTGTTCTCCAAATATAATAACAGTGTTGACACTATCATATTATTGACACTATTATTGCACATGAGAGTACCGTTACTAGTACATGTAGATGCTAATATGAGTAAGTCATTATCAAGTCTGGCTCTTCTTGAATTCAACTATCATAGTGATATTCAACTACATGTATTATAGCTTAATTGTACTACCATACACAATGTATACTGGTACGGTATATACGTAAACTCCAGGTTTTCTCTGTTTTTACTAAAACTTCATGGAATCATCTCACTTCGTAATGCACAACCACATTAAAGTGTACATGTATATAACACTATAATTTTAAAAGAGAAAATGAGAACGCATCAGATTCCAATATAAAAAGAATTCTACAGCTTATTGCAGGAGACCTGTTTATTTCATAATGGCAGAAGTACATATGTGCATGTATGCCATTTGAATGACATTTTAATAACTTCTCACCAAGATGATTTCAAAATTCTAACTACTAGTACAAGTAAATCAGTTAAATAATCAAAAATGCCAGCACCGATATATATACTGTACTACATGTAGTAGGTACCGTACATGAGATATTGTCACCACTTCATAATAGTTGAATATATATGGTACATGTACCGGTACAATGGAATTCAAGTTGTATCAGACCTGTTGTTTGGCATAACCAATGTACCAGTAAGTGACCTTGGTGATCACTGTTAGTCATTGATTTTGATAACATAAGTTCATGATTTTTACAAAATAATTTTAATGAATCAAAACCATGTGCAGCCGCATGTGTAACATGTAACTGTCTTTGTCCATTAGTCATTATCCAAGTCTGGTTTGGCAATATCATACGACTTCCCCGTCGAGAAAATTTGTCGCCCAATGTTTTGAGTTTTTCAAAGAAATGTAACTCTAACATACCCGTTATTTAGTAAAAAATCACCTTTACTAAATAACGGGCATACCAAAAGAATGACACCACAAAGAGACACGTTTCAAAAACACTATAGGAAAAATCATTTGTAGGGTGGGTGGGCTTGGGGGAGGCGTGCGGCACTATCTAACAAACTTCAGCCCAAAATGTTCTTGACGGGGAAGTCGTGTGAGATTGCCTCTGGTTTAGTCTTGATCTAATGATCAAAGGCGGAATGTTACTAGTATGTACCGGTAACTTATTATCATGATCCGGGAGTACTGATGAATTATAATCCATTTCACAGCATTGTCCATGTCTGCATGTATCATGACATGTTTGGTAAACATCCTCACTCGATTCACTGACACTGGTGAGTGGTGCCATTGCCATTCTAATTCTCCATATCATGTTCTACCCTTCACAAGTTCACACACATGTAGCTACTGTACTTCTAATCAGTCTAATGTACTATTCAGAATGATAGAATCTGAATGAACATTCAATGACCTTTTACGGCATCAGCGTTGACTGCATTTCAGCGTTGACTGCATTTCAGCATTGAAGGGATGAGGAGTCCAGAATAGAACTATAATCATCATATTTTGCAATAATCATTACATTCACATTGTTTGCATTCTTCCATTGGGGTCAATCAGTGCTATTCTGTATTCACTTATTCGAGTCAATCAATGTCCATGATAATAACAGCTGAATATGGCATAGTCTGACCTGCCACACTCAGTGACTCACACACAGTGTCTGTGACCAGTCCAGTGTTAGTTCAGTCATGAACGTAGTGCGCATGCTTCTACGCTGGAAGCAGCAATCTGCGAAAGCGGTCATGTTGACCAACTTCACCAAGTCCAGTGTGCGATATTCGGATTGGTCCCGTCACTTCACATGATATTTTCTGATAATTAAGCGGTATTTCTAACATCCAACGGGTTAAAACAGTCTATATCTAATCCGTTGTGTACACGAAAGAATGAGATACACATTTTCTGCGAATAATGAACGAAACAAGCAGATATGACAGATGAAAAAACTATTTATTTTTAACACATAAAAATTCGGAAATTCCACACCGGAAGTGTGAAATAACGTACTCTAACTCTGGGAACAATTTACCCCCAATTTCATGTACAAGAATGTTTAAACATTATCATAACATATTCGACTTGTTTTTAATTTGTTTTCGTGAAAAGGAATGATAAAAGGCACAATAAACATATCTAGAACGACAACTAAATCCAAATTAGCCATTTCCCCGTCATATTTCGGTCAGGCAAGCGAGGTACAAAAATGTATGAATCTGAGTACGAAAGTCGGAGTGTTCCTCTATCGTATTGCAATAATCGCCAACCTATTATAATATAAAAAGCTATGCAGGGGGATAACTCGGAAAAAAATTTATTGTTGCGGAAAAAGTCTCATTGTGAGACTTTAAGATTGGTATAGTTAAAATTGTCGTATTGACAAGAATATTTACAGGTAGTTGTTTTGCCTGTACAGCTCGGCTAGTTTGTCATTTTATATGTGCTTGTCTGCTTCTGTTTTCAAAGTGTTTACTCTATGCACATGGATTGAGTATAAGAAATTTCTTGCCAGTTTTTCAATTTGTTCTTTTTCTATATCGGTGAGGTTCCAGGTTTCTAGTTTTGTGCAGTCTAAGGTTAATTGAGTTAAGAGTTCTGGTTGATCAATAATGTATGACAACGGAAGTAAGCCGAGCAATGGTTTGACTTTACTGGAGGCCGAATCTTCATGGACCCGCACGTACGGACTCAGTATGAGTGTTCATTGCTTCAGATGTGCTTGCTTCAGTGAGCGTGAACACATTCTCATTTCTTGTCGAAATCTTATGTGTCGATCAGAATGGAAAATTTAGATTCCTCTCAATTCAAATCAAGCTTGAAAATCGGTCCCAATTTTCGCCCATGTCGGAGTTAGAACCCGCGCCAACCCCGTATACCTAGCCTAGAATGTAATGATCTTATCCACGACCTAACCACATCGGCTACGGGTAAATGCACCTGGGAAAAATAGCTGCGAAACCAATATATACTATACAAGTGAGAAGGTTCACAAGTCCGATTTTGGAGAAGCATAATAAATAAATAATATATTTTAAGCTGTAAGCCCCTCGAGGACCGACTCTGCACGCTCACTGAGTTAAGCAAATATGAAGCAATGAACACTCATACTGAGTCCGTGCCTCATATATATATATATATATATATATATATATATATATATAGCTATATATATATATATATATATATATATATATATATATATATATATATATATATATATATATATATATATATATATATATATATACGCCAGTACCAGTAATCGCATGGCCCCATATGCAATTTCGGAGGAAGTGCATTGGCATGTTTCCGGAATGGCAGATCAAGAATTTCGAAGGTAGTGGGTTCGAACTTCGAATCCATGTTCAGACTGATAAGCTTCCTAACTATCGGTGAAAGGGCTTCCTTTTAGGATGTCCCCGTAGCCGAGGTGGTTAGGTCGTGGATAAAATCATCACAATTTGGGCTAGACGATGTTGGCGCGGGTTCGAACCCGGCATGGGTGAAAATCGGGACATATTTTCAAGCTTGATTTGGTTTGAGGGACATCTCAATGTACCATTCCGATCGACACATGGCCGTTTCGATAAGAAATGAGAATTTGTTCACGCTCACTGAGTTAAGCAAATTATAATTTTTTTATATGAAGCAATGAACACTCATACTGAGTCCGTGCCACTCTGCTTCGTGATTGATTATATTTTCATTGCGAGATCGGAGGTAAATTATATTTTGATAATATTCCCGCGATAGCGAACAACATAATGTTATAATGCAGTCTATACAGGCGACATGCACATTCATATTAATGCATTCATTATCTAGTATAAACTCCATCTTCGGGTTTTTATCAGTCAACGATATTTATTCCGCAGTAATACTTTCGCGTTTTGTTGTTTTTATAATCACTACTAAATACTACGATTCTCACAAACGTTTACAACGCCAGATATACATGTACTCCATATTCGAAAACGATTTGTTCGTCATCTTGGGAAAGCCGCATCGTCCTAGAAATTAAAAACTGAATCACAGAACACAGATCTAGGGACGTAAACCATGCAGTGATAAATAGTAATAAATAGCAATAATTATTTATTTCTTAGCGAAGCGCAAATGGCCGAATCGTTGAGAATGCATACAGTTATACACTGTTGGAAGTTGAACTTAGAACGGAGGCACAGGAACCAAGCCGAACAACCAGTAGTTTGTTCTTCGTGTTTCAAACACAGTTGTAGAACCAAAATTACCTATAATTACTGCTGTTTTGGTTCTTGAGAGTTGAAGAACCAAAAGTGGACAGACAGATTATTTACAACAAAACTTCAATCATCTTCGTCGTTTTCGTCGTCATTATCATCGTAGTCATCGTAAGCATCTTCATCATCATCATCATCGCAATCGTCATCGTCAACGCCGTCGTCATCATCAATGTCGTTATCGTAGTCATCACCATTAGCATTATCACCATCTCTATCTTCGTCGTAGTCACCGTCATCGTCGTCGTCGTAGTCATTACCACCATCGCTGTCGTCGTAGTTATCATAATAGCCGTTGTCATCACCGCTGTCGTCGTCGTAGTCATTAATATCATCGCTGTCGTCGTAGTCATCGTCAACGCTGTGTCGCTGTCGTCGTACGGTCGTAGTCACCATCATCAGTCAAACAAACGGGAGAGGAGGTACTCATAAGTGAGTCAACACTTGTCCTCCAATCCCATTGTCTATAAATATGTATGTATTATTTCCTATAAATAAATAAATATGTTTAAACTATCATCATCAGTGCTGTCATCGTCGAAGTCACCATAATCATCGCTGTCGTCGTCTATGTCATCATCATCGTTGTCGTCGTATTCATCGTCATAATCATCGAGTTGTCGGCGTAGTCACCACCATCATCTCATCATCGATGTTGTTATCGTATAGTCATCATAGTTGCTGTTCGTTATCATCATTGTAGCTATCGTCGTTATAACCATCGTCGTCATCATAATCATCGTCGTCGTTGTCATCATCTCCGTTATTGGCAGCATGCCAGCATCATCCTAATTATTACCATCATCAGCGTCGTCGTGTAGCAACATGGTCAACATTATAATAACCATCGATGTCAACATCGTCAGCATTATCAACATCACTATCGTTGTCGTCGACTTCATCGACGCCATCTGTGTCAATTACGATCACCGTCGAAGTTGTCGTATATATAGTTGTTGTCGTCGTCACCATCCTCGCTATCACCTTCACCATCCACAGTGCGCGTACGCATTAAAACCGTCCTCGTTTTCGTCGCTATTGTCAACAACATCATCTATTTATTACTTTGATTTACAGCAATGGTGATGACCACGACGACGACAATGGTGATGATGACCACGACGACGACAGCGTTGGTAATAGTTACCACGACAACGATGATAATGACAACGACAGCGATAGCGATGATGCTGATTACTACGACGACTGCGACCATGCATGATTACGATGACTACGACGACAGCGATGATGGTGATGACCACGATGACGACATCGATGATGATGATAATGACAACGGCAGCGATGATGATACCGACGATCGTTATTACAACGATGACGACATCGATGATGACTACGACGATAGCGATTATGACGATGACACGACGATAAAGATGATGATGATGATGACTACGACGACAGCGATTATGATGATGACTACGACGATCAAGATGATGGTGACTGCAACGCAACGATGATAATGATGACAGTGTTGATAACTACGACGACGACAGCGATGAGGATGATGCTGATGATGATGGTGACGACTATGCGGACGACGAGGATCGATGACTACGACGACGAGGATGATTGAAGTTCAATTGTAAAAAATCCGTTTGTCCAATCTTAATTCTTCAGACGTACCTCTTGTTTTTCAATTTCAAATGGGTAAAGAACCAATTGGTTCTTCGACTGTGAACAGTTTGAAGAACCAAATAAGCTTATTTGGTTCCCCACATATTTTGCAGTGTAGGCTATGTCCTATCACACACCAAATCACTTTCACGGAATACACTCAGATCGAGGGCATAATACGACAAGAAAACCATAGTTAGAAATGGTAACGCAACCAAGATCATATTATTAGCCATAAATATAAATTATAATATAAAATATATTGGTTACATGAATGCACCGCCTCAGAATTCCGTTAAAACAACTAATCCTTCAAATTATTACAAAAAACTACGGCTTATTACTGCAGGTATTTCATTCACCAAACCAGAAAGTTTCTAAATGCGGATAAAAAATGGGGTTCCCGCCATAAAATCTTCAAGTGTGCATGGCCCAGCCATTGTTCATACCTAAACATCGAACGCAATTAACGCGGTCATAATAGTTACATACTGCAACTATGAGACATCCATCGAATACACACCCACGAAAACCCGAAATGTGTTGTCCTGCGAGATATCCCATCGCTATAGCTCAATTTTACACGGCCAGATTAGCCTTTCTACAATATCCTAAAACAATAAAGCTTCTCAAATCATCGGCATAGTCAATAGAACTTTCACGAACTTGGACATTCCAACTACAGCTTTTTACAGAACTCGGGGTCGCAGTACAACTTCAACGCGTCCCAAAATAACTGGAAAAACCAATTATCTATTTATAAAATCCCCATCTATAGGTCCACAGATTTCTAAAATTTGCACAACAGTTATTCACCGGTGGCGTTAAAGAAGGTGGATTATGTATAATTTTGGAATCGGACCCGGGAGAACTGAGATTCCCCAGAATCGACCGTCTTACAGTCGCCACCAAATTGTTTCGCTTATACCAGAAAAGAGGTTCTCCGAAAAGGGAGCTAAAGAATTTATGAACACGCAATTATTGCTGATTGTGATCCCAATCCACTATCTGTTATTTCGCAAAATGTCCATACCTTCAGGGTCTTTTAGATCGTGCGGTTGTTAAAAATCTCGCTCAGAAAACTTGTTTCATTGGATTTTAGGAGGTTGCAACAGCCAATGAGATTGTTCCTAATAGTTTCTACTACTATCTAAAATTTGAAAATAAGTGGGAACTCAACTAAAAAATTCAAGTTTTCGTAAGTTCGCTAAACCCAAGGCGAAGCGGCAAATTTACAAACTACAAGGAAGTCGGAACTGTGAGTGTGAGTGTGAGCCACTGAGTGTGAATGAAATGACTAGAAAGCGCATTGGTCAATGACATTTCATTATCATGATTTATTGATTAGCCATTAGTAGGCATTACATTAGTGGCATTAGCCATTACGCATTAGGCCTTAGCTTAGGGCCATCCGATTCCGAAGGCGAAACATTCAAACACCACCCATCCGAAATCACAGTTACTGAGTTATAAATCGGTATACTAATATAAGGAACAGTTATATTATTATTAGTATATAATACTAGTCTGATTTATAAATTCAATTAAAAACTTATTTTTGGGACTTTTATCAAAGTTTATGTCCTGTATAACTATAAGTTTAGTATTGAGTAACTATGCCGAAATATACAAATGGGCAATTCCACGTGACTGACATTACATTCAAAGAACTTTTGCCAGATTCATTGTGATGAATAGAGCAACATTTATAAATATATAATCTTATTTCTATGTGTGATGTTGGCTTGTGCCAGGCCCAGGGTCCACCCAAAAATGTGCATTATTCTGAGTTTATAGTCAAGCGATGATAAAATGGCATCGTTCAATGTTAGCTTGACTGACAATACATGTACATGAAAATATCAATGCACAGTGCCAACTTGTTTTCAAATTAAATTTGTCTTAAAGGGGTACTGTATGCCATTTTCAATAAATTTCTGGTGATAACAACGATCTATTATCGATAATATATAGAAACATAAGTAATTTGAGTCAAAGATGTATTCTGTCAACGCTCAGGTTATAATAGGCTATCTTAAAATTTAATAATTTAAAAGTTAATAATTTAATATAAATTGAATTTATGGCTGGAGCCATAATATGGCGTAAATTAAAATAACGAATTTCCGTGTACAAGACGTAATCAAATTATAATTGAGGGATACCGAATTAGTAAACCCATTGCACAATTGTCACACCATCGTTTGAAACATTATGCTCATACGGGAAGAAAACTTTAGCCACTCACTGACTAGTGACGATACAATAACATATAAATGAGTATATGGGACTAGTATGCATATATAATATAACTTTTATTCGATACATTTGGTTGAAAACTGTACAAAAATTACTCGACAACAACAATTTGTATTTTTGCATTCCGGTAAATTTGCCATCTGTAACACTACTTCGTACTCAACAGACTTTCAAATAATGGAAAAATTGTTACCTTATTCTCTGACTCAGAGACTATAGAAACCAACAACAACATTTGGGTACAGTATCCCTTTAAATTTACAGAAACTCATATGATTTTCTTTGTTAATTTTTCGTGGTAGATATTTCAAGATAATGTAAAAGCAAAATTTAAGCTTTAATGAACTAAGACGAATATTTTTTGTTGTCCAAATTATGCGTGACTGACATTACACTAATTTCGTGACTGACATTACGCTATGAAATATATCAAATATTTCCAACAGTTTCCGGTCCAAATGAGTAATTATTGCCCTACCAATAATATTTTATAGGGTTTAAATGCATTTAATATATTTTTTACCATATACAGCACATGAACATGACATTGACTAATGTAAGCGTGACTGACATTACACAATTTTATCCAATATACATGCATATGTGTACTGGATTTAAAATTTAAGTTGTTTGCCGTTCAAATACTTTAAATTAATATGAACACCTTTTTCAATTATTTTAGTTGGTATTTAAAAAATTGTTATGGACAGACTATTCTGTCTGTGTCCGATATTATGTTACTGAATTTGTGCCTATATATAACATTAAAAAAAAAAGAACAAAATATTAGTTCTACATTCTCAATTACCTTTTGTACAAGTTTTTCAGACAATAAGGTTTGGAGACTGGGGAAAATGGGAGGTGGTTTGCATAGGTTGTCTTACTTTGGCAAACATTTTCAACAAATATTTCATGCCTATGACATTTCAGTTGGAAATTTTACACCAAATCTAGGTTGAAATTTCCCTGTATAATTTGTTTACCAGTATTTAGTGAGATATATTTATACAAGTTGAATAAATAAATAAGTGGATAAGAATCGTCATTGTATGACAGCCTCACGAGAAAAATAATAGTACAATACTGTGGACTTTCTCGTAGAAGTTGAACAACTCATTGGCCACAACAAAAGTTTGGGCACACTGTTCATTATACCTGGGGACATGAATTTCCGAATATATAACCAAGCTGATAATTTTCAGCCCACTTGTAGTTAGGGCTGTAACAATGCAGCAGTTCACATTGCAATGCACATCGCAATGTTTATGCTTCAATGCGCTGTGCACGATAATGCACAATTGCTAGTTGTCACTGTATCTATGAATTATTTCAGCCTCGTTGTAGGGATCAAGTTGCTCATTGCCCAAATGGTAACCAACCTGATTCATGCAATTAGGAAGGGTAAATTACCTACTTTCTCTTTCTCATTGATGAAATTGATGTCACTCTTGGAAATAAACGTTGAGAAACTGAATTCTTGAGTGTTGTTAGAAAGCATTTGATGAGTTTTGTACCCAAAAGTATGTTTTTCATACATTCAATGCTCACATTAGTGTTCAAACGACTCTGGGATTCTGGAGTCGACTAGTCGAACCCCAAAAGTCGAGTCGACGTCGACTAGTCGGCCAAATACATCACCAACCTGATACTTATGAAACACATGTGAAAGAAAATTACAAATTCCGTGCCATCATCACAATATTTACACTCTACTGTGATCGGAGAATTGAATCACGTGACACGTCACGTGGTTTTGTTGCAAATGAACCGGTGCTCTAGAAACCCACCGATCGCAAATAAGTTCCCTACGAATCTACGATGATAATGAGAATAAATAATTGAGGAAATAATTGAGGGATTTTCTGTTTAATCATGAAATCAAATAAATACTTCCCTGCCAGGGTATAGAAAATAAACGATACTCAGTCTCCGAGTCAGATCAAAATAAAAAAAAACAAAAGAAAACACACACACTGTGTGACACACATTATAATGATTATATATACGATGATGCTTACATATGCCTACTTTGTAAGTTGCTATAACTTCCGTAAGGTGTACGTAGCAAGCGGAGAGTTAGACTCAGTTAATATCGACGAACACTTTTGTGGAAGCCCCTCCCTCTTTACCTGTGTTGGTTAAAAATGCGCACTACAAATTTTTTCGTCCGCGGTATAGGGGGTATATATATATATAAAAAGAATAATTTTCTCAGCAAGTTCTATGTCAAGCTCGACATTATTACATATGTTCGGACTTTGGAAAGCTTCTTGAACATAGACTAGCTATCTTTGCTGATTTTCTGACCCACATTTAGTGAAACCATGCATTGTCAAGACCAGCTGATGAGATTATATATATATACTGTATTCCGACTAGTCGACTGGAAGTTAGAGTCGATTTTCCGACAAACCAACGTCGACGATTATTTGTCGACTAATCGTTTGAACACTAGCTCACATACATCATGAAAACAGTTTAAAAATTTATCAGTAGTAGATGCAGTGATGCACCTATATGCAACTGCATATGTTTACAAATCCAATTACCAGTATGTTTTCTTACAATATTTTTATGTCATCTACCAGAATAGGAACAAATTGCAAAACGTGACTGACATTACATGCCGTGACTGACATTACGTGTGACTGACATTACATATTTCAACTCTTGCTAGTGGTCAACTTAGACATCGAATGGTGCCTATTTTGAACACAGACATTCAGACTCAGGTATATTGAGTGTATCTAAGATATGGTTATTATATTGTCATGCTTTATAGTTTTATAACAACAATGGTAGTATTTTCGTGACTGACATTACATATAGTATGTAGATTTATAAAAAATTATTTTTCCAAAATGGACATCAGGCACAGGAATATAAACCCAAGATGTGTTATAGCGTGCATCGACCTATTTAAATACTGAAATACTACAGGCCAATCTAAAATAATTGTTACTATTTGCTCAATTACTTACAAGCCACTTTGGGCATATATTTTAGTAGCACATGTGGGTTAACAATGGCATATGCTTTCATCACTAAAATGATGACTATGACAGAGAGAAAAACTGTTTTCAATAACTTGAATATCATAACTATCAGATTTTCAAACTGTTTAGTCAATATTCAAGATTTAATTTTTTCACAAATTTCATTCTCCGTCGTGGAATTGCCCAAATACACACTGGGCAAATCCGAGTTGTGTATTTGTATATTTCGGGATGGGGTGATGAGTTGAACTCGTTATTAATTAGGCCTATTTAAAGGTACTCAATCCGATCAGACGCTCCTAAATTACTATTTCTTTGAATGGCTTAGGGGGTAAAAAATATTTGATTCGAGTCGAGGAACCCACACATCAAAGCTCAGAGTGATTATATATTGAAGTTTGCTGTTTCTATTGTTTGTGGACCAGAACTTGTCCAGAACCACGTGCTCAAACGGACAAATTGCGGTTGTAAGATGGATAACTCTAAAATCAAGTGGTTTTTATTGTTAATAGTAACCACTTGATTTTCAACTTATCCATCTTACAACCGCAATTTGTCCGTTTGAGCACGTGGTTCTGGAAAGTTCTGTACACAATTAAACAATAGAAACAGCAAACTTCAAACATCGATATCTAATCACTCTGTGCTTTGATGGGTGGGTTCCTCAACTCGAATAAAATATTTTTTTACCCCGAAGCCAATGAAATAGTAATTTAGGAGCATCTGATCGGATTGAGTACCTTTAATAATAATATTAATTTATTATAAATATTTGACATTATAAATATAATGTACATAACGACTTTCAAGTCGTTAAACGACTTACAACTCAACTTGCCAGTCATTATAACATCTCCAACAACTCGTTATAAATGACTTAATTGTACTTGTAGAAATAAAAGTCGTTATAATAAAACGACTTGTAAATTTTTCTACAAGTCGTTTTCATTTCTACAAGTTGTCACTGTTGCATGCTCATCTGTTCCCCCGATGATCATTCCTGTCCCGTTTTATGTCCCACTTCGATTTTGATCATGTTCCCCTTCAATGCCGATTTTGAAATTATTTTTGAAGTTCAAAAGGTGGAAAATGAGAAAAAATGGCTGGCATGGCGAGTTTCTTAACATGTATTTTGGTCATTTTGGGGATGACAAATGAATACAGCTCATATCGAACTGTTATTTCTCTTATTTGCGCTCAAGTGGCATTTCATCTCATTCGTGTGTTAATGCAATGTAAAATGGTCGAGTTGATTTCTTGACATATCGTTATGTAATCTTCAGAGTTATAATAATTGTGTACCACTGGTCATACATGCAGCAAATCAGCACGTTCAAATAACCGCTTCCAATTGAAAAATGCAGGACAATTTCGCCCGAAAATGTCCCTTGCACTTCTTAGAAGATTTTTGTTTCCATGATCACTTAATTCTTTGCTGTTCCACTTCTTTGGTGATTAATCAAACGTCTGAGGGCTTAAAACGCATCGGAATCAGTTCCTATTATATAACTTAAAATTATTGAGGCCTATTTGTTTTCACATGCCAGACAAGCGATGTTGTCGATGGGAAATCGTCCCAACGATAACTGTCGAAGGAACATCAACCAGTCAGTCGTCCAATATTCCGGCTTCATGGAGTTCACCAACCACTTGCGGAATAAGATAGTGCATCTCTGTTATCACGTGTTGTATTTCCCGTGGTGAATTTTGAATGTCGATACCGACGTCCATATAGCCTCGATTGTGTCATTTTTTAATAAATCCTTTTTGCAGTGTACATCTTTCATCCGTGTTTTCACGCACGACCTTTGCACTGGGACTGTTAATATCGTCGATAGATGGCATGTTTTCATATTCAAATGATATGCACATGGGTTGTGGGCGAACTCCGATGCCTTCACACCCAATATCACAGCCCGGTAGAGCGCCCTTCCATTGGTAGACATTACACCATCTTCTTTGTCTTTGATCAGCAAGATTATTTACTCTGTAAGATACACGTCAAAAGCATGGAGATATTCTGTCTTTGACGACTCGTGCTTCACCGGTCAGTACATGTAATAACATCGGTAATTCTGAATTCTAAGTTAATATTACGATAATAATTTGTGGAAATTATACACTCTAAATTATGAATATTCACAATATACATATGGTGTTGAGTGTCTATATGAGTGGGAATATTATGGAGAAAGTTTGGTGATATATATATGGGCCATTTTCAGCCCAATATTTGTTAGCATTTTGTCACTGTTAAATATATAAATTACTCATGACCGATCACTAAAACCATCATTTTGAATGGATTCCATGTGAAAACTTAATGAACTTCTGTTTTGGAAGTGGAACATTCATAATCGATAAGAAGCTGAACGTGCTGGATTTATGGAGCTAAGAGGGGGAGCATCTGTTAACTAAGAAGTGGAACCCATGTGGTCCGGCGAAAATGTACTCTCTATTGGCCATAAATATAACTCTTGAAACAACACAAGTCGTGAATTGTTTGTAAATGTGTATTTGATCGTTATTTCACAAGAGCCCTTCCCACTATACTGTTGGTCACTGAAGAAAAATGTGAGATTTGTTAGTGATCGGTGTCATTTTCGGTATTACTAAGAACATGCAACCAAATAATTTCCGTACATAGTCGTTGAGTATTATGATTATTATCTACGGAGCATCAATGCGAACGACGACAAATCTCACTTCGATAAATTATTGTCCAGATCACCTTTTTTTGTGTGCGGCTGCCTCCATCTTGTCCAAAAATCGTTGAGAAGGTAAACAAAAATCATCTTCGAAGTGGAACATAAAATGGGAATCGAATGATCTTCGGGGAACAGATGAGCAACAGTGTTATAACGACTTCCATTCCAACAACTCGTTAACAAGTTGTAACGAGTTGTAAGTCATTATATAACTACTTTCACTGCTCGTTATAATGAATTGCAAGTTGTTGGAAGTTGTTATATGCACGTTTATTAAATTTCGGAAGATTTTCCACCCTGCTCAAAGCTTATTCCAGTCTGCATGTTTATTTAATTTTTTGTATTGTCATTTTGGAAGACAGGTCTTGACAGGCTGATTTTGTTTTTCCCCACAACAAATTTTGATTGAGTTTTGTTTATAATATCCTGGCATTGTACTAGTAAGTGTCAATATACTATATATATATATAAGTGATATTGTTGACCGGGAGCCGCATGTATGGGATGAAGTCCTGGGACTTCCGAAACACTGGTGAGAACATGGATTTAAAATGTGCAAAGTGTAATGCTCTTCAGTACATATGCAGTATTTTTAAGAGAAATCACTCAGCAATTCACAGCTTGCTATGAATTACCACAGGGACGAAATTCAGATCGTAATCTGTAGTTAACCGTAGCCATTGGACGTGTATATAAAAGGACAACAATAAATCATTATGCACAAACCGGGATTCCGATAACCAGTGGAGGAATGCAGTTGTACCGCGCGCATCATATAACACACAAAAATTTATAACCACATGCCGTGACTCTGCTAGTCTGACAACAAGTGGAAATGCGATTGTACAATGCACCCTACACACCAGTCACCTATACTAAAAATAATTAGCCAGAAAATCAATATATTATACTGTCAAGTGACTATATATTATACTGTCAAGTAACTATATATTATACTGTCAAGTGACTATATATTATACTGTATACTGTCAAGTGACTATATATTATACTGTCAAGTGACTATATATTATACTGTCAAGTGACTATACATCGCTAACAGTACATCATTATAGATAAGACTTCCACCACGTGCTTCCAGGATGTATGATTTAGGGATGCAATCTGGGGAGGGCAATCCCAACAGGTCTTAAGATCTACAAGATTCACCGAATCGATTCTCGTAAGGCCTAAAAAAAAATACATTTGTTTCCGCTAACGAGCTGAAAAAAATTAGGATAGGTAGGTAGGCTTAACTTTTTGTTAACTTTTTTTTTTTCAGTATCTTTAAAAATAACTGTATAATACTTGTCAATAACCCAAACTATGCACTTCTTAGCCCCAATCAGGTTAACCCAAATGACAGAGGAACTATAAACTCCAATTCAATCTTACATATGCTTCAATATTTACATATATACTAGTCTATATACTAATATAGTCTTTGATAATCCTAATATTTCCCATATGGTCTGGCGACAACTGGAGTCAGTCCAGCACCACTGCACTGTCACATATTGGAGTGGCCGTCTTGTACCGATCTCTTAATGATGGCTTCACAACCCCACCTTCTCCTCCGCATTCAGTGAAGGATCTAGCTATTGTTTGGGGACACCTGTTTTTGGGCAATGATATGCCAAAGGCATAACCTGAATGCCTGAGCGGAGGAAGGTATGGGAGGGGTGACCCCCTACTGATGGTGGGGTTCTCCCCCTGGAATTTTTTTTTAAATCCATTGCATTTAAAGCTAATCTAGGGCACTTTGAGTCAGTATTTTGAATTTTACTGAGAGGTCAATTTTATCAAGTTTCTCAAGCATAACTTTGGAATTTGTTATATTTATTTTCCTCAGCTAAAAAAATGCCGACGCAAATTCATTTCACGTCGGCTTTTGCCTCGGCACTGCCCATTGTGGCATTGTCGACGCTAATTTCCAGGGCTGCCGTATATGGACATTGAAGTCCCACGGTGCTACCAACTACCAATTACCACTGATAAATAGTCTCACAAACAACCAATTCCTCACGAATTAATAAAATGGAAATTTGAAACCGAATGCGGTGCTTAATGTGTGCATGGTGTTGAGCGCTATGGTCAAAGGGATATAACTCTAAAAAATGTATGCGAAAACGCACGTGGGCCGTGTTATATGATTATATCCCTTTGTTATTATTTCTCCGTCGACAAACTGTCAATTGTTGCAGACGAGTGGTCATTATATACATGTATACTGTGATGTTACTGATAATTGTTCAATACACATTTACTCGACCTCTCATGACCCACAAATTGTAAATAAAACGTAGGGATGTATTGTGCAAACTTTATTCATGAAATATTGCATATATTGTACATTGTACTTACCGATTGTAATATACCAAAATAATATCGTGTATCGCGATGTTGTCACCATAATATCGCGCTATTTTTTGGGGCCAATATCGCCCAGCCCTAGTCAGTGAATGGTGATCAGGATGAATCCACTGAGTTTGATTTGTTACGAAAACATGTTAGTAAAAACACAACTTGTTTCAACTGATTCATTGTCCGTTGTATAAACACTTGTGTGTGATCCCTTTATATTGTTTTATAAACAGACACGCGATGATGGTCAGTGAATGGTGAGCAGGATGAATCCACTTAGTTTGATTTGTTATGAAAACATGTTAGTAAAAACACAACTGGTATATATTCAACTGATTTATTGTTGACTGGCATAATTCCACAATGTCTAAATGTGCTTCATGTGGAGATACCATTCGGCATCGTCAGGAGGTTATTGGCTGCATCGAACCTGAATGTTCCCGTTTGACACATCGGGTTTGTGACACAGGTGAGTTATAAAACAATTATCGTTAATTCTCGTTCACTACAGTCGTTCATTACCCGAAAGTCGTACTCGTTCATTTCTATGTGATTATAAATTGACATTTTTGTAACTTTCAAAGAAAATGGGGGGTATACTGGATTGACTGCGTCCGTCCGTCCGTCCGTCACACTTTCTCAGTCCGTTTGTCCGTCCGTCCGTCCGTCCGACCTCATAACTCGAACAACTATGAACCGATTTCAAGAATTTTTTGTATGCAATCTCCTTAGGACGGTCTCTCCGCATGATGCTAATTGCGGTTCGGTCCTACTTTTCTTTTTCAAGTTACGCCTCTTTTTCGACTTATTTTGACTTAGAAAATTCTGTCTGACTTAATAACTTTAACAAATATGAACCGATTTCAATAATTTTTGGTATACATGCTTCTCACAATATCCTCTCTACATGATGCGGCTAGGGATTAGCTCAGACTGTTTTTCGTAATATTACACCTCATTTTCGACTTATTTTGACTTAGAAAATTCTGTCTGACTTAATAACTTTAACAAATATGAACCGATTTGAATAACTTTTTCTGTACAAGCTTCTTGTGACACCATATCGATATTATTAGTCCGAATTTTTCTTTAAAGTTAAAAATCTTTTTGGTTGAGTTTACGGATAATGCGGGTTGAATTTGCCACGGTGGGGGTATGCTAGCACTCGAGTGCACACCTCTTGTTTTGTTTATAATTCGTTTTAGGAATAAGCCGAGATGAATACCGTCAAGCCAAATGCCTTGGTACACCGGTTGAATTCAGCTGCCAATATTGCCGCTCACCGACTCAAAAAGGGAAATCTGCCATTCTACGTACTAGTCACCCTACTCAACGAAGAGGCAGCTGATACGCCAACCAACGTCAGGATGGTTTCCGAAGGGAAGATGCGTAGACGACAGGAGAGGAAAACGAGGGAGACTACCGGAAAGTTAATGTCCTTGTGGAGAGACTACTCGTCGATGAGGATAACTGCCAGCAAACTACTGAAAGAAGCCGCCAAGCTGTACGCCCCAGTGTAAATAATGTTCGACTGATGTAACGTTGTTCCGTTTTTGTTATCATATTTTTGTTTTGTATGTATGTTGTCAGTATTTTAATTTATTTAAATAAACATAAAAAATAAAATTGTATATTTTAATTGAGGTCCGTATGAGCCAGGGTCCGTATAAGCCGAGGGTCCGTATAAGCCAGGGTCTGTATCAGGCGGAGGTCCGTATGAGCCAGGGTCCGTAAGAGCCATGGTCCGTATCAGCCGGCATTCATCAGAAATAGGTCTGTAGGGCCTATATATTGGGTCATCCGATGCATCTGACCGCCAAAAGTTATGCTACCCTTACACACAATTATTGGGCATACAGCCATACAAACACGTATTAAAGGTATACTGGAGTGTTGGACTTGGACATGCTCGATTTATAAGAGATTTGTAGCAAAAATTATATTTATTAAAATACAAAAATAGAGTCAATTAACGAATGGAAGCTAAACATTCGTGATCAGGTATCTCCACTGCATTATCATCTGAAGTTCCATGGAGAAATTACACGTTTTATACAATATCTAGTGAATTTCTTATGGGAGATATTCGTATGTCGGTATCTGACATTCTTACCAGAAAAGCATATAGTGCGTTACTCAGCTCAAGCACATACTGGTAACATTATTTTGTCTTAATTTGGAATATAAAACCAAATAACTATCTAAATATACATTTCGCTTCCGAGATTCTATTCGATTCGTTTTCGAACCCAGGACATCGAATCTTTTCAAATCTTTCATGCCGCACTGTGTACCATCTAACTCACATTATTTACTCGACAAACATGTGGCAAACTGTCCACACACATTGTTAAAATGTATACAACTAACACGATTGTATGTTTGAATTGTTTGCATCATCGCATGGTGATTATAGTGTTACAATGTACTGTATACCGTATAAATACATGCGCGCGACAATGTATAGAACTTAATTACTCCCCATTAATATCCGGCTGACATCGTCTTATTTGTTGGTAGGTAGGCCTACACGAAATCAGGTAGACAAGTTGCCAGAGATAATTAGAGTTAATGTAGGTTTAAACTTTAGGGTTAGAACTGTTAGGTTTGTGATTAGGTTTGTGGTTAGGGTTTCTATAACCATGCACAAACCTAACCATAACCCTAACACTAACCCTCCCATGTCTACCATATTTCGAGAATGTTCTATACATGTATACCCTATGTTGCATATAAATGCTATACTTGCGTGATTGTGTTGACGACTAACGAATTAAGATTGTGAATAATACACATATAATCATGTTGAAAATTCACTATAATAAGGTAGAACTTGACGTTATTGACTGTTCACTGATTGTTTTCGAAGGCAAATAGTGCTAAATCTCGATGTTTTCCGTTCACGCCGATTCGATTCGAGATTCGATTAGATTCGCGAATCTATCCAATGATTCGATTCGAGATTCGAACTAAAATTCCCGATTCGCAGGGCCCTACATTCAGCTTTCATGAATGGACTGTTCTACTGTTCCTGACAACTAAGTTGATCTGATGGTCAGGCCCAAATTGGGATACTTCAGCTCCCGTGTGTGGCAATCCCAAGTCGCAATTAATGAGCAATTCTGATATAGCGCATGCGTGAAATGCTGAAATGGGTGCGACAGGGTGAGGCGTACATGTGCAGAATAGTTTCCGTTTGCAATGACTCAAATCAGACTCCATTTACTCCAAGTTGCTTACTTTTCACGAACATCACGCATAGTGGCAGTGTCATTTTAAACTGTAACTGTAATTAAATGCTGTTCATATTATGCCATAGAAATGAAGTTTAATGAACCTTCATCGTAAGCTTCGTGTTATCTCAATGGCGTTATAAATCATCGGACATTTGACCTATTTTTGCTCCTACCTCCCACTCCCCAGGTATCGCGAATCTGCTAGAGTCAGGAACAGATTCAAATCTTGATTCGATTCGATTTCGAATCATAATGATTCGATTCAAGATTTTATTCGATGTTGAAATTGCCGATTCATCGGGCCCTAGCCCCAATTGAATATTGCCACTGTACCAGTAGAGCTGAAGGGGTCTCTCACCAGAAAAAAATTGGGAATGGATACTATCATACGATTCAAATTGACAAATTGATGTACAATTATGAATGTTGGTTTATGTAAACAAAATTATTAGCACACACCATAGCACTTTTGGAACCATGTGTACCATACTACTAGGGGTGCAGGTCAAATGATACCCTAACTAATTGATACTCAATGAAAAAAGTCAAGTGAAACATATTCCTGTTTAAAAATAAAAAAAAACATTAAACACTTTGAACACTAAAGCTTCTTGGAACAATTACTTTTGGTATTAATTGTCAAGATCATAGAACATAAACACGGAAAGCTTCATTAAGCTATTGAGCTCGGCATCTATTGACAATGAATGTATATCTATGGGTCCATTTCGTAATCAGTGTCGGAGTCATCGGCACAAACAGTTACACGTTCATCGTCCGTATCATCGTTGTCACATTCCGGTTGTTCTGGGATTACTGACTTTGGCAAATGCGGCCCATCGAACCAGATGATCCAATACGACCCATCAGCAAGTTCCCATTCACTGCCAGGATCATTGGGCAGACTGTTATCAACCACAGCATGCCACATATTAGCCACATACTTAGCCCTGTAAATTTTCTGAGGCACACCAGACTTGCAAGGCGGAATACTACTCCCTACAGTCCTTTCAGTTTTGATAACGGTCGGTTTTCTTCCTTCGGCCCAAAAGTTTTCTCAAAACTTTGAATCTGTATTCGTTAATTGGGATGGGTTTGCGGGCACCATATAACGTACATGTATACTCTTCAAGCATCTCGTACGTTTCGTCTGAAACAGATCCTGAGACCAAGTCTGCAAATGCTTCAGGATATTGATCGTCGCGATCTACAGAGAAGCAAAAGGGCGTTTCTTGCCCTTCCGAGCAAAATCGGCCGTATAATCGCACCCGATGTAGACGTGAAATGCTAGCAGCGCATAACAGATGGTTTCTCCTATTTCCTCAGACACAGCTGAAACGTTCAATTAGCGTCTGTTACCATGTCCAGTTGTGCCAACGTCCATCCAGATAACAGATTTAAATGTATGTATGTGATGCAATAGAATTACGAGTAAATCTGTGTCCGCAGCTCGTACTACGATGTTACCAACGGTAATTCATGACCAATATCCAGTTATTATCCACCATGTGTAGACAAACCCTTGTGTCTGCCTCAGGATAATCACAATACAAACTTTCATGGTCTGCTTCTCGACACTGCCATCGACAACAACAAACTTCACACACTCTTCGTCAAAGCCAAGGTACACTTCCCTGTTGACCAAGACATGTGTGTGGTGTGAAGAAGACCAATCTTTGGCAAAAAATCGAGGCAGCTGCTTTTTGAAAGATCTAGATTTCAATGGTTTAGACGCATATTTAGGGATCAACTGCTCAGGACCAGTTATCATGTATGTGACCTGCTCAGCACCTCTGCATTCTCGTTCACAGTCCTGGGTGGAAGTTCCACGTATGCATGTGTCGAACACCACGTCCATTCGCTTGGACGTTCGGTTTAATAGCTTGTGAAGCACGACACGGGAGAGTCCACCATATGTCAGGGTAAAGCCGGCGGTAGGCAGTGCAGCAGGAAATTGCCATCGATGATGGCAGATAGAGCGTGGTGCCGATGTCAATGGGGATTGAAGAAGGAATTCTATGTCATCTTCATGTTTAGTTGCAAGGGTTGCTAGTCTTCCCAGCATATCCCTCGTGTGGCGGAGCTCTTTAACAACAATTTTTCGCGCCCTTGTTTGAGAAGGTTTTCAGTTTATTTCTGGAGATGGGCCTCTCAAAGCGATCTGGATCATCGTACATTCCTTCACTAAATTGTGCTGGAGTGTGACAAAGGGAAGTAGAGCCGCACTTATCAGTGCTGCATTTGAACTATGTGGACTACATACAACTATATGATGTCCGAGCTGAACTGACTGACATTAGGATTGATCGTGACAATGGTGACCCCAAACAAGCTAACGCATATCCGTTTACTCTGGAAACAGACGCCCTCTTGAACGTACAGGCCAATGTGCCAGTACTGAAATTAGCGATTCCTTATTAACAATAAAGAAAGTTGGCAAACAGAAGCACGACGATTTAACGATGATAAAGAGCTCAGCTGCATGAGGGATATGCTGGGGGAAAATAGCAATCCTTGCAACTAAGCGTGAAGTTGACATAGAATTCCTTCTTCAATTCCCATTGACATCGGTACCACTCTCTATCTGCAAGACTGACGGTACAATGGCTCACACGGACAAGAGTTCATTATTCCCATTGCTCGAGGGAAAGGTCATTGACGATGGGACTCCAGAATTCGTAGATGCTCACATCGTCATTCCTGCTGCAAGGCTTACCGTCGGCTTTACCCCCGACAGATGGTTGACTCTCTCGTGTGGTGCTTCACATACTTTTAAACCTAAAGTCCAAACGAATCGACGTGGTGTTCGACACATACCGGTATGTGGAACCTTCCATCAAGGACTGTGAACGAGAACGCGAAGGTGCTGAGCAGGTCACATACGTGATAACCGGTCCTGAGCAGTTGATCCCTAAAGATGTGTCTAAAGCATTGAAATCTACATCTTTCAAGAAACAGCTGCCTCGATATTTTGCCAAAGATTGTTCTTCTTCACACCACACACATGTCTTTGTCGACAGGGAATACACCTTGGCTTTGACGAAGAGTACGTGGAGTTTATTGTTGTCGATGGCAATGTCGATAAGCAGACCGTGGAAAGTCTGTATTGTGATCATCCGGAGGCAGACACAATGTTTGTCTACAAATGGTGGATGTTGATCATGAAACACCAGTTGGTAACATCGTAGTACGAGCTGCGGACACAGATATACTCGTATTTTTCTATTGCATCACATACATACAGTTAAATCTTTTATCTGGATGGATGTTGGTACAACTGGAAGTGGTAGCAGACGCTATGTCAACGTTTCAGCTGTGTCTGAGGAAATAGGAGAAACCATCTGTTCTGCGCTGCCAGCATTTCATGCCTACAGCGGGTGCGATTATACAGCCGCTTTTGCTCAGAAGGGCAATAAACGCCCTTTTGCTCTTCTTGATCCCAACGATCGATAGTCTGAAGCATTTGCAGACTTGGCCTCATGATCTGTTTCAGAAGAAACGTACGAGGCGCCTGAAGAGTATACATGTACCAGGGTTGGGGTAATTGTAATCAGTAATCGTAATCATAGTAATCGATTACAAAATTTGGAGTAATCGTCTGTAATCAGTAATCATGACATTTCTTGATTACAAGTAATCGTAATCGTAATCGATTACTTTCAAATGTACCTATAATCATGATTACATTTTGATTACTTTTTGATTACTTTTTCTAAAATATCCATATGGATGGCTATTGGATACTCATAGTCTCATACTGTGGTACTGTGGAGTGTGCAAAGATACAAACAACATATTAGAAAGTTAGTATAATTTTGTCATGTGTTATGTTAGTGGTACAGTGTGTTACACTGTGTGTATGTACATTCTGGCAGTAGACACAGATAACAACACACAATTGTTGAATACAGCATGAATGGCAATAAACTTGTGATACAGACAATGAAATGTTCCAATATGAATAAATAGGCTAGCCGACTTCAATTATGATTAAATTGAATTGGGACTGCTGCAGACAATGGCTGTAGAGTCACACTGTTACAATAGGGCTAATTAACTGAATAAAGCAGGTGTGATGTACATCGGTAGACCTAATCAGCTGGTTTGTCATTTACTGCACTCACGGAGTTAAGCCTCATTTAATCCTCATCAGGATTAACAACGGATGATCATCAAATAAATCTTAGTGTTATCTTCATTGTGTTGGGTATTGAATCTAACAGAACATGCAAATAATTTATAATTGTTTCTGGTGATATTTACATAAATATTATGCGTTAGTTTGAATGCATGTAAGAAAATTAAAAATATATTTACATGAATAAATACACATAAAACATGATAATGTATTCCCAATAAGTTGGTGCATAACTTCATGATGAAACCTTTCCAATACATGTAAATGTAAAAAGTGTATATGTTTATTGTTTCAGTCCTTTCTTATATCCATGTTATGCAGTGATGTCTTTATTATGCCCCTGATCTCCGATGGAGATTTGGGGGTATATAGTGGAGCCCTCCGTCCGTCCGTCCGTCCTTCCGTCCGTACGAATGTTTCATGTACGCTATATGGTGCCTGCAAACCCATCCCAATTAACGAATACAGATTCAATGTGTTCGAGAAAGCTTTTGGGCCTAAGAATGAAAACCGACCGTTATCAAAGCTGAAAGGACTGGACGGTAGTAGTATTCCGCCTTGCAATTCTGTTTTGCGTCAGAAAATTGACAGGGCTATTTATCTGGTTCGACGGGCCACAGATGCCAGAGTCAGTAATCCCAGAACAACCGGAATGTGACAATGATGATACGGACGATCGATGAACGTGTACCTGGTTGTGCTGATGACTCCGACACTGATGACGAAATTGACCCATAAATATACATTCATTGTCAATAGATGCCGAGCTCATTGCTTAATGAAGCTTTCCGTGTTTATATGTTCTAAGATATTGACAATTAATACCAAGCGCAATTATTCCACAAAGCTTTAGTGTTCAAGGTGATTAATGTTTTTTTTTATTTTGAAACAAGAATATGTTTCAATTCTGAATGCCATGTTTTAATCTTGAGTTACTACATGCTTATATATTGTCACACAAAGAACTACATATATGTCTGTTGTACCACCCATGGACCTCATCTTATTTGAAATCGCCAGGAAATTTCCGTTCTTAAGTTGTGTTTTTATGATCAGTGAATACAGGAGACTATTCCAGGAAAAAATGGTGGACTTGCACGATTGTGTAATTAAAAGTTAAATTTTTTAATTTTTTGTCCCCCCCCCCCCAGAAAACCCCTTCTTATTTGAAAACGCCAGGAAATTTGCTTTCTTAAGTTGTACTTTTATGATCAGTGAATACAGTAGACTATTCCAGGAAATAATGGTGGACTTACGCGATTGTGTAATTAAAAGTGAAATTTTGACATTTTTGGGTCCCCATAGAAGACCCCTTCTTATTTGAAAACGCCAGGAAATTTCCGTTGTTAAGTTGTGTTTTTATGATCAGTGAATACAGTAGACTATTCCTGAAAAAAAATGGTGGACTTGCGCGATTGTGTAATTAAAAGTGAAATTTTGACATTTTTGGGTCCCCCTTCTTATTTGAAAATGCCAGGATATTTCCGTTCTTAAGTTATGTTTTTATGATCAGTGAACATAGTAGAGTATTCAATGTAAAGATGGTGGACTTGCGCGATAGTGTAATTAAAAGTCATTTTTGGGGTTTTTGAGGGCCATATGGCCCCTAAACGCCAGGAATGCGCAACTTAAGAAATTAGTTTTCCGTAATGATCTATCACCGCCAACAAATCGAGAGCATCAAACCTTCCTTGCGCGATAGTGTAATTAAAACCCTCCTGGCTCCCTAACTATAAAAACAAAAATGAAATGGGAGCTAGTGGTTGTGGGAATTGTTTGTTTCTCCTGCATAGAAACAGTTATGGAAGACACACCACTGTGTCACAATCGAACAAGGAATTATTAAACAAGGAATATGGGCCAAATTGCTGATAAGCACACTGTTAGTTGGCAGGTAATTTGGCTAAATAAAACTGTATAGGATTCAAACGAAATACATGTAGATCAAAAATAGGTGTACATCACACTATTACCATTTGGGAACTTCAATCTGAGTCTATGTCTCCCATAGCAGATGAGGCCATGCAAAATGAGGTCCACAGAGGTTGAATTTGGCGATGCTAGCCCACTATGTGGGATAGCATCACTAAATTCACCCTCTGGGGACCTCATTCTGCAAATGACAGGCACACTAAAATCTGGCTTGATTAGGCCTACATGTATATTTCATCTTTTAAAACTTGTTCTGACATTGGTTATTACTGGCAGCTAGGAGTCCCTGTGGGTAATTTCGGAATAAAAACCCTCTTGATACTTTTGGAATAATGAACCTTCATTATAAACTAAGACATGACCCAAAAAATAAGATCTCGTTCATAACAACAATCACACACCTTCAGAGAACTCAGACAGTGTAATGTATTCTGTCATTCACTTATCACATGTCAACTGCTTTCAGATGAAAATTTTGTCGACCTGTGTGCAGTTAATGTTTGTTGCAAGCATCTGTCACATTCATTAGTTTATCTCTCTATCAACTGTGCAGTACAATTATATTACCCAAAACTGAGCTCCTTCTGTCCGAGGCTTTCCTAGGACTCGGGTTTACAGGGACTCAAAGCCTTCGAAGTGTGTTCATGTGAAAACATAAAAGTCTGTAAAACAACTACATGTATCATCAACAATTACATAAACAGATAGATTGACGTTGTTCTTATTTTCATTATTAATAACTCCCCAATAATAGTTCTTACATGTCAAGTACCGTTGAATATTAGATAACAATCCAATAAGATACCAAAGTTTAATCAAAATATTCTGAAAATCATATTCCGATTAAAATATTTGAACTTAGTACACTATTAGCGATGTTTGTTGACAAATCGTTGTAACAGTTTTGTTTACATAACAATGGTTTCAACACATACAATTTTGTTATTGGAGAACTATCAATAATAAATATAAGACCAAAGTTTCTTCTTAGTGATGATGTTTACAGACTTTAATATTTTTTTGTACGTTTACCAACTGCGAGTGTCTTGTGTCCCTTTAACCTTTCAATGACTGGAGTTTCCGGAAATTTTGCGAAAACCCTGTGCCAATGCATTCTCTTATACATACGAGTCTCCCATAGGGAGTCTCACATATATAAGAGAATACATTGGCCTAACAATATTTACCATCACCTTGTAAGCCAGTCCATTCTCTTATATATGCTACAGGCTACATTGCTCAACCAATCATCACCAAACTTCATATGGATCTTTGGGGTGACCTCTAGATGGGAGCTATCAAATTTTTCGGAATTTTATTGTAAAACATGGCCACCAGCAGTCTTTTGAATTTCACATTTGAATCCATTGGCACACCCTCAACCCACATTTATTGTAGGAATGTTTTGAAAATTTACAGGCATGTTTAACATTTCACAGGTATGTTTAACATTTCACACCTCTAGATCGGAGCTATCAAATTTGAAAAAAAATTCGATCAAAAAAATGGCTGCTGGCATCCATGTTGGTTTTTACTCCTTTCATGACTAAATCCTTTGGCATCCCCTACAACCAACATTTTATATCCGATTGATCTCAAAACTTTATATGGATCTTCAAGGTGACCTTTAGATGATTCCTCTCAAATTCAAAGTCAACTTCTTATCAACCCACACCAACCCCTACTCCAGTACCGGTACCTGCTAGAGGAACTGACATATTTGGCATGGTATGGAATAAATCTGAAGAGCAACTATTCATACAAATGTGACTGATCCAGTTATATACATTTATATACAGTGGGTAGCAACATGCCAGCCCTGGCAATTCAGATTTGTTTGCTACGGCAGTAGAATGCCGTAGCCAATTTGATGTGCTTCGGCAGTGACTACGGCATTTTTACGTGCTGTCAAAAAGTGTGGCTTAATTGCTGTTTTGTCAAAATTTACATGACTAATCATAAAACGTTTCAAAGAAGATGTGTACTATTTATTTCTTCCTGGAATATATAAATTGTATATGTAATACCCACTAACAGTAACCAGAACCACGTTCAACCACGGCCGTGGGATTGAATGACTATTGAATGACAGAACCTGCCATGCCTCTTGGGGAATTTAAATTTCTTGAATGACGTTGCCTCACAATGAGTCAACTGCCAGGCTAATTCTGACCGAATTATGAAATTTGCCATACAGTATTCAAACAGTATAACTGTATTTGATATTTTGTCAAACAAAAAATATTTAAATTTTTAACTTAATTTGTAACAAACGCAATATGCAGCCGCGTGTGCATACCGGTAGATGCAAATATAGCAAGAATCTAACACGGCCACAGCGCCGTTACCTTTGAGAATTAGAGTGGTCTCCCATTGATAACATCTGAGTGACTGATTGTTTGTGAAGACCCCGCCTTCCCCCAATTTGAAACGAATCGGCTCACTCGATTGGTTAAATTCAATTGTCTGTCATCGTGATCACTAGACTTCTGCACTAATTTTCAAGTCAGCAGCTGGTTGACCTATTTCCATCAATCAAACTCTGTTGTACTTCTATAACCACGTGCCCTTGTGTATATTTGTCGACGATGCGACACAGTCAATCAAGCGTAACCGACATCACCCATTCAAGTCTTTGACACATTGTGATCAATTCGCACGTGCGTACTACTTGTTTGCTACACAGGTGACTAGAATGTTGTGTATCGAGTGTAACTTTCTTGGAAAGCGCGGGGCACCTTCAAAGAAGCCGACATTGTCGATTATCCGGGATTGTTGGATTGACACAGGGCGGATAATATAACTTTGATTCAATTTCATTTTGAATTTGTCACTTACTTTGAGTTCCCGGTAGGTGTTGGCTATCCGCTCCTTGACTGTTTTAACAGTTATTACTTTTGTCATGCATGAATTTGACCATGGATAAGAGAAATTCAACTCCCGTTGTATTGTTTTAAAACTATTCAATTTGAATCAGTGTCAGTGTCGGGTCAGCAATCCGCTACGGCAGTGTACTGCCGTAGTCGGAGCCGTTTACTTCAGCAAATCGCTTCGGCATTGCCGAATGCCGTAGCCAAATTTTCCAATATTTGATGAGCAAATGCTACACTGTACTTGTTATTTATCCATTCCTAGATCACTATTATTTGACATACAGTGAAATAGCCGTCACTATTATTAATTTAAATTAAAAAAATCCGATCCATCACTATTATTTAATAGGTAATCACTATGGACCTTTCCACAGCTGTCAATCAATATAATTATTAGCATATATTTTCAACCAATCAACGACTGAGCCAGTGTTTGGCTGCATACAAATTCTGATGTCATCTTTCTTCACCATAATTTGGATATCCATGTATACATTCAGTGTTAAATTGCCTATATTCAAACAACATTTTTGGTGTACTGAAATTTCTATTTGCACCATGATGTTGGCAATTTATCCATGGTTAGAACACATATTTTCATTTTGCATGACACTTGTCATAATTTTCACAATTAATGGTATGTTCTCCGGTGTAGCTGTATGTATATAAAAGAGTAGGATCTGTCTTTTTATCCCAGACCCCTTGACCGTTTTTCATTGTGACCTGACCTTTCCATGACTGACAGAGTAGAAACAGCCAATCACCGCTCAGTGTTAGAATCGAGGTCCTCATTTTAATATTCATTATGACCTGACCTCGATTCTAACACTGAGCGGTGATTGGCTGTTTCTACTCTGTCAGTCATGGAAAGGTCAGGTCACAATGAATATTAAACTTAGGAACTGTGTCACTTGACAAATTTCTTTTTTAAAGTTGGAATTATCGACAGATTTCTCCTCTATTAGAATTGTTTACTGACAATGTGCTGATTTGTATGAGTAAATAAATTATTAGCCGATAATAAATCACTAAGTTCCAGATATTTAGTTGATCGTTTGAACGATTTTTAATGATAGTAAACTGCATGGGTGGTGAATTTCGAGACACATGCGGACTTTGCTGTCTGAGCCGGATCAAATCGAAAAAATACGCTCTCCGGAGACAATATTCGGTGGTTAAAATTTTATAAAATGCAACGTGTATGAATGTTTCTGATGGGAGTTTGTGGTATTTATTGAAAGATGAATTCTTTGCCGATCCATCCGTGTATATATCCAGGGTTTCCGCGAAGGGAAAATTAATGAGTCCGTATTGGGGAAACACATAACGCGACGGGACGACCATGGTTCGTCCCGTCGGGCGAAAATTTTGTTATTTGACACTGAAAAGTAGCAATTTCCTTGCACATAAGAGTCTCACAAAGCAACCAAAGCTACGTATATATTACGCAAGTCAATCATTTCCGTGGGTGCATTAATTCTGTTGATGGTATCCAGATAATCAATCAACTAATTACGCACATAAGACTGCCGTCTGATTGAAGATTATATATAAATGAACAAGCTACTAGTTATTGTTTACAAATTTATACAATAAGATTCCGATGAATCTAAACACTACAAAACATCTATGCATTGACCAATAATAGATAGCAAGGAGAATTGAATAAAGTATTTCCTAGAATTGCAAGCAGCTTCTGTGAAAATGAAACTGACATGATATACGCTGTCAATCGTAAAACTATTTGTGCGCTGTGACGTCATACTGCAGGAGCTATTTATAGCGGCAAAATACGAATGGTAGCGACACAGGTATTTGGCACCAAAAAAAATTAATAAAAAGATTTTTATTAAATTTAAAAACAAAAATTGTGCCTAATACCTGTGGGTAGGGACATCTTTCACTCGGAACGCGTAGCTTGTTCACTAGTCTCTATATATTAGTCCATAAACTGACGACCGCAATTGCTTATGCGCATAGTCAACAAAATCCCAACGTGATTTATTTCACAGTAAAACGGAACCTGTCCCGAAATCAGTCTTTATAGTGGGAATTCATAGTGACAAGTTAACAACACCATTCATTTGAACCATATTACATACATGGGTGATAAAGACAAACACATACGTACCCCCCTCCCCAATATGGAGATAATGTCAAAGGACGGTAAATAATAGTTGCGTTGCCCCCAAGCACAATCAACGACGCACGTGTTCACATCTCCCGCCAAATTATATTTTATAACACGTTGGCTAAAACTCCGTTCTATACCTCATGGACTCTGCGGGGGGACCCATTTATTATGTACCACCGTACGATAGCACGGGATCTCGGAGAGGAGCAGTTTCATTCATGAAAATCCCGTGCATAAAAATGTCCCGACTAAGAAATTCGGCGTTCTTTGATCAAATTATGTAATCCTACGATATCACGGGATTTTCGAGCATGAGTAGTTTCATCCCGTACACAAAAATATGCATATTCAGCAGTCCGACATTTTTTGATGTTACCGCGACATGCATTACGCTGTATCTAACGTCGCTATTTGACCCGCTTTTTCACCAGTATTCTATTTAACACCCGAACTCCCGTTGTAACCGGATTTGTTTACGACATTGCGACTGACATTTGGTATATGTATGAACCAAACAGATAATATGCGAGGGGAATGAGGCCGTCCTACGGACGCTGAGCCGTACTAACGGAAACCCTGATATATCGTTATCATTACTGGGGTGAATGGGCTAAATTTGTGCGACTCCCGAGCGATGGTGAAACGTTGAATTTCTACAGAGCCCCTTGTCTATATAATGTTCCATTAACGCGAAGAAGGCGCGTATATAGAGCGGCGTATATGGGCAATGCAAAAGGGGGCGGACAGCGGAGCGCGTTACAGGCCCCTGTGTACTACTGCTGTGGGTGTGGCCTCTGGAAAGCTCCATTATTAGGCAC
The DNA here is from genome assembly GCA_032622095.1 of Siphonodentalium dalli. Classification (NCBI taxonomy): domain Eukaryota; kingdom Metazoa; phylum Mollusca; class Scaphopoda; order Gadilida; family Siphonodentaliidae; genus Siphonodentalium; species Siphonodentalium dalli. Next base: position 73,044,454 of record CP136061.1, read on the forward strand.
TTTAAGCTGGTATCACCATTCGCTTAACACATGCATACACAGATGGTTTGGATTGTCAATGTTTTCACTGGGGCTTTCGCATACCCATCCGAAAAATTTGCATACTGCGCGCATGCACAACTGTTCGCTCCCGGACCCTAAACCGGTCTGTGAAGCGGAGAGGGGAAATTTGTGTGTTGTCATAATCCTGGGAGAGATACCGCAGACATTTTAGGGTGATTATGAATGAGAATGTTATTCAGTGGGGGGGAGGGGGTATGGCATCTGGCACCATGTTATCTTTCCGTCAATTGAAACAGGATATTAAAGGTACTCAATCCGATTCGATGGTCCCCATTTAATCAGATTCCAACAACAACATTTTTTAGAAATTTAGCCTTATTATTGACAGAAAGCCTCTTGTTTTTAGAGTTATCCATTTTGCGATTTTAATTTCCTGACAGTGGATCTCAGGCCTTGCTTTAAGCCTTGTTTGAGAACTATCAACAGACATGGTGGGTGCACGTGTATCGATATATATATAGAGGTTATCACCACACATGGTAGGGGTATATATAGCTACTTTTTCCAAAAACCAGGCATGCTAGGTTGGATGTACATGTACTGGCTACCTCCAGATAATGGGATGTAGTCATCACAATACAAGTACCGGAGTAACATTTGGCGGTATGGGTAAAATTCTCATAAAACGTTAGTGACATCAATTTCATACCAAGTAATATATAGCAAAAATTTATATGAAAATGCGGTATGTGAATAACAAATCACACACTTAAGCATAAACCAAGTTTGTTCTTTTATTCAATCTTAATGTATATTATTTCCACTGTATTGTTCAAGTGATACTTTCCCCACAACATGAGTTGGCATTTTATGTCACTTCGTTCGAGCCAGTTCAATATTTATGCTGCTAGATCAAAAATACAAAAATAAAATAAAAACAAAAATTCCCTACCTACCTACCCTAATTTTTTCACACCGTTAGCGGAAACATACTATCTTCTTTTTTTTTGCCTAACTCTGAGCTTTGATAGTTGGGTTCCTCGATTCAAATCAAATATTTTTTACCCCCCCCCCCCCCCCCCCCCGAATCCAAATAAATAGTAGGGGGACTTAATCAGATTATGCATCTTTAAATAATTGTGATGGCAGATGTAGGTTAGTGATATACTAATTAAATGACAGAATGCCATGGTTTTGGGGCGAGTTAGCTTTTTTGCTGGCACTGGCAGTCTCTCATTTGCAAGCATAGTAACCGATACCGAGCATACCTAAAAGAATAGACACGATGCTAGTTTTGACAAGGAACTAATAGATTTGGTGAAGATTACTTGTTTAAAGCCACATGGCGGTTTGCGCTCCAAAATACACATTATATTATACGCTTTTGAATTTTTCTCTGTATCGAAATAGGATGATAAATAGCTGAACCTTTCTACAAGCATTATGTAACCCAAAAAGACGCATTGAAGTAATGAACTGTGAATACGGTGTTTGGGTCCCAAACAAAAAACAATTTGTGCGATATGGAACAGAAAAGAGCGTTCCGTGGTACATGTAGTCTATTCCTGATATGATAGCAATAAAGATCGTATGTCTGACTTCTGGTGAAATGTAGAAAACGGCTGAAAAATGGCTGTGACATTGGCAAGTGTTTTTCAGTTTTTCGATGAATGGCAACAAGCCATATTTCCGACTAAATCCTGAAAAGTTACCCATAATTCTGCTGTGGTTAAGGAGTTGATTATTTAGGGCATTACTGTAGGTATAGTTTGAGGCTCCAAACCGACACAGGCCATTAACCCATTCTATACTGAACATTTGGATTCTCCCATTCATTTATAAATGTACACATTGGTTGGTCTATTATTCAGTTGGATGGATTATCAGGTAATAATAGCAGACGACACACAGACAAAAAGATAATACATTCGTGCTGATGGATTTCTCTATTAAAGGCCCACTTAATTTTTGAATGCCAGATTACATTATACACATCATATTCCATATTATATACCATTTGGAAGAGGAACCACAAATATATATATTCCACCAAAATACGGAACAGCTATGGCCTAGGAGCATCCACCAAGTGATAGAGATTCTCAGATTCACCCCATGATTTCCTCCGTTATTTACCTCATGATACATCATGATTCATAAATCACAACTAACAGATTGAGTTATTCCCTTTTCATTGAGAATAATAAACTCATGGCATTACAGACCAGATAAGTTGATAATTAATACAATGTTGTGGAGCTTGTTGTATTTAATGTGATCTGGTGATTTGTAAATTAAGTGGGCCTTTTATTGGTGGGAATTAAATGTTCAGATAATAAGTTCAACAAACAACCATATAGGTCGTTTGTTGAACTTATTTATAATCTGAACATTTCCTAAGGTAAAATGCTCGTCAATGAGTATTCAGTATAGGATGGGTTACACAAAGCACCATAGTTTCAGCCAGAGAGCCTTCCCGCCATCCTTGGAATGGCCTATTCATCGGTTTGACGGCCACCCTTGGGTAGGACAAAACTTTGAAGAAAAAAAGAAAGAAAAAAAACGTCTTTTGAGGAGTTAAATAATGTTGTGAATCATATATAAACTCTTTAAATGGGGTCATGTAGTTATAAATTAAACCAGTCATGGTAATAGAAGTTCAACTTGGAACATGGAACTTGAATTGTTTTGTCTGTACATGTAGCTTTTAACTTTTAAGATAATTATATGACGGTGGTCATGTTTGAAAATTTAATCTGATTTGTGGGAAAGGTAGTGAAAAGTCCAATAAAAAAACATTATGTACAGTAATGCTCTAAGTAATCGACTTCTTAACCACAGCAGAATTATGGGTAACTTTTCAGGATTTAGTCGGAAATATGGCTTGTTCTGAAAAGTTACCCATAATTCTGCTGTGGTTAAGAAGTCGATTACTTAGAGCATTACTGTATATATATCAAGCGCTTTTCCATGTGACAAGATGTCCCTACTTTATCTTGCAACTGGATTACTCCAAATAAAGACACAATGTAAACTTGTGAAAGAGTTGATTGTTTCTTTATCCACTGTATTTACTAATTTTACCAGCCTCTTGGTGCTTGGTGGGGTGGGTATTATATGTGACCCCGCCATATCAAATCCAGTCGTAAAATCGGGATTTTTTTTACCCTGTGCCAATGCATTCTCTTATATATGTAAGTCGACCATAGGTCGCCTCGCATATATACGAGAATACATTGGCCTAACAATTTTTTATAATTTTTTTTAAATAAATGTTTCTTACAATTTTTAGGACATACAATAAAAAACATCCATTACCCTGCAGGGAGCCCCATACATATATAGAAGCATATAGAAGAGTGTCGTCTGCTCATGTTTGTCTGGGGCTCTGTATGGGTGAAATTATAAAATTGTTAAAGAATACAAGAAAAAATTATTAAAATTGTAAAAAATTGTTAGGCCAATGCATTCTCTTATATATTCGAGGCGACCTATGGTCGACTCGCATATATAAGAGAATGCATTGGAACAGGGTAAAAAAATCCAGACTTACGACTGGATTTGATATGGCGGGTCACATATAGTTAATTGGATATATACATCTGATACATCGGTTGAAAACTTCAATTTTGATGAAGCTTTAACTTGATTTCAGCAAATCAATTCTAACTGTTAACAGTTGTGTGCTAACAGTCACAGTAAAACTCATGCTATCAGTTAGCTTCTAATAAAATCTTTGGCTCCATCAGTCAATGTCTTATTTACAATAATCATTCCCAGTCATTGATAATTAACAGACCACCATCCTTTCCTGCAACCAATACAGATTAATCAGGTATGAAATATTACTTTCAACAAAGCATTAATTAAACACTTGAGAACAAGGCTCCAGGAGGCCCCAGAAGTGCCCTGGATAAGTTGAAATTTTTCCCCTGGGGAGGTCCCCCTGACCCCCACATATTGGAAGGGGGCATCTCCCCTCTGCGGAGTTTTGGGCCACCAACCTTTCTATCCTGACTGAAGCCTTGCTAAGGACATCTACACCCTCTGATAATATCACGTCTAGTATCCATGCAGCCGAGTCTGAGTTTAGCGTGTCTGTCATTTGCAGAATGAGGTCCCCAGAGGGTGAATTTAGTGACGCTATCCTGCATAGCAGGCTAGAATCACTAAATTCACCCTCTGGGGACCTCATTCTGCTTAGGCCTCATCTTCTCTGGAAAGTTTCTTTATTATCGACTTTCTATAGAAACTTCACATACATATATTCTTTTTTAGTTTAGTTTCTCTATATCCTCAAATTGGCAGATGACACATTGCATAATCGAGGTTCCCAATGGGTGTACATCACACTATTCACCATTTGGGAACTTCAATCTGAGGCCATGCAGAATGAGGTCCCCAGAGGGTGAGTTTGGTGATGCTAGTCTGCTATGTGGGATAGCATCACTAAATTCACCCTCTGGGGACCTCATTCTGCAAATGACAGGCACACTAAACTCAGGCTTGCATGCAGCCCTGCAGTTTATCAGGATGAAAAATGTTACCGCAGATTACATGGACACAACAAACCAGAAACTGTAATAAAATACATAACTTTTGCAGGCAAACACAGAATAATTCATCAAATCTGGCAGATATCAGCCCCGCCACAATGATGGCTATAAATGGGATGACTCAGCCTTGTGGTCATAATAACTCGTGGCTACACCTTACAGTATGATTTCTGAGACAGATATTCTAATACAGCGGAGATTCAGGTAATTTATTCTCACACCTCCTCATCTCAGCAGGGTTAGCATAGCTATTATTACAGGGACCAGCCTAGAGGGCGACTTGGGAGACATTCCCCTAAAATGTGCTCTTCTCCCTATTTTTGTCACAGGGAGAAGCGACTTCTCTCTCATATACCAGTATGCTTAAGTCCCAACAGCATATTTAAAGTCTATTTATTCCGCGCTTGTATAATGTTTCACTGATTCTTGGTATACATGGGCCATGGGCGTTTTATTAATAGAAATGGGAATTTTTGGGATGGATTAAAAGTCGAATTGGGACCCGGAGGCCGAGTCCGGTAAAAGGTGTAGTTGGGAATTCTGGTGAGATGCATGAGAAACCTTCTGTGATAAGCCGTATATAGTTGTTGTAATAATTTGAAGGAATAGTTGTTTTAACGGAATTATGAGTTGGTCATTCATGAAACCAATATATTTTATATTCTATAATTACAATCATGGGTATATAATATACGATCTTGAGCGCGTTACCATTTCTGACATTGGTTTTCTTTTTGATTATAGTGGTGTTCTTACTCACGATAATGGTACTATAAATGGGCTCACCTGTGTTGCATAAAATTATGTTGGATCATAGAAGGGTGATGTTGGGGTGTTAATTGAACTTCATCCATTGTTACTTCTCCCTGATAACCAAACAGGGAGAAGTGACTTGATTTGAAATTTGAAACCTCTAGGCTGGTGACAGGCATAGGATTTTTAAAAGAGACCCAAGGCACTCACAGTGGGTAAATATCCAAAAGAATGATTAAGTATGTAAAAAAGAATTTGCATGTTGAAACCATTGTTATGTAAACAAAACTATTACTGTGATTTGACAACAAACATTGCATTGTAGTCTGAATATGATATTCAGAGTATTTTTCAATGATTAGACCTTTTCCAATGTATACCATCATTTATGCCAAATTTCCATGCTTTATGTAAAATAATTATTAATTTAAAGTCTTGTGGCGGTTTAGAGTCTTAAAAATTTATTCTAGTTATTTTTCGCTATGATCACATTCTTATCCGGTTCTTGGGATCAAAATAGGGCCACAGACATTTGAAATAATTTTATATCTGAGCCCATGCAATGACAAACATTTTCCATTCTAGAGTTACTGGTATCTTCTTTTGTACATCTGGGGGGGGGGGGGGGGGGGGTTATTACTTACAGAAGTTGGTCATGGCTTGGGGGAGGTGTTAGTTATAGTGGTGATGTTAGGGGTATGTTTTGTCTTTAAAACAATTCAATTAAAATAAACAACATACATTAAAGAATGTACCTCTAAATTCATAACTACTTCATGCCTGTATATATTGAAATTTAACATTTTGATTTGATGTCCTCTAAGCTTTGGGTTACATTACCATATTTGCTTCAAAGTCAATTTGCTAAGGTACCCAAGCAAATAAGTCACCTAAAATATACATGAATACTGACAAATTTAAGAAGGAAAATTCTGTAAACATAAAATTTGTTGTCATGAGATCTGTATATCCTGAAATGATTAATTTTAAGTTTAAAACAATGAAGGTAAAACATGTGTTATATGAAGCTATATAGATTCATAGTCTTATTGAAGCCTTGAAATAATATCTCTATTCTCAGCTATTACAGCATGTAATCGTGACAGGCTCATTACATTCTGTATGTGAACAAAATGTCAGGGTAGAAACTCATTCCTGTAAAGTCTGTGTGTAGTACAAAACTGAGTCATTGTTGAATTCAGTAGGACTATAAAGCGTAACATTATACAGTCCTACTGTCATACTGTAAAAGTACATTTATTTGTGGTGGACCAATTTTCGTTGTTTTGTGGTTGTTGGTAAGGCCAAAGAAAAAAATATTTGAGGTTTGGATTTCCCTACCGACCATATTTTAAACCCCCTACGCTAAAGTTTTTTCATTGTTTTCAAGAAAATCTATTAAATTTTTTTCTCCAAAAATTTAATAAAACACAAAAAACACATTTAAGCATCTCAGAATAGTTTGATTTTTAAGTAAAAGTATTGTGTAATATTAAAATTTATACAAAAATAATGAAAACTAGTTTTATATCAATCGTGCAGAGTAAAATACGCATATGAAAAGTCGTAAGAATATGTCAAAATAAAAAACATTAATTAAACAAATTAAATTTGAATCGTACCTACCAACCGTATTTCTTTTCGGCATGTAACCCAAACCAGACATTTAATTTTCTTTGGCCTAACCATAAAATTAAAAATCACCGGAAAAAATAATCTTCGAAAATATCGCGATCCCCATTTTGAGAAATGACTCGATGTACATTCAAATCTTAGGGAGATTACTCTATCGATCTGGGAGTATATTATTGGAATAGTAGCTACTAGTACTGTCTAATTACAATGTTTAATCGATCGAACTTCATAAAAATAAATAACATAACAATAACACATGTTTGAATTATTAACTATTAACAGTCACATATCACAGTCTGACACAAACCCGATGCAATCACAAGTCTACTTTGTAACCCGCTTTTAAGAGACATATTTGATTATGTAATTGACCGTTTGGGAGTATATTTTATATTGTGAAGATTACTCAGATGTTCGCTTCGGTAAATAATCCCCATTCTCTCATTGATTGTTTTGAGAAGAGAGTGACTTTCACTTAGCTTATCTAATAAAATCCTGTTGTTGTCATTCTCGATAGTCCGCAACAAAAGCTTGGACACGCGACATGCTAATTACACCTACAGTGTGGACGTGCAATTTCTGACGGCCCGCCGAGTTGGCTGCACTTCTATTAGATGGACTTGATTGTTTTTATTGGGGGTTTCGAGGTGACAGTTAGTACCGGCAGACCCACAAATTTACGAACCCACGAAAAAAGTCATAAATGGCGGAACTACGAAAATTTATACCAACAAATTTAACCCTTTGAGTGCCAGGGGCCGATCTCATCGGCCCTAAACCTACAAAATAAGCCTGTTAAAGAATATAAGAATAAATTATTAAAATTGTAAAAAAAATAAAAATATTGTTAGGCCAATGCATTCTCTTATATATGCGAGGCGACCTATGGTCGACTCGCATATATAAGAGAATGCATTGGCACAGGGTATATGGGTTGATACCTGGCACTCAAAGGGTTAAAGCCAAATGTTCACAATATGACTTCAGATTACTAGTTGCTTCTGGGATTTCTGTGATTGATCATACATGTAAACTAAATTAGGGTTGTCTGTCACAAGGACAGGTTCAAAAGCATTTCAGCTTGTCATATTAAAAGTTTTGGTAGGTTTCAACCTGTCAATGTCTATGACAGGCCAATTATTTGGTAGTCGACACCCAACTTATCAAACTCAAAATGCTGTAATGTAATCAAGCCCAGGGTCTGCTAACTTTTGCCAAATATTTTGCAAAATGGAAATTGTATTTGCCAAATTCTCCTGAAAGCTGCCAAATGACATTGGATCACAATTAAAGGGTTTAAGGGCATGGATAGCCTTCGCGGTGGGTATTGCTGTTAAAACAGTCACATCCGTTAAAAACGCCATAAACTGAAAGAATATTAAAATATAGACAGACTGCCTGTTCTTATGAAAATAATAAATATCATGTAAATAGTATGCTATTGTCAAGTTAGTACGCTTTGTTGTGTAAACAAATGCCAAAACGTTGCAGAACCTGACTTTTGTTTACATAACAAAGCATATGAAATTGACAATAACATACTATTTTTGTGGTATCTATGAATGATTTAAGAACAAAATATGTCTATATTTTAATATTCTTTCTGTTTATGGTAGTTTTAATGGGTGTGACTATTTTAACAGCATACTCACCGAAGGCCATATGTGCCTTTGAGAAACACTAGATTTTTTTGGGTTGAAAATATCTAATTCAACCCCTTTGATCCTTCACACCTTCTGACAATTACATCCACATTATGCCCAGTAATGTAATTAGTTAAGTAAAGTTAGCAGATTTGGACACAAGTCCAAATTTTATGAATAATTTATACTCACCTGACATATTCATACAGAATTAAGATTCCCGTTTCGTTCCGTCTTCCGGTTAAAGTTTTTACTCTAACCGGAGCCGAAGCCGAGCATGCGCAGTACGCATATCACCAGTTTGATCCCATGGCGCTACAAATCAGGCCATGGGACAACTGTATCTGATGGGAGGAGGGTGGGAGTGAATTATGTCAGGTGAGTATAATTTATTCATAAAATTTGGACTTCTGTCCAAATCTGCTAATTTTATTTCAAAAATTAGCTACTCACCTGACATAATTCATACAGAATTATGCTGATTTCATAGCTGCTCTGTGTAGCGGTAGCTCTGGTCCGATGCTGTTGTCCCATGCCATGGTTCTTCCATGAAATGTTCTTCACTATCTACATCATTAATTTACACTACCGTATATACAGTCCCTTTTTTTTTCTTTTTTTTTTTTTAAATGTCTCTGCACGAACACTATTTACATGTAAATGTGATACCTATCACAACTTCCCTTCACATCAAAACTCTCTGGGAAATCTATCCAATGCTTAGCACATTTGTGCCAACATCCCTCAAATAGAATCTTATAAAGGTAGACGATTGAGCCCAATCCGCACTTTCGAGAATGTCTCTCATTCCGGCTCCATTTAAGAGAGCCCATGAAGATCCAATCGAACGTGTCGAATGACCAGTAATGTTGTTGTCACCTGGAATAGAATCAAAAGTCATCTTTATAAGCTTAACCAGCCAGGAGGATATAGTTTGTGAGGAAACCGGTTTATGGGGCCGATTAATGGCTAAAAACAGTTTTGTATCATTTCCACCCATATTGTCCCTGGCTGCTTTCGTTCGATCAATATACATCAAAAGAGCTCGTTTTGGATCCAATCTGACATCTTCCTCAAAAGAAGGTACCAAAATTAAAGGACTCTGGTGAGAAATTCTGTCTTGTTTAGAAAGGCCCTTACGTAAAAAGGTAATACCCTGCCCTTGAATTCTCATATTACTGCTACCCAATTGTAGACTTTGTATATCACTACACCTTCGAAAAGTGGTAATGGCAACAAGAAACACTGTCTTGAATGTAAGATATTTTAAACTAGCCAAGTCCAAAGGTTCGAATGGAGGATTTTTCAACAGGTCCAAAACTTTTGGAAGATCCCAAGCCGGTACTAGCCTTTGTTTTGGAGGCCTTGAATTAAACATACCCTTTAACATTCGAATAATGTGTGGGTTTTGTCCCACTGGTATTCCCGCAATCGGTGGCAGACTTGATGAGAGCATGGATCTGTATCCCGCAACAGTGCGGTATTGCAAACCCAAAGCAAACATATCTGACAAAAAATCAGCACATTGTGCTAAAGATGCTTCATGACAAATAATGTTTCGCTCGGAACACCAGCTGTTGAACCTTTTGAATTTTGACTGATAGTCTTTTCGTGTTCCGAGTCGCCAAGATTCCGTAATGAAATGACGTGACCTTCTCGAAAAACCCTCTGCTTGCAAATGTCTGTTGACAGATGCCAAGCAGTCAGGTTCATCAGGTTCGGTTCCGGGTGAAGTACCCTCCCTTGATATTGTGTCAACATCCGTTCCGACACTGGCAACTGGAGTGGATGTTCGACTAGAAGTTTCAATATCATTGGAAACCAGAACTGTCTTGGCCAATGCGGAGCTATTAATATCATCTCGCACTGAAATTGACTGATGTGTTTCAAAACTCTGGGAATCAATGGAATTGGTGGGAATGCATAAACATACATGCTCTCCCATGAAATGGAGAGGGCATCTATTGCGAATGCTAGTGGGTGTGGATGCCATGAGCAAAAGATTTGGGTCTTCCTGTTCTGAAAAGTTGCAAACAGATCCATGTTTGGTTGTCCCCAAAGACAAAATATCTTCTGAACTATTATTGGGTCCAACTCCCATTCTGTCTCCCTCACATAACATCGACTCAGAAAATCTGCAAGCTTGTTCTGGACCCCCGCTATGTGAGCTGATTTTAGAACCATGTGGTTCTGAATTGCATGATTCCAAAGTTCCTGTGCTAACTGACAGAGGGATCTGGACCTCGTACCCCCCTGATAGTTTACATAACGAGCCACTGTGGTGTTGTCGGTTCGTATAAGCACCTCCTTGTCCATCAAATCTGGGGTGAAGTGTTTTATTGCTAATATTACTGCTTTCATCTCCAGATTGTTGATATGCAGGGATGTATCTGCGTCTGACCACAAACCCTGAACTGTCTGCCCCCCTAAATGGGACCCCCATCCCTGGAGACTGGCATCGGTTGTGATCGAGACAATTTCCAGATCTGAAAAAATGAATTGACCCTGTTGCATGTTTCGTGTTTGTAACCACCAGTTTAGATGGGGTACCAGATCTTGTGTACATGGGACCCTGAGCTCGTATGCATGACGAACTGGCTGCCATCTTTTCATGAGAAACATCTGAATGGGTCTCATGTGAAGACGAGCATTCTGAACCAACTCCAGACAGGACGCTATTATGCCTAACAGATGCAGATAACTGCGGGCTGTGTCCTGTCCCATCAACAGATTTCTTACTGCTTGTTGGAGTGCTGTTATACGTTCTACTGTGGGACAAACTAACCCTTTGTCCAAATGAAACATTGCTCCCAAATAAGTTAACATTCGGGATGGTTTCAAGTGAGACTTTTTGACATTTATAAAAAATCCCAGATTTAGAATGGTTTTCATGAACAGCTCCCTGTCTTGCAATAGGCCTGTTCGAGATGAATTTAGACAAATCCAGTCGTCTATAAAAATGGCTAGACGTAGACCCCTCTGACGTAGGTATGCGGCTACGTTCGCAACCACTTTTGTGTATACGCGAGGGGCTGTTGTTGCACCGAAACATATTGTTCTCCATTGATACTGAACACCGTTGATGCTGAATCGGAAAAATTTCTTGTGGCCTTCCCATAATTTTACATGAAGATACGCATCCTGAATATGCGGTGAAACCCCAATCTCCCTTTTGTACTAAGGATATGACCTTTTTTAGGGTATCCATTTTGAAGTGTTCTTTCCGAATGTAACGGTTCAGAGGTTTTAGATTTGTGATAGGACGAAAACTTCCGTCCGACTTCGGTACCAGGAAAAGCGTACTGTAAAAACCTTGATTTGATAAATGCTTTGGTACGACTTCGATAACGTTTGTAGATAGAAGTCTTAAAATTTCTTTTTCGAGAAACTTCATCTCTGCTTTGTTCAAATGAGTTTCTTTCACACCCTGGAAAGGTGGAAATTGAAGAAATTCGATTTGATAGCCATTTTGTATGACATCTAGTGTCCATCTGTCTGCATTTATATTTTCCCAAGCCTGGTGAAAATGTGTGAACCGACCTCCGACCGGTACATTCGGAAATGGATGCTTGATTAACATATGTACACTTCTTACCTTTAATGAGTCATCTGCGTTGTGATTTTCCTCTGGTACCTGTGGAATGACTGTCATAGCTTCCACCTCGTCTTGATCCATACGAGAAACTTCCTCGTCCAGAAGCTCTGGCATTTCCTCTGCCACGAAAAGAATCCTTCGGAGTTATTTTAGGAATTCGAAAAGGCTGAAACTCTGCTGATTTCGATGTGGACTGTTGGTCCCGGTCATTCCTGAATGATTCCGAACGTTCTGGCCAGGTAACAGTTCTTGCAACTTTCCTGGGTTGTCCTTGAGACGATTTTTCAGTCAAATTTCTCTTAGAAGTCTTGACCGAAGACAACAGTTCATTCACAACTTTATTCTTATCTTTTCTCGCTCTGAGAAAACTTTCCAGCTGATCCCCGAATAACCCGTCAGATGTTAGCGGTAAATTAGCTAATTCTCTGGGATCTGCTGCCTGATACAAGTTAGCGTCACTGATTCAGGGTTCCCGCGGGTCCTTGAAAACCCTTGAACACCCTTGAATATGAAAATCCATATTCAAGGCCCTTGAAAACCCTTGTATTTCACCAAACTCCTTGAAAACCCTTGAATAATAGACATGTAAACACCCTTGAAAAGTTGGCATAGACTTGAATTTGCAGTCCGTTATGATCGCGGAATAAGGCACAATTACCCAGCGATTGGCAGAACAATAATTACGTACTAGTATGGTAAAATTGTGGAGTATTTACGGTAATTCCTGGTAAAACCGGCGATCGACTTCCGCTTTGTTTTAATCTTTGGTTGAGTTCCATTACCGTTTGTTTGCGGCTCTGTGATTGGGTAAGAACCGAACAGCTTTTGTTTCGATGTATCTAATTAGTCACAAGTGCATTCCCACACGAAATAAAAAAACATCTTGCATTAAAATGAAAGTATGCCAGGTGGTAAATGCCGATTCCAAACTTCGTGGCGAACAAAATTTGAGAAGGGCAGAGTCCGTGGAAGGCCAAGCATGCCAGGCCCGATGTCGACTGTGCTTAAAAATAATAGATGTTGCCAATATGGGGGAGTATGCCTTAGTTTCCCATTCCAATGGCGAAAAACACAAAAAGACATCCCGAGAAATCAACAACACCGTTCCACTGACTCACTTCACTGGAAGTCATAGTAAGTATACACGGTCCTATCCCCCCATGATACCCAGTCATAGTAAGTATACACGGTCCTATCCCCCCATGATACCCAGTCATAGTAACTATACACGGTCCTATCCCCCCATGATACCCAGTCATAGTAAGTATACACGGTCCTATCCCCCCATGATACCCAGTCATAGTAACTATACACGGTCCTATCCCCCATGATACCCAGTCATAGTAAGTATACACGGTCCTATCCCCCCATGATACCCAGTCATAGTAAGTATACACGGTCCTACCCCCCATGATACCCAGTCATAGTAACTATACACAGTCCTATCCCCCCATGATACCCAGTCATAGTAAGTATACACGGTCCTATCCCCCCATGATACCCAGTCATAGTAACTATACACGGTCCTATCCCCCCATGATACCCAGTCATAGTAAGTATACACGGTCCTATCCCCCATGATACCCAGTCATAGTAAGTATACACGGTCCTATCCCCCCATGATACCCAGTCATAGTAACTATACATGGTCCTATCCCCCCATGATACCCAGTCATAGTAAGTATACACGGTCCTATCCCCCCATGATACCCAGTCATAGTAAGTATACACGGTCCTATCCCCCCATGATACCCAGTCATAGTAAGTATACACGGTCCTATCCCCCCATGATACCCAGTCATAGTAAGTATACACGGTCATTGCTAGCAGCTCTTAGACAGTGTTTCCCACAATCCATTAAATATCCATTAACTCCTGGAAAATCCTTGAATTTTGACCCCGTCACTCCTGGAAAACCCTTGAATTTCACACCCTGATACTCCTGGAAAACCCTTGTATTTCACATTGAAATGTGTGCAGGAACCATGTGATTGCTGTTTGTCTACGAATCAAATGATGCATTGCCCCTGTGCGGCCTAATTGGTCCAACACTTTGGTTGACATTGAAAATATGTCCCTAATTTGTTGTGTTAGTCGATCCAAGTCAACAACCTCAGCTTGAACATTTTCCATAAGAGATGCTAAGGCTTGCTGAATATAAACATTAACAGCTATACCCATTTGAGCAGCACACTGACCTCTATAGGCTGTCTTTTCGATGAATTTGAATGGATGTGAAACTAACTGTTTTCCACTGATTCCAGATTTGATTTGGGACGATTTTCCATGCGCCCTAATCAAGCATTGTTGAACAAATTCATCAATAGAAGGTATATTTAAGAAATCCTTCGAAGACTCCGCAATTGGAAACTCTTGAAGTAAATCTTCCGGAAAGGCACTTAAGGATGTTGGCTCTTTACTGTGCCATGAATCTTCAAGCACTTTTCTCTGAGCTTCATCTAAAGTCAAACCCTTGACACATTCAGGTTGTTTTGGTAAGGCATCTTTGCCAAAAATGTCCACTAAGCCCTTGGCTATTGGTACATCACAGGAAAGTGTTTCACTTTTATCCTGATCAACAGATGTGTCATCAAAATCGTGTCCAGGACATGTCACTGACAAAACATCGTCGTCTAAACTATCGTACTGTGCGTTTTCTGCACTTTGGCGTTGGTATCGGTCATGCTTTTCTGGCAGCCTCATCGGCTCCTGAGCATTTGACATTCTTCGTCTTACGGGCGATCCAGACGATCCCCTAGACTTAGAACTTCGTCTTACGGGCGATCTACACGATCCCCTAGACTTAGAGTTTATATCGGGCGATCTACACGACCCCCTGGGCTGCGTACTTTGACACAAGCCAACGATTATGTCCAACTTCTCACCAGTCTCTTTTCGAAGTTCGGACATCTCCCTTTCTTGAGCGGCTATCTTCTCTTCCAGGACATCGTATTTCGATTTACGCTTTGTCCTTTTCTTACGCTTTTCAACCGGCAGTTGATTCAGCTGGAGAAATAGAAGCCTCTGATTCTGACATAGTTGAGCAGCAAAAATATCAACACGTCCTGATTTGGAGCGCCAAGAAATCAAACTGGTGATATGCGTACTGCGCATGCTCGGCTTCGGCTCCGGTTAGAGTAAAAACTTTAACCGGAAGACGGAACGAAACGGGAACGGGAGTTTTTGGGTGGCGAGTTCGCGAGGTTAAGATAAATCTTAATTCTGTATGAATTATGTGAGGTGAGTAGCTAATTTTTGAAATAAAATTATCATCTCGTCCTATCTCATATGCAATAAGATTAACTACGTGTTGATAAAATGTGAATTTTCCATAAGTGCATAAGTCGCTGTTACAAAACTGTTGTATGCATGGAGCTTTCATGACATGGTTACAGTAATGCCCTAAATAATTGATTCCTTAACTCAGTGAGAGCTTTCCGATGAATGGCAACAAGCCATATTTCCGACTAAATCCTGAAACATTATCCATAATTCTGCTGTGGTTAAGGAGTCGATTATTTAGGGCATTACTGTGGTTTGAGTGACCAATTTCGTAATAGTTCTCTTCTTTCTTGTGTAATTGAGATCTTGATCGCTTGCCAAATATTTTGCCAAATATAAATTATTTTGGCAATATGGCAGCGGAAACCTGATCAAGTCTGAAATCTTCAGAATGATAGACTGGGGATTGCTTGGATTTGTTTAGCCCTTTCTGCTTGGGCTTCATTCAATTTCATCAATACAACCTTTGCATATTGCATAGTATGTGTACACAGACTGGCCACAATGGAGCCCCCATAATAATCCACAAGTCTGGTGAGGCCATATATAGCTTGTTTGGAGTGAATTATGTATAAAGCAGAACAATATATGGCTATATTTATGCCTAAATTTATGCCAGAATTGAAAATATTTGAGGTAAAATAATTTGTTTGCATTGGTTGAAAATTTATCAGTACCAAACTTGGTGCAGAGATAATAATTCAGTGCCACATGATGTCAGCTGGTACCAAATATATGATTTCATCACAAAGAGAAAATATTAGAATTCACAATGACTGCGTATTATTGTATTAATTAACCTCTATCACAATATGAGCAAGGGGTCCCTTTTCGGGACTGTTCGAGTCCCATGGCAGTGCCAACGCCAATTTTTCTTCCCGATACATTCTGTTCAGTGATCATTCATATATATACATGTATATTTTAGAGGAAAGCCCTGGAAAGTCAAGTAATTAAACAATGTTGTGTTTAACTGTTCTGTAATGGACGATAGTTAAACTTGATATTAACACATTATTAACTGATTCGCTGCTAAATATCCTACATACACACAATGAAATGCGTATGCGTATATATATTTCAATAAACAGAAAATCATTGCATTTTATGCTCGGAGTAGGTAATTTACTACATTTGCACTCTTTTCTCAAATTTGACCCCCACGTATATACATTTGTGATTAGGTTAATTATGAGCCTGGACGTCTCATAAGGCTATGGCTATGAGCCTGTCTCATTAGGCTATGACCCTGGATGTCTCATTAGGCTATTGTTATGGACCTGGATGTCTCATTAGGCTATGGTTATGAGCCTGTCTGTCTCATTAGGTTATGAGTCTGGTTGTCGTATTAGGTGATGGTTATGAGTCTGGTTGTCGTATTAGGTGATGGTTATGAGTCTAGTTTTCGGATTAGGTTATGGCTATAAGTTTTTTTATCGGAATAGGTTATGGATATGAATCTTGTTGTCAAATTAGGTTATCAATATGATCCTGGATGTCTGATTAGGTTATGGTTATGAGCTTGGTTGACGGACGCCATTGAGCAAAACAATTTCTCATTTTTCTCAAACTTTTCACAATAGAAGCACCTTTTTTGACAATTTTATTGGTCAGCATCCATACAAACTTCAAAATGTCACAATTTAATTATATATGTAACAAAAATTCAAAAAATATTACCTGACAAGCTCTATTTAAATGATTGAACTAAACAAGCAATACAGTGTCATCGCCAAAGCCCAGATCTGGGCTTCCAGCACTCTTATGTAGGGTCCAAATAATGGCTTTCAGCACTGAACCAGTTAATAGGCAGATTATAGGCAACATTCTCAAACAAGCTTTATATATGTGCACTGGTGGCCAGTCCTGTTAATTAGCAAAAGTATGCCTATGCTAAAAAATTGCCCAGGCCAGAAATATATCCTCAGCTAAAAAAATCCTAGGACCCACATACATGTACCGGTACCGTAGTTGCATGCTCTGCACATACAAGTATAATTTCAGTTCACAATTAGAACTAGGCCTATTATCATCCATGGAAGACCTTGGTTGGGTTTGGCTTTAATAAAATGGCTGACTATTATTGTTATCTCAGTAGTACTTGGCATTCAACAATGAATTTTTGCTGTCTGCAGTGCGACACTGAGACATTGTCTGCAGCAGTTTGTTTCAATTACGCACAAAACATTGGCAGGTTCTGAGATTTGCCTCAGCCAAAAAATAGCCCACGATATTCTTGCAGCGTTCACGCTCGGCTGAAAAATCTCTTGGCCAATTCTGATTTTTTTTAGGCCAAATTAAAAAAAACTTTGGCCAAATTAAATCCTCATTTTCTGGCCTCACAATTAATGAATATTTTTTTTTTATTTATCATCTATCATTCTATATAATTATTTCCAAACCTTCAAATACTGTGTCTAGACTTCTTTAATCCCACCATTGTTACTTTACAAACTATCCACCATTTACCATTCAGACAAAGGATTAATTAGTGCTAAAGTGATCTGGCAGAAATTGAGAATATTCTTACTCAAAGTAGTTATTTTTTACAAATATAAATCCAAATTGACAACACACACCTTCACTCTTATATATTAATTAATGCAATGACTCTTGATGGCAAAATCATGTGTTAATTTATTGCCAATAGTTGCGTCCCGAATCGAGATGTAAATATCTACAATTGAGCGTAGTTCAGACAATGTTTTCTATGGAGTGGTATGGTCGATTTCTTTGAGAGCTGAGAGCTTTCTGATGAATGGCAACAAGCCATATTTCCGACTAAATCCTGAAAAGTTACCCATAATTCTGCTGCGGTTAAGGAGTCGATTACTTAGGGAATTACTGTAGTTAACACCTATAGTTTTAATTAAACTCAGCAAAATCTTTAAAGGTACTCAATCCAATCAGACGGTCCCCATATCATCAAGTTACAACAACATTTCTTCAAAATACGCTTGAGTTATCATAATCGATTAATTAATAATAACAAAATAATTCTAAAATGCTAACCACTGTCAACTATGGTATAAAATTTCCCAAAACGTGTTATTTATCAACATGTTGTTCAATGAAATATGGCCCTATTATCACTTGAGTATCACAAAATTTGGCCATATTACCACTTGATTTTAGAGCTATCCATCTTCATCCGCAATCTTGTCCGAGACCGTTGGTTTGACGACTTTTTTTCCAGCGCACAAATAAGTACACATCTCGAGAAATAACAAATTTCAAAAATGGATATCTGATCACTCGGAGCTTTGATGGTGGGTTCTTCGACTCGATGTCAAATGATTTTTTACCCCCGAAGCCAAAGAAATAGTAATTTGGTAGCGTTAATATACCAATAACATAATTATTTAGGGCATTATGGTTTATTATTGGCCCGACAGGAATGATTAACAGCCCGAGGGCCGTTAATCATTCCTGGAGGGCCATTAATAAACCATGGCGCCCGACAAAATCATATTATTATTATTATTACCACTCAGTCCTTGTGTGATCACGTGATCAGTGACTTAACCGGAAGCAGGCGGCAGGCATTAATGAAAACAAAGCTTCATTAACGCCCGCCACCTGCTTCCAGTCAACTTGGCCTCAAAATTATGGAATCTTATCTTGCGGGTAAAACAATGCCCTTCAAAGTGGTAATAATTCGGATTATATGCATCTTTAAATGGATTAAATATATTAAATAGGCATCACAGGACAAGACCATTCTACTTATTTCGGCATTCGAATGGAGTTTTAAGACAATTTCTCCAGACTTACAAGTTACAATTTTTGTTACATTGTGATTATAAAGTTTTAGTCATATAAATTTGTATTATATATTTGGTGTGAATCTGATTAGCTCCACAAAACCAAATACAAATCTCATATTATTGAGGTAAGGTCATCGGATCTCTGAAAAAATAGTTCCAACAAACCCATGGGTTTGGGGATTGCCATTTTGTACAATCACAAGGTCAGTCGTTAATACGAAGGTTACACCTGTGACTTTCTATGGAAGACAGATCTAGCAATCATACACATGTATCTGAAGAAGCGACACTAAACTTTTGTAATATTTCGTTTGAGCGAAATATATTTGTGATGTGTCAATCCATAAACTTACAGATTAGATAATCTACAAAAGGACTGTCTCTTATATGTATATGTATATATATTTATGAAGATTGCGTGGTAAATTTACTACAACTGCCTGTACACGAATACAAGGACATGTACATGTATAAATCTATAATCATAAATATGAAATCTTTTTCATTGGAAAGCTCTCACTGAGAGCTTTCCGATGAATGGCAACAAGCCATATTACGACTAAATCCTGAAAAATTACCCATAATTATGCTGTGGTTAAGGAGTCGATTATTTAGGGCATTACTGTATATAAAGGGTGGTTAATCCAGGTGTTCTAGTCTGTTATATTCTATTGCTTTGGTTACCTTTATCTTGACATTTGTAAGCTACCGCAAGGTAGACTGCTCTGGACATCATTAGTGAAGTTTCCACTGCCTGAGTCCAAGACAATGGTACATAGATCTACTATATAGGACCTGGATATGAGCACCCCCTACTCATATATAATGGGTATCACATCAAGTGAATTGGCTGCATTATTATTTTCAATATCTGCAATAATGTTCCCCACTGTCTACATATAATACTACTCCCAGGGGCTTATATTCATAAGGCTTCTATTCCATTTATTGAATTTCCAACAAATAAAATTACCACCCCCCCCCCCCCCCCCCCCCCCCTCCCACCTGATTTGTTCCCTTCTATACCAAAAACATTGCTATTTTTATTTTAGGCCTAATTGGATGTTGTTCTGAATATTAATTTGTTACATGAAGTTTTTATGAACAATTATAACCGGTCAATGAATTTCATTAACTTTGCAATCTTTGCACTCCTACCTTTACTTGTAAACAAGATTGTAGAACTGTAAACATCATGACCTGGGTTTATTATCATAGGTTGGTATTAATTGTAAACAAGGGTAATGACATACTAGTAGGGCGATTCTCCAGAAGTGTCAACAACCAGGCCCACAAAAATTGAAACTTGGATATATTACAATTGTATATAAAAAATGTTTTTGCATGCCTCTGAATTATTAGTTTTGAAAACAAATTTAACCAGTTGGCTTCTAGAAATTAAATATGGGCCTCAGAACCTTGCATTTAAAAAAAAATTAATTCTTAGATTTAGATAAAGAAAAAAGTTGTAATTTTTTTCGAGTTCCCATTCTGAAACATAACTTTATCAGATAAATAAATTGTAAAAGGTAAATTCAAACACAAATTCGGAAAGATTTGATTCATGTTAAATTGTATCTGATGTAATGCACGTAACACAATTCATATGATTTGTTTCTGTGTGAGTCATAAGGACAGTCTTAAAATTCCAACTGTTTTTAAAGCTTCCTTATTCATATCCTACAATTTCCAACGAGTTTCTACCCTATTAAAGAAGATTCTATACTGACAATCTGTGTAACGCACGTAACGTTACATGCATTACATATCACTCTGACCAGTGACCAGTCTTGTAGAATTGTAGAAGGTTGAATAAACAGTAGATAACCAGGTTAAGTCTTTTTAGAAACAAGAAATTGATATTTATAAGATCTAATTATTATAATTATAAGATCTAATTATTATATTTTCTTGTGAAGTATAGTGCCATCTTATCCATTAACCCTTTACCCAACAAAACGGCCAAAACCGGCCAAATAAAGCTTCAACAGCCTAAAATATCTTCGGTCTGTCTCAATAGAACCATACAAATATGGATATCATTGGAATCGGCTCCTTGACCACATTGTGATAGTTACAGTTATGCCCTGTGCCAATGCATTCTCTTATATATGCGAGTCGACCATAGGTCGCCTCGCATATATAAGAGAATGCATTGGCCTAAACAAATCTTTTTTTAACACTTTTTACCATTTTTTCTTACATTCTTTAACAATTTTATAATTTTTAATGTGTTAAGCCAATGCATTCTCTTATATATGCGAGGCCACCTATGGTCGACTCGCATATATAAGAGAATGCATTGGCACAGGGCCCTTCTGTTGGGTAAAGGGTTAATGACATTTCTTATAATTATGGCTCCATGTTTTCTGACAATTACATGATTTGTAGTCATGAAGGGAAAGATGATTAAAGTGGGGGGGGGGGGGTGTAATTTAATTACATTTTATCGTTCTTATCCTGGTCATCACTTTACTTGTGAATTTGGTGTGGCTAGATTTGAATACCATTACATCTGTTGTTATTACAATGTACAAGTTATTCAGCCAGAATACACTTTGGATGATCACTTTTGGTCTCGAAATTCAATTTATTTTATTGATCCATCTGGACCACTCAGATAAGTTGCAGTCTGAGGCTGTCATAGTTTGTCCTGATCTTACAATATATGTATAGTGCTGGATTCAACCACAGAAATTATCATGCACATATTATTGAAAATGCAGTCATTTACTGTATATACTTCAAAAACACTTAAATCATTTAAAGTATGAGTTATCCAAACAAATTATTTTGGAAGTCTTCTTTTCTAAGTGGAAACTTTTCAAAATTATAACTTTGATTTAAACATGTAACGCACGTAACATTTGTTTGTAACGCACGTAACACTGCAAAATCACTTCTATCACAAATACTTTTTCTTTTCCATAGAATTGATTTCCCTGACCTCAAAACATTATTATTCTTCCCAAATCCACTATTACTGTCATAAGTTGGCACTTTGATTTAAACATGTAACGCACGTAACATTTGTTTGTAAAGCACGTAACACTGCAAAATCACTTCTATCACAAATACTTTTTCTTTTCCATAGAATTGATTTCTCTGACCTCAAAACATAATTATTCTTCCCAAATCCACTATTACTGTCATAAGTTGGCACTTTGAGAATTTAATTTATTCAAAACACATGGTCCCAAAATATGCATTTTTGTGATGTAACGAACATAACAAAAATTTCCAGGGAATAAATCTGAAGAATTGGACGATATTGAGTTGAGCGAAGAACGGCTTCAATGATGAGCAGGTTTGTCATTGGAAATTTTTTTTTTCTCCATATTTGAAATATTAATATGGCAGTTGTCAGGTCTCAAATGTCAAAAATGTTGTTCAGATGTTATGCACGTAATAGGAGAATCGCCCCATAGTGAATTATTCAGTTTTTTTCGCTGTATTATAAACAAGGCTTCACATTTGATAAACATCCTGGGCTTTTAAATAGGCCCCGTGTTTTCTATGATTAGGCCTACACCAGGCTGAATTTCAGGTGCCTTATAAAGGGGGTTCGGGGAATCTAGCCGAGGGCTCGGTCCATCCATCTGTGCATCCGAACATATCACCTTGTAACTCAGGTGTTAATTATCGGATTCCAAAAGTACAACATTTTTTAATAGGCTTTCCAAGTTGATGGTTGTTGTAGCCTTTTAGGGGCTTGCACATGGGGTGATAAAAAAACAACCCTTGTTTTCTATACGCTAAATGATGCGAATACTAAAGAAAGTATTTCATCTCACCAGAAAGCCTTTTCCCAATTGTGTCCAATTCAAGAAGGATGGATAGATATTATAAACTCATAGCCTGCTATGTGGTTTTTGAGATAGATATTATAGACTCGTAGCCTGTCTGCTGTTTTGAGATAGATATTATATACTCGTAGTCTGCTATGTCGTTTTGAGATTTGTATTCTTGTGCTATTCTAACAGTGACATGACGAAATGGATCCCAGAAAATTGCCTGCATATGGAGTCAAGAAGCTTGTCCATGAAATAGTAAATAACGATGTTCAATCAAGTCAGCTTGACGGTCAGACAGTCCGGGTAACAGGAATGCTTTTTGAGTATGATCGTCTAGAAAGTATAGCTGCCATAAAAGACCCGACATTGTCGTCCATTCTGCGTGTTAACACAGTTTTATTGGAACCTTTCGAAGCACGAATACAATCGTTGTACCAGTTTGTTGGCGAGCTTGAGTCATGTGACATTGTTGGCGCGGACATTATTCTTAAGGCTCGTTTGGCTCGATGTGTCGATGGGCTCGATATGAATCTCTACTCGAAAGTTCTTGATAAACAGAGACGGTTTCTATCTTCAAGGAACATGACTGAGTCAGACTGACAAAGAACATCAATGAACAGAACAAGCCTGGAAATATTTTCAGAATGAGGTCCCCAGAGGGTTAATTTAGTGACGCTATCCCGCCCAGTGGGCTAGCATCACCATATTCACCCCCTGGGAACCTCATTCTGCTTAGGCCTCAACTTCTATGGGTGAACTTGGATCAGATTGAAGATCCCCAGTTGAAGTTGACAGTGAATGATGTTTGCCCATTAGTCACCTCGATTATGCATTTTATCTTCTGAAAATCTAATAGGGAATCTAGAAACTGAATAGAAGGGGAAATTAACTAACAAAAATGTTAATTTGAGACTATATAAGCAGAATGAGGTCCCCAGATGGTGAATTTGGTGATGCTAGCCATTGTGCCTGGTGGCAACACTAAATTAACCCTCTGGGAACCTCATTCTGAAAATGTCAGACGACACTATTTCCAGGCTTGATTGGGGACAAGGGCTCGAAATGTTCTGAAAATTCTCCTTGTCACATGAGACAGATAGATTTATTTTTAACTTGCCACCTAAGAAATTTGCCTGTTGTGTTGTTTTGACTTATTTGCCTGTTTGACGTGTTGACAGATCGATGATTCCATTCTATATGAAGAACTTTCTTATCTTTAGTTGTGCAACCTACATGTATATAAGTATATTGTGAATATTGAGATTAAAAAATAATCAGTTATCTAACAATACTGGACATTTAATAATCTGAACCATTAACCCTTCTTGAAATTTTGCGAAAACCCTGTGCCAATGCATTCTCTTATACAGTAATGCTCTAACAACAACAAGCCATATTTCCGACTAAATCCTGAAAAGTTACCCATAATTCTGCTTTGGTTAAGAGGTCGATTAATTAGAGCATTACTGTATATGCGAGTCTCCCATAGGGTTCTATAGGGTACATATATAAGAGATTGCATTGGTCTAACAATATTTACCTTGACCTTGTAAGCCAGTGCATTCTCTGGGAGGCTCGCATATATAAGAGAATGCACTGGCACAGAATCTTTATTGCTGCAAGTTCTCCTGATTCAGAACTTTGTGGATGCTAACTTACTAGTAAAGGCAACAATCTAGAAAATTCTTTCTGTAGAAAAGCTAATGTTGCTGATATAAAACATTTTCACCTGAACACATGTTTAACTCCGGAGATGGACAACTTGAAACAGGAGATTGCTAATTTGTTCATAAAATTTCAGTTTTCTTCAGAAAAAATATCTAAATTGATAGTAATTATCCCAAAGGCACATAATAGTGATGGTCATTCAAAATTTTCTTCACATTGACGTAATCCAGTATTTCCCAAAAAATTATTATCTATAGTCCTTAAAAAATTGATCAATAAATATCAGACTAAGACTATTAAAGTGATGTGAAACACTCCACTGAGGTGTTTCCGGACGGAATAACAAATAACCATACCAAAATACCTTATTTGCATAAATTTGATATCCAAATAGTCAGAAACAGCATCATTGTTATAAACTAATTGCACAGAGTGATATTTATTGCCGCAATCATTGTCGTAATGTTTATGCCCAATAAAGCGTCAGGAATAAAGTAGTAAATATTTACATTCGTGCATAGTTCAACCGTTGTGTTCTCTGAAATGGTACAGTCTATGTGGTTGGAATTTTCGACCACCTTAGTTCTTTGCTACATTCTTCCAGTGGGGATAGTGTTTGGATACTAACTGCTTGTTTTTATTCACTGAAATAAGTCCACAATATGTTTCCATTCTCCAACTGATATAATGTATACATTACTTAGGGTCCTGCGAATATTCGATGTTCGATTTGTTATTCACTTCGGTTCCAATATTAGATTCAAATTTGGTACTAAAATTTTTGTTCAAAAACGTTTTCAAGAATAGCACATGTGTAAACACTAGGTGTTATTATATTATTCTGAATTATTATCTCGCTTAAATTTTGTCGATGCAGATGGAAACCTATTGCAGGTTCCATGAAAAGTAGAAGTATATATATGAACAATTCTAGGTGTCAACATTCAGGTTTCAATGAACTGGAATAATGAACAATTTATTCAGGCGGCGAGACGTGCTCCACTGATGGTTGATGCTGGTACTGATTTATCATTGTCTGAGTAGGCAGTAAGTGTGTGGAGTCAATCTGTTGTTTTTTTGGAGATCAGCACAATCTTGAGTTAGGTTGGATGATCTATGTTGCAGAAATTTTTGTTGTTTCCAAGGACTGATTGGCTCCCTCACTTACCCTGGAGTGCCATGTTGGCCCCAAACTTGCATTCATATGACTGATTAGACCATGTAAATGCTAACTTATGATATCGCTATCTGCCACCGCAAATGAATTTTTCCCGTTTCATATTATACTTCATCAAATTTGTGAATGGATTTGACAAGCTGAATTGAATTTAGGAATGAAATATATGTAAATGATTTGTTCAAACTGGTAGACGACAAACTGTAAAAAAGTTTCACAAACTGTATATGTCAGTCTTAAGGGCGTGTGTGCTTTGGCCGCATGCTTCTGAACAAGCTGTGAATGTCAAAGTAAATTAATAAGGCTAAAGACAACAATATTTGCAATTCAGGTCCCACCCAACCTTATTTATCCCTTTCATGATGGGAGCGTTGCTGGTGCAGCATTAAAGATCATGTGCCAGTGTATTCTCTTATATATGAGAGTCTCCCATAGGAAGCCAGGTTGCATATATAACAGAATGCACTGGCTTACAATGACTGGAGCTTCCCGAAATTTTGTGAAAACCATGTGCCAATACATTCTCTTATATAGGCGAGTCTCCCATAGGGAACCTCACATATATAAGAGAATGCATTGGCCTAACAATGTTTGCATTGTCATTGTAAGCTAGTGCAGTCTCTTATATATGCGAGTGCGAGGTTCCCTATGGGAGACTCCCATATATAAAAGAATGCACTGGCACAGGATCTTTAATGCTGCACCAGCACTACTCCTGTCATGAAAGGGTTAAAACAATAACATTATGAAATCCTACCTACCGACCCTGAACCAGACATTTAATTATCTGTGGACCTTAAAGGCGTGTGTGACTTGGCCGTCTGATTTTGAGTCTGCTATGAATGTCACAGGAACATAATAAACGTCAGAGAAATATGGATACCCTGTCTAACTTCATATGCGTTGTGACACTTCATGCTGGCGGGTCAGGGGCATCGAGTTGTAAGGTGATATATAAAGTCTCACGGAAACATCAATCTAGTGTATTCGTCATAGCTGTTCTTAACAGAACACATTTTCTATTTGATTAATAGATATCTTGTCTAAAATCGGTGAGCTCAGGATTTAATTGTTATAGTAGGTGATTCTGGAGCTGAACAATGAGAATGAAATTGTAAGTACTTGTCTATAGTAATGAGTTGTGTCCCTATGTCTGCATCCAAAATACTACAGAGTCTGTCCAGAGACTCCAGACAGAAATTATGACCCCAAAACGAACGGTTCTTTATATACATGAACTGGATTACATGCATCCAATCTGATTGTCTGTCAGATCAGAAATCTCAGCCATACATAATCGGATCTTAATCAGATGTTGGCAATCAGGACAGCTTTGAGAAAGTATAAAATGTTGCTCATATTTCCCGTTCTACAGTTAATTATTCCTCTTTGTTCATCTGGAAATGATTTTTCTTCCATCAAAGCAGATATCTCTGCATCGGACAGCCATAGGTTATCGGATCTTGATATTTAGAAAAGATCTGTGACACCTCGTGCATGCAATATAGTGTGGTCGTGGGAGAGTTGAACCCGGAAGAAATTGGATACAAGCTGATTTTGGTGTCATTCGAAGCGGAAAAACACCAGGAACAACATATCCAAAATCCGCAAAAATCCGCTCATGGGAAAATTCAGGATCCAAGATGGCGTCCAATATGGCTAACACAATACGTAAATTTCCCATTTGTGCCCAATAACACATGAAACCTCAGTAATTGTGGAAAATTACGCACCAAAACATATTCCACATTGAAAGTAACACATGTCAGAAAACGCATACTGTCAAGCTTGTTGTCTTTGGGGGCAGATGGCTATCAATATGGCCGCTGAATTCGGGAAAATTATAATTTTTAAGTGTATACAAATATTCTTCTAATAAAAATGTCTATTATTAGCATATCCTACATTTCAATAAAAGCAGTTTTGGTACATTTTGACGCAGAAAGAAACCGAGACCAACACATAAATTTATTTTTAAAATAGCACAAGCAGTCAGGATACAAGATGGCGTCCAATGTGGCGGTCAAATGATGATATTTCGAGTCAGTGCCCATTAGCACGCAAACTCCGGGTTATATGGAAACTATTTAACCAAAACGGAAGCTACATTGACTTAGTCATGATACAGATGATACATAAATGTCCTTCTCGCGTTGTGCAATTGCTATAAATCGTGAGAATAGCACAGTCGGGTTGAATTGCATTCGATCATTCTCGACTCTGATCCCAGGATATAAATGGTCAAGAGATTTTATTTGATCCTTCCGCTTGATCGATGCATCTGTGATACTCATGCCGTTAAGGTTTTTGTGAATCTCGAAACCGACACGTTCAGAGTCAATACAGTTAACACTGTCCCCATCACTAGATGTTAACCCAGACGACAGGGAGCGTAGTTTACCTTCACTCAAATCAAAAGGTTCATGTTCGTCAAACCAACGTTGTATGATTATCAAATCATCAGAGTCACGTTTGCTCCTACTTGCCCCGAACTCCGCGTGCTGTTCACTGGTGGTATGTCTAAGTTTGGTTAATTCGGTCATGGCATCATGAATCTCGGCACACCTATGCATGCTATATATCCATTGCATTCGGACATATTCGGTCATTCCCCTACCTCTTGTCAGACCTCCTCTGCTTTTGATAGAACGCATAAGGACTTGTTCTATTTATGAGATCTGTTGATAATCCTGCCCATAATCTATTGCTTCTACGTACAGCATGAAACCCATTTTCGGCGAAACATTTGTACAGCCAAGGGTGTTTATTAGGTAGTTCCAACATTTGCTGTAGATAGAGTCGACAGCTCTTGGCATAGTTGGCGTGACCGATAGCGGCAAATAGATTGAGCATTTTCCCCACAGTAGCGATATGCAGACTCCAATTTCCTGTCCTCTCTGCTCTAATGAAATTCTTCAACGTTTGCACATATTCCAAATACTGAACCCACAACTTTGCTGTCGGAGATTTCTCAATAAGCAACGATTTATACTTGTTCAAACATTCCTCGAGTTTCATCAATGGTTGAGACCCAGAAACAGCACTTGCAGGAATTACTCTACTTTCAATAGATTTGTAAAAATCACTTATTGCGTTCATCTCATCCATCTCGATTCTAGGTATTGTTTTTTCTTCAGACTGATTTATAGCTACTGTGGAATCAGGCGAAGCATCGAGCACCTTCTCATTCTGCACTGTTCGGCCACCCCATGGGCTTGTCGGACTTGTACTTGTTTCTGTAGATGGCACAATGTCTGAGATCAGCTTATTTGTAAGAGCAGCATCAATTAAGAAATGTCCACGCACTGCCCTTGATATTGCCTTCCCAGAAGTCATATGCGTAACTGCGTTAGGGCGATAGACATTCTCCAGAGCCTCTTTCAAACCCGAACCCTTCATTAGTGAACCAATACTACCCATGGAACTCATAATGGTATGAAAGCTACCCAGCCTGCAGACTATATTCAGGGACTTTGTCATTATAATATTCGTGGCCTTTATCCACAATGGCTGATCAAATGTGGTACATGGTGTCAGGATGTTTAGTTTGGTCGCTTGACCCTGAACATAAAGGAGAGTTGAATATATACAATCCTCATCGGGCGGATTCAAATATATAATCGGCAAAAACAGAACATCAGACTTCGTTGGGCACTTCTGGTCATCAGTCGTAATATATTGCATGAAGCCCGACCAATTTGTCCGAGGCTTTGTAGATTGGTTCACAAACCACCCTGAATGCCACAGTAGATCAGTGTTGAGCTCTGTGGGGGCAATGGGTGTGGAGTAATCAGTTGAAGCAAAGGTTTGTAAGACAACGATGAAAGGCCTTTACCGGGAGAATCAACATAATGGCATATCTGGACCCCTTTACCTCGAACTAGCTCATCAACCTTCGAATGCTGGCACCTGTTAATGGTGTGTGGCCTGAGGCTAAGCTGTGTTTGATCTTTTGGAGTAGAGATTGCTATCATACACATACCATGGAATGTTCCCTGACCATCTAAAGTTGCTATGTTATGGTCTACATTGTCGGCAACCCACTGTGTACATGTTCCGGGGAAATAGTCGGTTAGAATATCGTCAGGACGTTCGGTTTGGATGACAGACTGTTTGTATCTTTCTACTTCGTCGTGTGTAATGGAGAACCCCAACCTAGATAACTCATTCACCAACCATTTTGAACCGAACATGTGATCCATCTCCACACCGAAACAAAAGAGCGTTGGTGTTATAACAGATCGGGGTCGAGCAGATTGAATTATGGAGTGCCCAATGCTATTTATCTTCAAATCGGATAGAATCAGAACACTTAACATCGTGTGCAAATAATGCGGAACCCACTGTCGACCCCGTTCAATGGAAGATATATCTTCACTGGTTGAATTAGTGTCATACAGTCTCTCTTATTTCTGCTCGTAATGTCCTTGCTGCTGTCAACATTATCCTTTCAGTTTCCTCTTCAATACTATCTCTCTTATCACAGTACCATTTTTCGTTTATGATAAACTTTGCCATGTTCCGAAAACACACTATATTGTTCCGTCCCTCAACTTCGGCGAAAAATATAAACTCCCCGTAGTGGTCCTGCAGTTTCTCTTTGAGCCATTTCATACTATACACATGACAATCACCCGCAAACTCAATCATTTTGTCATGCAACTCCCCAGAGTATATAATTCTGCACCAGCTTCGAGCCAACTACAAACCATCTCAAACCATTGCTGCATTCCCTGGTCCGATCTCCTACCACTTTTCGCCTTATCGACCAATGTTGGATTTTCATTACCCTACTGGAAATCAGTAGAACAGCGTGAGTGGTAGACAGATTCTGCTGCTACCAAGTCTATACAACCATACAAACGATCCTGCACATCGGATGCCCATTTGGTCCCACTTTTATCACAATTTTAGGATATTGTCCCGAATTGGGAGGGTTGTTACTTGCCTCACCCCTGATTTGTCGGGATGTCGAGGATCTATAGTGGAAGGCGTACCACAAAACATACAGTCTGTCTTGAAATCAAACGGTGACACACCAGATCTCAGTTGTTTATTTGGAGGTACTTCGGTAGTTATTTCGACAGAACGGTGTCGCCTTTTTGGATCTGTGAAATCTCTACGACAATTCGAATGGACAAGAACTTTACCGACTGGTGTCATCTGATAGCGCTCATTCAGATAATCTTTCAGGTCGTGCCTCCCACATTTATCACAGAAATTGATCAATGTCAAAATGCCTTTCTTAGACACGATGACGGGAGGTTTGTCATCAAAACCCGATGGGCACAAAACACACATGTCATCCCGAAATTGCGTAATTTCTTGCGCCTCGCAAAATTCTGCCATAACTATATATTCAATACAAGACCAACTGATATATGGACTGACACTACATTTAAATGATAGAAATATAGAATATGTATAGTAACAGGTCTCCTGTGTGCCTTGGCACCGTTAGGTTTCAACAGGAGAAAAGTTATAAGCCTTCAATCCAGTGGTTTGCAAATCAAAGTATTACTACTTGGACATACACAGCCGGAATGATACAATACAAGCAACGAAGCTATATGCGAAAAAGCAGCCGATAGGCGAGACCTTTTATGTGCATCTGTGAGAACAAGCATATAGTACGTGTTCTGTTATAAACGCTCTTTATATTCTGTTCTGTTCTGTTATATACACGCTCTTTATGACATTTCCTGGAAGGGTATAGCAAAACACGTGTTCTGTAGCAAACGCTCTTTATTGTTGAACGAACCGACATTGCCAGCCAGCTAATATATATATCAGTGATACACATAAACTTGGTTTATTCGCTGTATGGACTTACAAATCGCAGTTATAGTAAATTATATAGACACATTAAGCACATAAATTCGTCAATGTTCATAACTGGTTGAATAAATTGATAAAAACGGCATTTGAGAGTCAAACATGTGTTGTATTTCAAAGTGCTCTGAAATCCTTGTCCATGTGCGGATTTTGGCAAATTGTGGATATGTTGTTTCTGTGGCTTTATCGGTTAGATTGATACCAAATTTAACATGTATTCCAGAAAATATGACATACCAATATAATTGACTGTTGTCTTAGACAAATATATACTTGAAAATTATAATTTTCTCGAATTTGGCTGTTATATTAACAGAAGTATGTCCCAATTGACAACAAAATTGTTTATATATTTTTTATAATGTTCTAACATATGTTACTATCAATGTGGAATCAGTTTTTGGTGAGATTTTTCCATATTCACTGAGGGTTTGTGTGTCAATGTGCGTTGACTGGAAAATTATTCATTTGGCGGCCATCTTTTACGCCATCTTGGATCCTGAATTTTCCCATGAGCGGAATTTTGCGGATTTTGGATATGTTGTTCCTGAAGCTTTTCCCCGTCGAATGACACCAAAATCAGCTTGTATCCAATTTCTTCCGGGTTGACCCCCAAATTCAGCTTCAACGACCATACTAATAGGTCAGGAGCATCGAGCTGTGAGTGATGTATAAACTCTCCCGGAAACATAAATCCAGTGTATTCATCATAGCTGTCTTAATCCTTCCATGACTGGAGCTAATTCCTGAAATTTTGCAAAAACCCTGTGCCAATGCATTCTCTCATATATGCGAGTGAGGAAGCCTCACATATATATATATAATGCATTGATATAACAATATTTACCTTGACCTTGTATGCCAGTGCATTCTCTTATATACATGTATGCGAGTTTTCCTATGGGAGACTCGCATATATCAGAGAATGCACTGGATAATTAATGCTGCATGAATATGTACATGTCTTTATCAATGAATAGTGTCCTATATCTGCATCCGAAATACTACGGTGTTTGGATAGTAATTATACCTCCACCTGAAAATTTGTGGGGGGGGGGGGTATTCTGTATTACATGCATCTGGTCCATTGTCTGTCCATGTGAGCAGATATCGCAGCCATACATTATCTGATCTCAATAAAATATGATAAGGATGTTCGCCATGTGGACGGCTTTGAGTTGCTCATATTTCCCGTTCAAGAGTTATTCTTCTTTGTTCAACTGGAAATGTTGATTTTATACACCTGTTTTTTTTAAATGGGACTTATTATGTTATTGGGATGTCTGTCCGTCCATGGATTCGCTTTTGGTTTCCAGATGATAACTTGGAATTTGTACTCAATTTTCGTTTCTGAACAGAATGGAATGAAATATTTGGTTAGTGAGTTTACTATCCCAAAATACAGGTCAATTTCAAATTTTGGTTCTGCCTGCCAATTTTCAACAGAGTTATGGCTCTTTGTTGGAATTACCACATGAGTATTTTGTCACTCCCTATAGCGATGCTCTTGTTTGTACTATGTACAGTTTACTTATTATTTTTTCATTTGCAAACTTTTTTGGCATGTCACATAATACTGTCTTCATGTGATATGAATTTTCAATACAAGGTGGACCTTGATTGTTCACATATTTTATAACATTGTGCTTGGGGAACCGCTACCCTTGGTGACCCACAATATACAGACAAGATACTGGTAATCTATATGATCCCGGAGTTCTTGAGTTGGATGGTTATTTATGTCAGCATCTGGCTCAGCTGATATCATAAGCTGGTGTGGAGAAGGAAATCTTGATCTACATCAGGTATTGGCATCATAGGTGATAATGTTAGTACAGCTGATCCCTTTGTTTCCTGGATGCCCTTTATAGTTTGTACAGCTTTTTTGAACAGGTATACTGATCAATGATAAGATGTGGATTAAATTAGATCAGATGCGTGGCGCATATCAGTTTACTGTGATCTGATGTTAAAGGCACATATAATCAACATATACAGTAATGCCCTAAATAATTGACTTCTTAACCACAGCAGAATTATGGGTAACTTTTCAGAAATTTAGTCGGAAATATGGCTTGTTGCCATTCATCGGAAAGCTCTCAGTGATAGCTTTCCGATGAATGGCAACAAGCCATATTTCCGATTAAATCCTGAAAAGTTACCCATAATTCTGCTGTGGTTAAGGAGTCGATTATTTAGGGCAATGCTGTAAAAGCCAAGTGTTTGTCTGTATGTGTGTCTGTTTGTTACCCTGTCACGATTTTGGCATGTCTAAAAATATATCACCCTCATGTCCGATTGTATTATCTGTTGTCTGCTTATTATCCCCTGCCCGAAAGATTTTCGGCGGGAGATGTAGGAATGGGTTCCATCCATCTGTCCATCCGGACATCTGTCTGAAAGTTCAAATACATATAACTCTTGTCTGGTAATTATATATGTAATCAACGTCATTTTCGATGCATCTGTCGGCGTATAGAAGTGTCTGAGCCGAATTACTTATTGTATAATTTCTCGAAGTTCAGCATCAGACACTTCTATATGCCGACAGATGCATTGAAAACGACGTTGATTGCTTATAAGTACGACAATCCGCATATTAGTTGGTGATTAAACTATTTTAAAAAAAATATATATATATTAAAAACACTAAAATAGTAAAACTACCCAGATGATACATGTGTCTGGATTTCAGCTGCTCTTTTAACGGAAAATGGAAAATTGGGGCAAGAATAAATTGGGTGACCGACTGGAAGTTCGAGATGAACACACACAATTCAATCTCTGTTTCCAACTATCCAAAAGCAAGACACCACATCATAAACTATTAAACTGTACTTGCTGGTGTAAATTTCACTTATTTAAAATTATTCTAGAACATCTATTGTCATAAAGACAATCCGATACGATAGCAATTCAGAAGCGGTGTTCCCAAACTCCCCCACCGAATTTGCAGTCTCCGGTGACAAACTCAAAAAGTAAACAATCGCTACAAAGGTGCATTCTATGCTCTCATGACCACTGCCATGTTATATTAGTATTGGCACGAAGCTGGATAAATGCTAATACTAATGGTGGAACAGTTATGCAAAGCATTCCTTTATCCCCAACTAAATTATCGCATTTCATAGTTTCACTGATCTGTCTAATTCATTAATTTTATTTTCACGGTATGGTAACTATGGATGCTTTTAGGAAATGGCGTCATGATTGATGTAGGGCGACAGTTGGTGCATGTCGCCCAATTTCTTAAAGTATCACTGCGCGTTGTGATGCGGGAAACGACATTTCCCTCGGCTGATAGAGATTGTCGCTACCAAGCGTATCCAAGCGCATTGACCAATCAAATGCATGTATTTAAGCGAAAGCGAAAGTAGTTGTAATTACATGTATATAGATATCAATGGCCCATATGGAATGGAATAGTTTTGCAATATTTTCCCTTTGTGTCAACATTTGAATTACAGAATGTTGCTAATAAAATTTTTAGTGATTCAAAACAAATGTAGAATAATCATAAAATACAACAAACAACATAATTTCCAAAAATCCCGATTTCAAGACTATATATGTACAACATGCATGAGTTTAGTGCGCCTGTCATTTGCAGAATGAGGTCCCCAGAGGGTGAATTTATTGACGCTATCATGCATAGCGGGCTAGCATCACTAAATTCATCCTCTGGTGCCTCATTGTGCTTTGGCCTCATCGTCTTTGGAAAGTTTCTTTATTATCAAATTTCTATTGAAACTTCTTCACATAGATTCTATTTCTTTTTTAGTTTAGTTTCTCTATACCCCCAAATTGGCAGACCACACATTGCATAATCGTGGTTCCCAATGGGTGTACATCACAATATTCACCATTTGGGAATGTCAATCTGTGTCAATGTCTCCCATGGCAGATGAGGCCATGCAGAATGAGGTCTCCAGAGGGTGAATTTGGTGATTTCAGCCCGCTATGCGGGATAGCATCACTAAATTCACCCTCTGGGGACCTCATTCTGCAAATGATAGGCACACTAAACTCATGCATGATGTACAAATAGCAATTTTGTGAATAAAATTGAAGATTATTATTTGTCTTTAAGTGGGGTAAAACCTAAGAGCTCTTTCCTGACAATGTATCACATCATGATAATCAATAAGTTTGAAAAATGATCAAGGAAATATGTGTTGATAGAAAAATCGGACTTGGCACTGAAAGGGTTAAAGGCATAATAAGGCACTGAATAAACTGGTTTATTTTGATCGTAATTTGGGGTGAAATCTACAGTTGAAATGTAATTTGCCATGATTGAGGTTGCTGACAAGATAGAGTTCTCCCTCTTAGTATGCTCTAGGTACGCTCCAAATATTTTCGCGTGGATTTCAGTTCTAAAATATCCCATAAAACTGTCATGCAAATGTGATAAGAATTTCTAAATAAAATTGGTATTAATTGATAGACAGGTGTCCTTTATTCACATCTACAGTAATGCCCTAAATAATCGACTCCTTAACCACAGCAAAATTATGGGTAATTTTTCAGGATTTAGTCGGAAATATGGCTTGTTGCCATTCATTGGCACAACAAGCAATATTTCCGACTAAATCCTGAAAAATTATCCATAATTCTGCTGTGGTTAACCCTTTGAGTGCCAGGGGCCGATCTAATCGGCCCTAAACCTACACAATAAGTCTGTTTAAAGAATATAATAAAATATATTCAAATTGTAAAAAATTGTGAAAAAAAAAAAAAAAAAAAAAAATGTTAGGCCAATGCATTCTCTTATATATGCGAGGCGACCTATGGTCGACTCGCATATATAAGAGAATGCATTGGCACAGGGTATATGGGTTGATACAAAAATCGGACCTGGCACTCAAAGGGTTAAGGAGTCGATTATTTAGGGCATTACTGTATTATTTTATACTCCGGAAGCTATATAAAACATGCTAGGAAGAGATCTTTAATTCAAATCAGTTGGAATCTACAAAGAGACTTGTCATTTTTCAAAATAAAATTGCCCGGGTGCCAAAGTGGGTGTGGAAATTGCAGTGGAATGCCAAAGCTCTGGTTAATTTCCTTTGCAGTCCCTGGCAAAGGTTAGAGATGTATTGCTATCGGGAAATGTGTCTCTTTTAGGAACTTGCTGCCTTTTACATCAGTTCTCTTTGTAATGTCATGCTGATATGTCAACAACCTGAACATTGGTATTCGCCTTCACATATCTGTGCTCAGTTATTTTTATCCCACTGTTTGGCTGAAATAGAATTAAGTTGTTTACACATTTGAAATCCTGATAGTGCATTGAACTATTCCAGGAATATATCCATGCCTGAGTTTAGTGAGCCTGTCATTTGCAGAATGAGGTCTCCAGAGGGTGAATTTAGTGACGCTATCCCACATGGTGGGCTAGCATAACTAAATTCACCCTCTGGGGACCTCATTCTGCTTAGGCCTCATCTTCTCTGGAAAGTTTCTTTTATTAGCAGATCTCTATAGAAACTTCTTCACACAGATTCTATTTCTTTTTTTTTAGTTTAGTTTCTCTATATCCCCAAATTGGCAGATGACACATTGTACAATCGAGGTTCCCAATGGGCGTACATCACAATATTCACCATTTGAGAACTTCAAACTGAGTCTATGTCCCCCATAGCAGATGAGGCCATGCAGAATGAGGTCCCGAGAGGGTGAATTTGGTGATGCTAGCCCGCTATGCTGGATAGCATCAATAAATTCACCCACTGGGGACCTCATTCTGCAAATGACAGGCACACTAAACTCAGGCTTGAATATCTCCTCCCACACCATAGTTATTGCAGTTTGGATTATGTTCAATTTAGAAAATGATACCCATATAGTGTAGTAAATATGCCAATTGTATCATTGCCATGTCTGAAGACTGCATTAATACTCATCGATGTGACTGGGAGGTGTGATCCCTAATTTATCCGCCCTTCCTTGAGCGTGTAATCTGATGTTCATTAGCACACTGACGACACTGAATGGGCTCTCGCCTGCCATCCGCCTTCCTCACCAATAATCAATAATGTTTTGATTTGCTCCAGCCAAGCTGTTATGCAGTCATATTCAGAGCTGTGATGCAAACACTGTGTTAGTACAGTGCCAGTGAGGAGGTTATCACACACTGGCTGTTGTAATTTGAAATTCCTTGAGATTCTCTGTGGGATAATGTGATGCTATTGTATGTCTGTGAATGGTGTGACTTTAAATATGGTATTAACTTGAACATCTATTGCACAAGAGGTTTGTATGTAGTAACTGTTAATTTTATTTCTGAATTGGTTTCCATGGCAATGTATCGTGAATATAGAAAAAGAGGAATTTGCTATTGATTACAGATAGTCTATCTCTCTCTTCCGGACCACATACAATTACAACAACATAATTTTTATAAAACCTGATTTCAACACGACAAATTCATTTTTCTCAGAATAAAACACTGACAAACTGAAGATTGGGATTATTGTTTATCTATATTTAAATTCACTATAAAGTGGTTTATTCCTGAGGTTGCAGAAAAAAATATCAGACATTTTGCCTTGGTGGAAAGTGCTCAGACAAGATAGAGTTCTCCCCAGTCCTTCCCAGGAGACGGGAGCAATTGCTCTCGCACCCGTATATATGCACTCGCAATTTTGCTAAAATTCGTATCCGACTGGAGATCGAGTCTTCGGTCCTCTTGTCAAAATGTTCCGGGTCACTGTAATCGTTGATTCAATATTCTACTATTTGAAGGTATTTTGAACCTTTCTCATCTCAGTTAAATTATGGGCATGTGAAAGTGTAAATGGACATGGTTCTATCCAACAATGACATTTTGTTTGAGCAAAACCCAACTTATCATTATATTACGGGCACAATTACACCCGTCTTCTGAATTGCGAGAGCAAATAAGTGCTCTTGCTGTGTTTTCCTCATGGGAATTAAGGACTGGTTCTCCCGCTTGCTACGCTCTGAGCGTATTCACGAGTCTTGCTGAAACCTTCAGAGTGTAGCAAGTGGATCAGAACTCTAGCTCTATCTCTATCTAATAGTCAGATTCCTTATGTCGAAAAAAATGGTCGCGCGTTTTCGGAATGTTAAAAGCGATGTGAGAACGGTTTCTATACCACCAGTGTGTCTATTTTCAGAATCTACCTGTTTCCAGCTTGATATTTTAGTGGAAACAGGTTTTTGTGAGGCTTTTGTTTGTGTACCCACCTGGTAATAAAAAACATGCTATTACGCATAGCAAGTTCGATAAGTGGCTTTCTTTGTTTATGGAAATCGCAAAACATTGAGAGATCTTGCCCCAAATTACTTAATTACATATCTTAATGTGGAATTATATCATAAAATCATCAGATGAATTGTATTTATGACTGCATTTTCAATTTTCTTTCCCAAATATTAAGGTATTGTATATTCTTAAAATCAGCTACATCGCATATAGACGAACATGAACAATCTACAAGGATATATTGATCATATGCCACAAACAAAACTTCGATACGTCGATTTTTGGTAAGGATATCGCAGAAAAGCTAACCCTACCCCCACCCTAGCTGATTTCACAAGTCAGATTCCTTTGGTCGAAAACAACGGTCGCGCAATTTCGGATTGTCTAAAAAGACATGCGAACGGGTTATTTATCATTAGCGTGTCTACTTTCAGAGTTAACATGTGTCCAGTTGAAATTTTATTGCAAAAAAAGAGTTTTTGGACAGTTTTAAGAATTTAAAGAGCGTTTACTTATTATACAAATATTAATCCTCATAACTAACCTTCTGGTGGACTGTGCGAGTTGAAATTAACAAAAGTATCAAATATGGCGGTCTACTTTCAGAGTCTATTTGTTTCCAGTCTGACATTTTAGTGGAAACAAATTGTTTGGACGTGTTTAAAAATTTAAAGAGCGTTTCCTGATTATACAGGTATTAACTAACACGATTAGCCTGTTCACGAACTATGCGAGTTGAAATTATGCACATATGTCAAGTAGACTCTGACATATATTTTTGAGAAGAGTGTCGTCAGATAAGTCTCCGCGGGTACAGTACTACAGTTGCGAACAAAACTAATGTTGGACCCTATAGAGAGTTTGACAATTTACTCAAATGTTCACAGTGGTGGAACTTAGTGGTTATCATATATGCATGGCTCTTACATGTAATCTATCGTAACTACTTGTGATTTTACCAAATTAACTTGCAATATAGTCAGGCCACCAGATACAGTAGTTGATAAAAATGTGGTTCACATCAATCACATACATCACAATCACGTGCTTCTGTGATAATGTCAACTATTCTACAAATGTAATGTTTATCAAGACTAAAGTTTTAGGATGTCGTTGTAAAAATTGATTGATGTTGTTTTTTCATCAATTGACAAAATTAATGTTTATTGCCAGGACGAAGTACCGCATAATACGGAGTTGTGTGCTAACAATTCTGCGAGTCATATTTATGTAAGTGTCAGTCAAAACTTTTAGGACATGGAAATATTTATTTTTTTTAATTCGTGGCCACGAAATAACTAATTATATACGATCGTCAATCCCATTGTTGTAATGGAAGCGGATAGAGATGATCTGGTTGTAGTTGTCCACCATCTTGGTATGAGCCACGGTTAAGACAACGTAAGGAGAACATTGTTTTGATATAAACTCGTTGGACAACACCGACCCTGTCTTTAAAACAGCAGCCTTTGCCTTTTTGTTTGGTGGTGGTGAGTTCAAACCATGTATGGCCCGTAAAACAAATTAAGTAATCACCCCTTTCACCAACCCGATCCAAAGTTGCCGCCGTCATGGGGGTGGGTCACATAGGGCACCCACGACATCAGTATATCTTGGGGCCACCCTACAGCACCAATTATACCACATAAAACAGTTAAGGGGCCGAGAAATTGTATAGGTGCCATATTTTAACCCATCTGGGGCGGCCATTTTGTATCGGGTATGGTGAAAGCAGGTGAATATTTAGTTTGTCTCATCAGGGGTCACCATACAACACACTGTATTCGACCTAAAATGGGGGGGGGGCAATTGCATGGTACCATATATGGACCCCTCTGATCAGTTATCATTTTCGTTCGAATGGGTTGAAGGTGTGAAAATTTAGCTTGCTTTGCGAGCCACCGTACAACACCCTTTATTTGATCTATATCGGTCAAGTGACCGAGAAATAATGTGTACCCTATTTGACCCCTTCTGAGCGGCGACCATTTTG
The DNA here is from genome assembly GCA_032622095.1 of Siphonodentalium dalli. Lineage (NCBI taxonomy): Eukaryota > Metazoa > Mollusca > Scaphopoda > Gadilida > Siphonodentaliidae > Siphonodentalium > Siphonodentalium dalli. The sequence goes on from CP136061.1 coordinate 73,085,386, forward strand.
GATCGGGTATGGTTGAAACCCCTTATTTGACTTAAATCGGCCAATATGCCGAGTGAAATGGCATTCCCATTCGACCCCTTGTGGTAAAAACTAATGAATATTCAGTTTGTCTTAGAGCCACCTGACCCGTGTTTCCCCGTTCTCTCTGGGCTAGTTTATATCGGACGTTCATATCCCCATAGAGCCCGGGTCCCACGCCATAAGGGGTTTATAGTATAGCTTCTCTGCTATCGTACGCATTGTTTCTAAAACATAATCAAGTGTAACCATACCGTAAAGGTATCTGGATATATGCAAAGGTCAATCAGGTATAATTCGCCACGAATTAGCATTTCGTGGCCACGAAATAAAAAAAATCAATTTCCCATGTCCTAAACCATCCACAGAAGCGTATGGATCATTCTGTTTTAGTATTAAATATGGAGAAACCCGACCAGCGTCAATGTAACAACTACAACAACTCATCTATGCCAATGCTATGTTTAGCCATACATGTGGATAGGGTGGTATTGTTTAAAAATGTTAAACAATGTTATCAATTCCATATGTATTGCTAAATATTGCTGGGCATATATAGATAGGTTGTTCTATAATTCCTGGTCGGGTTTATCAAAATTGGGAGTTTAAATTATGTTCATCTGATGATAAAGAAAACACTTTCTCCGTCCACTCGATATACATCCCCCCGAATACATGTTTCACATGCTAAATTAACACCTTAGTCAACATAACAAATCACTCCCTCAAATCCTTTGCCACAAGAATAAAAATAAATTGTCAGTATAAATAGGCAAGACATCTCTGGACACTTTCTAAAAGATAATTTATTTATAAGAAGATATATATGTGCATTATGTGTTTGGTATTATATATAGCACAACACAGTAAGATGCAAGTGACACAGTGCAGGGACAATACTGTGTCGAAGAACATAGATGAGGGGACCCTTCCATCATCCTTCATAATGTATCATGACTCCATCTGTTGTGAACAAACCATCGACTGAGGCTTAATGGATCGTTCTCCACCCAATAATATACTTGCATGACTTTGAACCGATCAACACTCTGGGTATTGGTATTTTCCCATAAATTAGATAGTGTCTATAGTCGGATGGTATTGGTTATGTTCAAATGGTGACACAGCTATGAAACTGTACATATTAGTGCCCCATGGGCCATTGATCATTATACGATCGAGAAACTTAGTCTAGAAAATTACCGGGAATTCATTGGAAATTGCAATTGTAGCTGATAGGGTCGTAATTCAACGTTTGCGTACTAATCATCCATACATATTGCCTTAATTTAGTCAGTGTCTAATTACATGGTGCTGGTTTTGTTAAAAGTTGGGCAGACGTATGTCTAAAACTATGCAGCCATACTCTGCATATAGGCCATTGATCATTATAAGATCGGGAGACTTTACCACTGCTCCCGATAGCTCCTTAGTAACGGTTACTAAGCACCTACTCGGAATTTGCAGGAAAATGCAAATATGGTTGATATCTATTTTACTCATTAAGCTCTACTTTAGTGGAAATTCGAATTTACTTGATTTTCACAGCTATACACGAAGCGTGGCGATTAACTGTGGTCAGAATATTGATGGTGAATGTTGGGTTTCAGTCGCTGTACTGAAGTTGGCCAAATGTAACTGGCGTGGGAAGTGTGAAAGCAAAGCCTATATCGCTATAGTAAAGGTCTCAGCTGCACCAAAATGTCCATTTATCAGTAGCACAAATCCTGCAAAAACAAAGATTCTCCCAGTGCATGTGGGATAGACTCCGATGATAATATAATATGTAATCACATCGTGAACAGTCTTGTTGTGATTATTTTCGTTTGATTAAACAGGCTGCATATTATCGATATTACAAAACCATTCGACACTTACTTTTGCCAATTACTGTATCTTGAGGCATAACTATATCATATATTGCATCTATTAAATCACGGATAGCTACAGTGGGCCAAACACGAGTGTTAGTCTACATATTCAGTTGCGCACGATTGCCAATAAGTGATATTACAAACAACGTTTGGGCATAACATGAAATTCTCCATAGGGTTAGGTGTTAAATTTTGATCGCAACTGTACCTAGCAAGAATCATCTGATCACATCCATTCTTTTTAAAACTACGTCTGTGTTTCATACTTGGTATTTTTTTTAGGAATATCAGTACGCGCATATTATAATACGCAAAATGGCACCATTTATCCAAAGTACTAGAATCTCCATAGGGCTCAGTGTTAAATTTTGATCACAACTGTAGCCAACAAGAATGAACCGATCACATCAAAATTTTCAAAAATACATATAACGGTCATATCTAGTAGTTTGGAGAAGTTTCAAATCGCACCGATCACCATACGCCAGCTGGCACCATCTATCGTTTTATGTAAATACGAAACGCTCTCTAAATTATGTTGACCCCGATTTAGGCCGACCCGCCAAAATTCAAGAATGGAAACAAGTGAATCCTGAAAACACACCTACTTGGCATACATAATCCGTTTTCAGATCGCTTTTAACAAACCAAAAATGCAAAATTACATAAGGAATCCGACTATAAGATCGCCTGAAGTTTCAAGGCCGATCTGTTCTAAAAGTTGCCCATAAAATGCCCCAATTGAAATGAAATAAATATTATTGATAGAAGCCTTTTCGGACAAGAGTCTTCGATTCACATTTATTATTTTACATCCAGGAAACTATATAAAACTTGTTATAGGAAGAGGTACAGTAATGCCCTAAGTAATCGACTCCTTAACCACAGCAGAATTATGGGTAACTTTTCAGGATTTAGTCGGAAATATCGCTTGTTGCCATTCATTGGAAAGCTCTCCACGAGAGCTTTCCGATGAATGGCAACAAGCCATATTTCCGACTAAATCCTGAAAAGTTACCCATAATTCTGCTGTTGTTAAGGAGTCGATTACTTAGGGCATTACTGTAGACCATCTTGATGTGGACAATTTTTAAGAAGTCAATCTATATTCAGTCTTGTCACTCTATATAATTTGTGATAACGCAGGCTTCACGTTTTTTAATTGATACAGGGCCTGATAGAAAAGGCTGAGTGTTTCCTATGATGAGGCTGAATTTCATTTGGAATACATCTATAAGATGTTGTATTTTTTGACAATAACAAATAAAACAAGCAAAAAACCAAACAAATTCTGTCATATTCTGGTACTAGAACGCAGATCCAGCGCTTGTGTTATCGTGATCACACGATGCCACTGGTAGTTGCACTTTTAGATTCTATGTGTAAATAATGCTGATCTTTGAAAATTTTGTCTCAACTGTGATAATATTGACATATACCAGTGAACAAAAGCTTTGTATGGTAATGACACTGTTATTGTTATTTATTAATTGGTTTCCATGGCAAAGTAGTGGATATATTCTAGAAAATGGAAAGTATTGATGAATTTGTTATTGATTAACAAATGGATGATTTTTCAGTAAGTTTGTTTTACTAATTTGTGCTAAAGCAGGCTCTGCATTTTATGAATGGTAGCTAGAGTCTGAATATTATTTTTTGAGACCCAGCGAATGTTTTCTAAAACGGGGCTTATTTTCATTTGGAATACAATATTTTCACTTAAAAAATAATTAGACCAAACAATTTAAAATAAAAAAATTGTTTATTATATCTAATTACCTGAGATTCTGTATAATGCCAAACCACTGTCTGAACTGATATTTTGATGCTATTGTACAGAAATGTATTTAATACTTATTGGATCATAGAAGGGCGCTGTGGGGATGTTCAGTAATGCCCTAAATAATCGAGTCCTTAACCACAGAAGAATTATGGGTAATTTTTCAGGATTTAGTTGGAAATATGGCTTGTTGCCATTCATCGGAAAGCTCTAGTGAGGGCTTTCCGATGAATGGCAACAAGCCATATTTCCGACTAAACCCTGAAAAATTACCCATATTTCTGCTGTGGTTAATGAGTCGATTATTTAGGGCATTACTGTATGTCAGTGATAAATATGGTATTATAAGTTGAACATCTATTGTCACTGTTAATGTTATTTCTGAATTGGTTTCCATGGCAATGTATAGTGAATAAATTCTAGAAATTGGAAAATATTGGCGAAGAATTTTCTATTGATTGGCAGTTAATTGTGGACAATTTTTCATCTATATAATATGTGCTAAAACCAAGGCTTTGAATTTTGCAAATGGTACAAGTGGCCCAATGTTTCCTATGGTGGGACTAAATTTAATTTGGAATACATGAATAAGATGTGTTGTATTCCGTATATCAATATATCAATATAGCACTAAATCCAGTTCATTGATTGGTCAACTGCCAATTGGGTCATGCCAATCACACACACCATAACACAAAATGATGTCACATCTTGTTGACCTATACCAGTATAATAACTGGGTGATGTTTTTAAGTGCTCGGCCTGTGACCTTTCACTGTACCCCGCATTGATAGTCAGTCAGCCTCTCTCATATCGATATCAATTCCCGCCCAAGTGGGAGCCATTACAGTAATGCCCTAAATAATCGACTCCTAACCACAGCAGAATTATGGGTAATTTTTCAGGATTTAGTTGGAAATATGGCTCAGTGAGAGCTTTCCGAGAGCTTTCCGATGAATGGCAACAAGCCATATTTCTGACTAAATCAGCTGACTAAATCTGAAAAATTACCCATAATTCTGTTGTGGTTAAGGAGTCGATTATTTATGGCATTACTGTACTTCTCAACTTTCGATCTTTTCGTGCTGCATGATATAATAATCAAACTGCAGACTGATTTCAGAAAAAAATTCAGCTGATCGAATTTTAATATAGAAATTAATTTTTTTTCCCTGTTTCTTCAAGAATTTTTGTTTACAATTTTTCTATTTGTAAATTTATCATGAACTTGAAAATTAAACTTATGTCTTGTTTCTCCCCTTTATACAAAAAGTAAGTTGATTAAAATATAATATAGATGTTGGATATCAAATAATTTTTCATAGTAAGCAGTAAACCCAAGTCACAGGGTGAACAAAAATACAGAAGTAGTTTACTAATAAAAAATTAAAGAGCTAGTTGTTTAAACTTTTCTTGCATGGGTTTGAATAGAACGTTACAAGGCCCTGTGCCATGTACCTGGAATTAATGACTTGCGAGCTTGTCACAGACAGGATGATTAGTTGCCCTGTTGGGCGTTATGAAACTTTTCTTTAGTTTGATGTTTCCCCTTCTGCTAGATCTCTGCTTTCTTTGGTCACTTTCATTGGTGGGTGTGGTAACTAGGCTTAACCCTTTACCCAACAGAAGGGCCCTGTGCCAATGCATTCTCTTATATATGCGAGTCGACCATAGGTCGCCTCGCATATATAAGAGAATGCATTGGCTTAACACATTAAAAATTATAAAATTGTTAAAGAATGTAAGAAAAAATGGTAAAAAGTGTTAAAAAAATTATTTTTTTTAGGCCAATGCATTCTCTTATATATGCGAGGCGACCTATGGTCGACTCGCATATATAAGAGAATGCATTGGCACAGGGCATAACTATAACCATCACAATGTGGTCAATGAGCTGGTTCCAATGATATCCATATTTGTATGGTTTTATTGAGACAGACCCAAGATATTTTAGGCTGTTGAAGCTTGTTTTGGCCGGTTTGTTGGGTAAAGGGTTAATACAAGCTCATTGCTCTATATGTCAATGTGCAATACTCTTTGTTTTTATTTCCAGGAAACTATCAAGGTATTCAAATGAACCATCTCACCTCAGCAGTTTGTCGTGTAAAATGTACCTGATGAAGTCGTTTTGGAAGAAATCACATGACCCACAAAAGCCTCCAGGGAAGGATGAACGGGCGCTCGTCTGTGAGGCACTCATAATGGAATTAGATTACCATGTTAAAGAAATGGACCGGATTAAACGCGATGCCGAACAGGAAGAAAAGCGCAAAGAAACGGGCGTTGACTACAGCTGGTTAATCAGTGGACCACCAAAGTGTTACGAGGTTCCGCAAATGCAGCGATTAGAACTGGAAGACTTGTGCTTCAAGGTTAAACCAGAGGAGTGTGGTAAAATAATCGCTTCGTTCCGTGACTCAGTTCTTCGTGATCCTAAAATCGAGGACCTGCCAAGAATTATGAAATCCTGTATATATCAAGTGTTAGATCAGCGGCCGAAAGAAGAGTCGTTAACGACTTGGGCAAAAAGGACTATGAGTTTAACGAGTTTGAGGACGCATATCAATCGTTCCAATATTAAAGTTACGCCCCTTGACTGTGACGAGGAGCAGCAAGTGCCATTTAGTCAAAAATCAAGCACGAGCACACAAGTATCAGTCATATCACTACCAGAGATGACGATGTCCAGCATTGATTCTTTGCCGGTTTGACTTACAGTAATGCTCTAAGTAATCGACTTCTTAACCACAACAGAATTATGGGTAACTTTTCAGGATTTAGTCGGAAATATGGCTTGTATTTCCAACTAAATCCTGAAAAGTTACCCATAATTCTGCTGTGGTTAAGAAGTCGATTACTTAGAGCATTACTGTACTTGGTCATTCATTATGCCTAGAGAATCACTACCAATATCTGATCAAAGGTTTTTATTGTTTAACCTTTCCATGACTGGAGCTGCCTGAAAATTTGCAAAAACCCTGTGCCTGTTGCATTCTCTTATATATGCGAGTCTCCCATATGGAGACTCGCATATATAAGAGAATACATTGGCCTAACAATATTTACCTTGACTGTGTAAGCTAGTGCATTCTCTTAATATATACATGTATGTGATGCTCCCTATGGGAAACTCGCATATATAAGAGAATACACTGGCACAGCAGGGCACATGGTCTTTAATGCTGTACCAGCGCAGATCCCGTCATGAAAGGGTTAACCCTTCTTACTAAATACTCATTGATGAGTAGTTCCCTTAGGAAATGTCAGGTAATAAGTTCAACAAACGGTCATAAGGTTGTTTATTGAACTTATTATCTGAACATTTCCACCAGTGAATAGGAAAACTTCTGCACATGTATTATCTGTTCACCTGTCTGTTGTCTGCTTTTATTTCATGAACATCCCTCCTGATGAATAATACACCATTCCAATGTATACATTTATAACTGATGGGAGAATCCATTTAATAAAGAGAGGGTTAATGCTGCACATAGTATTCACTTAAATTTTTTAAGATACAAGTATTATAGAGTACATGTATAATGAAATGAGAGTTAATATGTGTCACATGTATATGAACTTGTAGGAATTCATGATATTCAGGCACCATGTATGGTTGATCACTTCAGTAATCTGAAGACCCCTGTTATTCTAAAGCTGACCTTTTTTTAACCCTTTCTATACATTGGAATGGTCTATTAATCATCCAGAGAGATTCTCAGGAAATATAAGCTGATGACAGATAATACAACTGCAGAAGGAATCCTATTTATTGATGGGAAATGTTCAGATAATAAGTTCAACAAACGATCAATGGTTCCAGGGACATATCCAGGCCGTTTATCGTACCGTATACCGGTTTGGGCGCCCAAACTCCAGGCGCCCAAAAAAAACAAAATTACCAAAAAAAAAAAGTTTTATTATTTTTTTAATTCAGGTCCCAATTCATATCATAACAAGATTATATATTGACATAAGACATTTAAGTTTACAAAAAAATTTAAGTTTAACAGTTGGAATCATACTGTAAAGTATGTCTGGCTTTATCAAGCTTCAATCTATGAACACTTCAATAGCTTGAGTTCAGGTTTGTTATCATTCAGCCTTCATACTTCAGTATTTCAATCAAATTCAAGTGAAATTACACAATACAGTACAGGAACAGTGACACTTTGATCAAATCAACCTGGTTCAGGTGGGATCTCATAATACCAAATGAATAATTAACATAAAGTAATTACTAACTTAATAAACATCCTATATGATTAAGTACAAATTTTTGTTCTGTGGGATAAGCATAATCCATTGAACCAAAAGATATCTGACAATAACTTATAAGAATTTCCAATCCATACCGGTACATATATACAAATTTCCAAAGTTACACTTGAGAAATTAGATCAAATTTACCTCTCAGTTAAATTCAAAATACTGATTCCGAGAGCCCTAGATTAGCTCTCAATGCGTTGGATTTTCAAAAAAAATTTCCAGGGGAGAACCACCAGACCCCCCCCCAACCATAAGCAGGGGAATACCCCCTCACGAACCTCCCTTGCTCAGGTCTTCGGGATATGCCTTCGGCATATCTTTGCCCAAAAACAGGTGTCCCCAAAGAAAACCTGGAACCTTCACTCGGTTCTTTGTTGAACTTATTATCTGAACATTTCCTAAGGGAACTATCATCAATGAGTATTTAGTAAAGAAAGGGTTAACATTCTGATTACTATTATGTGACATACTGTGTGACATAAAATAAATTGCGGATATAAATACCATGTATCTTAATTCTGCTTTTTTGAAACTGTTATCCACTGTGAGATTATTTAAATAATATTTGTTGAAATATTCTTCTTACCCTATGTGTGGATTTAAACACTTGAGGTTAGATTACAATAGATATAAATATTATCAGCTACTCTGAAGTACAATGGAATAGACTTGGTGTCTTTACCCAACAGAAGGGCCATGTGCCAATGCATTCTCTTATATATGCGAGTCGACCATAGGTCGCTCGCATATATAAGAGAATGCATTGGCTTAACACATTAAAAATTATAAAATTGTTAAAGAATGTAAGAAAATATGGTAAAAAGTGTTAAAAAAAGATTTTTTTTAGGCCAATGCATTCTCTTATATATGCGAGGCGACCTATGGTCGACTCGCATATATAAGAGAATGCATTGGCACAGGGCATAACTGTAACTATCACAATGTGGTCAAGGAGCCGATTCCAATGATATCCATATTTGTATGGTTCTATTGAGACAGACCGAAGATATTTTAGGCTGTTGAAGCTTTATTTGGCCGGTTTTGGCCGGTTTGTTGGGTAAAGGGTTAAACGTCACCAGAACATGATCAACAAATAATTCTGCACAAGGAAAAAGTCCTTGACTTTAGGGCTGCAATGATTAATTGGATAATCAATTAATCGCCATTCATATAAACCCAAAGACATGATAATCAGGCAGAATGAGGTTCCCAGAGGGTAATTTGGTGACGCTGTGCGGGATAGCGTCACTAAATTCACCCTCTGGGAACCTCATTCTGCAAATGACAGACACACTATTTGCAGGCTTGGTCCCTGGCGATGATAGTGTCACATTTGCCATTCATAAATTGACCTATTCGCTGAAAATGATATAATGACATAGTAATGTCCAAATTATTGAAAATAAATATCGATTAATTGGCACGATTAATTGATTAGGAAAATAGCTAATCAGTGCAGCCCTATTGCTACCTGACTTTACATGTCTTCATCCATTTCATCATTTCATGTTTGAAACATCAGTATTTTTATTACACAGTGCTGTTTCTATGTCTGACTGTTTCTGAGAAACCTTCTTTTCAATTGAAAATGTCCTCTGGGCACTTTTCATTTCACTAAAATTATGAACTGCCTATGTAGACATTACCATATCCTAACAGAGACAACCAATCATATACCTGCACTGGTAATAATTGGTTGTTCTCTTGGGGTAGTCATGTTTTTAATCATACTTATTAACCCTTCCATGAATTTTTTTTGAAAACTGTGCCAATGCATTCTCTTATATATGTGAGTCTCATAGGGAGCCTCGCATATATATGAGAATACATTGGCTTAACAATATTTACCTTGTAAGCCAGTGCATTCTCTTATATATGCAAGGCTCCCTTTGGGATAAGAGAATGCACAGGCAAATGATTGTTAATGCTGCACCAGCGCAGCTCCCCTCATGAAAGGGTGTGTGTGTCCCTGTGTGCGCATCGCGGATCCTACTCTTTTTATATATAGCTATTTATTAAATGCTACTTCAATATATCCTCGTGCAAATAGGTTTATGTTGGACCTAAATATTGGCATTGGTTCATATTGGACTTATTCTGGAATAAGCCCATAGTGGACTTATACCAGTTATTCCGTTGGATGGCATGGGCCACAATGAAAACATATATAAAGAGCATATATATTGGCTTTCCCAAGATCACACGGCACAATCGAACCGACAATTCAGCAACAATTTCACGATTTATTGACCTGACACCAACGATTCAGTGGCAATCAAAGGATTCAATGACCGTATTCTACATGATATGTTTTGACAAACTTTTTACTTAATTGGGATGATAAAAGTGGGTTTCTTCTTGGGTCAATTGTACAGAGTAGACATTGAAAGTCTATCAGGTTGACTCATAGAATACATCCGGGGATGAGATCTATACATAAATTTGTCGCAATCGAGTGATCCGTCAGATCAAACCAGGAACGGATTACAAAAAGCTAGCTCTTGCATTACAAGGCGGCATTAATAGTGGGAAAATTAACATCCATATAAATAAATGTAGTATCTCTCATATTGGTACCTCTGTTTACGCAGTATTAGATTAAACTCGATGCAGAAATGCAGTAACAACGTTGACCATTTGGCAACACCCCGGTTAAATCCTGACAACGATGATTATGCGACTTGCTGAATTGTAATTTTAATTTGTAAGGCTTATCTGACATTAGTATTCATTTTTAATTGGCATTAACTTCATGGGAAGCTGAGCGGAAATAAATATCATAGATGTGGCTAAATATGCATATCTGGAGGCAAATCTTTAACTGTGAAGGAACTATTATTATGAAACATCGAGACTATATGAAATGAATGAACAGATTTGTATGTTGTATGACTGATACCTGCATGATATAATCTAGTATTTCTGAATATAGTGGAACAGAAATGTCATTGCATTTTATTAATCATTCATGTTCTATGTTTCTGTTATTTGTTCTGAGCTAAAATTAAACGTTCATTGTAAAAAAAAACCATATACTTTTTAAGTCCAAGTGCCCTAAATATATCTTGTATGTGATTATTTTAGATATATTCTTTATATTAAAATGTCCATGTTATGATCAGAGTGATTCGTACATTTAGGAGATAAACATCTTTTTTACTTGAATATTCAGGGATCTCAACATGAAAATAGTTTGTGAACAAGCCAGCAAGTTCATAAACTGTTCGAATCCCCAAATATCCAATGAAACAGTATTTTTATCTCCATTTTAAAGGTACTCAATCCGATCAGAGGGTCCTATATTACTATTTCTTTGGCTTTGAGGGTAAAAAATATTTGATTCGATTCGAGGAACCCAGTGACCCATCAAAGCTCCGAGTGATTAGATATCGATTTTGAAATCTATTAATTTTCGGAGATGTAGCCCACAAGTTATTATTAACAATAATAACCACTTGATTTTAGAGTTATCCATCTTACACCCGCAATTTGTCCGTTTTGATCACGTGGGTTCTGCCAACTTGTGGGCTACATCTCCGAAAATTAATAGATTTCAAAAATCGATTTCTAATCACTCTGAGCTTTGATGGGTGGGTTCCTCGACTCGAATCAAATATTTTTTACCCCCAAAGCCAAAGAAATAGTAATATAGGACCATCTGATCGGATTTCTAAGTAACTTTAATTCAATACACCAACATTTTACATGAAACGTACGGCATGAAAATGCCTGTTGTCGGCACTACATGCTACAAGTAAAATATCAGTTTCCAGTGATCAAATCCCCTGTTACGATCCATGAGGTTACTCTGAACAGTGCCTGAACAACTTCTTGTTAACCCTTCAAGTGAAATAGTGTGTCTGTCATTTGCAGAATAAGGTCCCCAGAGGGTGAATTTAGAGATGCTACCCCGCATAGCGGGCTAGCATTATCAAATTCACCCTCTGGGAACCTCATTCTGCTGAGGTGTAAGCAGAATGAGGTCCCCAGAGGGTGAATTTGGTGATGCTAGCCCACTATGCGGGGTAGCATCTCTAAATTCACCCTCTGGGGACCTCATTCTGCAAATGACTGACACCCTATTTCAAGGCTTGAACCCTTACATGACTGGAGCTTCCTGAAATTTTGCGAAAACCCTGTGCCAATGGCAATCTATTATATATGCGAGTCTCCCATAGCCTTGCATATATAAGAGAATACATTGGTCTAATAATATTTGCCTTGACCTTGTAAGCCAGGGAGCCATCACATATATAAGAGAATACTCTGGCACAGGATCATTAATGCTGCACCAGCGCAGCTCCCATCATGAAAGGGTTAAAGGAAGCCCATTGACCGAGAGTTGAGCTGCTTATCAGTATGTTAACTCTTCTGAGTATCGCACGATGTGTCTCCACTAATGAGATGCTAGCCTCTTGTGAAAATGACCCTTGTCATCACATTCGAGGAGACAATTAAATCGTACACTACTCAGAACAGCAGGGACATCACTAGAGGGTCCCAGCGTGTCTGTCAGTTGCAGAATTAGATCCCCATAGAGTGAATTTAGTGATGCTATCCTGCACAGCGACCTAGCATCACCAAATTAACCCTCTGAGAACTTCATTCTGCTTATAGGCCTCATCTTGTGGGAAGTATCTATAGTCTCAAATTAACATTATTTGTCCCCCGACGTTTCCGTCGGAGGACTATAGAAATGACCCTCGTCCGTCCGTGCGTCGTTCCGTGCGTCCGAGATTGGGTACCTTCATGGTGTAATCAACTCCTCCTACAATTTTAAACGTAGAGATTTGAAACTCTGGGATATTGTTCCTAACATGTTGGTGATTTGCAACATCTATATAGCTAATCAAAAATATAATTTTTTCCATATTTTTGGGGGGGTTTTCGACTTAGAAAATTTGGAACATTTTTGCCTTTTGGATGAGATTGGGTACCTTCATGGTGTAATCAACTCCTCCTACAGTTTTAAATGTAGAGATTTGAAACTCTGGGATATTGTTCCTAACATGTTGTTGATTTGCAACATCTATATAGCTAATAAAAAATATCATTTTTTCCATATTTTTGGGGGGTTTTCAACTTAGAAAATTTGGAACATTTTTGCCTTTTGGATGAGATTGGGTACGTTCATGGTGTAATCAACTCCTCCTACAGTTTTAAATGTAGAGATTTGAAACTCTGGGATATTGTTCCTAACATGTTGGTGATTTGCAACATCTATATAGCTAATACAAAAATATCATTTTTTCGCGTTTGCATGCGTTTGTTCATCGGGTTGTTTTGTCCAAGAAATTTTGCGGTGATTTGCAACATCTATATACTGTATAACATTGTTGCAAATAGTATCCTTCTAACAATTTCAATCATGAAGTTTACCACTCGAGTCGGGGGACATGTGGTCTGCGACCTTTTATTTTAATTACTTTTTCCCTTCTGGGAAGTTTCTATATCCCCTAATGTGCAGAAGATAAAATGCATAATCAAAGTGAGGAGATGGGAGAACATCACCAACTTTAACTGGGAAACTCCAGGTTGCCCATGGCAGTTGAGGCCTAAGCAGAATGAGGTTCCCAGAGGGTTAATTTGGTGACGCTAGCCCACAGCACTAAATTCACCCTCTGGGGACCTCATTCTGCAAATGACAGACACACTATTTGCAGACATCGCTAGAAGGTATCTGTTGGGGGGATGTCCAACTTGAAATTTCCAACTGCACCCACCCCCTTTTTCCTCTCATGTTTGCGAAATTCCATCTGCAATCCCCGATGCCATCCTGTCACCACATCCCTACAGAGCAGTGAATTCTCTATATTTATCAACCTGTTATCACTACAGTTCTTCTTGTATTGCAAAATTTAGAATTTCCGAATAAGAAGTTCAATTTGCCAAATCACTGATAAGAGTCATTGTTTCGTCGTTGTCCAATCACATTAGTCGCCAGTTTTTCATGGGCAATCAAATTTGTAAGCCAGCTTTTCAAATCTCTTTGTTTGATCATGATTTGTTTCTTGTTATACACCCGTTTGAAAAAACGGCCGTATTATAGTATTGGTCTGTCTGTCCGGGCGTCTGTCCGGGCGTCCGTTAACCTGGTTTCCGGATGATAACTTTAGTTAGAGTGAACCAAATTTAATAAAATTTGGTATGTGGGTTTATTCGCCGAAAAGTAAGTTCAAGTTCGAATTTGGGTTCCGCCCGTCAATTTTCACCGGAGTTAGGCCCCTTATTTGACGTTTTTTGACTTAGAAAATCCTTGAAATTTGTTGTCCGGATGATAACTTTAGTATAGTTTATCGGAATGAATCCAAATTTGGTATATTACTTTCTCCCACCAAAACACAGGTCAAGTTCGAACTTGGGTTCTGTCCGACCATTTTTGGCAGAGTTATGCCCCTTTTTCGACTCAGAAAATTCAGTTTTTCTTATGTTTTTTGGTTTCCGGATGATAACTCGATTTTGGAATGTTTATATGCAAAACCCGTTTTTTTGTGGATTACATATATCGAAATACAGCTCAAGTCCGAATTTCGTTTTAATCCGATAATTTTTGCGAGAGTTATGGCCCCTTTTTTTTACGTAATTTGACTTGAAAATCCCTGAAATTTGTTGTCCGGATGATAACTTTAGTTAGAGTGAACCGATTTCAATCAAATTTGGTATGTGGAGAAAAGACAGCTCAAGTTTGAATTTGGGTTCCGTCCGCCAATTTTCACCGGAGTTATGCCCCTTATTTGACGTAATTCCAGATGATAACTTTAGTTAGAGTGAACCGATTTCAATCAAATTTGGTATGTGGGTTTATTAGGAGAAAAGATAGCTCAAGTTCGAATTTGGGTTCCGTCCGCCAATTTTCACCGGAGTTATGCCCCTTATTTGACGTAATTTGAAAATCCCTGAAATTTGTTGTCCGGATGATAACTTTACTAGAGCTTATCGGATTCAATGATAATTTGGTATATTACTTTCTCCCACCAAAACACAGGTCAAGTTCAAATTTGAGTTCCGTCCGCCAATTTTCCCCAGAGAGGGCGTATTTTGCACGCCCAGCATAGCTCTTGTTGTGGTGTATTTTTATATGCCCACAAAAAAAACCGGAATTTATTATCTTATTGGTCTGTCTGTCCATCTGTCCATTTGCTGATGATAACTTTAGTAAGTCTGAACTGAATGGAATGAAATTTGGAATGTTAGCTTACTAGCTCAAAATACAGGTTAAGTTCGAATTTGGTTTCCGCCCGCCAATTGTTGCCAGAGTTATGGTCCTTGTCGACTTTGAATTTGCCAATTATTTTGGTTTCCTGATGATAACTTAATGAGGTTCCCAGAGGGTCAATTTGGCAATGATACCCCGCTGTGCAGGGTAGCATCACTAAATTCACCCTCTGGGGACCTTAGTTTGCAAATGACAGACACATTATTTCAAGGATAGGATTTGAGCATTGGAGACAATGATCTCATCAGCTTTACTGAATCCTGACTGAGTTATGTATACAGCTACAGTAATGCCCCAAATAATCGACTCCTTAACCACAGTAGAATTATGGGTAATTTTTCAGAATTTAGTTGGAAATATGGCTTGTTGCCATTCATCGGAAAGCTCTCAGTGAGAGCTTTCCGATGAATGGCAACAAGCCATATTTCCAACTAAATCCTGAATAATTACCCATAATTCTGCTGTGGTTAAGGAGTCGATTATTTAGCGCATTACTGTAATAAGCCCTATAGGCATTAAGAATGTCATTAGGAGTCCACTAAGGACTCACCCAGCCATAAATCTCATCACATTCTGACAGATCTTATGGATCCAATCTCCTTTGTAGTAAATTAGACTATAAAGTTTTGTCTGCTTGATTGAATGAATTAATTTATTGGGGTTATTTTTGGAGAATGTGGTGGTTTGAACCTTTAACCCTTTCATAAAGGGAGCTAAGCTGGTACAGCATTAAAGATCTTGTGCCAGTGCATTCTCTTATATATGCGAGTCTCCCATAGGGATCTTCATATATATAAGAGAATGCATTGGCTTAAATGGCCAAGGTATATATTGTTAGGCCAATACATTCTCTTATATATGCGAGGCTCTCTATGCAAGGCTCCCTATATAAGAGAATGCATTGGTACAAGGTTTTCGCAAAATTTCAGCAAGCTCCAGTTATGAAAGGGTTAAACAGTATTAACTGTTGTAACCAGAATGCTAGAGTTCCCTCAATGTCCAATTTATTAAAGGCATATTCTATGCTTTCAGCAGCAGTGCAGCACATCAAATTGATATCTCATTATCCGTGTAGTTTTTCCCCATAAAGAATATACAATTCAACTACTATTCCCACATGCACTGTATTCCACTAATTCAAAGCTGGGGAAATTTTTGAAGTTCTGACTGAACCTTATAACGTTGAGAAAATAACGTGGATAAATATATTTCTTTGTTAATTCCTGTTTCATAATAAAATATTTCACATTATTATGTGCAGCTCTAAACTCGACTTTTGTGAGCTGATTTCAGTTTGTGTTGCTTACAATCATAACATTTTCCAAGGGTAATCAATGTTATCGTGAGATTGGCTCACAAATGTCACCTAAATCATGAAATCTCGAGCTGGGATTGACACTCTGAAATGCATCAATAACTTGCTTGAAAATGAGGTCAAGGATTAGTTACGAGGATAGTGTAGGATGGTTAAGTACAGTAATGCCCTAAATAATCGACTCCTTAACCACAGCAGAATTATCTGTAATTTTTCAGGATTTAGTCGGAAAAATGGCTTGTTGCTATTCATCGGAAAGCTCTCAGTGAGAGCTTTCTGATGAATGGCAACAAGCCATATTTCCGTGGAAAAATTACCCATAATTCTGCTGTGGTTAAGGAGTCAATTATTTAGGGCATCACTGTAGCCCATCGTTTCTGATGATTTGTTGTGCACCTCTCATATCTGGGTCCTCATGTGGCTGCGTATTCTGAAACTTGATCATGATGTACTCTGTCGGGCACAGACAGAACATGAGGTGGTTGGATTGCTTGTTGGTTTTGGTGGAGCAGCAGTCCGAGCATGTCCTTTTGCTCTTGCTGCAGCAAGTTGTTCATGCGGGTTTACTTCAAAAGAGTCTTTGGCACACTTTATGGTTGCATGATCACCATGAACAGTGATCATTTTGCTGCTGTCTCTAATTGCTTTGCTGTTATATCAGTCCATTTGAGATGGGTTTTTTATAAAGTCGTTTAAAATGTTGTTGAGGACAACCCCAATTTCGATGGCCACTTAATAATTTTTTATAATTAAAATCTGGGATCAAAATATCTTAGTCCGAGTATAAATATAAATGTATTGAAATTGCACCTAGAAAACTCTGTAAAATGCCTTACTAATAACGGTTGTGCATATCTCATAATCCTTTCCTAAGCTGCTCTTGCCTGCGAGTCAGAAGAATCGAACGATGGGAAAATTTGCATGAAAATGAGGTCACACGTTGATTTATGACGATAGTGTGAGATATAATTGTGGTTATTATCGTACAGTGATGTTGATCACGTATGATGTTTGGCCTTTGCGGAGATGAGAAAGCGACAGAATCTTGTCTCCTCCAATTATTGATTGCAAATTCTGGAGACCAGCAGAAACAAGATTAGTGGAGGATGTCAGCCTAGAAACCGAGCGAGTTAATTGATCCAGTTTCAGAGGAAGCTGTGTGTCAACAGAGTCTGGGGAGACAATACGCCCATAATTTCATCACACTGGGGGGTTTCATGGTCAGTGTGGTCACTACAGTGGGGAGCAGGAAGGGGGGCAATTGGTGAGTATGGGGGTGCATTGAGTCTGTGCTGTCACAACACTTGGGAGCAGGGGTACAGACATTTAAGCCCGATTCTCCACATTGTAGGGGGGGGTTTCATTGACTCTGTGCTGTCTTTATACTGGGTAAAATCCTGTGCATTCTCTTATAAATGCGAGTCTCCCTTAACACGGTGGGGAATCACGTGGTTTCGAGTTGATGAGAATCACGCATTCAAAATGGCTGAGGCGATCTAAAACGCAACTAGAGGCGAGGAAAAAAAGGTAATAAACTAAGATATGACATATTACATATTATTTTGACAGCTATGAGCAGATGCTATACTATTTTTGAAACAAGCTGATACCTCATTTATGTCCAAATTCACATTTGTTTTCTCTAACATTCTGACCAAAGTTGTCAGTCGAAGGATTTTCCAAGATGTAAGGACTTGTGTATTCCACACACCTCCGACTGGCAACTTGGGTCAGAATGTTATAGAAAACCACTAAGTATTTCCGAACAAATAAGGTATCAACTTGTTTCAAAAATAAACCAGCAAATGCTCGTAACAGTCAAACTGCTATGTTTTGTGTCAGTTCCGAATATAATGATTTTGTGCCTTTGCACATTTTGAATGCGTGGTACTCTTGTATTTTGTTAGTCACTCTTAGTCTGTTCAGTTCAAAATTCTATGACCACCCCAGTAAATATCATTCTAACTGATTCCAGTTTTAGTTATTCAGTCTATCTCTTTTATCCATAATGAGTGGCATATGGAAGCTAGTAGCCTAGTGCCCAGGCCAACAAACGTATTTGAGTATGAATTGAGTCGGGTACGAGACTAGAAGATACAGTAATGCCCTAATTAATCGACTTCTTAACCCCAGCAGAATTATGGGTAACTTTTCAGGATTTAGTCGGAAATATGGCTTGTTGCCATTCATCGGAAAGCTCTCGGCGCACTTTGTTGAGTTCGTGCTTTTGTTGCTTGAATATTCCCTGATAGGTACAATTCCAAATATACATGTAGATATATATAATATAACCATACCCATATGTAAATATACCTGCAGGGGGACATATAAGTCACGTGATCTTGACGGCCATCTTGAATTTCAGGAAAATTGGGTTTTACGATGATTTATGTGAATTATATGGGTCACGCGGGCGTACGCATGGTCAACTCACTAGCATTATTAATTTAGTTGCCTGTTATCACCACTGGAAAAACGACAGAATAGACGAGGGTTGTTCAGAACCAGTAAAGGTGTATTATAAATAATAGGTATAAGTATCTCATGCGCCGCAGGCGCCCCTCGATCATTAGAGTATAGAGGTTAGTTACCCACCCACCACCCCATCCCGCCACCCATAGTATCTTATGCGCCACAGGCGCCCCTATAATAGAGGCTACTGCCCACACAAATAATAGGTATAAATATCTTATGCGCCGCAGGCGCCCCTCGATCATTAGAGTATAGAGGTTAGTTACCCACCCACCACCCCATCCCGCCACCCATAGTATCTTATGCGCCGCAGGCGCCCCTATAATAGAGGCTACTGCCCACACAAATAATAGGTATAAGTAACTTATGCGCCACAGGCGCCCCTCGATCATTAGAGTTTAGAGGTACAAATGTAATAACAATAACTTCTTCAGTCCTGAGTCTTTTGCGAGCAGCCATTTTCGACGTGCTAATAACAATGATGCAATATTCCGGCTCTGACTGTACCTCCATAACGTCAGAAATAGCATGACCTTGAGGACATTGTCGCTTTAAATTGTTCGCGCGCAACAGTACTACAGATAAATACATTGTACACTGTCAAACATGCTGGAAAGAATAGAGTTATATATCCCATACATTAGACTACATACCAAATTCGCAAAAATGCGCGATTGGCAGCGTCTACGAAGTTCGCATTTATGCGAGTTTGGCAGCGAAAGAGTTAAAAATACTATGACCACCCCAGTAAATCATTCTAGTCCAGGAGATCGACCCCAAGAAATAACAAATGTTGCTCATTTTGACGGACAAGTGCTATCCAGTCTAATTTTGTAGTAAAATATATGTAGATTACGAAAATCCATGATAGCAGTGGTGAATTTGTAGCTTAATTGGCGAAAAACGTGTTTTTATTGACCTACCCGACAACTGAAAATAGAAGAATTTTCCGGCGACGTCATAGTACTACAGTATTCCGGGAGCTAATATTGGTACCCTTGCACCCCTTGGGACTTAACTTTTCGGTATTTTTTTTTCAAACGATAATCTTGCATTTATACAACTACTCCATTTACTGCACATAAATCAGCAGCATAAAAATATCCAGACCCCTTCCATATTTCCCTCAATGATAATCAACCAATCAGCAGCCAGATTTTTTTGTTATGCTGACTCGAGTTTCCCTACACAAATTCAAGAAGCGTAACTCTATATAATTAGTTGCTTGTAACATATTGTAAAGAAAATCGAACTTTGATCGTGTAAACCGCGCCAATTTTACAAAAACAGCTTTACTGTGATACGATAGAAATATAGGAGTCATTGGACATCCTATTATCTCCCAGCGGTCCTTTAACCCACATACCCCGTTTTTAAATGTATTTGGGTAAGAAATAACACCGATACTCTATTCCTGATAACTCTGGAAGCACAGTTTAGTAGAAAGATACTAATATCTCATGTCATGCTTGTCATATACATATATACTGCACAGTGTCGCATGCCCCGTGTCCATCCACTCTCTAATGGGAATATTATGACCACAAATGTGATCACACCCAAAATTCAGGGTTTTTCATCATAATTTAATTTGTAAAATCCGACTCGCGTGCATAACGCACATGATAGAAAGGCATATGCATAAGTTTTGAAAACTAGTTACGTATACCATACGCCTTAAGAAATTGATCTAATTTTGAACAGAACAATGTTTAATTGGATTTGAATTAGACCCCCCTCAACTTAGAAAACAAGTAGAAACCTTCTTAAATCAATTTAAAAACATTGTAGAAGACAAATTGTAAATTATTTAACACTATTAAAATAATTAATGGCGAATTTAACCATTAAAATCATACTAAGATGAAATGGTTGCAATTTGGAGGATTTTGCATAAAAAAAAATATTTAAATGGTAAAAAAAAAAAAAAAATGGAAATTCTTCAATTTTTTTTAGCACGATTAGTTATTTAACTGGTTCAGTGCTGAAAGCACATATTTGGACCCTATGTAAGAGTGCTGGAAGCCCAGATATGGGCTTTGGCAATGACACTGTCTTGTTAAGTCAACTCTTGTTTAGTTTTATCATTTAAATAGCATTTGTCAGGTAATATTTCAGAAATACTGTTACATATATAATTAAATTGGGACATTGTGAAGTTTGAATGGATGCCGACCAATAAAATTGTCAGAAAAGGTACTTATATCGCAAAAAGTTTGAGAAAAATTACAAATGTTTTTGCCCTAAAGGCGGCCGACAACCAAGCTCATAACCATAACCTAATCAGACATCCAGGCTCATATCGATAACCTACTTTGACAAACAGACAACCAGGCTCATAACCATAGCTTAATGAGACATCCAGGCCCATAACCATAGCCTAATGACACATCCAGACTCATAATCATAGCCTAATGAGACATCCAGACCCATAACCATAGTCTAATGAGACATCAAGGCTCATAACCATAGCCTAATGGCTTATGAGACATCCAGGCCCATAGGCATAGCCATAGCCTAATGAGACATCCAGACTCATAACCATAGCCTATTGAGACATCCAAGCTCATAACCATAGCCTAGTGAGACATTCAGGCTCATAACATAATCACAAATGTATATATATGGGGGTCAAATTTGAGAAAAGAATGCAAATTGTCAACTCCAAGCATAAAATTCAATAATTTTCTGTTTGTTGAAATATATATACGCATTTTATTACGTGTATGTAGGATATTTAGCAGCGAACCAGTTAACATTATTAACACAATTACTATTCAACTTAATCACCAAAATCATACTAAAATGAAATGGTTACAAATTGAAAAAAAATTTGAAAAATTTGGGCTAAAAACGTAGAAAAATCGCAAAAAAACCAAGAAGGCTACAAATTTGTTCTTGCTATCATAATTTTTCTTCATTACCATACCTAAAACATTAAAAATAACATGGTCGCAGCTTGTCCGTCAATATGAGCAACACTACCTCCCGATCTCCTGGACTATTCAGACTGATTCCAGTTTTAGTTATTCAGTCTATCTCTTTTATCAATAATGAGTGGCATATGGAAGCTAGGAACCATTCTCTACCGCTAAATTGCCTTTTAATCCTTTCATGGTTGGAGCTTTCTGAAATTTTGCGAAAACCCTGTGTCAATGCATTCTCTTATAAATGCGAGTCTCCCATGGTCCTATATAAGAGAATACTGTATAAGAGACTCGCATATATAAGAATGCACTGTCAGAGGATTTTTAATGCTGCAAGAGTGTAGCTCCTGTCATGAAAGGGTTGATCGCCCTGGTAATGGAGGCCCAGTGATGTGTTCTGATACATATTGATCATGTTAGCCATTTGCCACCTTGCCGCAGTAACCCAAATTGAATTGGTAGGCTATCAAATCCTCTCTGTTAGCAGATTGTCATCACTTTATTGACCAATTAGCATGATATCAACCCTATTAGTCTGGTCGATAAAAGGTTTGGCCTAGAATAAATTTGGACTAAGTTGGTTTTTATTCCATTTTGAAGAGGAATATATCTTCTACAACATATCTAAAATCTGCTTTGAGCAAACTTTTTTACAGAGATATTTAAAAATGCCCATTTTTTGACCTTGTGAAGTACGTTTTTCTACAATATCCCTCATCGGCGACACCAGAACGCATTAATCCTCCATCCGATATACACCAGTTTGTGTGGAATTAGAGTATAGGGGGCGAATAGAGTGACAAGGACATAAAATAATGCAATCGCAGCGATGAAATGGCTGTCAAAATGGCCGCAACTCCAATCCATGCTACAACGAAAGCAACATATTGGATAATTCAGACACCTATAAGCGAAAATACACATTGGAAATTTACAAGTATGTTGTTATATATCTTTAAAGGTACATATATAATTAAAACAGATCTATCTGAATGATTTATTGATCACCGCAACGCACATTAACCCAATGATTTACGTTCGGGTTTTCTGCTTAGTATGCATCCAACAGTCGGGTCAAAAACAGTTATTTCAGGCATGCAACAAACAAAGTAATATTTCGTCACACAGTGAGTGGTAGTTTCATTTGGAATGATGATTAATTATTGAATGTGAGGCAGAAACTGAAGTGCACACCCTTGCTGTGTAAATACTAGTTATAATTCCCGAATTTTCAACACTCTCCATGATAATAAACCTTACACGTATGTCGTAATGCTGATTATACTATAAAGAAACACTCATCTCTTCAACAGAATAGTACCCTATCTCACTAGATCGAAGAGACTCGACATCGTACATTTTATTTAATACTAATTTTCATGCTGCTTCCAAACCGGTTTCTTAGTAGACAATTGTGTTAAAATTACTTCAATCGGCACTTTACAACGGGAATATGTTCCACGCAATGCACACTATTAGTTTTCAGTATCTTGTTGTTTGAAATTATATTACCATTGCCACCCACATACTTGCGCTAAATATCAGGTCATCGGCGTTTAAAGTTATTATACCCCCCCGCAACGAAGTTAGGGGGGGTATACTGGAGTCAGCTTGTCGTACCGTCGTACCGTCCGTCCGTCGGCGTCGTCCGTCCGTGGACACAAATTTGTCCGGAGTTTTTCTCAGTCGTTTTTTGATCAATTTCCGTGAAACTTGGCACAGACATCAACCACCATGGGAACCTGTGCACCTGCGATTATGACGTCTGTTGGACTTTTTTTAGTGGAGTTATCCCCCCTTTTTCGACTTAGAAAATTTTCACAACATGTATACTTTTGTCCGAGCTTTTATTCCTACATTTTTCAGTCAATTTTTTTAAAACGTGGCACAGATATTTAGTACCATGGGAACTTGTGCACTTGCGATTATGACGTCTGTCCGACATTTTTTGGTGGAGTTATTCCCCTTTTACAACTTAGAAATTTTTTCGCAACATACATAATTTTGTCCAAGCTTTTATTCCTACATTTTTCGGTCAATAGGTTTAAGATTAGGGTTATGGTTGTACACCTGCAATGGGAACTGTTATTTTATTATTTTAACTAAATGTTTACTGACATGTGAAACATCTTAGTATTTTAAAAACAGGGGGGTATCCATAGTCCCATTGGGACAGTCACACCTCTAGTTAGTTCTGCGATTACCATTCACTCAATATTGCTATTTATGGTTTTGTGTGCAGCAGATATGTGTAACATTAGGGAGAATGGGTAAACGCGGCGATGCGGTTTCAGAAAAGGTAGTATGTCGCGTATATGTGGCCTTAGTGCATTTATGCAAACAAAATTCCAGGTATAAAGACAGTCTCTGCCACAGAGTATGTAGGCAAATTTGGTTATGTTGAGAATTTATTGAAGATAGTCTATTGTACTGCTTTGTATTTCGATAAATTGCGTTCATGGTATACCACCATGTATTTGTGTGATAAAAGCGAAATATTCGTGTTTAATCACTTGACCGGAGGCAACTATGACTACTATTTAAAGACACGGACAATAGGATATACACATTTTACCTAGTACTATATGAATAGCGCTCATACTGTTCTATAGTAGTGAATTTTGACAGATTTGGTGTTGTAGATTTAAAAATAAATGAGTATCGGTCACATTCGTGAGACTGTTTACATTACATACATTTCTGCTTCTATAGAAAAGGTCACATAATCAATACATCCCTATTAGATCACATTTAACTGTTTAATTACACATATATTACACGATTCAAGATAAACAGTACAGATAAAACTGCATTATTCTTCTGTTTCTCGGCGCCCAAAAAGTCCATATTTAATCGTTGTATGAGACCTGGCTTACGTCTGCTCTCTCGCGAGATACATTAGAGAGAATTCCTACATCTATTATTAAAAGCTCCCCTTATACTCTGAAATCATTCTTCCTCGTATAATTCGAGGGCTTGTTCATTCTTGTGTGACTAGCTATATATTCAATTTGCCACAAATTGTAAATTTCATTCGATTTTGTCCATTTTGGCGGCCATATTGGGACAGACATTCTACAGATATAGTTTACGACTAAGCATTGTTTGTGTGTATTTTATTTTTATTACTAATGTGGTATTAGTTGGTGCACCTACCAACGAAATTCAGAATTTTTCGATACTGCCATCATGGACGCCATCTTGGATTACAGAAAATGCTCAAAGCGGATTTTAGCGGATTTTGATTATGTTATAGAAGATATATTCCTCTTCAAAATGGAATAGAAACCAACTTAGTCCAAATTTATTCTAGGTTGACCCTAAAATTTTAGTTTATCGACCAGACTATATATATTTACATGAGGGGAGACTCATCATAACATAGCACATGCAAGGATATAAGATACATGGGCCAATTTGGCTCAAATTTCATGATTGCATGCATGTAATTCTCAATTAAAGATGCATATTCCAAATTAACACTCCCAAATTACTATTTCTTTGGCTTCTGGGATAAAATTATTTGATTCGAGTCGAGGAACCCACCATTCAAAGCTCAGAATGATCAGATATCGATCTTTGAAGTTTGTTATTTCTCGAGATGTGCACTTATTTGTGGCCCAGAAAATAATTCATCAAACCGACGGTTTCGGACAATATTGCAGATGAAGATGGATAACTCTAAAATCAAGTGGTAATACGGCCATAATTTTGTGATACTCAAGTGATAATACGGCCATATTTTGCTAAACAAAATGTTGATAAATAACACGTTTGGGAAATTTGATACCATAGTTGACAGTGGCTAGCATTCCCTGAAAGTTCACAATTAGTAAGAAATTTGGAGGTGTAACATGGTTTTCGTATTCAGTGCAGGCAACTGTGTATTTAGCTACAGGAAAATACCCTAATTTATCTACCCTGAATTTTGCCGTCTGCACTTAATTGTAAGACAATTGTTTTCAATTGCTATGATAACTTTTTTTCTATTTCAATTATTACTCAGTTCTGTCATAGCTCTATCAGGTACAGTAATGCGCTAAGTAATCGACTTCTTAACCACAGCTGAATTATGGGTAACTTTTCAGGATTTAGTCGGAAATATGGCTGTTGCTATTCATCGGAAAGCTGTCAGTCATGGTCTGCTTTTTAAAAAAAATTTTTTTTTTTTTTTAAAGGCCCACTTAATTTTCGAACCCCCAGATTACATTATATAAAATATATGCCATATTATATACCATTTGAAAGAGGAAGCGCCAAAACATTGTATTATCAACTTATCCGGTGTAATAAACTGTTTACATGTTGTTTTTGTTGAGTTGCCAACGCGTTTTGTCATCAAGATTGAAGTGAAAATCAGTATTATTTTCAATGCAGGGGAATAACTATATATTAAAGATAGAGTTCTTCCCCTTCCATTGAAAAAGTTTGAATTCTGTTGCATTCTGGGTGACAGAGAGGGGAAGTCTTCTATTTCTCTGTGGGCATCTTCTGAGACACAGATTTTTCAAATAGTGATGAACTATAGCATTTTAATCATATTTTATGGCATAGATTGTTATTAAAACCGTATATCAAGTCACTGTAAAAAAATAATTGGTGACTCGAAAATTAAGTGGGCCTTTAATTGGAAGTTTTGTGACTGTACTCACCAATTGGCATGTTAACCCTTCCATGGTGGGAGCTGTGCTGGTGCAGCAGTAAGATCCTTTGCCAGTGCATTACAGTAATGCTCTAAGTAATCGACTCCTTAACTACAGCAGAATTATGGGTAACTTTTCAGGATTTAGTCGGAAATATGGCTTGTTGCCATTCATCAGAAAGCTCTCACTGAGAGCTTTCATATGAATGGCAACAAGCCATACTTCCGACTAAATCCTGATAAGTTACCCATAATTCTGCTGTGGTTAAGGAGTCGATTATTTAGGGCATTACCTATGTATTTTAGGTAATAATATTTTGCATTGCTTTGGTAATGCTCTGTTAAAGGGAGACCATACGCCAATTTCAATAAATTCCCAGTATAACAACGATCTAATGTTGATAATATATAGAAAAATAATTCATTTGAGTCGAGGATGTCTTCTTTTAATCTTCAGGTTTTAAATTTAATTTAATATAAATTTAGTTTATGACTGAAGCCATAAACTAAGTTACAAATTTCCGTGTAACAACTTAGTCAAATTAATTGCATGGATAGTGGATTGAACAACATTTGGCACACATCATGTAAAAACAATATGTTTATACAGGGCTTGAACGCAAGCCACTCGCTGACATAGGGAGACTCGCATATACAAGTGAATGCACTGGCTTACATGGTCAAGGTAAATAATTTTTAGGCCAATGTATTCTCTTATATATGAGTGGCTCCCTGTGGGAAATTTGCATATATAAGAGAATGCATTGACACAGGGTTTTCACAAAATTTCAGGAAGCTCCAGTCATGGAAAGGTTAATGAACCCTATCTGTTAGGAGAGCCATCACTGTACTGATAAATCAGTATGCTATTGAACCCTATCTGTTAGGAGAGTCATCACTGTACTGATAAATCAGTATGCTATTGAACCCTATCTGTTAGGAGAGTCATCACTGTACTGATAAATCAGTATGCTATTGAACCCTATCTGTTTACATCAGGCCTGGGAATAAGGTGCCTGTCATTTGCAGAATGAGGTCCTCAGCAGGCTAGCATAATAAAATTAACCCTCTGGGGGACCTCGTTCTGCTTAGGCTTCATCTTCTCTGAAAAGTTTCTTTATTATCAAATTTCTATAGAAACTTCTTCACATAGATTCTATTCTTTTTTAGTTTAATTTCTCCATATTTCCAAATTGGCAGACGACATATTGCATATAATCGAGGTTCCCAATGGGTGTACATCACAATATTCACCATTTGGGAACTTCAATCTGAGTTTATGTCTCCCACAGCCGATGAGGCCATGCAGAATGAGGTTCTCGGAGGGTGCATTTGGTGATGCTAGCCCACTATGCAGGATAGCGTCACTAAATTCACCCTCTGGAGACCTCATTCTGCAAATGACAGGCACACTAAACTTAGGTATGGTTTACCTGAGAGAACATCTCATGAAATGGTACCGACATAAGATACATGGGACAAATTGGCTCAAATTTCATGATTGCATGCATGTAGTTCTCAATTAATGCCTTAATTTAAGGTGGCTCAATGGGTCAAGTTACTATGAAGTGGAGAGCTGGTTCATTTAGTGCAAGAACCGGAGTCCACATGACGTTCCCCATTAACTCTCGCAAGTCTGAAATAATGAATATTCATCTCTAAGACCACAAAAATATTAGTGATTGAACATTGCCATCAAGACAGCTCTAGTTAATACAGATCTGTCATTGTTGTGTCTGTATACTGGCACCCTATTGAAGCCGATTTTCATGAGAAGAGACTCATCACAATATGCATGGGTCATTGACAGAAGATACATGGGCCAATCTTGCTCAAAGTTCATTATTGACTAAGGTACATGTTGTACTCAATTATGGTCAAAGGGCATTTCATCCAGATCCTGAGTGACAGTGACTTATCGAACCCACGGAAATCTGATGACCATAATGTTTACTTCTAAAATGACGTATAAAACCATAAAATCATGTTTTTTTCATTAACCAGGAGAGATATGAATAAGAAAGTTTGTCTTTTATAACAATTTACTGTGATATAAAGGTTTATCATGAAAGGTACAGTAATGCCTGAAGTATATGACCCTTTAACCACAGAAAAATTATGGGAAATTTTTCAGGTTTTAGTCGGAAATGTGACTTGTTGCCATTAATCGGAAAGCTCTCACGAGAGCTTTCCGATGAATGGTAGCAAGCCATATTTCTGACTAAATCCTGAAAAATTTCCCATAATTCTGCTGCGGATTAGGGGATGATTATTTAGGACATTACTGTATTGGCAATTAGCACCTCTATTTCCAAAGATAAATAGTTTTTTGTGTCTCCTGCAAATTTGATTTTTGGCAATATAAAAAAAATTGCTTGATTTACATCCCCTCATGATTATTTTTAGTCCCCTCCTCAATATTTTTGGATATTGTTTATGTAAGCTATTATGCCTTAAACATCAAATTACAATTCAATGCCCAATTAATCAGTCTATTTTTATCAATTTGGACAAACTTCAATATCTAGAACTGTCCATGACCATTTATGTATATGATGGTGGCGAGGCTCAAAAGGTATATCCCTTCTGTCATGATTGTGTCTTGCTATCAATCAGGTTGATATTATACTTGATAACCATTTTCTAGATAGCTACATGCATATGTTATGATATCATGCACAGGGATGTGGCTAGAGGGTCTCCGCTGGGGGGGTGTCCACTTTGGGAATTTCCAACTGCACCCCCCCCCCCCCTTGAGTCGCAATCACACCAACACAACTTTTTGCATAATTCCATTTGCACCCCCCCCCCCCCTTGAGTCAGAATCGTACCAACACAACTTTTGGCATATTTCCATTTGCACCCCCCCCCCCCCTTGTACCTCATGCTCAGGCCTAATTTCCTATATATTCATAAGCCATGCTTCTATTTTCCCAGTATGAGAACATTAAGATATTTTAACCTGAAAATTGCCCCCAAAAAAAACAACTAGTGATCTAATTCCAGACAAATGCACACAGCTACCGACAACAGACCAGGAAACACCGGGCCGACCATGGTTGTTCGGCCCGGTGTGAGAAAATTTTGAAAACTATACAAGAAAATCGCAAATCCTAGTGTGGTAGAGCACAGGGGTGGGTCTTAAGTGAACCATCAGTCGCTATATCACAAACATTTATGAAGCTCTGAGTCTAATCATCTGGCAGGGTCTATGGAAACACTAAGCCTACCTTAAAAGTCTTCTATATATTTATTCATCAAACGGAACACATCCAACAAGCATCACAACATGAAGACGACATCACAACACATATATAGGCTAGCTTGACAGCAACATCACATCAGACATCAGACATCAAGCATCAATCCAGATGACCAACGTAAAACCAACAGGAGTTACAGGACCCTGGTGAACAAATACATAGGTTGTAGTTGCTACCAAAATATATATCCAGAATGGATATAAATAAATATGTGAAATGTGATTGTGTCAAAAACCAACTTCCCTATTGTCGATATAAACAACTATTTTGACACAATCCTAACTGACGAACAGTTAGAAATAAAACCTACATGCTAGTATAAAAGGGTGATTATGAACGCAGTGTGCGATTTCCAACATCACTAAACTATTGGGCAAATATATATTGCAAATGTGACGTAACTCTAAACATATAAAACGAAGACAATAGAATTAAAATACATATATAATAATGGGTAAAAACGTAACAGAATATCACATACCATATTGTAGGAACATAGGCCACGATGTCATAACGTAGTATTACTCTTATTCTTTATAACTTTATACTTCTACATTCTTCAAGGCATTTGAAGAATTTACGCTCTCACTGACGCAATAACAGGAGCGATGTTAACTGCGCGAACGCTAATTATGAAATGACAAAAGGCGGCAAATAAGCTTACCTGTGATTGGCTAAGACAAATTAGTATCAGACAGTTA
Source organism: Siphonodentalium dalli (assembly GCA_032622095.1). Taxonomy (NCBI): domain Eukaryota; kingdom Metazoa; phylum Mollusca; class Scaphopoda; order Gadilida; family Siphonodentaliidae; genus Siphonodentalium; species Siphonodentalium dalli. The sequence continues at coordinate 73,115,863 of CP136061.1, forward strand.
GATCTAATATTGGGCGCTAACATAGACAGAGTAGACTTAAGCGGGTAAGAGATTGGGCTAAGTTAAGAATATGAAATAGCGAAATGCAGAACAGGTAATGCGGCTGGGGACGGGAAGTGTAAAGAACGGAATAGCGCGAAATGGAATGAAATGGACCAAGTACGCGGAATGAAATGATAATGCAGCTATAAAATGTATATTAGTGAGTTAGGTATAATAACTTAGTTAGTATACATGTGTAGCATCTAATAAAGGCATATACTGTTTTGGTATATAAAGTAGCACTGTCACACTAGCATCAAGACTGGCCTCAACTGAAGCTTTCCTAGTGTTGGAAATTTCAAACCTCATACTCCCCCTCAGGTTGGAAAATTCTTCAACTGATGACCATTTATGTCTACAAGTTTGACCAAATGTAGTAAAATATTGTTTTGCTAAACTAATTAGCAGTTTTGTATTGGCCATGTGAATGGGGCAATGACACACCGGGCCGACCATGGTTCGGCCCGGTGTGCGAAAATTTTGAAATCTGAACAAGAAAATCGCAAAATCCTAACATCTAGACTAGCCTCAAGCCTTCCTACTGTTCGAAATTTCAAACCCTACACCCACACTTAGGTTGGAAATTTTCCAACTGATGACAATTCCAATGACAATGTTGACCAATTGTATGACAATATTGTTTTCTTAAATTAACTAGAAGTTTTTGACTGGCCACGGGGGAGAGACCAGGACACAAGCTTTCCAAGTGTTGGAAATTTCCAACCTGTCACCCCCCCTAAGGTTGGAAAATTTCCAACTGATGACCATTTCTGTCAAAAATTTTGACCAAAAATAGGAACATATGCAAATATTGGTCGAAAAAACAATAAATTCCCCCAATAAATTGTTTTATAATCAAACTACAAGAACATTTTCAACCTATTGTTGGTGTGAAATTTCGTTGTGGCAGGTATGAAATTTCCAACTATTGAAAATATAGCTCTCTCCACACCCCCCCTCTAGCCACATCCCTGATCATGCATGCAAGTCATATAAAATGAAATCGTTTAGTCAAATAAATGTGGAAAATGAGCGTCTGTTATTAAAATAATGGATCATTGTTTGTATAATAATCTCGACAATAACCATCCATAAACTGGACGCGATGGACAAAATAGTGATGTCATAGCCATGTTCTAAGTTAGGAAGAATAAAATATAAAGAATAAAATGTGCCTCCTGTCGCATATTTCTGAAAAAGTTGCATGTAAATCTAACAATTTATTTATATTGGCCTCGGGGAAAATACAACAATTTAGAGCTCATGCACAGATGATATGGTGACTGTAAACTTGCTATGTGGGCACCACAACTCTTGATTGAAGAACATCATATAATGAAGATCAATTGTTACCAATCAATATAACATTATTGACACGTTTCATCAGATGTTGACCTAATTAGCGATCAATGGATACTGCAGTGTATAGTGATCAGTTTAATGTGAGCATTCAGTCCGGTCTGGTATTAGACGGAGGAAAATGCAATGATCTGAGAAAATGTGACAATCATGACAATAATTAAATGGCAACACATGGTGCTATTGATCAGTTTTATCTGCATAATGATTAGGGTATTAAAGGAGAGATAGGAGGCATCAAGCCTTAGAGGTGGTAAATTTGACTTTTGGACAGTAAATACAAATGAAAGTGTCAATATGACACTGTAGCTCAACTTGGAGAGGGGATAATATTATACATTACAGTCAATGGAACGATAAGGAATGCGGAAAGTTTAAATGTTTAAGTAATACCAGAGGTCAACTCGGAGAGCCATATGAAGTTTGGGATCAATTGGATGAAAAATGTTGACAGTAAAGCAATAGTAAAATAAAAGATGGCTGCCGGCAGCCATGTTTTTGATTGAAACGTTCAAATTTGATAGCTCCCATCTAGAAGCGATCCTGAACATGCCTTTAAATTTTTAAAATATTTATCCAATAAAATGGGGCTGCGGGGTGTTTCAAATGTGAAATCCAAGATGGCTGTTGGCGGCCATGTTTTTTTTTTTTATTTGGAAAAGTTAAAAGTTGGAAGATCCATATGAGGTATATAGTAACAACTAACAAGAGCATCGCTAGGGCGTGGCAAAATACGCCCTTGAGCCATTTCGAATTGTACTATCACAAAATAAGATAATACTTTGAGCTTACATTTAAAGAAAATCTGATATACCCCTAATTTCAATGCCAAAATGTGGTAAAATTCTAAGTCGAAAAATGGCCATAACTCATGTAAAAATAATTAGACAGAACCTATATTCAAACTTGGCGTGTAGTTTTAGCTGGGAAATACACATACCAGCTTTGGTTCAGCTCAAATAATAAAAACTGAAGTTATCGGTCGGAAACCAAAATGTTATGAAATTGGTCAAATTCTAAGTTGAAAAAGGGCCGTAACTCATGTAAAAATAATTGGACGGAACCCATATTCGAACTTGGCCTGTATCTTTAGCTGGGAAATACACATACCAACTTTGGTTCAGATAAAATAATCCAAACTGGAGTTATCGGTCGGAAACCAAAAATATTAACAGACGGTCAAATTCTAAGTCGAAAAATTTGGGCCGTAACTCATGTAAAAATAATTGGACGGAACCCATATTCGAACTTGGCCTGTATCTTTAGCTGGGAAATACACATACCAACTTTGGTTCAGATAAAATAATCCAAACTGGAGTTATCGGTCGGAAACCAAAAATATTAACAGACGGTAAAATTCTAAGTCGAAAAAGGGCCGTAACTCATGTAAAAATAATTGGACGGAACCCATATTCGAACTTGGCCTGTATCAAAAAGGGCGTATAACAATCAGATGAGGGATGTGGCCTGTAGGGTATGACACAGAATGTAGTCATGCAAGGAGTAAAATCCTGGCAGCCATGGTTTTCACTTAAATTTGGAAAAATTATATGGCCCCCATCTATTGGTCACACAAAAGATCCATTTAAAGGAACTCAATCTGATCAGATGCTCCTAAATTACTATTTCTTTGGCTTCGGGGGTAAAAACTATTTGATTCGAGTCAAGGAACCCACCCATCAAAGATCAGAGTGATTAGATATCGATGTTTGAAGTTTGTTAATTTTGGAGATCTGGCCCAAACCTTCTTCAGATCCTCCTGCTCTGACGGACAAATTGCGGTTGTAAGATGGATAACTCTAAATAAAATCAATAACAATAATAACCACTTGATTTTAGAGTTATCCATCTTACAGCCGCAATTTGTCCGTTTGATCACGAGGATCTGAAGAAGTTTTGGGCCAGATCTCCAAAATTAACAAACTTCAAACATCGATATCTAATCACTCTGAGCTTTGATGGGGGGGGTTCCTCGACTCGAATCAAATAGTTTTTACCCCCGAAGCCAAAGAAATAGTAATTTAGGAGCGTCTGATCGGATTGAGTACCTTTAAGTTTGGTGAAGTCAAATGATTTAGTAATGCAAAGAGTAAAATTCAAAATTCATCGAAAATCATTCAAATTCGATAGCTCTCATCTGGAGGTGATCCTAAACATGCCTATTATTTTCAAAACAATTCTCCGATAAATTCAGGCTGCAGTGTATGCCGATGGATTCAAATATGAAATCCAAGATGGCTACTGGCAGTCTTGTTTTTTAACGAATTTCAGAAAGGCTCCTATCTGGAGTTCACCCAGAAGATCCGTATGAAGTTTGGTGACGATCAGATGAGGGATGTAGCCTGTAGGGTGTGCCAAAGGATTTTGTTGATGGATGGATGAACCGACAGGTAGGTGGTGGAGTTTGGATGATAATAGGTGGTGGAGTTTGAATCATAGTTGTGGTGGAGTTTGGATGATATTAGGTGGTGGAGTTTGGATGATATTTGGTGGTGGAGTTTGGATGTTGGTGGTGGAGTTTGAATCATAGTTGTGGTGGAGTTTGGATGATATTTGGAAATATTTATTCCACTTTATTTCTATAGAATTTTCATATTGGTTTCCAAAAAGTTTATGTATTATAATCTGATTAATATAGGCGACACCAATGTAAAGGTACTCAATCCGATTAGATGGTCCCCATATCATCAAATTCAAACAACAAATATTTTTATTTTTTTTAAATGCCGCTTCAGTTATCAGAATCAATTACTGTAAATTTCGGTGTATAAGTCGCATCTTTTTAACCCAATTTCCCTTATTAAAATCCTCCTGCGACTTATAGACCGGTAAGTCAATGAGGGGCATATTTTCAGCCGAATTTTGAAGAACGAATGAGGCTTCAGCCGCGAACTCCTGTTTATATTACATAAACATTATTTTATGCTGTACGCTTAGGGTGCAAACATTTAATCCCCACGTTGAGGATATTTGACACTGAATACTGAAGAGTACATTGCATCACTATTAGCCCAAAGCGTTTTCATTCATGATTCGCGACAATTAGGCGACAACTAATTAACGATTCCATTATTCTAAAACAACAGTAAAGCTGAGTCTCAATTTTATATTCCTATAAATGATAGGATATTTTGTGTCTTTCCTCATACCGTAAATTTCTATATATATTCACATACTTCGACTGTTATGGATAAACATGGGATTAAGCGCAAACGTCAGAGTTACGAAACCAGATTTAAGTTGGAAGTTGTTAAGTTTGCAGAACTTAACGGTAACCGTGCTGCCGAAAGACAGTATGGTGTCAGTGAGAAATTAGTACGAGATTGGAGGCGATCGAGGGACGTTTTATACTTACAATACTTACCACTACGCAGTCACGGTCAGTTTTTTTGAAATTCCAGCATCTAAAAATGGGTGCGTCTTATACAAAGGTATTTCGCAAAGGGCAGGATTTGGGGTTGAAAAATGGGGGTGTGTCTTATACACGCATGCGACTTATCCACCGAAATTTACGGTAATTGCCCAAAAATAATGCTAACCAGTCAATAAAATTGCCCAAAACTTGTTATTTTTCAACATTTTGATCAATGAAATTTGGCTGAATTGTCAAATATTTGACACCCAAAGCCACTTGACTTTAGAGTTAACCATCTTCTTTCGCAATTTGGTCCGAGACTGTCGCCTTGACAATTATTTGCCAGGCCGCCAAAAATTACATATCTCGGGGAAATAACAAATTAAACAAATTGATATCTGATCATTCTGAGCTTTGATAGGTGGGTTCCTCGACTCAAATCAAATATTTTTTACCCCCGAAGCCAAACAAATAGTAATTTGGGAACATTAAATCGGAGTATGTATCATTAATTAGTTGGTTTAACCTGCCAACAACTTTATTTTAGTCAAAATCGAACTGACAGATGGACGGACAGATGCCCACTGTCATTCGTCAAAACATAGTCGAGTTACATAACTCAACCATAAAGTCTGATGTTTCGATCACCAGGGAAATTTAATATCACATGTTTCTATGAGTAGTGCCAACAATGTTCCAATACCCTCGATTATTGAAACCAAAACAAAAGACTATAAATAGAAATGTAGATATTTATTGCACATAAATGTAAACAGATATTAATATATTAATAAATAAAGTTAACTAATCCTAACAGAATGAAAATTTTAACATTTTACTGTACATGGAATTTAGTAAATATTATAGTACTGGTAACAATGCCTTTTCATATTATAGTTTGAGACAAATGAGTTACTTGGAATTTAACCCTTTGAGTGCCAGGTCCGATTTTTGTATCAACCCATATACCCTGTGCCAATGCATTCTCTTATATATGCGAGACGACCATAGGTCGCCTCGCATATATAAGAGAATGCATTGGCCTAACAATTTTTCATCATTTGTTATTATTTTTTACAATTTTTTACAATTTTAATAATGTTTTAAAAATCTAAAAAAAAATTTTTATTTTTTTAGGGCCGAATTTACAGACCGTAAATTAGGGCCGATAAGATCGGCCCCTGGCACTGAAAGGGTTAATGGCACACATGAATTTGCCAATTGTTATAATACACCAATAGCTACAAAAAGTATAGAGTATTAAAGCAACTGGGAGACTGTAATGAAATGTTGTTGTTGGTTTCTATAATCTCTGCTTTGTAGAATAAGGTCACAAAAAAATCCATTATTTGAGTACGAAGTACACGGCAAGGATAAAACTATGTTACAGGTGGCACATAAGCCAGATTGCAAAAAATAGAACGCTCGTCATCAAGATATTTTTATACAGTGTTCAGGCAAATGTTATATTATATGCATAATAGTCCCAGATACTCATTAATTTAATTGTATAATCAGCGAGTGGCTTGAGTTCAAGCCAAGTATCAACATATTGTTTTACACGATGTGTGCCAAATGTTGTTCAATCCACAATCCATGCAATTAATTTGACTAAGTCGTTACATGGAAATTTGTAACTCAGTTTATTGATTCAGTCATAAACTAAATTTATATTAAATTAAATTTAAAACCTGAACGTTAAAAAAAGACATCTTCTACTCAAATGGATTATTTTTCTATATATTATCGATATTATAGATCGTTGTTTTACCAGGAATTTATTGAAATTGGCATACAGTCTCCCTTTAACAGAGCATTTACCAAAGCAATGCAAAATTATTATTACCTAAAATACATAGGCAAAATAGGGTATATTTCCATCTGCATATGCAATTGTGTCCAGAAGCAGTGACTTTTACACTAAGTTTTAATCATCCCATAACCATGACTGAGGTAAATGTTTCCCATTCATCTGGCGGTAGCCATTTCATTCTCGATGGTGGTTGGTTGACTATCAACTACTTACTACTATATATCTAATGGCAACAATAATATATGTTATTTATTGGTTGTTTCCATATTGGCCGAATTATGAAGCTGAGGTTTGTCATATTGACCTGAGGCTGCAGGCCGAAACCAATACGACAGACAGAGGCCTCATAACTTGGTCAATGTGGAAACAACCAATTAATAAGTATTTTATTAATTAGCAATGGCAAATTATGTTATTTCATAGGAAGAAAATATCAACATAAATGTGTGATTATTGTTGTTACTGTTGTGTGTTTTACTAAGTTAATAATTATACCAGTAATGTTTATTCATGTGAACTTTCTGAAGAACTTGAAGTGATTTCACAGTACTGTCTGTTTCCACTGGGAATGGTATTAATATGGATATATAGTTCCTCCACGTATAGTTGCTCCACAAAATACCAACAATCTGTGATTCTTCCAGTTTCAAGGTATCATCCGACAACAACTGTTCTGGAATATGTTTTCCGTCGACCCAATATTCTTAAATTAAATACATATAAACATCATTTAAGTTACTGTTGACTTATTGGGCTATTGGCTGCGTTTCTACTCATTGTCCAACTTTTTTTTTACTTATTGGCCGTGTTTTCGACTTATTGGCCAACTTTTGTTACTTATGATGCAGGCAGCGTTCTGCTTATTACAGCCAAATAATCTATTGCTGATTAATAATACATGAATTGCATCAAAACATGTTCGACATCGGGTCAAATTACAGTCAGCAATACCATTGAGAATTAGAGTGTAACCCTTTCTATACTAAATACTCATTGATGAGTATTTCCCTAGGAAATGGTCAGAAAATAGGTTCAATAAACAACCATAGGTCATGAACTTCATATGAACATTTCCCACCATTGAATATGAATCATTCTGCTCTTGTATTATCTTTTCACATTTCTGGGAGAATCCACTCAGTATAGAAATGGTTAACCCTTTACCCAACAGAACGGCCCTGTGCCAATGCATTCTCTTATATATGCGAGTCGACCATAGGTCGCCTCGCATATATAAGAGAATGCATTGGCTTAACACATTAAAAATTATAAAATTGTTAAAGAATGTAAGAAAAAATGGTAAAAAGTGTTAAAAAAAGTTTTTTTTTAGGCCAATGCATTCTCTTATATATGCGAGTCGACCATAGTCGCATATATAAGAGAATGCATTGGCACAGGGCATAATTGTAACCATCACAATGTGGTCAATGAGCCGGTTCCAATGATATCCATATTTGTATGGTTTTATTGAGACAGACCCAAGATAATTTAGGCTGTTGCAGCTTTATTTGGCCGGTTTGTTGGGTAAAGGGTTAAAAGGGACAGGTGTGGCACTTAATGTTGGTCAATGGTGATAACACAGATCATACTGATTTCTTGTTGATTGATTGCAATGGCAGAGAAACCACTAGTCACCGGAGGGTATTGATTGTTGATTGGGGAATACAATGCAGGATAAATAAATAGCTGCCACAAACCTTAAAAGTCATGTGATTAGATGCAGATGGGAAGAAACCCTACTGTGTACTGCACATTGTGAAGATTGAAGTGGTCACATTACAAACATCAGCCAAGACAATTGACAATACATGACTCAAGATAAAAAAAAGTTCAATAATCCATTACCTGTCTGAAATAGAAGGTAGAATCATTCAAGCCATGAAATAGTGTGCCTGTCATTTGCAGAATGAGGTCCCCCATAGGGTGAATTTAGTGATGCTATCCTGCACAGCGGGATATCATCACCAAATTCACCCTCTGGTGACCTCATTCTGCATGGCCTCATTTGCTATGGGAGACATAGACTTAGATTGAAGTTCCCAAATGGTGAATATTGTGATGTATACCCATTGGGAACCTCGATTATGCAATGTGCCATCTGCCAATTTGGGGATGTAGAGAAACTAAACTAAAAAAGAAATATGATAAATTTGTTAACAAAGAAATTTCCAGAAAAGATGAGGCCTAAGCAGAATGAGGTCCCCAGAGGGTGAATTTAGTGATGCTAACCCGCTATGTGGGATAGCATCACTAAATTCACCCTCTGGGGACCTCATTCTGCAAATGACAGGCACACTAAACTCAGGCTTGGAATCGTTCATTTATTTCATTATACAATTCACGACTGAACGGATTCTCCATGCAGTTATTAAAGTAGATGATGGAATGGTCTATTCTTCATTTGAGACATTGTTCAGATAACGGAAATATTTGAAAACTTCTAAGTTCACCTGTCAAACGCTCAGTCTGTGGTTGGAAACTATTATCCAGTAGTGATAAGCTATGTTCTGCGATTTCTAAAAGAAGTCTGTGCAACATTCCACAGTTATTTCTTAAGGACCTGATGACCATTACCACATGTATACCATGAGAATAGGCAATTGAAATTATTTGCTGCAAAATATATAATTTTTTAGAAGCAAAAATAATTTGTTTGATTCACTTACCATATCAACACTTTTATTTGCTGAACAGGGAATGATTTTAGTGAAAGAATAACGAATTTCATAATTATATGAAAATTTTGTCTGAGCACATGTTTACAGTGAATGAGGAAACAAGACATTTTGAAGTCTCATTTTCAAATTTTTTTTTTTTTGACACATTTGACACCTACAATATTTTTCAGCATATTTTGCAGTTAGATCAACTTGTGTGCTTCTTTATGCAATAGACAGCAATTGTTTTCTAGTTGAGGTCACCTGACCATTAAGCCAACAGTGAGATGCAAAACATGCCATACTATAGTCAGAATTAAATTTGGTCACTACTTGTGTGTAACAATGCACCATCAGTGTTAGGGTTTATCAACAGGTTATAATTCATTCACTATTGGACACGATCTCCCACCACACATTATGGACTTCTTACTATAGTCTGTTGTACATGACAGGCAAAGTTAGAAGTTTTTAAATCTAAAAGTCTAAACAAAAGGAGGTGGTAGGCAAATAAGATTGAGCTATGCCTACATCACCTCACTCTAACTTCTATGCTTGTTAACTCTTCTACGGCTGGAGCCTGATATTTTGCAAAAAACACTGTGCCAATGCATTCTCTTATATATGGGAGTCTCCCATATATAAAAGAATACTTGCCCTACAATATTTACCATGACTTTGTAAGCAAGTGCATTCTCTTATATATGCGAGGCTCTCTATGGGAGATTCACATATATAAGAGAATGCACTGGCACAGGATCTTTATTGCTGCACCAGCGCAGCTCCCGTCATGAAATGGATAAGTATACATGATAAATGATGATACCGGATACTTGTTGATTCCCATTTGGTTCACATTCGTTCATTTGTATGGATGTTCAAATAGTAAGTTAAACTGCCTTCATAGTTTGTTTGTTCAACTTATTTATTTGTCCTTACAAATAAATGAATGGGCGTTAATGAAATATCCATCAACAAGTATCCTGCAAGTACCATCAATGGCATTAATGGCATGCATAACAAGCATACTTGAGTAAAGACGGTTATAAATTACTCTCGATTGCCATGATGAAAATTAGGAATATGCGAGACTATGAATAGTCTTGTTCTTTTTGCACGATTTTAGTGTATAAAATAATTTGTAAGTTGATATACGTTTTGTCCACAATTTTTCTACATACTTTTAATTATTATGAACACCTGAGGAACAATACAGGACAGAGAAGGTACAGTAATGCCCTAAATAATCGACTCCATAACCACAGCAGAATTTAGTCGGAAATATGGCTTGTTGCCATTCATCGGAAAGCCATACTTCCGACTAAATCCTGAAAAGTTACCCATAATTCTGCTGTGGTTAAGGAGTCGATTAATTAGAGCATTACTGTATATCATAAAAATGGAATCTTCTCCTTTCACCTTGATATTTGAAAACTGTATAAATCATATATGAATCAATATCATTATTAGACAATTCATTACTGAATAAACTCTTTGAGTTGGGTTGAAAATCATCTGCGTACATCTCCATACCAAGGGGGAATACTCTATTGACAACTTCTTGATCTTTCAATATGAATTTATCTGTTTTTGATCCCTTTTAAGTTGAATATGATGCCATGTTTCTGATTCGTGTTGTGATGTTACTATTCATAAAAATTTATATTGTCGTAAATTTTGTCTAGGAAAATAGTTCATATCTGTCAAAACATCTGGAGACATCATAAGGCCAAAGAATTTAAAATGTGTGGTTGAGGTTACATGTCAGAAAACGTCAGGGTCAGTGGATAGATTTAAATATTTTATTTTTTAAAATAATTTTTATTGAGATTTTTATGGCTTTCTTTTTCGCCGTGAAATTTAATATCATTGGGCTGAGAAATAAAAAGCATTCATTGCTTTTTGTACAAACCAAATACGTTGACTAAGAAATCAACCAATTTTTGGACTTTGGAACTTGGAATGTGTTTTGTCCCAGTTTATTATATGTTGTGATGAAATTTTCAAGAAATTTTAATTGTACCAGTGTACAATGGAAAACATGTTTAGGGTAGGGGTTTAAATTAGGGTCGATAGGGAAACCCGAACCACACATATTTTTTCCTTTGTCCTAATGTGTACAGAAAGAAACATGAGCTAAATATTTCAATCCCCCCCCCCCCCCCCCCCAAGTTATAAATTATAGATTTAGAATGAATTTCCTCAAGAAATACAGATGTGAAACAAAAGTTTTTATCGGTGATTGTTAAAAGATATACAGAACACAATATGAGATAATTAAACAAATAAAAGAAAAATAGTTTATATGGAATATGATATGCTAAGGGACTGTATTAACATGCATTTATTATTATTAATAGAATTTAAAAAAATAGTTCTTATTAGAAATGATATGGTAAGAGACTGTATGGACATGCATTTAGAAGAATATAATGATATGGTAAGGGACTGTATGGAATGCATTTAGACGAATATAATTATATGATATAAAGGGACTGTAACATGAGCAAGTTAAAATAATAAATTTTATCACAGAAATAAACATGGAATACATGTAACCTCTATTCAAGAATATTTCACCTCATCCATAAATGGTGTCTTCTGATTGGTTGAGAGCTGTGTCCTATATGGTATAGTGTTATGCTAAATTTAGCACCCTACTATATTTGTGTAGTATCATGCTAAATTTAGCACACTACTACACCAAACTCGCATGCAAAAAGCAATGAATAGAGTCAACAATCTCGACAAAATGTATACGGAAATGCAGGGACCAGTCTAGAGGGCGACTTGTGAGAAATTATCTCCTTAAAATGTGCCACTTCTCCCTATTTTGGTCCCATGGAGAAGTGACTTAATTCTCTCTCATATACCAGTATGGTTAAAGTATATTTATTGATTATAAAAGTGTTCTTACTCACTATACTGGTGTTATAAATGGGCTATTGTATTTCATAATAATTATTAGATCATAGAAGGGTGATGGGTGGGGGGTGTAAATTAAACTTCGTCCATAGTTATTTTCTCCCTGATAACATTCCACTTCTCTCTAATAAACAAACAGGGAGAAGTGACTCTTGGCTGGTTCCTGCGGAAATGTATCCATCAATTTACTAAGGCGATTCCAAATGAAATTAAAATGTTACTGTGAACACTTCTTTCACAGTAACGATGTCAACTTGCGAAGTGGCACCATATGGTTGAATTCACCTTGTGGTATAGTTTCAGTTTTTCGTGTATTCAAAATAAAACTCAACCCTTTCATGATGGGAGCTGCGCTTGTGCAGCATTAAAGATCCTGTGCCAGTGCATTCTCTTATATAAGTGAGTCTCCCATAAGGAGCCTCGCATATATAAGAGAATGCACTGACTTACAAGGACAAGGTAAATATTGTTAGGCCAATGCATTCTCTAATATAAGCGAGGCTCCCTATGGGAGACTTGCAAATATAAGAGAATGCATTGACACAGGGTTTTCGCAAAACTGCAGGAAGCTACACTCATAGAAGGGTTAAATACTGCGCATTTTGGTTTACTAAACTAGATTTCTAGACATACTTGCGACAATTAAGTTTGTCTTAAACTATATATTGGTAAGTGGATAGATAATGATATTTGTTCTCAGTGAAATAAGTTTCTCTTAACTTCTTATGAAGGGACTTTGATCAGTCCATCAGTTAATGTTCTTGGGATACTGTTATGTAGTATGCATGCTTAACCCTTTACCCAACAGAAGGGCCCTGTGCCAATGCATTCTCTTATATATGCGAGTCGACCATAGGTCGCCTCGCATATATAAGAGAATGCATTGGCTTAACACATTAAAAATTATAAAATTGTTAAAGAATGTAAGAAAAAATGGTAAAAAGTGTTAAAAACAGATTTTTTTTAGGCCAATGCATTCTCTTATATATGCGAGGCGACCTATGGTCGACTCGCATATATAAGAGAATGCATTGGCACAGGGCTAACTGTAACTATAACAATGTGGTCAAGGAGCCGGTTCCAATGATATCCATATTTGTATGGTTCTATTGAGACAGACCGAAGATATTTTAGGCTGTTGAAGCTTTATTTGGCCGGTTTTGTTGGGTGAAAGTTTGAATTGTTTGGTGAAATATGACAAATAGAGCATGTCTAGTCATTGACTATGCAGGTTTTGTGCCCAGTGGGGTGGGTATAGTTCACTCTGCTTCCCATTGTGAGCTATACCCACCCCACTGGGCACAATACCCACTTAGTCAATGACAAGCCATGCTCTATTTATAAGATAATAAACTAAATCAATAGAAGCCATAAAAATCAAGAGAAAGAAAACCACCATCAACAGGAACAGCGGGACTGGAGCTCCACTCCCGATGTCACATGACCCTACTAAGATCATGTGAGCAATGTCAATCAGATGATTGAAAAAGTCCAGGAGAGTTGGATGAAAATCTCATGGGTGATAACTAATTCTTTGAGTAATTAATCCTTTCTATACTAAATACTCATTGACCAGTAGTTCCGATAGGAAATATCTAAATAATAAGTTCAATTTTAACAAATGACCATAGTTTTACCCTTTGGAAATGTTCAGATAATAATTTCAACAAGCTGTGTATGTCATTTGTTTAATTTAATATCTGAACATTTCCCACCAAAGAATTTGAATCCTTCTGCACTTGTATAATCTGTTGTCTGCTTTTGTATTTCCTGAGCATCCCTCAAAATGGATAATAGACCATTCCAATGTACAGTTCTATAATGGATGGGAGAATTCATTTGGTATAGAAAGGGTTAAATCAAAGTGATTAACATAGGTTTCATAAAATTATTCTTGAACCATTTTATGTCTCTGAATATACATATATATCACATAAATATGCATCTGGCAAAGAAACCAGGTGGCACACATTTAATTAAAAACATTTTTATATAATGCCAGATATATATAAACATTATGGACAAGATGTATAAAGCTGGTTTATTTTACAAACAGTTTCAAGGAGCTTGACCCAAGTTACATTTTTCAGCGGTCATCCATCTATGACTACACAATTATGATCTTATCAGATTACAAGCCATGACAATGAGGTTGTTCAAACTTCCTCGAATGTGAACCAACTTGAAACAGCAATATCCATCTGACAGGATAAACCGCTGTTGCTTGTCACATGCAAAATAATTCACAATTAGCAAAATTATGTTCATTTTGGCAACAAGAAAATAGAAACTATTTATTAAAACTTATGGCTGCTGGGATTGATTCATTTTCCAAGCTAATGACCCACTCAAACTGTCAGGTCCCCAGTGGATCAATGCAACAACCAAATATATACAACGTCATCATGTCCGTTCATCTCCGGGTACATCCCATGGATACATGTACATTGTAAATTACATCAGCTTTATACATCTTATTATATTTTGATTAGTTATCTGATTCACATGAATTAATAACAGGTGTAAATTAACACAGATTGTTAATATGACATGAGACATGTATGAGAAGGGAATGGGTATGAGAAGGGAATGGGTATGAGAAGGGAATGGGTATGAGAAGGGAATGGGGTAAAGTACGTTCACTTAGATTTGAGCTATTCTTGATATATTACTATAACTTGGGGATTGCCAGTAAAAATATTGGAAAATTTATTTATTATATACTTGCCCATGAATTATAAGGTTTTAGCAGTGAGATATAAGTGATATCCCACTAGTGAGTGATATCAGCTTGAAATTTCTGATGTATTGACATTCATTGGGGGCCATAGGCAAGTAACTAAAGTATATAATAAACAGAATATCCACACTTTTTCAGTGGATATGGGTTAAATCTCATTTGTGATGACAAAACATTTGAATTTCCACTCGTGGCTAAAGCCACTCGTGGAAGTTCAATGTTTTGTCATCACTCATGAGATATAATCCATATCCACTGAAAAAGTGTGGATATCCTCTATTTATTTCATCACAGTATCAACAATGGGTGAAAGAGAATATAATAACCATGCATTAGCAATATATTGCACCAAATCAAGCCTGCAAATAGTGTGCCTGTTATTTGCAGAATGAGGTCCCCAGAGGGTGAATTTAGTGATCCTATCCCGCACAGTGGGCTAGCATTACTAAATTCACCCTCTGGGGACCTCATTCTGCTTAGACCTCATCTTCTGGGAAGTACCTATAGTCTCAAATTGACATTGCTTTAGTTACTTTTTCTCTCCTGGGAAGTTTCTATATTCCCCAATTTGCAGAAGATAAAATGCATAATCTGGTTACTATTAATGGGTGAAAATCACCAACTTCAACCCCCCATAGCAGTTGAGGCCTAAGCAGAATGAGGTTCCCAGAGGGTGAATTTGGATATGCTAGCCTGCTATGCAGGATAGCATCACTAAATTCACCCTCTGGGGACCTCATTCTGCAAATGACAGACACACTATTTGCAGGCTTGTGCAAGGCACCAAATAAGAATAGCATATAACTATTTAGAATTTTTAGTTCCTACTGTACATTAACATTGAACTGTTGGCGCAATTGAAAAAAGTTAAAATTTCCAAGATTTGGGAGGCCAAATTCACATTTAATAATGAATTGTGCTCAAGCATAATGAATTGCACTTAAGCATAATTAATTGTGCTTAAACATAATGTAACTACTATCTAACCTACCCATTAACTATTGGCATAACCTGGTGTTTCACCTAACAATGAAAACAAGAAGTAATAGGCCAATAGGCCAAGGTTGAGTTATGGATAAACCTATTTATTCACCAGGGGTGTTTAGTTAAATATAAATAAATACGCATAAGTGCAAATAATTAAACCTAAGCACAAATAATTATGCTTAAGCATAATTAATTGCTCTTAAGCGCAATGATTGCACTTAAGTGTAATTATTTGCAAATTAGACTTAAGTACAATCCATTATTAAATGTGAATTTGGCCTCCCATATATGTTGTATAGAAAAAATATAATATAATATATGAATGAGTTATGAATAAATAATCAGTCACCCTCTCCCATCTTTGTAATGCATTAGATGGTAGCACTGATTGGGAAGTAACTGGTCGAAAACTGGCAAAAAGCCAGCAAAAGTCCTGGCCGCATGTTCCTCTGCAGTATATATCATTGTAAAGAGAAAGCTGTTTTAGCGATGCAAGTTGCATTACTCTATCCTGTCGAATACATGCCGTGCAGGAGAAAACATTATGTCTTCTACTTTCAGAAGACACATTCAATCTTAGATTTTCTTTGGCCCATCGGCATGGTCCAAATTGGGCTAAATCGACATATAAGTGAAATGTTATAAAAGCGTGGGAACTGCGACAGAGTTATAGACATTGAGTTTTATATTTATAATTATTAGGCGAAGTAAATAAAAATACTGTGTTCTCACTCTTCATTCAAAAGGAGGCCTCATCAAAAAATTAAAGCAATTTCATCCTGAATTTCCTAAGAGTTCAAAACTCTTTCTCCAATTTATCTGCAATTAGAAATTTACATTGGTTTTTGTTAAAGACTTAATAATTAAAAGGTAGAACACAGGTATTTATTTTTAATCCTTTCATGATGGGAGCTATGCTGGTACAGCATTAAAGATCCTGTGCCTGTGCATTCTCTTATATATATATATCAGTCTCCCATAGGAATGCACTGGCTTACAAGTTCGAGATAAAAATTGTTAGGCCAATGTATTCCCTTAGATATGCGAGGTAAGAGAATCCATTGGCATAGGGTTTTTCAAAATATTTCCGGAAGCTCCAGTCATGGAAGGGTTAATGACCTTAGTATGAGAAAGCATAATGTAAATTGTATAATGTTGGATTCAAGCTGCTCGAGATACAACTAGTAAGGCCCTAAATAATCAACTCCTTAACCACAACAGAATTATGGGTAACTTTTCAGAATTTAGCTTGTTGCCATTCATCGAAAAGCTCAACAAGCCATATTTCCGACTAAAACCTGAAAAGTTACCCATAATTCTGCTGTGGTTAAGGAGTCGATTATTTAGGGCATTACTGTACGTTAGCACGAGGTATTGGTGAATATTTATATATATACAGTAATGCTCTAATTAATCGAGAGCTTTCCGATGAATGGCAACAAGCGATATTTCCGACTAAATCCTGAAAAGTTACCCATAATTCTGCTGTGGTTAAGAGGTCGATTAATTAGAGCATTACTGTATGTGTGTGTGCATTTTCTGATATAGATATGTAATATGTATACAGATTAGTATACCTAAATTTGTTTTATACATTTCTACATCAAGTATAAATCAATGTAAGCAAAATTAATAATAATAAATAATAATCGATCCATTGACCAATATAATTTCACAATGACCAATAGAATGGCTCCATGAAAACACATTATTTCTAATTCTGAAATAGCAGCACCAACCACCAGGAAAACACATGCTGAGCTGGTGCAGCATTAAAGATCATGTGCCAGAGCATTCTCTTATAATATGTGGGTCTCCCATATGGAGCCTTGCATATATAAGAGAATGCACTGGCTTACAAGGCCAAGGTAAATAGTGTTAGGCCAATGTATTCTCTTATATATGCGAGGCTCCCTATAGGAGACTCATATATATAAGAGAATGCATTGTCACAGGGATTTCGCAAAACTTCAGGAAGCTCCAGTCATTGAAGGATTAATGACCTTAGTATGAGAAAGCATAATGTAAATTGCATAATGTTGGATTCAAGCTGCTCGAGATACATTAGCATGAGGTATTGGTGAATATTTATATATATATATATATATGTGTGTGTATTTTCTGATTATAGATATGCCATATGTATAAAGATTAGTATTCATAAATTTGTTTTATACATTTCTACATCAAGTAATCAATGTAAGCAATATTAATAATAATAAATAATAATCGATCCATTGACCAATAGAATTTCACAATGACCAATAGAATGGCTCCATGAAAACACATTATTTCTAATTCTGAAATAGCAGCACCAACCACCAGGAAAACACATGCTGAGCTGGTGCAGCATTAAAGATCATGTGCCAGAGCATTCTCTTATAATATGTGGGTCTCCCATATGGAGCCTTGCATATATAAGAGAATGCACTGGCTTTAATACAAGGCCAAGGTAAATAGTGTTAGGCCAATGTATTCTCTTATATATTCGAGTCTCTCATATGGAGCCTTGTATATATAAGAGAATGCACTGGCTTACAAGGCCAAGGTAAATAGTGTTAGGCCAATGTATTCTCTTATATATGCGAGGCTCCCTATAGGAGACTCACATATATAAGAGAATGCATTGTCACAGGGATTTCGCAAAACTTCAGGAAGCTCCAGTCATGGAAGGATTAAACCATTCACAAGGGTGTGTTGAGTTATAACTCAGAGCTTCCGATCATATCTAATAAGTTGGAATAAATGGAATTTTGCTAACCAATCTATCTGTTATTACATGCCTCTTACTGAAAAAAACACCGTTCTGGCATCTTGGGCCATGTCACCTTTTTCAAGCGATTCCAGTGAATCGGAAGACATCAACATCACATGACATAACATTAAAAAAATGCTTCTATTACAATCAAATCCACATGTTATATGATATTTTGGAAGCCGAAGTAACATTTCATTTCACTGTTCGCTATCACAAATTGCTATATTGAGCACCTTCCAAAATTACTAAACACAACAATGTAACATCTTAAATCACATACAGATTCTAGCTCTTTGCTTCTTGCACAATTATTCATTCTCACCAATGATGTGCGGTTTTGAAATTTCATTTCGGTTTTGGTATGGTTTTTGTAGAAAAACCAGGTTTTGGTTTCGGTTATGGTTTTATTCAATACACCAATGACTATATGCATAGAGCAGATGGTTTAATATTTGATGTAATATTTCCAACCATTTTCCAGTAATATCCATAGTCAATGTGGCAATGTATCGCTCATATAACACCCAAATGTTCCAAAGTGAAGCTGCTACTGCTAATGGTGGCAAATAGAGCTGACAAAAGCACTCGCTAACCACACATGGTGTAAAAGAACATTCACACTTTCAGATATGACAGACCAGATTGGATAGTAAATAACATATTTTAGAAAACAGTGATAGTAAATAACTGTTTTCTAAAATATGTTATTTACTATCGAATCTGGCCTGTCATACAGAGACCAGCGGTGTCAGTTAATGGAAACTGGAAGAATAGGCTTTATAGAATATATCAGTTGTGGTTTGGTGTTGAAGTAAAACCAAAAGAAAACCAAGAAATCCTAAAACCACACATCACTAATTCTCACTTAAACCCGGACACAAACGATATATATGCTTGGAAGACTGACTAAAACTTATGAAATGCAACCTGTTAACCGCTCATGTCTTCTGTTTCCTGATCATGAACTAACAGTTTTCGTGACAACTGTTCTCTGACTAATAAACTCTCTCTGAAATTATGTACGTTTGAAGAAAATTCTCCATCCCATATTGTGATACATCCATATCTAGATCTGTCATCTGGAAGTAAAACAAGAAGTTACAACTCCGGGTGCTGGATATTCCCGAGGTGCCAAATTGAAACATGTGCAGGACAAAACCAAAAACTAAAATAAACAAAGAAGGATAACTCCAGAATGGAATATGGAAACAACGTCATTTGGGCACTATTTATAAAGCGGTTATGAATACGAACCTCCATACCAATTACATTCAAATCTGATATTTGCGTGGATGGACATAAATGAATGGACTGGTCTTTAATGCTGCACAGCTCCCATTATGAAATTGCTAATATCTGATTTTTGAGTGACCAATTAAAAAGTCGTCTAGAGCCTGTGTAAGAAGACTCACTATATTGTCTGAATAAGCTATGAGTTATGGGCTAATATAATTATGTGTCACAATTTTTTATGTGGCTTCTCAAGTAGCCATAAAATTATCAAGTACCGTACCGGCCGGTGGATAAATCGCATCGTTGGATAAGTCGCATTGAATTTTGAAGCTTAAAAGGTTGGCTTTTGGCTCTTTCTGTTGTATACGTCGCACCTATTCCAGTGACTTGTAAGGGAACATCAAAATGACAGATTGACCTGGATTTAGAGTTATTCAGAGCAGAGGAAGCATTTTTTTTAAAATAGAATTTATCACAGACGTAAAAATGAACGAACATTCCACCAATGCTTCCGGTATTCCCAATGTGATTTGGGGGAATTCCCAAGCAGGGGAGATAACATTGGTTCATTTTCATTAGGAGTGTGTGGGAACCAGTGTTCACGCTGGACCGAAAAAAACTTTAGCCAAAAGTTTAGCCAAATGAAAATTTTATTAGCCAAATGAAAAAAACTTTAGCCAAATGTTTTTTGGCCAAATTAAAAAACACTTTGGCCAAATTAAATCATCGTTTTCTGGTCGGTTCACAATTAATGACTAAAACGTAAAATCTAACAGACACAGGTAAAATACACAATAATTTAAATAATTTTGATGAACTAGAAGTATTTTTATATATATAATTTATTAAAAATTTATTAATCTTTATGTGAAAGAGTGATTTGGGGGGGGGGGGGGGGGGGGACCCGGGATTGTCCATTTTAATGTCATTTTTTTTTTTATTTATATCAATATCTTTTTTTAAATCATTAAATATTTATCCTTGCGAAAATATCTAAGTGACATCTGGAAACTAATAACTTATATTATTTACGCCATTATCAAATTACAATCTGTCATAAAAGCATGCATATTATTTTGACTGTATCGGTATTGACGACAAATAGCCACAAAATATCTGTCGTGATTCACATTTGGCTGATTAAGCTATTGTCTTACACTTGGTGCTCATAAACCTCGACCATCATAAATACAATGTCATCATAAACATGCATTGTGTAGGCGTGCCGTGAGTGACCAGACAGACAATAGGCTGAATGGGGGATTAGGGGATTAAATGTAAAAATTAATAAGGACCTTTTGCTGCTTCGTGCAGAGTGACGTAATCTTTCTCCAGATTAAAACAGCCTGTTACGAACAAATTGCTTATATAACGGCGTCAATGCACAAAACATTGCTTTCTTCACATTGTCATAATTGAACCACGGTTGGTTTAATGTCCATGCGTCTTTGAATGTCCGTCTTGTGAAAACTAAAGATGATTGCATATCACTTTGTGATCGCTTGGTTGATAGAGTTTGTACGATATTTCATAAGTACGAAAATAATGAAATACTTTCGTCACCTAACTTCGTCTTGAATGTCGATCTATTGAGCGCTTTTATTAATTAGCTTTCTGGCTCCATGCTTTTCAGTCTCCATTTGGGTTCAAAAAAAGTTTAGCCAAAAGTTTAGCCAAATGAAAATTTTATTAGCCAAATTTGAAAAATATTAGCCATTGGCTAATTTGGCTACCGACAGCGTGAACACTGGTGGGAACATGGATTATAAAACTTATTATTTTGACTTGAATGATGTTTGGACTAACTGTGGGTGGTTGAGAGTAAAATCAATGTATTAATTAACATTTATTCATCATCATTTCAACTTGTATAACATGTGTATAACTAAATATAAATAAAACAGAAACATTTGACTTCACTTTCACAATATCACTATCACCGTCTTCACTGTCTGCCTCCATATACGCTATATCTCGCTAACACCAAACTCTCGTTCTGCGGGCCGATTACCATGTTCATTTGCGAATTTTATCACTCTCAACTTGTATGAACTTTCGTAACTTAGACATTTCCTTTTGATGCCACGTTTATCCATTTTGAATTCGAAGAAAACTGATAGGTATAATGAAGCACGATGTCGTTTGAATAGTTTTAAGGTATGAGGAAAGACACAAAATATCCTATCATTTATAGGAATATAAAACTGAGACTCGGCTTACTGTTGTTTTAGGATAATGGCCTCGTTAATTTAGTTGTCGCCTAATTGACGCGAAGCATGAATAAAAACGCTTTGGGCTAATAGTGATGCAATGCACTCTTCAGTATTAAGTGTCAACTACTCAACGTGGGGATTAAATGTTATGCGTACTCGGTACAGCATAAAATAATGTTTATGTAATATAAACAGGAGTTCGCACATAAGCCTCATTAAAATATGAGAACACGCTGTCCAGACATGCATTTAGAGTCTTTGGGGCTTTAACTATGCTCATTCCAGGGCTTTAAATAAACATTCCGATGTGACGTCATCGGCTAGAAGTTTGCAGACATCAAAGAGATCATACTGAATGTGGGTCACTCATGCACGTGTTACACAGTCAGGTCAAGGACGCCCACTGTTTGTGAATTTGCTGCTGTTTACGGTTGAATTCTTAGATATTAATACATATAATACGATATATATGTTTTAAATGTCGGACAGGGAATATAATAAAGACAATGTACATATGAGGATGGGGTATTTATTTATTTTTTGTATACCGAATTGTATTATTTTATCGCGTTGCAGTTAGTTTGCGTCGGCATTTTGTCCCGTTATTTACCTGTGATCGCAGTTGATTCCTCAAAATTCGGCTGAAAATATGCCCCTCCTTGACTTACCGATCTATAAGTCGCAGGAGGATTTTAATAGGGCAAATTGTGGTAAAAAGATGCGACTTATCCACCGGCCGGTACGGTAGTTGATAAAATTTCAGATTATGGAATCATAACATGTAGGAATTATAGAAGTAGAAGCTGATTAAAACTCAAAAACTTGCATACAGCAACTAGGACAGTGGAATAGGAGAAACTGACAGGTCCGTGATTGGGTGACTAGCCACATAACTGTCCGAACACGTCCTATTGACAAATCATGGACGTCTAAATCAATGGACTTTTAATTTCCCACTTTTGAGTGACTTCAAAATTAAATAGGCTGATTAGGCCAAATAGATAATTTTTGAAGGTTCATCTGAACACTGTTATGTGGCTAGCCACGTAACAGAAATTAGTCACATAAATATCTATTTCACAAAATCATAGCCACATAAGTAGTCATTTGTTAACGAGGATGGACAAAAAAAAAACCAAGATGAATAACTCTAAAACGGAAAATCCGGAAAAAACGATTGAACACTCAGATGAATGCCCTCATAGTAGTGAACATCCATACCAAAACATTGAGATCCAACAACTGGTGTTTGAGATATCTGCACAGATGGATGGACAGATGGAAAAACAGAGGGATAGATGTCTGGACGGACGGACAAGATCAATCCAGTATACACCCCATTCTCTTTGAGAGTGGGGGTATAATTATGACAAATTCGTTGCATGGAATATGTCAATACCCTTTCATGAATGGAGCTCACTGAATTTTTGCGAAAACCCTGTGCCAATGCATTCTCTTATATATGTGAGTATGTATAAGAGAGTGCATTGGCCAAACAATATATATCTTGATCTTGTAAGCTCATTATGAGAGACTCGCATATATAAGAGAAAGCACTGGCACAGGGTCTTTAATGCTGCACCAGCGCAGCTCCCATCATGAAAGGGTTAAAGGAAACAAACCTTTTTCATTTGATGACTGCCGATTTTTATATCCCAATCCACCGGTTATCACAATGTTGTGTCTGTTTAAACCTGAAACCGAAATTATTTACAAGTCTTTACAACCAGGGGTGGCATCAGGATTTCCCTGACACAGGGGCTACAGGGTCCCAGGACCTACCGGGCCGACTATCGCTAGAAAATTTAGAAATATTAGTCTCAAAATCCTTGAATTTAGAGGCCTTCATACCATCCAGATAACAAGAAAAATATTATCATATTTAACATATAAAAACAAAAGTTTATGTAACTCAAGTCGGTAACATCTGGAACAGTCTCAATACAAGCATATGTGACTTCAAGCATGTACTCTGCAATGTTACATGTCTGTTGTCCCAGAAACATAAACATGGATAACGTGAGTTCCTGGAATTGGCTAAATAAAGAATGTACGACATCACATTGCAATCAACTATTAATAATGCGCATGCTAGTACATTCTGCCAGTTTATTTCTAAAGCACACAATTGTGTCGCTGGGGACTCATCTCGACTCAACTTACATTTGTATTGTCTTTGGTTCCTCTGCCTGGGAATATGTAAATATCCAAAATTTGTTGAGGAGCAGCGCGATCAGGGGTGGTAAAACTGCAGAATTATTCGGATATGCTTGCCGATGGATTTTGCAGATTTCCCCTGATATGGGGAGGGCTAATATGGCACCACTCCTGTAAATTACACGGAACTTGTTGATTCAGTGGAACAGACTAACTAATTATCGTTAAGTTTGTCAAATGCACGTGGCGGGAAAAATGATACATGTTTTGATAACTTCTATCAGAACGTATAAACAGTAATCCGGTGGTAGAGACAAGCCGTTCACAGTGCGACTGCCGACTCAACGGTATACAGTTATGCCCTAAATAATCAACTCCTTAACCACTGCAGAGTTATGGGTAACTGGGAGCTTTCCGATGAATGGCAACAAGCCATATTTCCGACTAAATCCTGAAAAATTACCCATAATTCAGCTGTGGTTAAGTAGTCGATTATTTAGGGCAATAATGTAGATGTTATCTCTAACAGACTCACATGTATAGATGATATCTTTAGACTCACCAGTATAGATGATATCTCTAACCGGTCCAGTATTTCTCTGTGTGATGATCAGGGGCCTGAGATCGGTGGTACTGAAAACAATAGTATGACCACTACCAGTGCCAACCCATAATGTCTTCGAGTTCTGGAGCGCCAAGGCTGTAATTCTTGTGCCTTTTTTCAATAAATTACTGCAAAAGAATAAACCAGCAATGTGAACAAGTAGTCAGCTTATGTTCTTATTTGACTTGGATGATTTAGCCAGAATTATAGTCGGCAATCAACGAAATTGAGTTTAGCAACCACGCCTAATAATTGCCTAGATTTTATTGCCTCAAGGTATAATATTCCACCAGAAAGTCTGTCTTGTTGAACTGTAAAGTAAAAGAATGATGCCGTTTTAACCCTATCTATACTAAACACTCATTGATGAGTAGTTATCCTGTAGGAAATGTTCAGGTAATTAGTTCAACAAACGACCATAGGTCATATGTGAACTTATTATCTAAACATTTCCACCATTGATATGAATTCTTCTGTGCTTTTAAAATCTGGTTTTCTGTCTGTTGTCGGCTTTTGTATCTTGTACCTCCAAATTAATAATATATTATTCCAGTGTATAATGTTATAACTGAATGTGAGAATCCATTCAGTAAAGAAAGGTTTAAATAGTGACTCCTGTTTGCTTGTTTATTTTGCAAATATATAGATAGAATGACACAAGTGTGTGAACATGATAACGTTATTGCACTAGTTTGTTCTGACGCGATGGTAAAACAAGAACCTGAGGTTCGAGTTTTATCTCGTGGCATGACAAACGAGTGCAATAACGTTAACATGTTCACAAAACTGTGTTGTTCTATGTTTATTGCACACTCTGAAGATTGTAGCTTGTAACATACTAACATTTGGGTCTATATTGTTTATTTAATTGCACAAACGTGTGCTTAGTGTAGAATATACCTAATAATTCAGCTGAATAATTTAGTGAAGAAATTGCCTGCTACGGTTGACGTCGCCAATGACGTTGTTGACGTAATCGGTTTGTATTGTTCCAAAACAATACCCAATTGTTTATTGAACGTTTTGAAATCTTCTGTATTTTGCTGTATTTCGCACAAATAAGCCATTGAGCATGCAATAATATATATTTCGCATTTAAGAGAATATATTGGCCTAACAATATTTACCTCGACCTTGTAAGCTAGTGTATTCTCTTATATATCTGAGGCTCCCATCATGAAATGTTAAGTTTACCACAAAGTGATGTCAGCAAATCCTTGAGAATGCAGGATACGGATTATTAAAAACAGCTTTCGAAAGCTTTATGTAAGGCAGAGATGGGGGTAATTGTAGTTAACAGTAATGCATTGTAATAAATTAATTCTGATTTCAACAAACGTACTCCATTCTGGTTCCACGGCGTGATTGTGTGCATGTACGAGTGTAAACATAAGGAATGGGTGTTGATTTTGTTGCATTCCATTATAATTTTTAGACTGTAGAACCCATGGCCACTCAAAATAAGTCAAGCACGACACACTGTGAACCATGGATCTAACTCACCCATCTTCTTTAAGTTCTTCGAGGTTTCCGAGATCATATCTCAATCTGACCTTCGGGTTTGTAGGTCTTCTGAGATCCCACGCCTCCAACATGCTTGATTCTTTTTTGGAGACATAGTACAGTTTGGAGATAGCAAAGTTTGTCACCGTCATTTTATCTTTCCTGAAACAATAATGTTAACACTTCCTTGATGGGACCAATGCTGGTGCAGCATTAAAAGACCCAGTGCCAGTGCATTCTCTTATATATGTGAGTCTCCCATAGGGAGCCTCGCATATATAAGAGAATGCACTGGCTTACATGACAAATTGGTTGTTTTTTTAAACCACTTTTTTACATAATTCAAACGTACCTCTCATATATTGTGAGGGAAAACATGTGTTGTCATAATACTATAGCATACATTGGTTATGAAGGATATTGATTTTTTCCTTCAAATCGATAGTAATAAATAGAGATTTTTTTTAAAATCACGAATAGGGTGCCTTCTTAAGATAAAGCTACAGTAACGCCCTAAATAATTGACTCCTTAACCACAGCAGAGTTGTGGGTAATTTTTCAGGATTTCCGACCAAATCCTGAAAAATTACCCACAATTCTGCTGTGGTTAAGGAGTCAATTATTTAGGGCATTAATGTACATTCCTAATGAAAAAAAAAATATTCTAAAGAGCATTCAAACACAACAATCTGATGTTGCCAGAGACAAATTAAAGATACATAATCCGAATTAAAGCTCCTAAATTACTATTTCTTTGTCTTTGGGGGTAAAAAATATTTAATTAGAATCGAGCAACCACCCATCAAAGCTCAGAGTTATCAGATAATGATTATTTAAATCTGTTATTTTTCACCATATATTTGGCGGCATAGAAAATATTCGACTCTCGATGCCAAATTACATGTAATAAAATATTGATATATAACTCATTTTGGACAATTTTATACTAGAATTGACAGTGGTTAGCATTATTGTTTGGTAATTAATCGATTCTGATAACTAAAGCGTCTTTTGAAGAAATGTTGAATATGATGATACGGGGACCATCTTATCGGATTGTGTACCTTCAAGTGAGTACTAGTATAGTCTACATTCACTTACAATTTTGTGCTGACATTGACTATCTTTTCCACATAGAACCCTGATGAATTGATGAAGGTTATATTGTATCCACATGCGGCGACAATCTGTTCGTTATGTAGCACCATGCACATCACAGGGTGTGCAATCTTACCAATCTCGAGAATCTCCGGACGAAAATTACTCTCCTGAAAAAAATTGTTTTCCTCTATAAACAAGTCTTGAAATAGTGTGTCTGTCATTTGCAGAATGAGTCAGGCTAGTGTCACCAAATTCACCCTCTGTGGACCTCATTCTGCTTAGACCTCAACTGCTATTGGAGACCTAGGATCAGATTGAAGGTGTCTAGTTAGTGATGTTCACCCATTGGTCTCCTCGATTATGCATTTTATCTTCTTCTAATTAGGGGAAACTGAACAGAAGGGAAAAAGTAACAAAATGTTAAATTGAGACAATAGATATTTCCCAGAAAACGAGGTCTAAGCAGAATGAGGTCCCCATGGGGTGAATTTAGTGATGCTAGCCCACCCTGCAGGGTAACATCGATAAATTCACCCTCTGAGGACCTCATTCTGCAAATGACAAACACTATTT
The DNA here is from genome assembly GCA_032622095.1 of Siphonodentalium dalli. NCBI lineage: Eukaryota > Metazoa > Mollusca > Scaphopoda > Gadilida > Siphonodentaliidae > Siphonodentalium > Siphonodentalium dalli. The sequence goes on from CP136061.1 coordinate 73,143,883, forward strand.
CAAGGCTTGTCTACGAATAGATTAGAAGCTTCCTAAAATTTTGCGAAAACCATGTGCCATTGATGTATTATCTTATATATGTGAGTCAGCCATAGGAAGCCTCGCATATATAAGAGAATACATGGGCCTAACCTTGACCTTGTAAGCCAGTGCATTCTCTTTTATATGCGAGGCTCCCTATGGAAGACTCACATATAGAAGAATGCACTGGCACATGATCTTCAATGCTGCATCAGCACAGCTCCCGTTGTGAACTCCATGAAAGGGTTAAATGATTACACTGTAAATTCTGAAATAACTGAATGGAGCAAATTCTAGCACAAGTCTATTGATAAATGCAGGTGCATACGGGTGTGAGAGCAATTGCACCCATCTCAGGTAGAGCTGAATTAACCTTGGTATATTTTGAAATGGATAATATGACTTGACTGAAATATTTCTCAATGGATGGTTCAGACACAAAGTTCTTCAAAACATATGCTCAACATCTACCTATTTAAAAGCCAAGTGTTTGTGTGTGTGTATGTCTGTAACTCTGTCAAAATTTCCATGCGTCTAAAAATATATCACCCTCATGTCCGACTGAGCCCAAATTTTGACCATGTTCTGTGGCACATCTTAGAATACAACAAGGCCAATCAGTACAAGTTGGCCTGAGATATATCAGCATTTCCCAAAGGTTATATTTTTACTGATATAATGCCTTACCTACTCTGAAGACTAATGTGTTTTCAGGTGCCTATCATAGCCAACACCAAAGCCAAATTCCGCACAAACTCTTCGCAATATTTGCGGCTGCCTTCCTATATATCATTATCAGGGGTGAAGCGGTGATATTTTCTTGCATGTCATATTTGTCACCCCTCATATTTGATAGGCCATACCCTAGTATTGTAATAATTGCAGACATGGTTATGGTAACAGTCGTATTGTAAGTCTACTCACACACAGTAATCCTGAAGCTGTAAATATCGCTATCTGTCCACACGCCAGTCCGGCCAGAATCACATCTTCATCATTCTTTCTGAAAACAAAAATCATTTTTGAGTGTGCGTTTTAATATCTTGCTGAGAATTGCTTTGCTTTCTGCTACTTTTTTCTTAAAGAAGGTCTATCTCTTCTAGCTATAATAAGTTTTATATAGTTTCCTGAGTATAACATAATAAATATAAATCGAAGACACAGTCCGGAAATGCTTATATCAATTAATAATTATATTATTTCAGACAGACATGAAACTTTAGAAACTCAGATAGAGATCGCGTTCTCCTGCCTGCTATGCTGCAAACGTTACCACAAGTTTTGCGAAAACACTGTGCCAATGCATTCTCTTATATATTTGAGTCTCCCATAACAAGTTAAAACCTTGTAAGCCAGTGCATTCTCTTATATATGCAAGGTTCCCTATGGGAGACTCATATATAAAAGACAATGCACTGGCGCAGCTCCCGCCATGAAAGTGTTAAGAAATGGCCAAAACAACTGAGGCCAGTGTGGACCTTGGTTTGAAGGAGTTCTAAACACTGTACTGACCTAGGAATATGCAATATGTTTAGCACAGCATCTGGCAGGTTTCTTGAACACCGAATCTCTTCACAAGTGTTAGCATCATAAACATAGATCTGACGATTTTGTGTTCCCACCAACATGTATTTATCAAGAAAGGGTAGTAAGCAGAGAATTCGACCCTCCTGGAAAACACAGCCCTGGAATATAACACAAAAACAGCAATCAACAGAGAATTGGACCCTCCTGGAACACACAGCCCTGGAATATATCACAAAAACACCAATGAACAGAGAATTCGACCTCCTAAACACACAGCCCTGGAATATAACATAAATACATCAATCAACAGAGAATTTGACCCTCCTGAACACACAGCCCTGGAATATAACACAAAAACAGTAATCAACAGAGAATTTGACCCTCCTGGAACACACAGCCCTGGATTATAACACAAAAATAGCAATCAACAGAGAATTCGACCTCCTAAACACACAGCCCTGGAATATAACATAAATACATCAATCAACAGAGAATTTGACCCTCCTGAACACACAGCCCTGGAATATAACATAAATACATCAATCAACAGAGAATTTGACCCTCCTGAACACACAGCCCTGGAATATAACACAAAAATAACATTTTCAATAGAAAATACATATTCCCTAATAAGATACTTACACACTGAACTACATGGTATATTCATCTTTATTCACAAGAAAGGATTCTATGAGATCCGTTTAAAATTTATTATTTTGGTACGAAATAGCTTAAGTACCTTTTGAATCATTATTATTATGACGTAGCAGGTCAAGGTCATTTGTCCACTCGTTATGTATATAAGCAAGTGGACCCACAGTAATCGGCCTCTTTTTATCCTCTTACAAGATTCGAGGGGTGTGACCGAGCAGCGGGGAGGGAAAATCCCAATTTGGGAGGGACATGTGAGTTCAGTGTGTAAGTATCTTATTAGGGAATATGTATTTTCTATTGAAAATGTTATATTCCCGTCAAAGATACGTTACACACTGAACTACATGGTAGAATCAACTCATAGGAGGAGGATGCGAGGAATGAGATACTATTGTATTTTAGTTGAGAATAATTCTTTTGAACCTGCTGAGTTTTTTAGCAACAAATGGATCAAAAGGTACTGATTTGCAGATTTGATTGATGCTACCAGGTAGAGTGGAGAAAGTTGGAGAATAAGCCCAATGGCTGAAACTCTGCACCTCCCCCTTTGGTTCTGAAGTCAGACAAACCGGTAATTGTGAAATCTCATATACAGGTACATGCATGTGCCACCTCCTCCCTGGAGTAAGCGTGTTATATGCAGAAAGCATAGGTCACCCAGCTCCATGGTATGTGACTGAACGAACCAAGCTATCCCGACGTTTCGACACCAGAGGAAGGAGATCTATTGTTACCTGAATGGTCAATCTGGATGTAACACGAGGAAGTAGCAACTGTAAAGACGATTAGAAACATACCACCAACTCATGTAGGGTGAAGAAAACCCAGAGTTAAATAGCCACTGCATCATGCTTGTAAGGTCTGCGACCGACTGTCAGTAAATGTGCAACCCCAAATCGACAAACTGATCAAGGCGCAAAATAAGTATTTTCTGACTGACCGTCAAATGACAGTATTTTACTTCAGTTAATAAATACACCAGACAGAGGCCATATTCCGTTGGTCAATGCCCCTGATCGGAATTTACTTTAAGGCTGGAAACTGGTAACAAAAACCCCAGGTAACTAAGTCGATCAAGAGCGTTAAATGACTTGGAAAGTCCCAAATGTTTTCTGGTATCGAAACAATCGAGAAGAAAAAGTTCGGAGAGTCCTAAGTTGTAAACTACTTCCACAGCCTGTCAATCCAATAGTGTATGCAGTTACATGTACACATGATTGAAAGGAATATTTTGCAGTCTGCATGTAACTTATTAGAAAATGTGTAGAAGGAGGAGACCCATCGTGATGGAACTACTCCAAACAATCTGAAAGAAAGAACAGGCCATGGATGATTAAGGTCTAAAAACAACCAGAAGGTCGATAACAAGAAGATTGTATCTTCTTGTTATTCACTGATTGTTCTTAACAGACGAAGGGCCCGGGTCCATGAGCTGTGTGTAGCTCACCTCATCCACCAAGGCGAAAGTACACAGCAATGCCCAAAGCAACCGACCACCCAACCACAGCAGAACCACGGGCAACCCTCCAGGACCCAACCGGAAACACAGCCCGCCGCCACCCATCGGAAAGCTCTCGTCGATAGCCCCCCGATGAACAGCAACAAGCCACACCACCGACCAAATCCCGAAAAACCACCCACAACTCCGCCGCGGCCAAGCGGCCAAACACCCCGAGCACCACTGTACACCCATTTGACATGTGGTCAAGGAGGTACGCCAGTAATGTGAACAGAAGGGCACATTTTACTGAAGACCAATCACATGTGTGTATGGTCGGACGGTTGTCTGCCGCTCATACAGCGAGGACCCGGACCCTAGTTCCTCCCCGTGGGCAGAGACTCCGTCGCCAACAATGATTGCCTCATGTGCACCGTTAGACGAATAGCTCGTCTGTTGTGTAGTAATTCAAGACAGCCTGTCAAAAAAGGAGCACTGAGTACAGTAACGCCCAACTCAATCAAGCAGGGCATCAATGAGTTTTGTTAGCATGACGCAGGGTTCAAAGTTCTGAAATGCACCTGTTCCCATGGAACAGGTTATTACCTACCGTACCCGCCACCCCAGAAGATTGCGTGAGTTCAATTGTCTATATCGTAACCCGATAAGCGAACCCAAACTGTAAAGCGATAATATTGAGCGAGAATAGATCTAATCCTGGTACTACAGGGAAAGCTCATTGGGATTGTCCTAAGGCTGTAGAGTCAAAAGATGATGAATGTTCTACGTAAAGAGAAAGATGATTCCCAACTTGGTTCGCAGAAAAACCCAGCCCAACACCGCAGAAGGCCCGAGTGATGCTCGCAAAAATCTTAGAAGGAATCCAAGGCTTGGTGTTATGCCCCATGGTACCGTAGTAAGGGTGAAAGATGATCTGTGTACATTTACCCCTAGAAGAATCGAACGGTCACCCATAAACAAAGGACAATGCTAATCAGTGACAGGTGGAAAGGTAATAAGTTTGAGCCCAGGTAAAACCACATGAAAAAACAAATTGAGTGTCTGTTAAAAGTCTCTGCCCCGGCCGATGACTGCGCTATGTTCACTGTTATAGACAGCACCCGAGATTACCCGGCATTAGACGGCGCGCTGTCTGGTGGCCCAGTGCTCGGTCCCCCTCGAACCCCCCAGGACCCATATCCGAGGAGAGAAACTGCGTCTGCAACCCCTCGATGCCTTGCAATTAACTTAGTTCTTTGTGACAGACAAGAAAAAGCAGCAAGAGCTCTTCGAAATCCAAAGTGAGAATCATGATTCGCGTTGGATGGCAAGTAGCCCTGTTAATTAGAAATGTAATCTAAATGTGGAATCGTCAGATCCAAGCAATGGATTTTGTTATCTTTAGAGTAAAAAACTGAATAAACAGGACTGTGTAAGCCTTGGAAGAGACATCGAGGAGTGATTAATGAGCAGACTGATTCCCCCCTAACCGGAGCCAGCTTAAACCCTGACAGGAAGCAGAATCATAGTGTAGCCAGTAGGGCAGCGGCGACCTACTAGGTCACGACACTAATCCAAAAATCTGACCAACAGGACGACACCACACTAGTGTTTCTAAATGCACACAATCTGCATTGAACTACATGTTGAATGGGCAGAGCAGTCAAATATACATAGAATGAACCGAAACTTTTAGATGACACGAGCCCAAGATCTGAGATATTACTCGATTCGTGTATCACCCCCCTAAGACAGTGACTATGAAACGCTACCGCCCCAGTGGCTACACTGGTACAACTTGCCTCCCGCCAAATAGCAAGCATTTGAAGGTCATGCAGAGTCCCGGGAAATGGTCTTAACAGCAATTCCACCCGAGGGTAGACGCCAGGGAGCAACTTACTTGGAAATTTTGATTATCAAATAAATAGCCTCACATGGACATGATGAGATAGTATTTTGTTCGCAATTTCAAAGTTGACATAAAATTCATACCAAATTGCATGGCTATTATCCAAGTTTGGATGGCCAATTGTGATGCGATACCAGTTAAGTTGCTCCCTAGGGGGCTGACAGATTTTGTACATCGCACATGCTTGTGAAAGGGATGTGGGAGGACGAAATCTGAGGTAGGAACCAGCAGGAGCGGGCGAGCATGGTCGGATCCGTGAACACTGGAACCCACCCTCGGAACAGTATGGCGTCTGGCTACAGTGAATTCAATGGTGAAGTATGCGGCTGGGCCACCTCAAGGTCCGCATGGAACGAGGAATTGGATTAGCCTGAACCTGCTTGACAATGGGGTTACTGAAACCGAGGCCACACGAGGAAGAAAATAGCCTGTGGTATGACCAGTTACATGTACATGTATAAGGATCAGGAAAGGGACCCAAAAATTTACCATGAAAGTAGGTGACTGATGCGTCACATTATTATTTGTGAAATTGTGTCATATTGATCTGACAAAAATTTATTTTGTTGGCAAACAATTTCAATGTATTGTAAATTATTTCATAGTGAACTATGAGCCAAGCAAAACCACACAAGTGAGTTAATTCATAGATAAACGAAAATGGACCCAAACCTGATCCCTAATTTTGCTACATATGTCAACATGAAACAGATTTGTGAGTGACAATTTCAGAATTTCGACGTAAACAAAACGAATGTTGTCACGTGCCAATTTCAACATAAACAAAGTTATAAACCAATGTTGTCTCACTGGTTGAATGTTCTAATACTTACATTCTAAAACCACAAGAAACAGAGATAACATAACAACTGTGCTGTATAGGCATTGTCCCAGAAAGTTCAACACGTGAACCGCTGCATATAAACAGACGAAGTGCAATTCCGAATTCTAAAGAACGTGTTCCGAAACCGGAAGTTGGGACACAATTTTCAACAGAACAATATAGTTTTTGTATTTTATTTGCGTTAAAACAAATAAAACAGGGAAATTGAATGAAATTGTCACTCTGATATTAATTTAATAATTATTGTGTCGTTTCCAAAATTGACCCGATGTCACAACAAGTTAAAAAATGTGGAACGGAATTGTTAAATGAAGCCGACAATAATATGTGGTTTCATTTCTCATAGCGTTAGTTTTTACTTCCCTTCGAATCTTGTCACAAGAGAAAAAGAGGCCGATTACTGTGGGTCCACTTGCTTATATACATAACGAGTGGACAAATGACCTTGACCTGCTACGTCATAATAATAATGATTCAAAAGGTACTTAAGCTATTTCGTACCAAAATAATAAATTTTAAACGGATCTCATAGAATCCTTTCTTGTGAATAAAGATGAATATACCATGTAGTTCAGTGTGTAACGTATCTTTGACGGGAATACACAAATCAACAGAGAATTCGACCCTCTTGGAACACACATCCCTGGAATATAACACAAAAACACCCATGAACAGAGAATTCGACCCTCCTGAACACACAGCCCTGGAATATATCATAAAAACATCAATCAACAGAGAATTCGACCCTCCTGGAACACACAGCCCTGGAATATAACATAAAAACATCAATCAACAGAGAATTTGACCCTCCTGGAACACACAGCCCTGGAATATAACACAAAAACAGCAATCAACAGAGAATTGGACCCTCCTGGAACACACAGCCCTGGAATATAACACAAAAACAGCTATCAACAGAGAATTCGACCTCCTAAACACACAGCCCTGGAATATAACATAAATAAATCAATCAACAGAGAATTCAACCCTCCTGAACACACAGCCCTGGAATATAACATAAAAACATCAATCAACAGAGAATTCGACCCTCCTGAACACACAGCCCTGGAATATAACACAAAAACACAAATCAACAGCGAATTCGACCCTCTTGGAACACACAGCCCTGGAATATAACACAAAAACACCAATCAACAGAGAATTCGACCCTCTTGAAACACACAGCCCTGGAATATAACACAAAAACACAAATCAACAGCGAATTCGACCCTCTTGGAACACACAGCCCTGGAATATAACACAAAAACACCAATGAACAGAGAATGAACTAAGGCTCCAGACCAGTCCTACTCCTGTAGTGTCAAAATGGATGGTTAGTCAAAGTGATGCAATCGTCTCTCAAATATATATAATTAATTTTACAGTGTGTGCCTATGCTAGAACACACACAAGAACATATGTTATGTTCTCATCGTTAACGTTTTCTTTACTAGATACTCATTGACGAGTAGTTCCTTAGGAAATGTTCAGACAATAAGTTCAACAAATGACCGGAACTTAGGCCATACACACAAAATAGTTCGTTTCTCAGGGATCGCCGCCTCCCGAAAAAACCCTGTGCTACCCCTTATTTATTGGCAGCTGTAAATAATAAATATATAAATACTGCATATCCCAAACCGCCCCAGACCGATAACTTAGTCTTGAAACTTTACGCAAACTGCACATCTATCCGGACTGCAAATCTATCCGACTTTACATTCACAAACAAGGGCGGATAATTCCGACGGACTTCCTGTTTAAAATAATAACAAAATGGCGACTTTGATGAACATTTCTATCGTGCAGAATGCATCGGAAGGCAAATGGACAATTATATCAGTCAACAGATCAAAAACTGTTCGTCAAATGGCTGGTGATTTCATGTCCACGAAAGACATTGACGATGATTTTGACCTGGTTGTTTCAAAAACGAAAACGGGACTTTGACACAGTTGCAGGAGACATCATGATCATCATCATGTTTTCTGAAGTCACGCAATTTTTCGGACGATATTTTCAAATTCGAGTGACCAAAGAAGAAATCGGAAGAACTGGTTGATGTATTCTCAGTGCTGATGACATGTTGCAAGGAGGTGGTGTTGCCCAGTAAGACAAATGTGAAAAACAAACGTGAGGAATTTGTGCAGTTAATTCATTCAATCATTGACTGGTTAGGTGAAAACAAAGTGAAATTGGGCTTCCAAACGGATAGCGTTGACAGTGTGGGTCGGCAGTGTGTGGCTATTGTATGTAATGCACTCTGGTTCGTGGATCAGCACTATTCCAAACTTCCAAGATTTTTATGAAAGTCTGTGATTAATTAGAAAATAAACCTTTTATTTCATAAATTATTGTTGTGATTTTATATTATCAATTCATGTGTAGTCCAGTGGAACTCCTTCCAATAAAGCTTGATCTGGTTGGTCGTCACCCTGAGTTACATCAAATTTCACTGATGTAGTTTCCACATCATCATGAGTGAAATACTCAAACTGTTTCCTCTATGCAACTTTATTACAAATCTAGATTATTAAGGGGATATATGGTGGTCAGCTGTCCTGTTTCACTATAGTGTCCATATCCAGTATTATTCCTTAATATGGGACTCCGATAAATATTATATATATAAATACCTGCCTCACCACAAAATTAATTTGAAAAAAATAATAAATATAAATAACTGCCTCCCTCATCACTTTGAAAAATAAAATCCCTGAGAAACAAACTATTAAGTTTATATGGCCTTAGTAACTGAACATTTCTCACCAACCAAAGAATGTGAATCCTTCTGCACTTTTATTATCTTTTTGTCATACTGTTGTCTGAACATCCCTCCAAATGAATTGTCTCTGAAGTGGGGTCTCGTGTTTTGTTGTAATATTATTTGCTGACCATGTAGGGTGATGCATCTTTTCAGTCAGAAGTGAACTGAAGTAACTACAATGTTTACTCCAACAACCTTTACATGATCGAGCCATTTCCGGCCTCTCCGTCACTCTTCTTAGTTATAGAGGACAAAAAATATCGCGACTTGCCACATACGAAGCGAAATTCAACGTCTGAAACCATCTATATTGAATTGATTCTCCTCTCCCCCTCCTAATAGTATACATTGGAAGGGTCTATTATTCATCTGGAGGGATGTTCATGAAATATAAGCAGACGACAGACAATAGAAAGTGCAGAACAAATCCTATACATTGGTGCAAAATGTTCAGTCAATATGGTCATTTGTTGCACTTACTATCTGAACATTTCCTAATGGATAACTACTTGTCAATGGGTATTTTAATATAATAAGGTTTAAAAGTACATGTAAACTAACCTTAATCTCCAACTTTGCATCATCGAGTGATAACCAGGATAACTGAGCTGAGTCATGATCGCCGCTACCAATCCACACGCTGTCTACTGCCAATGATTCCTGATGGAACAAGGATATCAAATAATCACATGATGCGATTTGACGTTATGAATGGATACTCTGTGACAAGGAATTCACTTGAGGAAATGTTCAGAAAATTATTTGAAATAATGGCTCCTGATTTTATTATCAAATCATCCTACTAAATATATGGACTTCAGTAATGCCCTAATTAATCGACTCCTTAACCACAGCAGAACTAGAGGTGTGACTGTCCCAATGGGACTACGGTAACCCCCCTGTTTTTAAAATACTAAGATGTTTCACATGTCAGTAAACATTTAGTTAAAATAACTAGAGGTGTGACTGTCCCAATGGGACTACGGATACCTCCCTGTTTTTAAAATACTAAGATGTTTCACATGTCAGTAAACATTTAGTTAAAATAATAAAATAACAGTTCCCATTGCAGGTGTACAACCATAACCCTAATCTTAAACCTATTGACCGAAAAATGTAGGAATAAAAGCTTGGACAAAATTATGTATGTTGCGAAAAACATTCTAAGTCGAAAAAGGGGAATAACTCCACACAAAAAATGTCAGACAGACGTCATAATCACAGGTGCACAGGTTCCCATGGTACTAAATATCAGTGCCAAGATTAAAAAAAATTGACCAAAAAATGTAGGAATAAAAGCTCGGACAAAATTATGCATGTTGCAAAAAAAGTTTCTAAGTCGAAAAAGGGGGATAACTCCACCAAAAAATATCGGACAGACGTCATAATCGCAGGTGCACAAGTTCCCATGGTACTAAATATCTGTGCCACATTTAAAAAAAATGTATGAATAAAAGCTTGGACAAAAGTTACATGTTGCGAAAAATTTCTAAGTCGAAAAATGGGGGATAACTCCACCAAAAAAAGTCCGACAGACGTCATAATCGCAGGTGCACAGGTTCCCATGGTGGTTGATGTCTGTACCAAGTTTCACGGAAATTGATCAAAAAACGACTGAGAAAAACTCCGGACAAATTTGTGTCCACGGACGGACGGACGACGGACGACGGACAAGCTGACTCCAGTATACCCCCCCCTAACTTCGTTGCGGGGGGTATAATTATGGGTAACTTTTCAGGATTTAGTCAGAAATATGGCTTGTTGCCATTCATCAGAAAGCTCTGTGAGCTTGTTGCCATTCATCAGAAAAATCTCAGTGAGAGCTTTCCGATGAATGGCAACAAGCCATATTTCTGACTATATCCTGAAAAGTTACCCATAATTCTGCTGTGGTTAAGGAGTCGATTATTTATGGCAATCAATGAGTCAAAATAAAATAACAAGAGGAATGCATTGAAGATAGTGTGGTCAAGTGGTGGCATAAGCTAGCCTTGAAATAGTGTGACTGTCATTTGCAGAATGAGGTCCCCCCCCCCCCCCCCCCCCCCCCCCCCCCAGATGGTGAATTTAGTGATACTATCCAGCACGGTGGGCTAGCATCGCCAAATTCACCCTCTGGGAACCTCAGTCTGCTGAGTCCTCAACTGCTATGGGAAACCTAGGATGAAATTGAATTCCCCAGTTGAAATTGGTGATGTTCACCCATTGGTCACCTAGATTATGCATTTTATCTTCTGCAAATTAGGGGATATAGAAACTGAACAGAAAGGGAAAAAAAGTAGCTAAAAACAATTTAATTTGAAACAATAGATACTTCCCAGATGGAGCATGAGCAGAATGAGGTCCCGAGAGAACGAATTTAGTGATGCTAGCATGCTTTGTGGGATAGCGTTACTAAATTCACCCTCTGGGGACCTCATTCTGCAAAAGACAAACACACTATTTCAAGGCTTGAATATAAGTATGCTTAATTAGAACCCACAAAACCATTTGGTTGAATTCTTAGTTATCGCACTTATGTAGTGACACAGATCGACGGACAGATGGACAGAGAGGAGGAGAGGATGGATTCTCATCATCATTCATATCAAACTATAAGTCAAGGAAATACACAACTCGATAAAAAAAGAAACAGATACTGTGTGCAATGATGAGGACATTAAATCTGATATGGAATCTGGTTGTATGACTCCATTTTTTCTTTGTGGCACATTTATCATATAAACAAATACATCATGAATTAATTTCTTGAATACACTCTGATACACTTACTCTATATGCAAGGCACTCTACTGTACTAGACAAAGAGATCGGTAGAATCGCTCTCAGACTCGACAACTCAACAGATTTCAATGCCATACAGACCTCATGTGACTGAAAAAGAAAATCATTCAAAATATGTAGAGTCACTAATTATTAAATGTGTATAGTTCATGTTAAATACATCAATTACTATATTTTGTCAACGTTCTAAGTCAAAATAGAAATTGTATCCTCTTTCCCAGGAGCCGGAGCATGTTATTACACTGTCAAGATGATATTACACTCTCAGAACTGTGTCATCATTTATTACTTTGTTCAGTGTCCTTGCACGTTATATTAATGGATAAAGTTGGTCAAGTTGCAGCAACAGGAAATTGGTAGGCCTAATGACATGTTTCATTGTGGTTTGACTCATAACAAACTGTTCAACAAATGGCCTTTCATCATCCTTATCCCACCACGCATGTATATCATGTCACATTCTTGTCTCCATGAAATCGCAAAAAAATGATATCATCAAAAGACCAACAAAGACTGATCCTTTGATGCTGGCAGCAGCCACGTGATGAGATCAGAAAATTCATCCTTGGAAACGACTCATACAGTAAATTTTGCTTTGTTGCATAGCGTCGGTGCACGGCTTTTCTTATGCAAATAACTGTATATGCATAAAGCCAAAATCACGAAAACAAACAAACCCAGACCGTTTTTCTATCACCAGCATCAGTCTACAAATACAGTGTATTGTTTGTTTTGTTCATTCAATTTCATCATCAATTTAGTTTGTTAGTTAAAGGTACTCAATCCGATCAGATGCTCCTAAATTACTATTTCTTTGGCCTCGGTAAAACAAAATTTGATTCGAGTCAAGGAACCCAACCATCAAAGCTCAGAGTGATTTTTGAAGTGGTTATTATTACAGTAAAACCTCCACATACCGGAACCTCGGCTATCCGGATCCCTCGCCAATCCGAATGAAATGTCCGGTCCCGAATTCACCCCGTGCATTCTCACTAAAAAATACCTCTAAAATCCGGAACCTCCAAATTCCGGATATCGGACGGGTTTGTCAGTCCATAATTAAGCGAACACTGTGATTATTAGCTCTGAATACCGGACGAGATCTCGTATCTGCCGATTCGAGATCGGTCGAGACAAGAGTATAGCGATTACGTACTCCAGTATAAGCGGACCGTTTAATTAGCGTTCTTTTGTTCGGCGTATGCTTTGAACTGGATTGCAACAACAGGAGTTTGATTAGATATCTACGCTCATTTCACACATTGAGTGAACAATGGTGATTTCACAGATCGAGAATTAGAGCACTGACATATTGTTTTTGCAACAGTTATTGCGTCGAGTTAATTGGACTCTGTTTTTACAACCATTGTCAAAACAATAAATTGCTATAATTGCCCGATGTTGGCGTATAGTCAGCATAACAGTTTGAATCTTTCACAATGACTGAGCCTTCACGAAAACGACATCGAACAGAGTTAACACTAGACCAGAAAGTCAAACTTATTAAAGATCTCAGCTCAACGCCTAAGCCGACATGCAAAGAACTAAGTGTTAAATATGGCATCGGCAAATCAACGATCAGCGACATCGGCAAGAATGGTGACAGTTTCTTTCTAAAGTCGGACTAGTTGCACAAATCATGTTCTATATATGTTTTATATAATTTGTTATGTTTGTATTTTACATGTATTCGTTCTCGTAATTATTCAATAAATTCTCATTAATCAATAATACAATCTTGGTCATTCTTGGTATTAAACGGCAGCAATATATCACCGACGGTGACATGATTTTCTATAAACCGGACACCTCTCTAAACCGGACACCTCTCTAAACCGGACGGAAGGGCCGGTCCGAAGGGTGTTCGGTTTAGAGAGGTTTCACTGTACCACTTGATTTTAAAGTTATCCATTTCATCCACAATTTGTCCAAGACAGTCCGTATGACAACGTGTTTCTGGGCCACATATTATTGAGAAATAACAAACTTCAAAAATTGATATCTGATCACTCTGAGCTTTGATGGTTGGGTTCCTCGACTCGAATCAAATATTTTTTACCTTTTACCCGAAGCCAAAGAAATAGTAATTTAGGGGTGTCTGATCGGATTGAGTACCTTTAAGCACACGCATGCTGTCGGATCCATGAATTCTTGTTTCATTCAATATTTGTAACTGTATATCATGATATTACAAGGAATAAATACTGTTTTTTAACTCTTTTTGTACAAAATGGATTTTCCCAATCAGTTATAAAAGTATATAATGGAATGGCCTATTAATCATCTGAAGTAGTTTCAGAAAAAATAAGTGGACGACAGATAATACAATACAGAATTGGAGGAAAATGTTTAGATAATAAGTTCAACAAACGATCTATGGACCGTAGGTCGTTTGCTGCACTTATTATCTGATCATTTCCTATGCGAACTACTCATCAATGAGTATTTAGTAAATAAAGATTTAACCCTTCCTGACGGGAGCTCCTTGAAATTTTGCATAAACCCTGTGCCAATGCATTCTCTTGTAAATGTGACTCTCCCATAGGAAGCCTCACCTATATAAGAGAATACATTGGCCAAACAATATTTACCTTGACCTTGTAAGCCAGTGCATTCTCTTATATATGCAAGGATCCCTATGGGAGACCCGCATATTATAAGAGAATGCTCTGGCACATGATCTTTAATGCTGCACCAGCTCAGCATGTGTTTTCCTGGTGGTTGGTGCTGCTATTTCAGAATTAGAAATAATGTGTTTTCATGGAGCCATTCTATTGGTCATTGTGAAATTCTATTGGTCAATGGATCGATTATTATTTATTATTATTAATATTGCTTACATTGATTACATATATAAGATAATGCACTGGCACAGCCCCCATCAAGAAAGATTTAAACTCAGTTTTACAATCTAATCACTATGAGCTGCCTCATGACTATACATACTAGTGGTGTAACGATTCACCGATGCATCGATGTATCGCGATACGCTGCGCGCCGATACGATGCATCGATACGGAGACCCGAGTATCGATCCTCCCGATACTGTACTTCGTTTTTTTGTGGCAGCATTTGTTGGTCGCTTTTGGTATACTCCGTTCTTCTGTGACGTCGCTTAGCATCAAACTGATACTACTTTGTCATTAACAAGTCTGTAATTACTGACAACTAGCATGCCGGTTTTCATTTAGGGTGAGGTAGGAGGTCCGTTGTAACTGTAAACGTTGGCAATACAATATTTTTATCCAATATGTTCGTGGTATTAACTGAGTGTAAGGCTTATTACATTGAAGATCTTTATGAAATTCCCGTGACTTCTACTAACTTTAACAGTCCGCGTGTATTATTACGCCCGATACTGGGCCGATAGGTTGACAGAAAAAGTTTATTAATGCATTAGGTACTAGCTGTGAATATAAACAGTACTGGAAATAAACACGACGCATATACTAATACTATATTAGTGTTCATACCATATACACAGAGCATTATCAAAAACCGCTGTTCTTCACTGGCTATTCGTTAAAATCCCAGTTCCGAAGCAGGAAGGATAACTTTAAATCCACACAACGTACATTATACGTTTCAGAAAATGCTAGACCTACCGGTACACGTGGTACATTACTAGTATGCCGAATTTATTCGCACACGGAAAGGCGCATATGGTTATATGATATGGTACATGATATAAATATCTTGTCGATCATATAAACGAGCGGCACGACTCCCATAAAGATTAGGCCTACATAGCACACTCTGTAGTTGCATTATCGTCGCACATGAAAACTGAAATTTGGTCACTTACGGACGTTAAAAGATGCATGTAAACTGAACTAATTGATCTAATGTCAAGGACAAATTTGTTGACGATAGAATTTATTTTTGAAGAGTTGGAGAATTGAAATGTCACATAAAGACTTAAAAGAGCCTGATATTGTGACCCCTACGCCAATAAACAATTTCAAGTCAAAAGTGTGGGAGCATTTTGGGTTTCCGGCGACGTACGATGAACATAATACCCGACAAATACATAAAGATATAACAGTATGCAAAATCTGTAAAACTGAAATGAAATACAACGGCAATACAACCAACATGAATACAGTGCTGGCCTTATGAAAAATCTGCAGGGGCTAAAATTCGCCCTCGCCAAAATACTTTGCAGAGGCTAAAATATTTTATGGGGTATTTATGTTGTAACATATGAAATACAAGTAAACTGACAATACATATGTCATATTGCATATAACTTATTATGTGGTAAGTGATAATATTTAAATTTAATTAATTTATAATCATATATTAATTGTGAAATTATCAATGAATGTTGTATAACTTATTAATGTTTAATAAAGTACTTTTATAAATGTTATACCATGTCTTGCATATATGGTATTGTTGTGTTTGTTCCTTTATGCCTGATCCAAGTGACCTAATGGTTAACCAGAATCAATCAATCATTATAATATATTTATATCATATATTACATGCTGTTATACTGTATAATACATGTATGAGGTGACTTCATGGTAAGATATTATTGTATAAGTTAACCAGAATCAATCATTATGCCATGCATATATTGTACATACATGTACATGATATGTTTGTGTTTGTTCCTTTATACCTGAGTGACCAAGTTACCTAACCAGAATCAATCATTATATCATGCATTTATTTGTTCCATACTTTTATCTATATAATCCATCGGTACATTCGCGGCTTCCGTACATTTGTGAAATTTCGTCCACTTCTATCGCGTCAAAACATACATTATTCCGTACATATCATAATTAAATCGCTTCTATGTTTGTATCATCTCATAACCCATCCGTGCTATGTAATAGTATGTATAAATCACTCATTTCATGTAATTAATAGCACGATATCGCGATATTTACTCTTTGTTTTCGTCACTTCATTCACCTCATTTGTTTACATGTCAGCGAGCACTGTTGCACGATTGGCGGATTCCTTCGTAGCCCCACCCATCGCTGTCAACAGCGCTCATCAAACTACCTTGTAGGTAAGGTATGATTTGTGGGTAGCACTGCACGTTCACAGTTAGGTCATGTAATCGTCAGTCTGTCACTGGTGACGGGTGTGTAGCATGGTTTGACCTAATTAGATATACCGGTGGCAGCCGATTGTTAACATAGCATGTGTCTCCTGCTTCAAAGATGCGATGTCGCGTTGCCTTATATGTTTTCAAACGGATAACTCATCAAAATTACGACTGCAAAAGTATGTTGGGTAGTGAATGTTGCGCAAGCGATATATCACCCACGCCAAATTGAAATTGCGCGGGCGACGCGCGAGCGATAAAATCGCTCGCGCCATATTACCAGGCTTGTGAATACGAATCTTCGGCGACATCACCGGGATATCCAAGCATGTTACGGATGTAACCAGTTACAACTTACCAGGTCCCAGGATGTTCCAGATGTTCGGATGTTGACATTGTTAAAAGTTTAGTTATTTTGAGTCTTTTCATGCAATCTCTTGTTTTGGTTATTTGTGAAAGTTGATCATGAAATATAAGATAGCTTCTTTCTTTGTTGTAGAAGATACTCAAAGTTTCAAACATGGCATAAATTATATTGGGGATTTATGGATACAGAACGATTTGATAAGTACAATATGATCTCCGGACGCCGGCGGACATCCCATGAACGAGGGTTCTCAATAACTTATATCACACTCATAATGCCTCGTTTACTCTCATTAACCCAATTTTATATGGAACATATTGTATTTGTGTCAATAGTGTGACATAGAGGTACAAGTTAATGTCTTAATGGGGACTCCCTCACTGATACTACTAATTATATATATAACATGCATGTATCGCGATACGTATTCTATCGTGATCCTAGTATCGCGATACGTATCGTATCGTGGCCTAAGCGTATCGTTACACCTCTAATACATACTGATGGTCTGCTATTAGGGTCATTATCCAGACACCTAAACACAACATCCTCCATATCCGGCCAACCAGAAGCCTGGTCTGAAGGCAGGCTAGGAATCTGCATGCCCTGAAAATGAAAAGGAGCTATTATACCCCTGTTAACCCTTTCTTTACTAAATGGACTCTCCCATTCAGTTAAAACATTATATTTTTAGAGATGATGATGTGCTCATCTGCAGATAGCTGGTATGACAACTGGTGCAATATAAACCTGAAGTGCAGTGAAATTATAGGCCTATCCCGCAAAAGTTCGCAATGGCACAATATTAAACTCCAAGACCCCCGTCTTCCAGCCCAGCATCATCACACTCTGATGTGGTTTAGGTTAACTGATTAATTATTATTCATTTTGACCATCTTGATATTTTGTGGGAACTGTGGAGTTACACTGTCATCAAGTCTTGAAGTAGTGTGTCTGTCATTTGCACAATTAGGTCCCCAGAGGGTGCATTTAGTGACGCTACCCTGCACGGTGGGCTAGCATCATTAAATTCAACCTCTGGAGACCTCATTCTGCTGAGGCCTGCTATGGGAGACCTAGAATCAGATTAAAGTTCCCCAGTTGAAGTTGGTGATATCAACCCATAAGTCACCTCGATTATGCATTTTATCTTCTGCAAATTAGGGGAAATTTAATTTGAGACTTTAGATAATTCCCAGAAGATGAGGCCTAAGCAAAATGAGGTCCTCAGTGGGTGAATTTACTTATGCTAGTCTGCTGTGTGGGGTAGTGTTACTACATTCACTCTCTGGGGGCCTCATTCTGCAAATGACAGACACACTATTTCAAGGCTATGACTCTCGTTCAAAATGCCTAGTAGTACAAGTACTACAACTTAGGGTTCAACATGCCGCCATGTGCACTGCATGATAAGCATTGTTCAAAACAGCACTCTTAACCCTTCCATGACTGTAGCTTCCTGAAATTTGTGAAACTCTTGTGCCGATGCATTCTCTTATATACAGTAATGCCCTAAATAATCGATTCCTTAACCACAGCAGAATTATGGGTAATTTTTCAGGATTTAATCGGAAATATGGCTTGTTGCCATTCATCGGAAAGCTCGCGCTAAGATTATTTAGGGCATTACTGTATAGTGAGCCTCACATATATATGAGAACAGATTGGCCTAACAATTATTACCTGACGTTGTATGCCAGTGCATTCTTGTGTATATGCGAGGCTCCCTATAAGAGAATGCACTGGCACAGGATCTTTAATGCTTAACCAGCACAGCTCCCATTATGAAAACGATTTCACTGGAAATTTTTTTCGAATGAAGTCTACAGTAATGCCCAAAATAATCGACTCCTTAACCACAGCAGAATTATGGGTAACTTTTCAGGATTTAGTCGGAAATATGGCTTGTTGCCATTCATCGGAAAGCTCTCAGTGAGAGAGAGAGAGCATTACTGTAAGTAGGGAATACATGTGCCTAATCACATTTTGTGATGTTAAATTTGATTTGTTACAGCACAGCTAATACAACAAGCAATTAGTAACTAGCAAAAAATCATGTCCCCTTTGGTTTTCCATACATGCTAGTATTTAATTCCAAATTTGTAAGTAAATAGGATGAACACGTGCTTCAAGAATCTGATGACCCTGGTAATGTCTGACATCAATTATACATACCTCAGCTATAGCCTGGTCCATTTCACCTCGAGATTCCAGTTCATAGAACGGATGGAGTCCACCTGATGATAGCACATATAATGTCAGCCCATATGAGTAGACATCTGCCTGGAAGTTAGAAAATGGGCTCATGTTTATCAAATTTGTTTGTAAACTGAGTCAGTCATGTTGGCAAAAAATA
Source organism: Siphonodentalium dalli (assembly GCA_032622095.1). Taxonomy (NCBI): domain Eukaryota; kingdom Metazoa; phylum Mollusca; class Scaphopoda; order Gadilida; family Siphonodentaliidae; genus Siphonodentalium; species Siphonodentalium dalli. The sequence goes on from CP136061.1 coordinate 73,163,615, forward strand.
TTATTGCCTAAAAATTTGCTGGGCCTATTATTTTATGATTAGAATACGGTGCCAGCAACACAAAAAGGGTTTAAATTAACAATGACTTGGCAATTAGGAAAGGTCTGGAGACGTAAATCACAGGTGTGACATTACCACTTTTAACCCTCTCTGTACTAAAAACTCATTGACAAGTAGTTATCCTCAGGAAATGTTCAATAAGTTCAATAAAGTTTGTTTGTTGAATTTATCTGAACATTTCTCATCAATAATTAAGATTTTTTTTTGCTGTTTTCTGTCTGTCTTCTGTTGTTATTACAAGAACACACCTTAAAATGAATAATAGACCATTCCAATGTATACTTTTGTAGATTAAAGGTCAATTTACTGAGAAATCCTTATAATCACCTATTGGGGCGCAATATTGTGTTATATGAATCACCTATATGTGTGTAATATTGTGTTATGAATCACCTATATGTGTGTAATATTGTGTTATGAATCACCTATATGTATGTAATATTGTGTTATGAATCACCTATATGTATGTAATATTGTGTTATGAATAACCTATATGTGTGTAATATTGTGTTATGAATAACCTATATGTATGTAATATTGTGTTATGAATCACCTATGTGTATAATATTGTGTTATAAAGCACCTATATGTGTGTAATATTGTGTTATGAATCACCTATATGTGTGTAATATTGTGTTATAAAGCACCTATATGTGTATAATATTGTGGAAAATCTAACCTGACTTGAGCAGATCTCTTCTCTGATAATCTCTTGTGCTCTATATGAATCACCTATATGTATGTAATATTGTATTAAAATCACCTTTGTGTGTAATATTGTGTTAAAATCACCTATGTGTGTAATATTGTGTTATGAATCACCTATATGTATGTAATATTGTGTTAAAATCACCTATATGTGTAATATTGTGTTATAAATCACCTATATGTGTAATATTGTGTTATAAATCACCTATATGTGTAATATTGTGGAACTTCTAACCTGACTTGAGTACATCTCTCCTCTGATAACTTCTGGTGCTCTATATGCATATGTCCCGTCCTGGACCAACAGACCAGAAAACGTGTTGAATTTCGATATACCATAGTCTGATATCTTGGCATTAACCTAAAAGTGCAAAAACAGATCTGTGTTAGGATGGACAAAACCTGGAAGGCTGCACAATTCAACCGAATTATTGATTCCGAATCGCCATTCTTTTCCTATATGTCAGCAATAATTTAAATTAGTTTTTCATTGAAAATGATCTCAATGACCAACTGGCGAGCACAAACTGAGAATACTGATCGTTGATTGGATAAACGGCATCACGCATGGATTCAAATATTCTATTGATTTGTGCAGATCAACATTAGATCAGTTGATACATGAAGTATTTTTGTACAAAAGGTGGGTTTTTTATCGATAAATATTGATTTTGAAATGGATGGTATATTTTCTCATGTGCTAAAGAGCGATCCATCTGTCAGTGCACTCCGTGATTTTTTTGTTCTGTTTTAGAAGTTTTGGAACAGTTTATCCTATAATTGTGTATTATAATTGGAAATATTATAGAGCTTTTACTCGTTCAATTAGCGTTGGAATTTTAATAATCGGTTCAAAAGTTTGTGAGTTATGGCCATTAGAAGTGAGGAGGTATCTGAAATACTAAACTCACTTGTTATGTATGTATATATAAGCGAAGCGATTATTAAAGTGGCATGCTCAGTTTAAATTTATATTCTTTTTACTTTTATTTTATTCATTTTAAAGACATATTATGCACCTGTTCGGTTGCGTGAAACTGATCAGTTAGTAACCAGACGCTATGCTAACTGGAGGAATGTAGCATTTTACTAACATTGTCGAAAAAATCTGAAGCAAATCGACCTTACCACTCCATAGAAAACATTGTCTGAACTACGCTCAATTGTAAATATTTACTACTCGATTCGGGACGAATCTATCGGCGATAAACTAACGAAAACGATTTCACCATCGAGAGTGACTGCTAAGCTTACATTTTAGCAAGGACTTACCTGTATGTGGTAGAACAGATTCTTTTCAGAAACACCAACAGAATACAATTATATACACAATACAATTACTTCCCATAAAGCAAATGAATTCATGAAAATGTACATTTGTGTAATTTAGATAAATTGTAAGAATGGGTGACTGACCAGGATTGATAATTAAATAGTTAAAGGCTCACATAGCGTCCAATATATGACCATTTTGATAAAAGATGAGAATTTGTTCACACTCACTGAAGCAAGATAACCGAAGCAACAAATACTCAAACTGAGTCTGTGCCTCCAAAATCTTATATATATACAGTAATGCTCTAAATCCGACTAAATCCTGAAATGTTACCCATAATTCTGCTGTGGTTAAGAGGTCGATTAATTAGAGCATTACTGTATATATATATGTCAGTACCAGTAATTGTATTATCACAGATAAAACTTCAGAGAAAGGGCATTGTGCTGTTCCAATATGGTAGATCCGTTCTATGTCAACCTTCAATCCCATGTTCAGACTGATACGCAACTCAACTCTCGGTGAAAGTGCTTCCTTTCCAAGGTTTGTTCTGCACTTGTTTTAAGAAGATAGATGGTAATGGTTATCTCTTTCTTTTGAACGAGAACACCTTGTAATTAGCACTTCAATGATGCACAATGAATTGTGGCAGAAAAAGGGACAAAAACTGCATGCTAGCATACTTTCCAAAATTTATTGGCCTGAGAAATGGGAAATTGACTTTGCATGGTTAAAGGCCCACTTAATTTTCGAACCCCCAGATTACATTACATAAAATATATGCCATATTATATATGCCATTTGAAAGAGGAAGCTCCAAAACATTGTTTTGTCAACTTATCTGGTGTAATAAACTGTGAACATGTTGTTTTTGTTGAGTTGCCAACACGTTTTGTCATCAAGATTGAAGTAAAAATCAGTATTATTTTCAATTCAGTCCCCTTCCATTGAAAAAGTTTGAATTCTGTTGAATTCTGGGTGCTAAAGGGGGGAAGTCATTCTATGATTTCAGCAGTTTTGATTTCTCTGTGGGCATCTTCTGAGACACAGATGTTTCAAATAGAGATGAAATATAATATTTTAATCATATTTTATGGCATAGATTGTTAATAAAACCGTACATCAAGTCACTATAAAAAAAATAATCGGCAACTCGAAAATTAAGTGAGCCTTTAAAAGTATGAAGTTTTTCTAGACCGGTGACCTATATTACTCACTGCGATGGCAGGAGACACAGATAGGCTGAAGATGAGGATGTTATCTGGCTTCATGTCTCTATAGACAACCCTTACGCTATGCAGATAACACAGACCTTCCGCCACCTACAATTGAATTAAATTAAATTGAATTAGCATGACGACACAATCGCTACTTCATAACAACAATAAATAGACTTGACTTCCTTATTCTCATGTCAACATAAGGCCATATAAACTTAATAGTTTGTTTCTCAGGGATTTTTTTTTTCAAAGTGATGAGGGAGGCAGTTATTTATATTTATTATTTTTTTCAAATTAATTTTGTGGTGAGGCAGGTATTTATCACAGTTGTTGGAAACTTGTCAAATAACCCGAAAAGAGATGTCACCACCACTACTTATTAATATAATTGACAAGTAGGGAAAGCTACTGAGCCATCAAACCATGTCCCCGCTCGTTTCGTGTTCAATTGCAACAATAAAAACATTAATTTCAGAAAAGTACAACATCCTAGTAATAAAACATATATTTCTGTTCATGTTTACCATAAGTGCAGTAGAAAATTATCACTTTATAATTACTTTTATCGTATACAACTTCCCAAACAACAGCGGCTCGCTGATTCCACGAGTCGCCATCCGAGAGTCAAGCGCAGATAATAGCATTTGAAATTATCTGCCCTTGACTCTCGGATGGCGACTCGTGGAATCGGCTGCCCACAGTTGCACAGTTGTTTTCGGATGTTGTATACGATAAAAGTAATTATAAAGTGATAATTTTCTACTGCACTTACGGTAAACGTGAAAAGAAATATATGTTTTATTACTAGGATGTTGTATTTTTCTGAAATTAATGTTTTTATTGTTGCAATTGAACACGAAACGAGCGGTGACATGGTTTGATGGGAGATGGGTGGGCTCAGTAGCTTTCCCTACTTGTCAATTATATTAATAAGTAAGGGTGGTGACATCTCTTTTCGGGTTATTTGACAAGTTTCCAACAACTGTGGTATTTATATATATAATATTTATCGGAGTCCCATATTAAGGAATAATACTGGATATGAGGAATAATACTGGATATGGGCAATATACTGAAGCATGGAAGCTGACCATCATATATCCCCTTAATAATCTAGATTTGTAATAAAGTTGTATAGAGGAAACAGTTTGAGTTATTCACTCATGGCAGAAGATGTGGAAACTACATCGGTGAAAGTTGATGTAACTCAGGGTGACCACCAGCCAGATCAAGCTTTATTGGAAGGAGTTCCACTGGACTACACATGAATTGATAATATTAAATCACAACAATAATTTATGAAATAAAAGGTTTATTTTCTAATTAATCACAGACTTTCATAAAAATCTTGAAGTTTGGAATAGTGCTGATCCACAAACCAGAGTGCATTACATACAATAGCCACATATTGCCGACCCACACTGTCAACGCTAACCTTTCGGAAGCCCACTTTGTTTTCAACCAGTCAATGAATGAATTGCACAATTTGTTACGTTTGGTTTTCACATTTGTCTTACTGGGCAACACCACATCCTTGCAACTTGTCATCAGCACCGAGAATACATCAACTACTTCTCCCGATTTATTCTCTGGTACATCTTTGGTCACTCGAATTTGAAATTATCGTCCGAAAAATTGCGTGACTTCAGAAAACATGATTGATGATCATGATCATGTCTCCTGCAACTGTGTCAAAGTCCCCCGTTTTCGTTTTTGAAACAACCAGGTCAAAATCATCGTCAATGTCTTTCGTGGACATGAAATCATCAGCCATTTGAGGAACAGTTTTTGATCTGTTGTCTGATATAATTGTCCATTTGCCTTCCGACGCATTCTGCACGATACAAATGTTCACCAAAGTCGCCATTTTGTTATTATTTTAAACAGGAAGTTCGTCAGAATTATCCGCCCTTGTTTGTGAATGTAAAGTCCGGATAGATTTGCAGTCCGGATAGATTTGCAGTTTGCGTAAAGTTTCAAGACGAAGTTATCGGTCTGGGGCGGTTCGGGACATGCAGTATTTATATATTTATTATTTTATAGGTGCCAATAAATAAGGGGGAGGCGCAGGTTTTTGGGGGACGCGGCGATCCCTGAGAAACGAACTATTAAGTGTGTATGGCCTAATTAATCATTTGTATGGATCCAGACCAAGCCTGAGTTTAGTGTGCCTGTCATTTGCAGAAAGAGGTCCCCAGAGGGTGCATTTAGTGAGTGACGCTATCCCACATAACAGGCTAGCATCACTAAATTCACTATCTGGGGACCTCATTCTGCTTAGGCCTCATCTTCTCTGGAAAGTTTCATTATCAAGTTCTATAGAAACTTCCTCACAAAGATTCTATTTTTTTTTAGTTAAAAATTAGTTTCTCTATATCTCCAAATTGGCAGATGACACATTGCATAATCGAGGTTCCCAATGGGTGTACATCACAATATTCACCATTTGAGAACTTCAATCTTGAGTCTATGTCTCCCATAGCAGATGAGGCCATGCAGAATGAGGTTAGTGCGGGATAGTGTCATTAAATTCACCCCCTGGGGACCTCATTCTGCAAATGACAGGCACACTAAACTCAGGCTTGATCCAGACATGATATTTTGTCACAAAAACAAACATGGTACTCAATTAGTGCAACAATCAGGCTGAATTTGAATCATTTTTGCGAAAAATTAACTTGGATTAATTATCCCTCTTATATCGAGTTCACAATAACGGCAGTATCCATATTTAACCTCTTCGCTGCTATGACGTCCGTAACTATTACGGACGTAAAAGTGCATGCCGTGTGCTATATGGTCCGTAGGTACTATGGACCTACTTCAGCAAACTAGCAGTAGGCCATCATACATAACTGGAACCCAGAGATTGGTGCATCGGAATAACTGTATCTCGAAGTTTCAAACAGTGTATGATGTTCCACGATTGTGAACGATAATAGCCTTTCAACTGAGTCAGTTTCATGGTTCTTGTGGTATTCCCGTTATAGTTTCCCATTGGAAAATGGCAATAACGTCAACAGCCCAGCACACGACGTCATAACATCATTTAGCAACGAAGAGGTTAACTATAATATTTAAACATAACTACAGTAATGCCTTAAATAATCGACTCCTTAACCACAGCATAATTATGGGTAACTCTCACTGAGAGCTTTCCGATGAATGGCAACAAGCCATATTTCCGACTAAATCCTGAAAAGTTACCCATAATTCTGCTGTGGTTAAGGAGTCAGTTATTTAGGGCATTACTGTATAATAGTTGAATCTGGATGTGCCTGACCTATCATTAGTTCTGAAAATAAAATCATAAAGGGCCTGCAGGTTTTGTTGTGTAGACTCAGAACACCCATCCAATCTAATCCAATAACAAATCATTGCCTAAAGTGTAATGTAGTTAAGATTTATAGCTGCTGGTATGTGTCTGTGTACAAGTGTTAACCCTTTACCCAACAGAAGGGCCCTGTGCCAATGCATTCTCTTATATATGCGAGTCGACCATAGGTCGCCTCGCATATATAAGAGAATGCATTGGCTTAACACATTAAAAATTGTTAAAGAATGTAAGAAAAAATGGTAAAAAGTGCTAAAAAAAGATTTTGTTTAGGCCAATGCATTCTCTTATATATGCGAGGCGACCTATGGTCGACTCGCATATATAAGAGAATGCATTGGCACAGGGCATAACTATAACCACCACAATGTGGTCAAGGAGCCGGTTCCAATGATATCCATATGTGTATGGTTCTATTGAGACAGACCGAAGATATTTTAGGCTGTTGAAGCTTTATTTGGCCGGTTTTGGCCGGTTTGTTGGGTAAAGGGTTAAACCTTCCATGACTGGAGCTTCCTGAAATTTTGCAAAAACTCTTTGCCAATTCATTCTCTTATATATGCGAGTCTCACATAGGGAGCCTTGCATATATAAGAGAACGTGTTATCCAAAAAATATTTACCTTGACCTTGTAAGCCAGTGCATTCTCTTATATATGCGATGCTCTTTATGGGAGACTCGCATATTTAAGAGAATGCACTGGCACAGGATCTTTAATTCTTCACCAGTGCAGCTCCAGTCATGTAAGGGTTAATATTTTATTGTATTGACCCCAGCAGAAAAATTAAGCAATTACAGTAATGCCCTAAATAATCGACTCCTTAACCACGGCAGAATTATGGGTAATTTTTCAGGATTTAGTCGGAAATATGGCTCGGTTATTTAGGGCTTTACTGTACCTGTAAAGCTATTTTGTGCTGCAACAGGCGACTGAGTGACGAATTTCTCTTGATAACCGACGATAGTGATCCCTCTGGTGCGAACTCAAGAACCAGAACTCTTGGCTTGAACCCGACAGCGATTAGTGAGATGACACTAACATGCTTCAGACATCGTAGGACTGTTGCCTGCAAGATATCAAAGAGATTGTGACAAAGATTGAGATTTTAAAGGCCCACTTAATATTTGAACCCCCAGATTACTTAATATAAAATATATGCCATATTATATACCATTTGAAAGAGGAACCTCCAAAACATTGTATTATCAACTTATCCGGCGTAATAAACTGTGGACATGTTGTTTTTGTTGAGTTGCCAATGCAATTTGTCATCAAGATTGATGTAAAATCAGTATTATTTTCAATGCAGGGGGAAAAACTCTATATATTAAAGATAGAGTTCTTCCCCTTCCATTGGAAAAGTTTGTATTCTGTTGCATTCTGGGTGCCAGAGGGGGGAAGTCATTCCATGATTTCTGCAGTTTTCTATTTCTCTGTGGGCATCTTGTCAGACACAGATGTTTCAAATAGTGATGAATTATTATTTATAGTATTTTAATCATATTTTATGGCATAGATTGTTATTAAAACCGTATATCAAGTCACTATAAAAAAGATAATCGGTGACTCGAAAATTAAATGGGCCTTTAAAATATGCATGCTAAGCTCACAGGATGTTTTAACCCAATAAGGCTCCCTTTGGGAGACTCACATCTGTAAGAAAATGCAATGGCACAGGGTTTTCAAAAATTTTCAGGAAGCTCCAGTCATGAAGGGTTAATAATGAGGCTTATAATTCTGCTTATCTCTCTAACATACAGTAATGCCCTAAATAATCGACTCCTTAACCACAGCAGAATTATGGGTAATTCTGTTGTGGTAAAGGAGTCGATTATTTAGGGCATTACTGTAAGGAAACCAAAACACTTCACATTAGTACCCCAGTTGCTCAGCAATGCCGAGTCTTGTCCCTATTTCGTGTCTAGGTACAATGAACAGAGCACGATGCAAGTACTGCAGGCACTGCATTTAATTAATATATAAGAATGATGGTGTGTATTGTCAATTTAGATATAATATTTGTAAAAATAAATACTCTGAACGATATTATTCTCCATTTCTATTTAGTCACCCTATCGGAGTGTTTAACATCACTTTAATTACAATGAAGATAAAAGTTCACAATTTTGTTGGATATTCAGGAATTCGAACATTTTACGAGCAAGCCGACTCGTTCACAAACTATTTTCATGCTTGAATCCCCGAATCTCCAACTCAACAAAGTATGTTTGTCTCCAAATTATAATCTCTGTTCATTTGATAACTTAAGTGAGCTTATTCTTTAACTTTTTGTTTTAACATTCATGGTTAACTGTTTAAATATGAAAAAAACGGGAATGTTTTCAATATGTTATTGGTCTGTCCATCCGTTCCCTTTTTTCGTTCTGGATATAACTTGAGGAAGTCTGAACTGAATGGAATGAAATTAGGCATGTTGGTTTACAGCCCAAAATACGGGTCAACTTAGAATTTGACTTCGCCTGTCAATTTTCACCACTACTCAATTTTCTTTTCCCGATGATAACATAAGTAAATCTGAACTGAATGGAATTAATTTGGTATATCAGTTTACTAGCCCAAAATACAGGTCATGTTCAAATTCGGCCTGCCCCATTTTTGTCGGAGTTATGGTCATTGTCCAATTAGAATTTGGTAATTAAAGTTATCTGATTGTTTACAAATAATGGTGTATGGATAAGCCAGGATATGAAAATACAAGTAAAGTTCGAATTTGGATTCCTTCCGCCTATTTTAGCCAGAGTTATGGTGCTTGTTGTCTTATAATTTGACGATTATTTTGGTTTCTGGGTGATAGCATTAGCTATAATTGTAATCTGTTTGTTTTGAAATTTGGCATATGGATTATTCTTTATGGCCCTTTGTTCGAATTACCACAGGCTTATTTTGCCTCACCCATCTAGTATATTTTATCTCACGTGACTATCTAAGCCTTATCCACGCTTGTGTTTGGTTGATTGACATTCACTATTATCGATAGTGTTGTCCACGAAGCCATAGTGGGCCTCCTAATTTTAGCACACCCACTATCGCTTTGAAAATCCAGATATCTATTTTTAGCATGCCCACTATTCCGGGGAGGTAATTTGAAAGTCATCTCCACCTCGCTGCAAAAGTTCAACATATTTTTATCCGAAATGTCTTTGTAATCGACAACTCGAGCACAATAAATGATCGTATTTACCCATATTTGATGTGGCGATTTATCATGTTCCTTTCTCCGCTGATCACAATGTCGCTTCTATATTTTTGTCTATTTCCTCAGTTCACGCTACTAAATTTTCTGAACGAATCTTCAATTTGTTTTCGGGAAAACAAATTGTTTTGAACTGATGTCATTGATTAACAACAACAACAACGACGTCTGCTTTCCATTGTTAATCATTCTCGAGGAAGAAAATTTAAGATTTGCCCAATTAGAAACCGGACAATTTATTGAAGAAAATTTGATAAAGCAAAAAAAAAAAAAAAAATTTGCACTGAAAATATTGAAATTGTTCTGCTGTGAAAAGGGAATACTAGTCCAGTGCATTTATGAGAAAAAATGCCAAACCCGGAACTAATTGCAACAGAATTTTTTTTTGCTGGAGTAAGTACATAAACCCTCCATAAACAACATACTAAAAATCGGCAAAAATCGGAAAAAGGGAAATTGGTGAATTTCGAGAAATAAATTTGGGGAAATTTGGTCAAATCATCAATTTATGGATTTTCATGGATGTTTATAAAAACAATAAAATTCACAAATCCTACAAAAAGGATGTGTATTGTGTCGTCCTAAGTTTCCTGAACCCAGTACTGAAAACCAGTCCCAGATTCATTACGTATTTTTCGAGTTGTGTGCCTTCAAAAATGCAAGTTTACCTGATTTCGGCCCATTTTCGGGGACTCACTTTCGAAGAATGAGCCAAAATGCCTTATTAATGATTAATTATTAAAAAAAACTAGAGCAAACTGAAGGGATTTTTCACTGTTTTAGTAATTTCCTCACTAGATTAAACACAAAATATGATTAATATGTGCATCTATAATTAAGAAGAAGATTATATTCTCAAACAAAATGTGTGTTCCATTGTATGGACTTGGCCAATTTTGCCTCTGACACTGAACGTGTGTGATGAAATGCAATATTTGAGGTCATGTAACTCAATAATTTAATACCCATATGCCATGCGTTTCTTATAACCTTTTAAGTATGTTGGATTGAACAAATTGTAAAGGTATTAACAGGACATTATTTAAGAAAATCAACTTATGGCCCTTTGAATACTTAGTCTTAGCTTGTTTCCAAAGATGCCAGTTTGAGGCATTTTTGTCCATTCTAAAAGGATTTGGGCCATAAAAACAAAAAACAATGGGTGTTTTAATGTGTAAAATTATTTGAACTTTCCTCCCACAACACTTAAGTGATAAAAAATTAGCCTTACATTGGTTATGCCATAGTATGTCACTAGATTTCTTTCATTTTTCAGGAAACTGACTCCAAATTTTAACGTTGGTATAGGGGTAGGAAAAATCACAAAATGCAATCTTATCACAAAATTACAGCCATTTCCGACACAATGTTGTTTTCTTCTAGTTTGTGTACATTCCTGTTGCATTATAAAACTGCTTAATACGTTATCGGACGTTGATTTAGAACTTTATGGTTATGTTGTATAAAAACAATCTCAAAATGCCAATTTGACATTTCACTGCCAAATTATGACAACAAATATTATAGCTCTGTCAATAAACATAAACAAAGGAAATATGAAATTATGCATGAAAGAACAATGTAAGCAGAAGCTGTTAATATAAAGTTTTATGCTTCAAGATGCATAATTTTGAAGTTTTTGTTGATATGCTTTCCCCTACCCCATTGTTCTGCATATCAAATTTGGAGTAAGTTTCCATAATGATGAGTGAAATCCAGTGACATTCATTGGTATAACCATTGAAATGCTATTATCTCAACAAAAAAAAGATTTAAGAGGACAGATCACATAATTTTACACAATAAACTTTCGTTAATTATTCTTAATATGCCTAAAATCCTTTTAAAATTGACAAAAACGCCCCACAATAGCATTTTCGGAAAAGAGGCTAGACTAAGAGTTCATAGGACCATAATTTTATTTTATTCACCAATGTATTTGGAAATTACTTCACAATTTCTTCAATCTAGTATTCTCAAAATGTTATGAGAAAAGCAGAGCATATGGATATTAATTTATTGAGTTACATGACCTCAAATATGGCATTTCATCACACAAGTTCTGTGGCAAGGCAAATTTGGCTAAGTCCATACAATGGAACACACATTTTGTTTGAGAATATTTTATTCTCCTTATTCATAGATGCACAAATTAATCATATTTTGTGTTTAATCTAGTGAGGAAATTGCTAAAACAGTGAAAAAGTCATTAATTTGGCACTAGTTTTTTAAATAATTAACCATATAATACGGCATTTGGCTCATTCTGCGAAATTAAGGCTCCAAAATCAGGTAAACTCGCGTTTTTGAAAGCACACAACTCGAAAAATACTTAAGGAATCTGGGAATGGTTTCCAGTTCTGGATTCAGGAAAATGTGTTCGACAAAATAGGCATGATATTTGTAGGACTTGTAAATTTGAATTTTTTATATACATTCATGAAAATCCATATATTGATGATTTGACCTAATTTTCCCAATTTATTTTCCACGAAATTCACTAATTTCCCTTTTTCCGATTTTTGCCGATTTTTAGTATGTTGTTTACGGAGGGTATATGTACCAATTCCAGCAAAATAAAATTCGGTTGCAATTAGTTCTGGGTAAAACCATAAATGCACTGGACTATACATGGGAATATAGGTGATTGTGAATTGTTTGACATTATGGGTCCTGGGACAGAATGAAAAACGTTCGATAAAATATAATAAATATTGCACGGCTTGTCGGTGACTATGCCAAAATAGTGGTCCTCGCCTCCGGTTTGGGGACTATTCCTCCCCTCGGACCACTATTTTGGCATAGTCACCTCCAAGCCGTGCAATATTTATATAATAATGAACTTTATTTTAAAATAAAGTGTGCGACATGAATAATACCCTGCTGTTTCATATTAAATGTTGTATCCAATGATTTTGAGATAAAGCAATAATTATTGTGTTGTTTTTCCAATGACACCTTTAGGCCACCTTTTGATTGGAACAAATGCAGATCAATATTCCATTACAATAGTGATGTTATAAATATATAAAATTCTGTATTTTATAACTGGATGTCTGGAACGCTTTTCTTGTAAATAACATTTATGTTACTTGTTAGCTGTATTTTTTTTATTTATTACATTATAATAAACAAGTTTATTCTCATTCAGTATCAATTTCCAAAGAATCCCCATGAATCTAGTACCAATGTGTGTGGATCAATGGGCTTCTCGCATTGTGATTGAAATGCTCTGCAGGTATTGTAATTGTGATTCATATCCAAGTAGAATACTGTGCTGTTTTGAGAATTACAACACTTGTCGCAATACCCATATCTATGTAGCATCACCATGGATATCCCCCCAACTTAATTATGAATTAAAATAATTTCACCTAATTGATATCATTTGATCCTCAAATGGTCAGAAAATATTTCTTTTTCAATTGACAAATTTTTTTTTTTTACTCATTTGTTATAGTTTCATCCTGAAATGGCCATAAAAGTGTTTTTTGAGATTTATTTTTATGTTGAAATTTAATTTGGAGTCGGCTCGGTGCCGTCTTCTCGGTGACAAACATGTCAGATCGATGCCGGGCTCTCTATATACATGGCATGAGTATGCATGTATGGTGAGAGAATATTGAATCCATATTTTGTTGCTAATTAATCAATTCCTGCGATATGACAATTTCATAGGTCATTTTAAAGTACTGCAAATATGGTGTCGACTCGGTGCCGTATTCTCGGTGCCGAAATATGTTGGATCGGCACACCGGCTCTCTATATATATATAAATTTGGTTGCTAATATCAATTCCTGGGGTATTATAATTAAATAGAGTATTTTAAAGTAGTGAAATATATGGTGTCGATTCGGTGCCGTATTCTCGGTGACGAAACGGTGCCGTATTCTCGGTACCGAAACATGTCGGATCGATACCGGCTACATATATATATATATAATTGGTTGCTATATTATTAATTCCTGGGGTGTGACAATTATATAGGGCATTTTAAAGTACTGAAAAATATGGTGTCGACTCGGTGCCGTATTCCCGGTGACGAAACGGTGCCGTATTCTCGGTGGCAAAACATGTCGATACCGGCTCTTCCTATATACATGGTGGGAGAATACTGGAGGCATATCTTGGTTGCTAATTAATCAATTCCTGGAATATGACCAGGGCATTATAAAGTACTGCAATATTTGGTGTCGGTTTGGTACCGTATTCTCGGTGTCGAAACAGTGTGCCGATTCGGTACCGACCCGGTGTGCAAAAGCGGTACCTTCGCGGCACCGAAATGTGCCGTAAACCCGGTACCGTGGCAGTCACCGAATAAGTACCGTTACGGCGCCGGAATGTTTGCTGGGAGGGTCACAACTTGGTGTGAAATTTTAATAACGTACAACCAGACGGCCACACACGGCTTATTCTGACAAAGCCACTGTTGTGAGAAATTCAATAGTCCACTGCAACCTCATCTTGATGTGTTGACAGTGAAGAGAAGTTGGACTTGCTAACCACGAAGCTATAAACCCACGGTTTGCCCTCTAAATAGCCAAAAGCTATTTTTTGGGCTACAAATGGTCAATATATTTCTATTTCATCAAATTTTATGTCAAACGGCTTCAAGCATAGTTAACAATCACTTCTCTGATTGCATAATTGATTGGCCATAAATTAAAACAAAACTGGGGCTATATCCACTCGGGCTGTTAGGAGTGGTTTGTTTTTAGATTTTTGCAGTTTTGGACCAAGATGAGTCTATTTAACAAGCAAAATAATAACAGACATGAATCGCAGAAACAATGACAGACGACAGCTAGATAGCAATTTTCATTCACCAAGCAATTGTCTCAACGTTGAGTCAAAAATCTGTTTGTAATGTAACCTTACTTCCATGAAGAATCAGAGAGTTGTTGCCAAATTTCCTTCATTAGACTGGTCCTTGCTCCAATCGAACCAGCCGGCCGATTCATAGTAACCAGCCGGCCGATTCATAGTAACCAGCCGGCCGATTCATAGTAACCTAACTTACACGACCCTTTCTGCTCTACTGGGGAGGCCATACAATTTCTTGACAAACAACATATCTTATTGAAGCTCTCACATTTTGAAAGAAATAATCCTCTAATTAAAAAGATTAGCAAAAAAGCATTTTTTCTATTATTCTTTTTTCTAATATCTCTGGATCGCAATAAAAAGGTTAGATGAGAATCATGTCACTGAAAATGAATTGGTTTCAGAACAAGCAGAATTGTTGCTGTCTTTTAGTATCAATAAAACAAGATACCACAGATTTCAGTTAACCCTTCCATGAATGGAGCTTCCTGAAATTTTACGAAAACCCTATGCCAGTGCATTCTCTTATATATGCGAGTCTCCCAAAGAGAGCCTTGCATATATGAGAATACACTGGCACATAATCTTTAATATTGCACCAGCGCTGCTCCCATCATGAAAGGGTTAAAGTCAATAAAACAACACACCACAGATTTAAGTTAATGAGTGCTGTATTGGATAGTGGATACCTACTTCTTGCCTCAACATCTTATGGGGATGCACATCTCCTAGATTTGCATACACTTTCACAGCAACTAACTGAAAATGAAGCCAAAATAATTAGTGTTAAAGCACTAAGCAAAATCAGGGTCCAGATGAATAAAGATGGTCTATCAATTCTGGACCACAATTACAAAATCATCATTTTTATAATCCTGATTTTAAGACTACAAATAAATATTTTGTGAATAAAATGCAGATATAATATTTGTCTCTAAATGCATAATTAAGTGGTTTATTTCGATCGTAATTCGCGATATATCTTTTGGCTGATCTGCAATTGCCATGACTGAGTCTGCTAACAAGATAGAGGTCTCCTTCTTGGTACACTCATAATGTTTTAAAGTGGATTTCTGTTCTAAAATTATATAACCCTAAAAATGTCCACGTATGTCATAAAAAATTCTTTAAAAAATTGATATTAATTGATAGAAGCTTTCCCAGACAGATGTCCTTGATTCATATCCATTGTTTTATATCATGGAATCTATATAAAACTTATTGGGAACAGGTAGACCATATTTAAAGCATTAGAAAAATATAGTAAACGAGAGGCCGATCACGATCGGCAGATGTTAACCCATGCATCCCTTGGCGATAGTAAATTACTATGATTGGAATCATAAATGAGAGTTTTGGTGTTGAATTATAGAGTTAAAAATAGTCGGATCAAACCCATATTCGAACTCGATCTGTCTTTTGTGCTGAGAAATTCATATAAAAAATTTGGTTCCGATCAGATATAAAATATTTGAGTTATCGCACCATGCGTAAAGTGTCTACAGACAGACGGACGGACTAACGACGAGTGGTCAATCCGGACAACGGACAAAATCCATTCATGCAGGGTTGTGATGGCTATCATTAGCTATCATTCTCAACAAACCCAGACATCCAGAAATGAAACATTTGGCATATTCTAAGTCCAAAAAGGACAAAAGCTTAGGTCAAATTGTCGAACTGATCCTATATCCGAACTGGACCTGTGTTTTCTTGTGATTAATCCAGATATCAAGTTTTGAATCGATCGAAAAATGAGTACTAAAGTTGTCATCCAGAAACGAAAAATGTTGAGGGATGGACCAACAGATGGATGGACAAACTGATTACATATAAATAAGACCATTTTTCATTTTTTCATAGGATGTATAAAACACTACAGCATTAAAAATCATTTAAAAAAAGATTTGGTATGTTATGACTCTTGCTGGACAGTAGGATGAAAAAGACACGAGAATGCATTTATTCCTGATGACCATAAAATTCTCAATGACATACCCGCTTCTTGTATTTCGCCTTATATACGCTCCCAAATCCACCGTCACCAAGAAGATTTTGAGGACTGTAAATAATAGTAAGTCAACATTAAAAACAGAATAGATATCTACCAAAGGTTATACTCTGGGAGAAATGGTTTATATATGGACAACAGTTAAATTGATTTGAAGCACTCTGCTGCACCACACACTGAATAAACTTGTCATTCTTCATATAAATTAAATCAAGCAACTCTCGTTGATGAAAGGTTATTTACATTTCTGTGTAGTTCAGACGTCGTGTTCTAGGAAAGGGCGCAGCCGATGTTGTTGAATATTTTCACAATAATAGTGTAATGGTGCATTCTTCAAGTAGGTTTAGTGGCTGAGCCGTAAAATGTCAAGTTTGAAGTAATGAAATAAGCACTTGATAGTCTTTAACCCTTTCAGTGCCAAGTCCGATTTTTGTATCAACCCACATTTCCTTGATCATTTTTCAAATTTATTGATTATAATAATGTGATACATTGATGGAAAGAGCTCTTAGAGCTCTTTCCATCAATGTATCACATTATTATAATCAATAAGAGCTCTTTCCATCAATGTATCACATTATTATAATCAATAAATTTGAAAAATGATCAAGGAAATATGGGTTGATACAAAAATCGGACTTGGCACTGAAAGGGTTAACTGCATGTTCTTAGTAGTTTATGATTTTCATTCTTGTGGCGATGTGCATATCACAAGAGGGAAAACATCTGTTGTGTTTTTATATTTTATATACCAGGTTCCTGAGAGCCAATCCACAATGAAACACGTCATTAACCCTTTCATGAATGAAGCTTCCTGAAATTTTGCGAAAACCCTGTGCCAATGTAATCTCTTATATATGCGAGTCTCCCATAGGAAGCCTTGGATATATAAGAGAATATATTGGCCTAACAGTAGTTACCTTGACCTTGTAATCCAGTGCATTCTCTTATATATGCAAGGCTCCCTATGGGAGGCTCGCATATATAAGAGTATGTACTGGTACAAGATCTTTAACCCTTTCAGTGCCAGGTCCGATTTTTGTATCAACCCATATACCCTGTGCCAATGTGCCAAAACTTGGTGATAGTTTTGAGTTATAACATGCCCTTAAGGTTTTATCGAGTTTGTTTTTAAATTTGCTATAGCATGCTTAAGCATACCCAAAAAAATTCAAACCAAAAAAATCTTTAACAAAAAACAAAAAATTTGTTTTTTAATTTTTTAGGGCCGATTTTACAGACTGTAAATTAGGGCCGATGAGATCCGCCCCTGGCACTGAAAGGGTTAATGCTGGACCAGCGCAGCTCCCATTATCAATGGGTTAACATAACGTACAAGAATATCAAACAAGGTAAACAAATGACATCATGATGCAGTTTTAAGAGTTGATTAACATGTTCACGCTTCTGGGAGTGGGGATACTATTCATATTTTGATGTAAAAACACATTTGGCCTACAACTGTCTTGATGCTACAACTTGACCAACATTTTCCTTTAACATAATGAACAAGAATACTGAAGAACGGAAAAAAAAATTACGTCATGATGCAATTCTGAAATTGGAATAATGGGTTTCTGGGAGTGGTGATATGATTTCAATTTTTGGTGTAAAATGTTGATAAATACACAATAAGACTATAGATCGCATTCCTTACTTAATAATATATTTATAGCTTCCTCGTGCCTGTGAAGTAATAAAATTTACCACAATCATAAGCACAAGGAATTTTACTCTACCTTACAGCCCATGCATAACCAGTTTGTTTTCAAACTGACCTTTTGATGAAGTCAAATTCTTCATAATCTAGGCACAAATTCAGTTCCAAATCAGTTAGCACAACATCAGGAGCCTGGAATATTAAGAAAAAATATGATGAATAGAGACGAAAAAGAACAGATTTTATTAGCAGCAATACATATATTATCACCAGCCCTTGAAATTGATATTTTCTTCTTATCTAGAACTAGTGGATGTACACGGCATTACATGGGTGAAGTGTGGCAAAATGAAAATTGAAACAGTTACAATGAATTAGGAACTGTTGCCTGAAGTCTACTCAGTCGATGATCTCTATCTTCGCTGGATTCCTGAGCGCTCATAAGATTGCTCGCACTTCTCTTGCCTTTAGAAAAGATTTGGATAAGCTTTTCTTCTTAGGCAGCATCTTGACAGAGTATCTAGATTACATGCAGAGCATGCCGATAAGGCCAATGAGTTAAAATGTAAAGAGTGTAGTTATTGTTCGGTATATGACTCCGCACAGATAAAGAGTGTTCAAGTCGTTGTTTGTCCCAATACGTCATATTGTCAAAAGGTGACGTCAGGCAGAATCTGGACCAAGACCATTACTCAGAGAGCCGAAATACATATCCATGGCAGTTATAAGGAAGATAGAGAGGGAGAGAAAGAGAGATAAAGAGAGAGACACATACATGCACACATTCACATTTATATATTAGATGGCATTAAATTTTATATTGGCTTCTATAAATTGTTCAAAGGCATTGCCTTTTGCAGTGGTTAGTTTTGAGAGTCTATTCCCACCTGCAGTCACAGCGATGTTAAGGTCGAACATAACTGCAATTATGATTGACTTTAATTGCTTCTCTCTGATTTTATGATAGCTATTTCTTTTGTTCATGGTGGTTGGTCAACTATCAAATGTTTGCTAATAGATAGCCAATAACAACAATGTTGCATTACAAAGTGTTCAATATCGTGTTAAATTACTGTGAGCAACACTATTATATAGTACATGTGAGAAGTTTAAGGTTGGCACTGCCTGTCATCTCTAGTCCGATCACAAGATATGGCTCTGTTGTCGCCAGGATATTGTTGACACAATCTAATTTAATTTTGAAAATGTTTGTGATGAAATGGAAATTTTAAAACAAGGGGTGTCAGATTGGAAATTTGCAACATTTGGAAAGTTTGAAGCATCCAACCCATTTGGGGTGAGCACATGGAACTTCTCGGACTTGAAAATTTCAGTCTGGTTCAAGGCGCTGCAGTTAAAAATTCCAAGGTGGACAACCCCCCCCCCCCCCCCCCCCCCCCCAAAGGAGACATCCCAGCCAGGCATTCAACTTTCAATTCTTTTCTTTGTATTTCTGCAGCGTCATTTCCCAAAGACACAAATATTTCCAGACTTCATTAATTAGCTTCAAGTCAAGTCCAAATGGCCATTATAAGGATGCGGTTAATTGGAAAAGGTAATTGGCTCAACATTGAGCAATACACCTCAAAAGTCGCTGCGACATTGCAATTGCATTTTTTTTGCTATTTGACAAGTTATTTTAGCCATTTCTATTATTTTTCGCATTTGGCTAAAATAGCAAACGGCCATGCAAACACTGATTGTTTGTATTTTTTTGCAAAATCATATATTTAGTGTAATGGACCTTGAAATTTCATTGAGACCAATATGTATAGAATACTAGATTTGCACCCACTTATTTAACAGTTGTTTCTAGAAAGCGAATATTATCTTCTATCTTGCCAACATAAATCATGATCAGTTAACCCTTTCATGACTGGAGCTTCTTGAAATTTTTCAAAAACCCTGTGCCAATGCATTCTCTTATATATGTGAGTCAGCCATAGGGAGCCTCGTATATATACGAGAATACATTGGCCTAATAATATTTATCTTGACCTTGTAAGCCAGTGCATTCTTTTATATATGTGAGACTCCCTATGGGAGACTCGGATATGTAGGAGAATGCACTGGCACAGGATCTTTAAAGCTGCACTAGCGCAGATCCCGTCATGAAAGGGGTATTTAAAGAAAGAAGAAATAGCTTGAGACTTTATTATGAACCATGAGCTTTCAAGCTGCCTGTTTTTATCAATTATGGGTGATAAATGAGTTAATTTCAATGAACTGTTACATGTGGTATGATTGGTCACTTATATACATTGCAAGCATATAAAATATAAGAAGGGTGGAAACAGGCTGGGAGGGACCAAGAACGTACCAATTTTCTCAATGGTCTTACTCACAAGCATGGTCAAGGGAACGTAGCCTTCATGGGCTGGGCAATATACATGATCTTCTTTGAGTGGAATTTGTGGCTTCTGTTGTTCAGACTCCTGTTCGTCTCTGAGACCAATTTGTCGTTTGTTGCTATCGGCCGGTTCTGTACATTTTAAAAGTTCCTCAAATGGAAATTTATGTTTTTCGTCATCTGGAATTTAAAATAAATTATTGTTCCTTACTGATTTATTCAACATCAACAAAATATGCAGAATTGTTCATCACTCAATTTAGCATTCATGATAACAAGTTTGCCTAATAACAGATCCTCTCCGGTACTGTGCCCAGCAATGATAAATAGTTAGTCTTTAGAACAGGGACCAGCCGAGAAGGCGACGTGGGCGACTTCTTCGCCCTAGCGCCGTCCGCTTCGCCTTATTTTTGCAGTCGGGCGAAGTTCAAGTCGCCCTGAAAATTCCAAAGTTGACTGACGAAAATCGGCAAAATTCCCCAAATAATTTATGATAATTTACAACTGTCAACAGTGATTGCACACAATACTCCACTATCAGGGTGTTGTAAAACAATTAACACCTTTATTGCTCCAATCTGGAAGCATGTTGACAACGGAGTCTGATTACTGGCAGCTGTGAAAACATCGTCGGGCCTCAAGTGTTAATCTGGTTGTTGTGATTTTTAGATTACCGTGATTACCACACCTTACAATGAAGATTACAACTCACAGCTCTCACAATGTGTCAGTTCATCACTCCCTCTATGGAGTTTGGTTAAAGAAATTTTAAAACAAATTCATTTGTGAAGCATATTACATTTTCAAACGGGATTACTAATAGAGCGCAGTGAAAGTGTTCATGATTTCGTTTCGTTTCGGTTTGATAAATATTGTTGGCATTTTTAAAAACCCGAAAAATATGAAATAAAATCTTGTCATTCTCCCACAATTACGATATAAAATGCTGCTATCCTCTCACAATTATGTTTGGGTATTATTAATAGTTATTAGGGTCATGAAGTGAACATAAAGACTCCATATTTCAACCATTGTTTCATAAGTTTAATTGACATATTACATCTCTCCTATTTTCGTTCTATAGCGACTCCTGTCGTAGTACTGTAGTACTGTTCAATTTAAGTTTTGTAGACTCACTTCGCCCTATAGAACGGCCACTTCGCCTTATTTTGATAGTAGGGCGAAGTCATTTCGCCCTGAAAATATGGTCTAGGCTGGTCCCTGCTTTAGAAGCATTGTTCATGTCAATAGGTCTCCAGTGATTTCCTAGACCTATATGAAGACAGTGTGGTTATAGGCTTTTATGACTGGTGTAACTATATGTTGATGGCTTAACCTATTCACTGCTAAATGGCGTCATGATATAGTGTGCTGTACCATTGACGTTATGGCCATTTTCCAGTGGGAAAAATATAATTGGAATATAACAAAAACCATAAAACTTACTCCTTTGATATTATCATTCACATTCATGGAACATCAAACACTATTTCAAACTTCGAGATACAATGGCTCCAATGCAACAATCTTTGTGTTCCAGTTATGAAATAATGCCTTACTTAGTTCAGACTTATAGCAGCCCAGAGGTGAACCCTTTCATGACTGGAGCTTCTTGAAATTTTGCGAAAACCCTGTGCCAATGCATTCTCTTATACATATAAGAGAATGCATTGGGTGCACAATATTTACCTTGACCTTGTAAGCCACTGTATTCTCTCATATATGCTAGCACAGCTGGTTAACCCTTTACCCAACAAACCGGCCAAAACCGGCCAAATAAAGCTTCAACAGCCTAAAATATCTTCGGTCTGTCTCAATAGAACCATACAAATATGGATATCATTGGAACCGGCTCCTTGACCACATTGTGATAGTTAGTTATGCCCTGTGCCAATGCATTCTCTTATATATGCGAGTCGACCATAGGTCGCCTCGCATATATAAGAGAATGCATTGGCCAAAAAAAAATCTTTTTTTAACACTTTTTACCATTTTTTCTTACATTCTTTAACAATTTTATAATTTTTAATGTGTTAAGCCAATGCATTCTCTTATATATGCGAGGCGACCTATGGTCGACTCGCATATATAAGAGAATGCATTGGCACAGGGCCGTTCTGTTGGGTAAAGGGTTAAGTAGCATGGCTATCATAGCACCACAATAAAAGTGGAACCAATATCAGTTGTATACAATAATAATAGCTAACCTGCACAGACGACGCACAGGGAATATTAGGTGTATGTAATTATAATTGAGTAATGGCTAACCTGAACAGATGACGCACAGAGAATATTTCTTGAGAAGTTCTCTCCCCTGTAAGGGATCAAGTGCTATCAGACCTGGGTACCACTCATCTATCAGGTCGTCAGTGATATCCACGATAAAGCCTAAAAATCTAAAAAAAAAAATCAAACATATGGTTCTCAAATCAAGAAGTCGCTGCTCTCTACTCATTTATTAGGTATATGTTAACTCTTATCAGGGAAGGGCCATTAAAGCTGAGGTTCAGTTAGAGACATATTAAGTGCTTATATCAATGAATCAAAATCATAAGTGCCTACTTACCACAGACACTTTGCCCATTGACAGAGTGTAGCATTTAATTAATATTACAGAAAATGATTGCCATGGTGATCGTACAATCTGTGCATTAATGTAAAAATTTACTCCTATATTTTCGACGATAAACAAATATGAATGATTCCTCCAATGAGAGAAGCAGCATATAGTTTATATATAAGAAAGAAGTTGCGCACAGCCAAATTGCTTATAAAATTACAAATACTCATTGACGAGTAGTTACCTTAGGAAAGGTTCAGATAATAAGTTCAACAAACGAACATTTCCCACCTATGAATATGAATAATTCAGCTTTTGTATTATCTGTTTTTCTGTCTGCTTTTATTACATGAACACCCCTCCCAAATGAATAATAGACTGTTCCAATGTATACTTTTAAAACAGAATGGGAGAATCCATTTAGTATAAAAATAGTTAGTATAAGCTTAGGTGGCGATTCCTCATTACAATGAGCTGGAATGGGTTCATTACCCTGGGCAAAAATGAATGAAATAAGTTGCCCACAGTTAGGAGAGCTGAGCATGTGAATATTAATCAAATACAAAAGAGTGTTTTAAACATTAAAATTGAATGATACCCAATTTCAGTGTGTTGAAGAAAATATTATTTGCATTTTTGCCTCTTTCATAATAAGCAAATATACCTAAATTTAGAACAACTTTATAATCTTGACAAAATATGGCGAGAAATAAAACTCATTTAATCCATAACATAAATATTTTCCATCTGTTTTCATGGAAAGTGACATCTCATTACACCACCTCTGCTTGTACGTAGCCCATCGTATTTACACCCAGTCATTCCATTCATTACCCACTCCAATTTACTTCCCCATTCCTGCTCATCATAATGAATGGAATGGCCCCATGGTGTATTCGTTCATCAAACTAACCTTGCTCCATACTTTGTCTTTGGTACACTAATGTGCAGCTCATCATCCTCTGCTCGTTTAGAGTCCAGCAAGAAAAATGCACCCTAAAAATGAAAGAGGAAATAACCATTGTAATTAATATTTTATAGAAATTAATACAAAAAAATTTAATTATCAGCTTTCAATCTTTTGAAAACTGCAGTCGATGTCTGAACGTTGGGGTGGTCGAGTCTGAGTTTAGTGTGTCTGACATTTGCAGATTGAGGTTGCCAAAGGGTGAATGTAGTGACGCTATCCCGCACAGACGGCTTGCATCACCGTTATATAATCCAGTGGTGTTGCAGATGATTATTTTGTAATTTTCATTCTATTTGCATCAGCTAAAAATTTTACGATCAAAACAATAGGCTTTAAATAAATTTGGGCACTAAATTTATATTTTTATATCCACTCTCATCCTATTATCACAAAGATCTATTGCATAAATATGGATGAAGGAATACTGTTTATAAAAAAAGTGAGAAATTTGGAACTTGTCTCGGATATTCTAGCTGTCATTGGAAGAGGTCCCATATATAATACACACTAACACATACCACATTCCATAGCATGTAGATCCCAGTTTTCCAGTACTTCATATCTGGCTTCTCATCTTTAAATATTTGCTGCAAAATAATAAAAAAATCATGTCGCAGAAATATAATGTTCACATGGTGCATACGCTAGGTGGCATACCACCTGGAAATGGCATACCAAGAAAAACAAGGTTGTATCATGGCTGCTGGCATATCCCATGGTGCCAAATCGAAACACTGGCAGGATGGAATGCAAATTTAAAATAACGAGAGGCCGATCATGATCGGCAGATGTTTAACATACGTTGGCGATAGTGGTTAGCTAGTTTCAGCTTGGACGCTAAAATCCATAACATTCAAAGTTAATCTTCAAAGATAAAACAAAACCAAAATTCGAAAAAAGGCCATAACTCCATTAAAAAAATTGGATCAAACCCATATTCAAACTCGTCCAAATTTGGTTTTGATCAGATAAATTGTTTTTGAGTTATTGCAGCATGTGTGAATTCTAAGTAAAACGAGAGGCCGATCACGATAGGCAGATGTTAACCCATCCCTTGGCAATAGTAAATTACTATGATCGGAATCATAAATGAGAGTTTTGATGTCGAATTATAGAGTATACTGTTATGTACTATTATAGACAAATGTACATAAAACAAATTATTGGAATTTATGGGTCACTCGCATTTATATAAGAGAATGCACTGGTACAGGATCTGTAATGCTGCACCACCACAGCCTTGGGTTAAATGTGAAAAAGGTGACCTGGACATGGAATACTTGGTTTAAGAGAGTCCAATTTAAGTTTACAATGATAATATCTCAAATTCTACCAACAACACCCATCAAGATAAAGACACCTCACTGCTGACACATTAATATCAATGGACCTATCCTTACGTACCGCTCACCAATAGGCTACATGGTTACGGTTACTAAGCACCACAAGCCATCTCAATCTCGCTACATATTCATTACTAAAATGGCTTTAGATGAGAACGGACTGTGTTGTTAAACGCCATGTAACACGATAATATAGCTTCTTTCTGAGTTTCACGATTTTCAAGATACCTATGTGTGTATATATGCATCTTGTAAAAGTGACTGTCGTTAGATATAAACAAAAATAGAACCAGATTTAAACAAAAAACCAGGTGTGATTGTAAGGCCATTTCCGATAACCAACAAAGATCGATGTTTACATTGAATCAAACTGTGTAAATGAAGCCATTCTATAACTTCAATATCAAATTTCCGATAACCAACAAAGATCGATGTTTACGTTGAATCAAACTGTGTAAATGAAGCCATTCTATAACTTCAATATCAAATAGCAAATTTAATATCGAAGCTATGCTAATAGTTCACACCTTGATGAAATAAACCAAACGGAGGTGTACATGTGGTAATTAATCTATAATCCCTCTTTTGTTGAAATAAATATAACGATATCAGTTTTCCATACCTCGAGCATCCTGCATTAGCCCCAGTGACATCAGACCAGATGCAAAGGATTATCAAATAATGGTCTTTTAAAATTCCACATCCTATTTTACCGTCACTAAAGTACATTAAAGAAAACGCCGACTATCATGGAGTCAGTTACATGTTGCCAAGTGGCAACAATGGCAGAAAGTGAACTCATTCGGTGAAGGTTGCGTGTATACACCGCGAAGCATGTGCAATGTGTGAAATTTCGTGTAATTCTCTTGGAATACATCTGTTGATTCTCATTTACACGTACATTGTCGCATTAATATGGAGAAAGCTTTAGATTCTCAAATGGATTCAGTAAAACGTTTGCAGGAGATCCTATTACCACGGTGTTATAACAGCAACACATGTATACATTTATAACGAAAAACACTTCACATAAAACAAATACTCGCGGCACAATTAATATTCATAACACATCATCGATCGGGACTACTATTTCCACGTTTTAGTTTGAAATCTGTTATATTAATATTGGAATTTAAATAACATTGGGATCTGAGTGTGGTCGTTGACATTGTTTAATCCAGCGTAAACATATGTCTTAGTTACTTTTTTATTTAGAAAAACCGAACTAAAACATGTGTATAAATATCGTTCGTCAACCGGACATGTTCCCCATGTACATTTCAACATCATTGTAGCTTTTTAACACATATTTTGCTCTCGTATTCGTAAATTTTCTATGGCTTACAATGCTTGTGGTGACTTTCATATCACTAGGCAGGCACATGTCGGTTCGGCGATTAAGCTATCGGCTCATTGGCTATAATTGAAATTGGGGCGGTACCTACGGATAGGTCCATTATATAGCAGAGCTGTCAACAAATCACAGACATTGTTTATATTGATGCTGGAATCTCTATTAATACAATAACATTTATAATGACCTCAGACCATCTGTAGAGTTATATATTCAGCTGTGCAATGCAGCATCCAGCAAACTTTTAGAAGCACTGTTTTATCAGGAAATCTTTCACAGACTGTCCATCATAATTAACTGGTCTGTGGGATAGAGTCTATCACCAAATAAATAACATTCTATTAACCAGTGGCAGTCTATATAGTACACTCCAATATTGTGAACTACGCATGTGTTTTTTATCAGATATTAGGAGGAATTCTGTTATTTAACTGCTACTTAACTGGCTACTTGACATTAATGGGGGATCTGTGCTGTATGCAAAAACGGCTCGGTCATGTAATGGCACCTTAACACTATTAATGTATGGGTTCATTACTAAATATTTAAAGGGACACATTGGGAACCTTTTTATCAATTTGTATCATAATCATCAATATCTAAATGAAAACAAATGAAAGAGTCAATGACATTTTTTTTTATTATTATTATTATAAAAGTTAAAAATAAATCTATTTTTTTTTTCTTTCAAATTTTTTCTCTCGAAAAGGGTCATAACTCCTTTAAAATATATCGGATCAAACCCATATTCGAACTCGATCCGTATTTTGGGCTGTGTAACTCACATACCAAATTTGGTTTATGTTTGAGTTATGGCAGAATGCGTGAATTCTAAGTAAAAAAAGGCCCATAACTCAGCATAACTCTGTAACAAACACTCGGACCAAATTCGAACTCGATCTGTATTTTGGAATGAGAAACCCATATACAAAATTTGGTTCCGATCGGATAGAAAATGTTTGAGTTATTGCATTACTCGTAAAGTGTCTACGGACAGACAGACAGACAGACGAACGACGAGTGGTCAATCCGGACAACGACACTATGTTTACCATACTATGGTATGGGTAAACATAAAAATGGCCATAAATCGGTGAAAAAAAAACTCGGATCAAACGAATATTCGAACTTGATATATATTTTGGGCTGAGAAACACACAAAAAAAATGTTTGAGTTATCGCACTATGTGTAAAGAGTCTACGGACGGACGGACAAATGGTCAAACAGACGGACGGACAGACACTATGTGTACCATACTATGTTATGGGTACACATAAAAGTAATTTTTTCCAACATGAGTGTTATTGTGTAGTCTTTTGAAAGCACTGCCAATGGTGAACTCAGTTAGTGTCTCTTGATTCAAATTAGTAAGGACCAGAGAGCATCTATACAAGTCCAGGACCACAACAAATATTACATATACTGTTTTTTTGTTGTTGCCTGAGTGCATGTCGTATACATGTAGTCACATTGTATTATAATAAAATAGTAAGTACTTGTATGTACTCAGTGTCCAGATTTTTGTTTACATAACTGTTCACAAAGAACATGAGAAAGCTGAAAGTACCATTAAAGTAATTGAAAAGTAATTAATTACAATGTCAAGTAATCGCAATTACAGTAATGCCCTAAATAATCGACTCCTTAACCACAGCAGAATTATGGGTAATTTTTCTGGATTTAGTCGGAAATATGGCTTGTTGCCTTTCATCAGAAAGCTCTTACTGAGAGCTTTCCGATGAATGGCAACAAGCCATATTTGTGTTTTGAATGTAATTGTATTTGTAAATGAGCTTTTTGACAGTAATTGTAATTAATTACTTTGGGTAAGTAATTGACCCATCCCTGCACTTGAACATACTTTTTCAGCAAAGACAAGTTGAAGATATATTATCTATTATATAAATAATGGATTATAAACTTCTGCGGAATATATTACCATAAAAGGAAAAATAAGTATATAAGTACTATATAATAAGTAATACCCCCCATATTCAAAATGTTATTTGAGTGAAGTAGCCATTACCATATATTGGGCACTGAAATTATGTCAACAGGTATTCCTAACCCTGGGGGTGGGGGTTAGTGGGGGTATAATAACAAGGACCCTAAATCCGATAATAAATTTCAGAACAATCCAACCAGTGTCCCCTGAAATGGTACACGGCAAACTATATAAGAAATCATCGGAAAAAAGTTCATATTATATTTTCATATAAGAAATCAATATTCCATATTTGAGAGCAACCAGACAAAAATGGGTGGATTGTACTCATATTCGAACTTGATCTGTATTTCGAGCTGATAAACTCATATACCAAATTTGATTCAGATATGATCACACAAACTAAAGTTATCATACGGAAACCAGAAATTGACAGGATTCTAAGTCGTAAAAGGGCCATAACTCTCACAAAAATGGGCAGAGCAAACCCATATTCGAACCTGACCTGTATTTTGGGCTGATAAACTATCATACTAAATTTTATTCAGATATGATCACACAAACTAAGGTTATCATCCGGAAACCAGAAATTGACAAGATTCTAAGTCGAAAAAGGGCCATAACTCTAGCAAAAATGGGCGGATTGTACCCATATTCGAACTTGACCTGTATTTCGAGCTGATAAACCACATTCCAAAGTTGGTTCAGATATGATCACACAAACTGAAGTCATCATCTGGAAACCAGACATTGACAGGATTCCAAGTTGAAAAAGGGCCACAACTCTCGCAAAAATGGGCGGAGCAAACCCATATTCGAAATTGACCTGTATATAGGGCTGATAAACTCACATACCAAATTTGGTTCAGATATAACATTTTCAATAGAAAATACATATTCCCTATAAGATACTTACACACTGAACTACATGGTATATTCATCTTTATTCACAAGAAAGGATTCTATGAGATCCGTTTAAAATTTATTATTTTGGTACGAAATAGCTTAAGTACCTTTTTGAATCATTATTTATATGACGTAGCAGGTCAAGGTCATTTGTTCACTTGTTATGTATATAAGCAAGTGGGGACACAGTCAAGATCTCTTTTTCATCCTCTTACAAGACTCGAGGGGTGTGACCGAGCAGCGGGGAGGGAAAATCCCAATTTGGGAGGGACCTGTGAGTTCAGTGTGTAAGTATCTTATAGGGAATATGTATTTTCTATTGAAAATGTTATATTCCCTTCAAAGATACGTTACACACTGAACTACATGGTAGAATCAACTCATAGGAGGAGGCTGCGAGGAATGAGAAACTATTGTATTGTAGTTAAGAGTAATTAGTTTGAACCTGCTGAGTAGCAACAAATGTATCCAAAAGGTACCGATTTTATTGATGGTACAAGGTAGAGTGGAGAAAGTGGAAGAATGAGCCCATTGGCTGAATCTCTGCACCTCCCCCCCCCCTTTTTGGTTCTGAAGTCAGACAAACCTGTAATTGTCAAATCTCCCCAAGGTCATATGCAGGTACATGCATGTGCCACCTCCTCCCTGGAGTAAGCTGGTCATATGCAGAAAGCATAGACCACCCTGCTCCATGGTATGTGACTGAACGAACCAAGATATCCCAACGTTTCGACACCAGAGGAAGGAAATCTATTGTTACCTGAATGGTCAATATGGATGCAAAACGAGGAAGTGGCAACTGTAAATACGATTAGAAACATACCACCAAGTCATGTATGGTGAAGAAAACCCAGAATTAAATAGCCACCGCATCAAGATTGTAAGGTTTGCGACCTACTGGCAGTAACGGTGTCTAACTCGACCAACTGATAAAGGCGCAAAAGAAGTATTTTCGGACTGACCATCAAAATGACAGTATTTTACTTCAGTGAATTAATACACCGTACAGAGGCCATATTCCGTCCGACAATGCCCATGATTGGTAGTTACTTTAAGTCTGGAAACTGGTAACAAAAACCCCAGGTAACGAAGTCCATGAAGAGCGTTATAGGACTTGGAAATTCCCAAAATGTTTTCTGGTATCGAAACAATCGAGAAGAAAAAGTTCGGAGAGTCCTGAGTTGTAACTACCTCCACAGCCTGTCAATCCAATAGTGTATGCAGTTACACGTACACTTGATTCAAAGGAATACTTTGCAGTCTGCATGTAACATATTAGAAAATGTGTAGAAGGAGGAGACCCATCGTGATGGAACTACTTCAAACAGTCTGAAAGAAGGAACAGGCCATGGATGATTAAGGTCCCAAAAACAACCAGACTGTGGATAACAAGAAGATTGTGTCTGCTTGTTATTCACTGATTGTTCTTAACAGCCGA
Source organism: Siphonodentalium dalli (assembly GCA_032622095.1). Taxonomy (NCBI): domain Eukaryota; kingdom Metazoa; phylum Mollusca; class Scaphopoda; order Gadilida; family Siphonodentaliidae; genus Siphonodentalium; species Siphonodentalium dalli. Next base: position 73,194,791 of record CP136061.1, read on the forward strand.
AGGGCCCGGGTCCATGAGCAGTTATTGTTTTTTAGCCCACCGCAACGACCAAGGAGAAAGCATATACTCGGTCGACATGAGGTCGAGGAGGTATGCCAGAGGTGTGAACAGAAGGCAAAATTTACCGAAGACCAGTCACATGTGTGTATGGTTGGACGGTTGTCTGTTGCTCATACATCGAGGACCCGGACCCTAGGTCCTCCCCGCGGGCAGAGACTCTCTGTCGCCAACAATGATTGTCTCATGTGCGCCGTTAGACGAATTGCCCGTCTGTTTGAGTAATGCAAGACAGCATGTCAAAAAAGGAGCACTGAGTACAATAATGCCCGATTCCAGAGGTGCCACGACTATTTATTTTGATAATCGACAATCGGTCGGCAACAATAGACTATAATCGATTAATCATACCTAACACCATCAGTGGAAGTATTCTGTAATATGGCCTATTGGCTTGGTGCTGGGTAACTACAATGTCGCTGTTGTTTGAGGAATCGGCTCAGGACATGTTTACATTAATGAAGTGCATCACAAACCACTTTTATTGACCAATGAACAGAATGTATTCTATACCTGCACAATTATCGGCCATGTTATGGTGATAATAGAATTTGTGAGTTCATTAGAACGAACGTAAATATGAATTTCAGTGTCTGAATAGCCAAACATGCAAACCATATAAAAGTAGGAATGCATAATGAATGGCCGACGGTTTGTATTTGATAATATCGAGGTTCATTCAGCATTCACTGCATGATACGCAATAGCCTATACAATTAACCTCTAAGGATACTTATTCAAGCACAGTATACTCAAATGACATCATGGAGAACATTGCTGATTAAAATGCCATAGGTTCCCTAGTTTCCAGAGAATTTCAATCAACACCCATTGGTTCAATCAGATTCAAGGGCAAGTGCATTCAGCTCATTGAAGACAGTGACAGTCGGCATATATCAAAGATGTAGTTCCGCCTTACAAGTAGAAATATACAATGACATCGCCATAATTTCAAAGCTGCAGGGCCGCCAATTTGTAGAATTAACAACAACATGAAGAGTAACCATGGCGCATCATCAAATGAACTGCAGACTGTTTGCAACATAGGTTAGTAGTACTCCTGTTTACGGAATCTCGTTGATATGCGATCACAGGTTGTTAACCCATCGGTTGTAGATTAAACTGTGTAAAACAAACACGGTATTCAATAATACTGGACATGTCCTGATGTCAAATTAAATAATGCATATTAATCGACGATGTAAATGGTAATCGATGATCGGCTTTATCAACGGTTCATCGATTTTACGACTAATCGTGGCACCCCTACAAAGGACTCCTTCAAGCAGGGCATCAACGTGTGTTGTTGGCATGATGCAAGGCTCAAAGTTCTGAAATGCACCTGTTCACATGGAACAGGTTATTACCTACCGTACCGCCACTCTAGAAGATTGCGTGAGTTCAATTGTCTATATCGTAACCTGATAAGCTAACACAAACTGTAAAGCCATGATATTGAGCGAGAATAGATCTAATCCTGGTACTACAGGTAAAAAGCCCATTGGGAATGTCCTAAGACTGTAGAGTCAAAAGCTGATGAATGTTCTACGCACAGAGAAACGTGAGTCACAACTTGGTTCGCAGAAAAAAAGAGCCTATAACTGCAGAAAGCCAGATTGACACTCGCAAGGAATCCAAGGCTTGGTGTTTCACCCCATGGAACCGTAGTAAGGGCGAAAGATGATCTGTGTAAATTTATCACCAGAAAAATCGAACGGTCACCCATAAACAAAGGACAATGCTAATCAGTGACAAGTGGAAAGGTAATAAGTTTGAGCCCTGGTAAAACCTCATGGTTGTAGAACAAATTGAGTGTTTGTTAAAGTCTCTGCCCCGGCCGATGACTGTGCTATGTACACTGTTATGGACAGCACCCGAGATTATCCGGCATCAGCCGGCGCGCTGTCTGGTGGCCCAATGCTCGGTCTCCCCTCGAACCTCCCAGGACCCAAATCGGAGGCGAGAAACTGCGTCTGCCACACCTCGATGCCTTGCAATTAACTCTAGCTCTTTTTTAGAGCCACAAGAAAAAACAGCAAGATCTCTCCGAAAACCAAAGTGAGAATCAGGATTCGCATTGGATGGCAAGTAGCCCTGTTAATTAGAATTGTAATCTAAATGTGGGATCGGCAGATCCAAACCATGGATTTTGTGATCTTTAAAGTTAAAAAAAAACTGAATAAACAGGGCTGCGTAAAGCCTGGGAAGAGACATCGAGGTATGATTAATGTTCAGACTGTTTCCCCCCCTAACTGGAGCCAGCTTAAACCTTGACGTGAAGCTGAATCATACCGTGCAGCCAGTAGGGCGGTGGCGACATACTTGGTCACGACACAAATCCAGATACCTCACCAACATGATGACACCACACTTAATGTTTCTAAATGAACACAATCCGCATTGAACTACATGTTGAATGGGCAGATCAGTCAAATATACATAGAATGAATTGCCACAGCCCCAGTGGCTACAACTCACCTCCCGTCAAAGAGCAAGCATTTTACGGCCATGCAGAGTCCCGGGAAATGGTCTTAACAGCAATTCCACCCGAGGGTAGACGCCAGGGAGCAACTTACTTTGGAAATTTTGATTATCCAATAAAGAGCCTCACATTGACATGATGAAAGTATTTTGTTCTCAATCTCAGTCACATAAAATTCATACTAAAATGCATGGCTATTATCCAAGTTTGGATGGCAAATTGTGACGTGATGCGATACCAGTTAAGTTGCTCCCTAGGGGGCTGACAGATCTTTGTACGTCCCACCTGCTTGTGAAAGGGAGATGGGAGGACGAAAATCTGAGGTAGGGTCCAGCAGAAGCGGGCGAGCATGGTCGGATCCGTGCATACTGGAACCCACCCTCGGAACAGTATGGCGCCTTGCCTACAGTGACATTGGTGAAGTATGCGGCGGGGCCCCTCAAGGTCTGCATGGAACGAGGAATTTGATTAGCCTGAACCTGCTTGACAATGGGGTGACTGAAACCGATCCATACGAGGAAGAAAATTGCTTGTTTGATGACCAGTTATAAGGATCAGGAAAGTGACCTAAAAATATTCCAGGAAATTAGGTGACTGATGTGTCACAGTATTACGTGTGAAATTGTGTCAGTGATCTGACAAAAAAGTTATTTTGTTGGCAAACAATCGCAATGTGTATTGTATTGTAAATGAATTCATAGTGAACTATGAGCCAAGCAAAACCACACAAGTAAGTTAATTCCTAGATAAACGAAAAAAGGACCCAAACCTGATCCCTAATTTTGCTACATATGTCAACATGAAACAGATGTGTGAGTGACAATTTCAGAATTTCGACGTAAACAAAACGAATGTTGTCACGTGGCAATTTCCACATAAACAAAGTTATAACTGCAATGTTGTCTCACTGGTTGAATGTTCTAATACTTACATTCTAAAACCACAAGAACAGAGATAACATAGTAACTGTGCTGTATAGGCATTCCCAAAGAGAGTTCAACACGTGAACGGCTGCATATATACAGATGAATTCAATTTCGAATTCAATTCGGAATTCTAAACCACGTGCTCCGAAACCGGAATTGTCACTCTGATATTATTTTAATAATTATTGTGTCGTTTCCCAAAAATGAAACGATGTCACAACAAATTAAACAAATTGGAACGGAATTGTTAAATGAAGCCGACAATAATATGTGGTTTTCATTTGCTCATAGCGTGTACTTCCCTTCGAGTCACAAGAAGAAAAAGAGATCTTGACTGTGTCCCCACTTACTTATATACATAACAAGTGAACAAATGACCTTGACCTGCTACGTCATATAAATAATGATTCAAAAAGGTACTTAAGTTATTTCGTACCAAAATAATAAATTTTAAACGGATCTCATAGAATCCTTTCTTGTGAATAAAGATGAATATACCATGTAGTTCAGTGTGTAACGTATCTTTGAAGGGAATATAATAACACAAACTGAAGTTATCATCCAGAAACCAGAAAATTACAAGATTCTAAGTAAAAAAAAGTGCCATAACTCTCGCAAAAATGGGCGGAGCAAACCCATATTCGAACTTGACCTGTATTTTGGTCTGATAAACTCACCTATGAAATTTGCTTTTGATCCAAGAATCAAAACTAAAGTTATCATCCGGAAATCATTTCCGAACGCACGCACGGTACAACGGACGGATGGACGGGGGACAAAAATGAATAAACTAAATGTCATTTGATCTCACCTCAAAAACTTGACTGTGACTGAGTGCAATTAATCTGGCAACCAAACGTGACCACAAGCCAATTGGGAAATATGGCACACTGTAAACCCTGGTCAGGATATCTGAATTAAAATCAATCAACCATAATCACATCTAATGAGCAAGGAAAAACAATCTCGAAAAGGCGGGGTTATAACAATTAATATTGATCTCCTTATCACAACAAAAGAGGAAGTAAAGAAACGAAATATAGTTTCATTTTAAATGTGTCTTTTCATGTTGACAAAATTGTTCAACCACCCATGTTTATCTCACAGCCAACACAAAATAACCCAACACAAACCGAATATCATAAATTATATCCTAATTAACATAATAATAAAGTTCCAGCATTGACATCGACATCATTGAGCTAAGCACTTAAGTCACATACTGCACGCGTTGATAATACATGTGTGTCTTACTAAAAAATATGAGGCCCAGGTTTAGGGGCTAATTATGTGATATATAGAGTATAATAAATGATCAGAAAACAAATTTGATGTCGTTTAGTGATTGGTTGTAGTTTTAGTAGATATTCCTTCCATTACTGATCACAAAATCACCTCGATAGTTTCTTGGCAGTTTTCTAAATCTCCACAATTTTATTTTCATAACTAATAGTCCATCTCGTTTAACTTGATCAGTATAATAGTTAAAATGATTTAAACAAGACAGTCAATAAATTTTGAGTTGCTCACCTGAATACCAACAATGAGAAGACTAAAGACCACTATAGTCAGTACTTGTCAAAATCACTTAAAAACAAGTAGTTCTAAACAGGTTGACGTCATAGCTCCGACGACGTAGCAGAGATGCAATGGCTTTCTTTCAATTTTTGACCAAAAACGAGCTTCATTAAATGGCTGGTATCTAACTTATTTGTGACCAAGCTTAATGTTTTTTTACCTTTGTAGTCTCAGGGTGCTTAGTTAGGGTTAATGATTGATCATAACTGAATTTTCATTTGAGAATTTGCCTTACTTACTCTCACTGTCATAAGGTAGTAGGATTTCTGGTCTCTCCGCTGGTAATCTGCTCGGTATAAGCAATGTATCCTCAGAGTGGGGTAAGGCAATTTCAAACCTACAAAGAATGAACGAGTCAATGATGCTGTAGCTCAACATGGAGGGGTGTCAATGTTAGGCTGCATGAGCAGTCAATGGAATATTAAAGAGTAAGGAAAGACAAACATTTTAGTGAAGGGATATCGTATTGTGTCGATGAAACTTTTTTCATATCAAACAATTCTCCAATAAATGTGGACAGCAGGGTGTGTCAATGGATTTAAATGTGAAATCCAATATGGCTGCTGATGGCCATATTTTCCAATAAAATTTGGAAAAATTCATTAGCTCGCATCTAGAGGTCACTCCAAAGATCCATAGATGTTTAGTTACATTCGGATGACAGATGTGGCCTATAGGGTGTGCCGACGAATTTAGTCATGCAAAGAATGAAATCCAAGATGGCTGACAGCAGCCAAGTTTTAATTGAAAATTGTTCAAATTTAACCCTTTGATGACGGGAGTTGCACTGGTGCATCATTAAGGATCCTGTGCCAGTGCATTCTCTTACAGGGAGACTAAAATATTGTCCATTTGGTGGGAGAAGATATCCAGGGGAAGATGACGTGTTACACTGTTATTAAACCCAGATCTAACCGATGGTGGAAATCTTCATTGACGTGTGCCCCATAAATAAAAAATTATATAAAACACAAAGTGCTCACTTGCTTTTCAAATAATAGGGAGCCTCGCATATATAAGAGAATACATTGGCCTAACAATATTTACCTTGACCTTGTAAGCCAGTGTATTCTCTTATATATGTGAGGCTCCCTATAGGACTCCCATCATGAAAAGGTTAATACAGAAAAAGAAGGCAATGTGTTTGGGAACTAATTTGCATATATATATATAAGTTTAGTGAAGAGGGAAAGAAATATAGTTATTTACTTTTCTAAAAGGCTAAGATACTGTGGAATGAGTTTGGATGGAAATTTCATTGTGACGCCTCCCTCTTCTGTCTTCTCAACAAACAAGTTCTCTACATCAGATTTCTTTAGTACCTAAATACAAGAAACAATTGTGCTGACCTCTTCACTTGACATTGAAGTTCTGGACATTTTCCAGTGAAAAGATATTTAAGAATAACTCTTGTTTCGATTAAGGTTATGGAGTTATAACTAAAAAGTTTGAAGATAAATTCTATAAGCGCGTAGAGCAGTTATAGAAATTTACCTTCAAACTTTTTGGTTATAACTCATAACCTTAATCGAAACAAGAGTTATGTCTAATAATTTAATCTGTCACTTCACAGGAGAACCACCAAAAAATAGAAGTTAGAAGTATAACAAGCGTACAACATTGAGACTATTTCCGACAAAAAAGACACGTTAAGATGAAAGAGACACCTGTCACTCAAAACTGGTGTTCATCGAGTGATGAAATCGCCTCGTCGATTCAGTGTTTTTGATTGGCTAGTCACAACTGATCATGGATCGCATGCCACCGGGCAATTGCAACTTGCATGTGGGATTGATATATTCGACTGCGGGGACACAAACCAGTGTTGGTTTTAATTTCAGTGTTCATTTCTTTGCAATGCTAAATCTTGTTGATTTGTCTGGTTAACTGTGCACTGGATATTAGCATCTAGTATGGTTATTGTCAATACAGTCATACCTAAAGGAATTATGAGGCACCACCGAAAATTCATTTCAAATCGTATTAAGTATCGAACAGTTGCTAGGTACATTTTTAGGCACGCGGTATAGGCGTGGTCCTCGAAGCGGCAGTCATTTCTGTAGCGGGAAAAGTAATCAAGTATTCCATGGATTGACAGCTTATGATTAATTATAACTGACTCTGTTGAAAGACCATTATCATTCACAATCCTGGAACATCATACATGGTTTCAAATTTAAGATACAATGAACCAATCTCTGGGTCAATGTTATGAATAATGGCTGACTGCTAGTGTGCTGAAGTAAATCTGTACTCAGTATGAACTTTTAACACACAGCGTTTACTGAATACAGACATATGGCAGCCAATAGGTTAAAGAAAGAAACGTATGCAGCGTGAAAAAAGGCAACTGCAATAGATATCATAATTTCGATTTTATACATGTTCGTAACTAAGATAATAACTTTGAATTCAAGATGTTTATTATGACATTTTATCACCTACATTCATTTGTTATGTACAACCCGATTGGATAAAGTGTAATCTTTACCCTTTACCGATTATGCATATTACCAACGTCATATATATATTGCTTATCTTCAACTGATTTCATTTTATTAGGTAGATATAAAAAATACTCCAAAGTGTGTCAAATAAATATTTGATCAAAAATAGTTAGTAAATAAAAATATATGAAAAATAAAACTGTATTAGGTGACTGTACACATAACTTTTTCTGATATTGTACTATCTGTGTGGTTGAAATTGTCGATAATATTACTTGGGTGCTACATTCTTTCAGTAGATAAAATGTCGGGGTACGAACATATAAGTTTGATTCTCTTAAATAGGCTAACAATATGTCTTTAAGAATGTGCACAGAATAAAAGAGCATAAAAATAATATTTTTTTACCCAAAATATGTATCTCCTATAATAAATATCTTGGACACTGAATGAACTAATGGTTATATATTTTTTGCTTGCAAGATCATAGAAGTCGTTTTAAAAATCGGTACGGAGTACCTACAGTACGCGCACTGTCAAACCTAAACAACTTTACCTCTGGACCAATCATGTGAGTCCTTTCGCTATAGAAGCGAATGACAAGTAAGAATTCGATCCTTTTAATTTCTTCCTCCTGTGTTTTTGATGCGTTTGACCGAGTGCGCGGGGCGGGAATGTTGATCCCAACGGGGAGGGCCCTCTGTGTTCAGTGTCCAAGATATTTATTATAGGAGATACATATTTTGGGTAAAAAAATATTATATCTCCGTCAAATATATCTTGGACACTGAATGAACTAATGGTTATAATTAGAATTCTTGAAGAGGAGGAGGCCACGAGGCAGATAATCCGACTATGTCCATGAAACCCGCCTGCTGAAGCAGAAAAGACCTGCATCCTGTACCAAAAAATAGATCATTGTGTCCCATATGCAGTAGCTCAGATAAACCCAAAACAACTGAGCCTCCTAAAAGGAAACAACACGTACCTCATGTGCCCTAATGATCACAGGGTGAAGGTGTCCAGGACAAACATTGGTCATAGGCAAGGGAAATAACTCATTCGTTCATGTTCCTAATAGGATAAGGAACCTACCCCCTCGGAAAGGAAACTAAGTCTAAGTTCTGGCCTAGGAGCCCAAAAGAGGCCAGAAACTGTACAAAGCAAGGCCAAACTGGTGGAGGAAAGAACACAGGTGAATAATAGGGATACATACCCACCCCAAAACCGGGAGGGACGGATGCCGGAAAAGACGTTGAGAATGGAGGACAGGTCAGAACCCGCGCGGTCAAATCCCCTTGAGTGGCAGTTGACACATTGAACTGCGTAGGCAGGCAATGTGCCGAGGGCACCGGGCTTGCGAGCTAAATGGACCACTGATGTGGTAGCTGTAGGAAGTGGCCGGCTGGTGCAGCGATGGTGCGAACCCGGCGGAACCGGAGGCGGGACCAAGGGCAGCTGCACTTGGACCACCATCGCTGCCCTTCTCTGCGGGGGCTATGGACGCCGCGACCCTGAGGGAGGAGGCATGTCCACCAACCAACTCCAGCGGAGTCTCCAAGTTAATGGAGGATGCAAGAGAAGATGACACGTCAGCAGAGGTGCCACGATCATTGAACTTGATAATCGATAGTCAATACTAGATTAGAATCGATGAAGCGTATCTAATAGCAAGGATAGTAGTGCATAATATTCACATGTGCATAATTTGTATCAGAAACCACCGAGATTGTCCTACCCATGACAAAAAATACAGTTTTGTTGATTAGAAGGGTGTAATTGCACCGGTAATATAATTGTAAGTTGGGGTTATCTCAAATCAAAGGTCATTGTGTGATATACCCAAGTCCACTGACACTTTCACATGCCCATAAATTAACGGAGATGGGAAATGTGCTAAATATATCTTCACATATTTTAATATTGACGGTGACCAGGTGGACAAGTGCAAATGGTGAACACACGGGAATAGAAAATTGCGAGAGCAATCGTTACTGTCTCGTGGGAAGGAAAGCCGGTAATGAGTAATGAGCACAATGCGTTACAAATATCTTTGCACGATCAACAATCGTTAACCTGTCCGTTGGATCTTAAACTGTAAAACAGGGTATCCAAATATGTCCGGTACTTTTCGACATCCGAAATAAAGAACTCAGAGTAATCGCAGCCGAAAATGGTAATCGAATATCGGCCGTATCAACATTTCATCGATTATACGATTAATTGTGGCACCCCTACCGGTCAGAGGGAAAAAACATTACGAAGTTTTCATCGTAAAAGCATTGAGCCTTATGTTCAATGTAGAGAGAAGAGGCAAGCCACACTGTGGCTATTTTATCTAGCATTTGTGAGGAAAATTATTGTAAAATATTGTAATGTAAAATATTGGAAATTATTAATTCCAATACATTTGGATAGGATTTTGTCAGGGACCAAACTCCAAGCTGGAGCTTAGTGTAGACGCCAACACAATATTGCATCCGGTGCAGTGTTAAAAAAAAACCTACAAGAACCCGAATGACTCGAAAGAGCATCGGTTTATTGAATATTGTTTTATGCAAAAAACGATATCTGTTTGAAGTGATTCTCGTAAACAAAACAAAATTGAAATATTTGTTAATGAAATTATCCACCCACGGACCACTGTCATTAATAAGACAGTATTGTAGAATAAAAGATTGTTGAACAATTGTAAAACCGAATTCCGAAAATTGGAAAACACGTGCGTAGTGCACGAAATTAGGAAACTGCGCGGTTTCGTTCGCAATATCGTAAAGAGAACGTTCATTAAAATGAACAGATGAAATATGCGACTTATCTTGCGATGTAGAAGAAATAAAAGGGATCGAAATCTTACTTGTCATTCGCTTCTATAGCGAAAGGACTCACATGATTGGTCCAGAGGTAAAGTTGTTTAGGTTTGACAGTGCGCGCACTGTAGGTACTCCGTACCGATTTTTAAAATGACTTCTATGATCTTGCAAGCAAGAGATATATAACCATTAGTTCATTCAGTGTCCAAGATATATTTGATGGAGATATAATGGGGGTGTATTTATTACAGTACCAATTACTTTTGAACTCCTGCAATTGCTCCAATGGATTTAAAATCAACAGCTAGTTATATAATTGCATTAAAAAAAATTTGCAAGGAATCATTCATAATAATATATTAAGATTGACTGGTAAATTATTGAAAGGCTGACATATATATAAAGTTATAAAATTTATAACTATATATATATACTCCTTGACTTGATATGGAAGGGTTTGTTTGTGGGAGAGTAAACTATACATACTCCTTGACTTGATATGTAAGGGTTTATTTGTGGGAGAGAAAACTATACATACTCCTTGACTTGATATGTAAGGGTTTATTTGTGGGAGAGTAACCACTTGAGCCATCATCTGACATAGCCACCCTGGATCGATGAAGTAATAATCCTTCAGGTGTCGAGCCGAGTCTCGATAATGGAGCAGAACACCAGAATCATGGAGGAATCGGACAGCCTGAAATTCAATCGTAAGGCTAATGAATAGAGGATATGAAATGAGTGTTTCTCTCATATGAAATTTATGGAAAAAGTCTTAGAATTTTCCGTTTTGTCAAGCCTTTGGCAAGCCAAACAAAACATTTGAGATGAGTTTCATAAATTTCATATAAACTAATTTTTCAACCACCCTCATGTTTATCTCATAGTGAAAACTAAATAACCCAACACAAATCGAATATCCTAATTACATCCTAATTAACATAATAAAGTTCCGGCATTGACATCAACATCATTGCGCTAACTCTTACATCATCAATGCACATGCCGATAATAGACGTGTCTTACTAAAAAAATTCAGGCCAAGTTTAGGGGTTAATTATGTGATAAAATTCTGTACCCTATCATGACGGCAGCCTCGCATATATTAGAGAATGCACTGGCTTACAATGTCAAGGTAATTATTGTTAGGCCAATGTATTCTCTTATATAACCATACATAAGAGAATGAATTGGCACAGGGTTTTCGCAAAATTTCAGGACGCTCCAGTCATGGATGGGTTAACAACATGTATTTAAAATTAAGTGAAATTTCAATGGAGGGACAAGATCATCCCTGGAAAATTTGTTCAGTTAAAGATATTTTTTGATAGACAGAGCAGCTAAAACAAATTATTGTTAATTTTTTTATGATTTATAGCAAGTTGATTGCACTAGTGACCTGTTGGAGTTCCTTTTCTTTCATCTGCGGAATAACAGCTTTAACCCTCCGATCAAGTCTGGCCGTGTTAATAACTGGGTATGTTGACTGCAGCACCTTAGCTTCCGCAGATAGACACTCAGCCAACTTCTGTAATTATATATGAATAAATTAATAAGAATCAATGGTAACACCTTTTTAGACTCATCAGTATAATGCACACAAGCAGTCAGCCTTCTGTGAATCCTTATAGTATAGTCGTTGTAGTGATTTTGAAGAGTGAACCTAGAAAATATTGTTATAAAGCCAGTTTTTGTGTCATTTTGACCGGGAATATTTCGACAACAATATATCCAAAATCCGCTAAAATCCGCTTTGGGGAAATTTGTTTACAGACATTTGAATACACGCAGGGTGTTTCGTCATTATGACACAAAATTTCCGATTGCAGATACATTCAGACAGTTTAATTGTGTGAGTTCGCATACCACGCATCCGTGGCAAGTTTGCGTGGATAATAGTCATATGAGTATACGATAGTACGACCCACTACAGTATAGGCCATCCGTGCCTTCCACTAATAAAGAGTGTTGATGTAGAACTCCAATGCATGCGTGCGTTCCACAATAAAGAGCGCGTTCTACGAGCGTTGGAGGACAACGACATTATACACGTTAGCCATGTGTGCGCTCAAGTAATAAAGTGCATGCGTTATCACAGAACGCCATAACGCATGTCATTGCAGTTGTGTAAGCAATAGTTCACATTGTTCACAGTTGTTTCTCATTTATCATTTCGATTTTATATCTCTAATTGTGAAAGTAGTAAAAGTTGTTTTTTATGAGTCGGTCACACGTTTCCTGTTGAAACCTAACGGTGACAACATACGCAGAGTCGTTATTTCGTGGGAGAATCCAGATTATTGATCATGGATTACATGCCATAGTTCCGTAAATGAACAGACCCTAATCGTTATTTCGTGGATTTTTGCCGATTTTAATGGATTATTATTGCAAAATATATACGATCCATATCAAATAATAAAAAATACGTAGCTAAATGTGTGCTGTCGAGTGTATACGTGGATAATTTTACTGTAATTAGACATTATTGATAGTAACGCTAGGAACCACTTCCAGGGTCCGCGCTGGACAAAAATTTTCTTTTGCCAAATGAAAATATTTTTGCCAAATTGTTTTATCATTTGTCAAATGTTATCCCTGATAGTATCATTTTCTGCAACCTTAAGTCTTATGTTTAGACAATCGCGGTTTTAACAACTTTGGATATCGATAGAAAAGCAGTTAGTTAATCTTTAATTATACTCGCATCTCTATTCTAGATTATCATAAAACAATCATCCAATCACCGAAAAATACAATGGTAGAATGGTTGCTTCATCAGAAGGGCACACCACAGCCTCACAGGAGGAGTAGTTATGTAAACACCACAACCACATTAAATAATAGTAATCCCTCCAACCATCGATACTAATGCTATGAGATTAACTGCATCTTAATAGAGGTGTGAACCGTATACATCACCACTATTATAATTATGTTGTAAGAGTTTACTGAAATTAATGGTATTGATTGACCAATATTTTTCAAATTTCTTGACGAATAAAAAAGTGACTTGCAAAACTTTTGCCAAATGAAAATATTTGTTGCCAAATCTGAATTAGTTTTGCCATTGGCAAATGTGGCAAGTGGCAGCGCGAACCATGACCACTTCGATTGAAGGCGAATTTGAAGCTTGTCAATTTCAACATGTTCATTTCATTATTATATTCATAAAATGTAGCCCATTTCAACTAAACTCGGCGATTAACGTCATCATTTACCGAATTCGAGTGATCGAACCTGAATGTATCTTCTGCTGTGTTCGTAATTATATGTTCCTTCTTATTCAAGATATAGTATGATTATATTATATCTATGTATTAACAACTAAGTGTATGTAGTTTATATCTAGTCTTAAAAAAAATCCATATTGAAACTGTTTTGTTTCGTTAAATGCAGTCGTTTCGCAGTCTGTGTAGTGCCGAAACACGGGCATTTGTTTGGTCCAAATGTTGTCCATTACTTGGAAAATAAAGCTTACTCAAGATATAAATTCCGTCCGATGTCAAGCAGAATAGCATCGACCATTCCATTGTGCAGGGCGCGTGTCAACGTTTGGTTATAACACCATCACTGTTCGGATTTTTTTTTTTTTTTAAATAATTTTTATTCAGGTCATAAACAAGAATACATGGGATATAATAAAAGGCCACTCGGCCACAGTGTCCCCCGAACCGGTGGCCTCATTTGGAGCGGAGGCTTTGTAGAAGTATACTATATGGATAAGACACTTGTGCATTTTCTCATTACTGACATGCATACAAATAACCAAATCTTAAAAAAACTCTTAAAGTCAAAATATAACCTCAAATTGGCACAAAATGAAGAAAATTGCAACAAAATATGAATTTTCTAAGTCGAAAAGCCCATAACTCTGAGAAAAATCATTCGAACTTGACCTGTACCGTGATATGACTAATCCACATAAAAATGGTATTTGCAATTAAAGGATCCTAACTTGAGATATCATCCGGAAACCGAAAAAATGAGAAATTTTCTAAGTAAAACAAGTCGAATAAAAGGTCGGTAGACCTCATGTCCGCCTCTAAGCATCGGCTTGATACAACCGTTGTTTGCGCAAAAAATTGGCATGGTGGAACACGAAATCGAAGAATTTGATCTGTCTTTTGTGCTAGTGAACCTACATATACCAAATTTAATTTCATTCAGTACACATTTACTAAAGTTATCATCCGGAAACCTCAAATTGACAACAATTCTAAGTAAAAAAGGGACATAACTCTGGTGAAAATGGGCGGGTGGAACCCGAATTCGAACTTGACCTGTGTTTTGCTGGGAGAAAGACACATACCAAATTTGGTTTAAATCTGATTAACTCTACTAAAGTTATCATTCGGACACCAACTTTTGGGGTTTTATATGTCGGGTCGGCGGACAAAAAAGGGGCCATAACTCTCGCAAAAATTATCATATTTTGATATAAGTAATCCACAAAAAAACGGGTTTTGCATATAAACAATCCAAAATCAAGTTATCATCCGGAAACCAAAAAACAGAAGAAAAACTTAATTTTCTATGTCGAAAAAGGGGCATAACTCTGCCAAAAATGGTCGGGCAGAACCCAAGTTCGAACTTGACCTGTGTTTTGCTGGGAGAAAGTAATATACCCAATTTGGTTTGAATCTGATTAACTCTACTAAAGTTATCATCCGGAAACCAACTTTCAGGGGTTTTCTAAAAAAGGGCCATAACTCTCGCAAAAATGGGCGGAGCAAACCCATATTCGAACTTGACCTTTATTTTGGCCTGATTTTGATCTAATAACCGAAACTAAAGTTATCATCCGGAAACCATTTCCGGATGCACGGACACACGCACGGACGGACACCGGCTATTTTAATAGTCCCCCAAAATATTTTTTTTCGGGGGACAACAAATGATTATAATGGTAGCTAAAATATAGTGTCATCCACTTATAAATATACTATAGCTATTCGTTTAAAAATTTCTTTATAAGTCGTGGGCTTTCCTCAGATTAAAAGAACAAAAGAGATAATATGGGTTTTATATTTTTATTATATGATTGTATGTTTTATTTTTGTTTTGTTTTTTTTTGGCAATTATGTTATCTTGTTTATTTATCATTGCAAATTTTAGCTTTTTGCACATCACTGTTCGGACTTGGTATATAAATGAACCCTGTGTTTCGTTCCAAATTACTAGTGAACGAGTAATCTCGGTTGGGATTCTCTGTTGCCAATGAAGAAGTTGAGTGATACAAGCAATCCGTCAGTTAAACCGAAACGCCCAGTCAAATACTAACTGACTGTTCACCTAGTGCCTGGACTCAGTGGGTGGCCGATAATGTCGACCACAACATAGCAACTTTGGATGGCAGGGGGACCTTCCATGGAATGGGAATGATTGTAATTTCTACACCCATGAATCCACCGCCACTTACCATGATATGTGTTCATGAGACAAAAGCGATTGAGGGTTGATGTCTCGTGATTGACAAAGGAGTGTCCATCCCTAAATATGTTGATGTTATTGGCAAAGGAATTTCAAATATCAAACTGAAAACTCTTCTTCGTTTTGGCCACTCCCTACACCCTCCCATCTGATCACAGCACGGATCGCATGTGGCCCTCAGCATGTTTGTTCAGTAAGAGTGAAACAACTAGCTCGACCTGGTCAGGTTTCATGCAAATACTTGCTCGCTGGACGGCACTGACCGCTGAGAAATCAGATGTTCTGTTCCGTCACATCATTTACTCTACACTCATGTATGTTGAGGAACATGTACGTAGATTGAACATTCACACCCCATGTATCCCTTTCGACCAGATGTTGTGGTTCAAGGCGGTAAACACAATAACCTCTAAGTCGATGAACATAGTGTGTTGGCTCGGAGGATTTAATACTGTAGTGAGCTTCATGAGGAGTATCGCCTCGACGATGAAGGGGTTGGTACAGCGACCCATGATATATTGAAAGGCAGTGTCGAGGGTCTTGCATAATCTGTACCTAGTTGATTATGCGCTTTTCAATAAGTTGATAGCTGAAGTTGTCCCAGTCAGTTATGCGGACAATGAATCGGTAAGGGAACAAGATCACGAAGCAGCATCACAAGCAAAACAGGCTGATGTCCACGTTAATGTTGGCGAAAACACGAATTGGCAAAGGCTCTGACTGATTTCGTTCTAGAAGGCGAATATTCACAGAAGGGAATTGAGACCATTCTTGGTAGCGAAGCTCTTCTACATAGAGTGAAGTGGATCAAAAACTCAACATACAAGGAAGTAGCCATGCATTATCTGAAGTAAGTCCGAACCAAGTATGGCTCGAGTTGCATCGTGTTCGATGGTTCGGTCATAGCTCGTCTATTAAAGATCACGAGCACAGCCAGCGATCTGCAAAACATGCCGACGTTCGGGTCACTGAATAACACACAATAACCAGCAAATTTTCCTCCCAAATGAGAGAAACAGAAGTCAGTTCATCAAATTGAGAGCGCCTCTTATCGGATAATGGGAACGCAGTTCACTGCAGTGGTGACGTTGACACTCTGATAGGTTATCGTGCCCTAGAGTGTGACTCGCATGGAAGAAATATCATGGTTATCGCGGACGATACAGATCTGATTCTTCTTTTGAATCGTCACTGGAAATCGAACATGGCCGACAATCTGATGCTCGGAAATCTGGCAAAGGTGTTGCTGCCATATAGTGATTCCGCGACACTGTGTGCAAGGCTGGACAGTTCACTCCCAGGGTTCATCTGCCGGTCATGAATCGGAGAATACTGAATAACGACGTATTTAATCATGAGAGATGGGGTTGGGGACTTCGTGTCGCGGAACTTGCCCCAGTTATGACTGACCAGAATGAAGCACAAGACGTATTGCTCAAGTCGGTACAATGCAAGTGAAAGATGACACAAACAAAACATGTGATATGTGTGCACATGTCGCAAACATGGTCTCAAATGTGTTATCGCTTGTAGAGGAGGGCTGCATTAATTCAAAAGAAATATTGGTAGGAGATGACGAGGATGAGGTTTGAGTATATTGATATATCTGATACACAAGTGCCGAAATTATAACTCATTTCCATATTCTGGTCATCACTGGCCGCTTTCTATCAAAAAATAAAAAATACATAATTGTCATTTTGGAGGTCATCTTTGTGGCAATCTTTCTGGCTCCCTGGGACAGATATTTGGTCAATGTGACTCCTGTGGAATCTTCTGTCAAACGTGATGACATTTCTTCGAGAGCAATCTCATTATCTCTGCCTGACAAAGGACTAATGCAGTTTTGGGAATATTTTTCATTTTTGGCCGCCATCTTGGACGCCATCTTCAATCCTGAATTTTCCCCAAGGCGGATTTTAGCGGATATGTTATTCCCGATACTTTTCCACACAAAATGATACCAAAACCAGCTTTATAACAATTTTTTCTAGGTTAAAACCTCCCGACGACCGCACTATTAATCAAGAGAAATGACAATAGATAAAAACAAGGGTTACGCATCAAAGATGGCTCTGGTTGAGTTTTTTTGCCCATAAGAGTGAATCTGTTTGACCGAGAATTACTAAAAATGGACGACCTAAAGAATCATATCTCAGAACTAAAGGCCATAACTCAGGAATATAAAAGAAATCAGACAAACCTGGTTTTTGAACTCAATCAAGATATTGTTGTGAAATATCCATATACCCAATATCATGCAATATGAATGGAAACAGCTGACATTTGTTCAAATTTTCAACTAACGGTCATAAAATTGCTAAAAAATAGACAAAACAAGAGGTACGCTGTCACGTGGCATTTGCCCCCGCCTGTAGCAATTCGGATTAAGCATGGACGGTATCACCATACCAAATATCAGCTAAATCTGCCCAGCGGTTGCTGAACAATAATGCAAAATGTTTGTACGGACGGACAAAATTGAATTTTCTAAGTAAAAAAAGGGCCATAACTCTGGTGAAAATGGGTGGACGAAACCCGCGCTATGCATGTAGCTGTTCCCCCATGCTGCTCTATCACCATACCAAATATCAGCTAAATCTGCCCAGCGGTTGCTGAACAATAATGCAAAATGTTTGTAAGGACGGACAAAATTGAATTTTCTAATTCTATAAAGGGCCATAACTCTGGTGAAAATAGGTGGACAAAACCCGCGCTATGCATGTAGCTGTTCCCCCATGCTGCTCTATCACCATACCAAATAACAGCTAAATCTGCCAAGCGGTTGCTGAACAATAATGCAAAATGTTTGTATGGACGGACGTACGGACGGATTTCTAAGTTGAAAAAAGGGCCATAACTCTGGCAAAAATCATCAGATCATACCCAAATTCGCACTTGACATGTATTTTCATATAACTGATCCACAAAAAAATACGGGATTTGCAATCGTACCACCAAAGCTCTCACTATCATCTGGAACCCCAAAAAACAAGAGAAAAATTGAATTTTCTAAGTGAAAAAAAGGGCCATAACTCTGGTGAAAATGGGTGGACGAAACCCGCGCTATGCATGTAGCTGTTCCCCCATGCTGCTCTATCACCATACCAAATATCAGCTAAATCTGCCCAGCGGTTTATGAACAATAATGCAAAATGTTTGTACGGACGGACAAAATTGAATTTTCTAAGTAAAAAAAGGGCCATAACTCTGGTGAAAATGGGTGGATGAAACCCGCGCTATGCATGTAGCTGTTCCCCCATGCTGCTCTATCACCATACCAAATATCAGCTAAATCTGCCCAGCGGTTGCTGAACAATAATGCAAAATGTTTGTACGGATGGACGTACGTACGTACGGAGACGTCGACTATATACCCACCGACTTCAAGTCGGGGGCATAATAAGGGCTGTAACTCAGGTAAAAAAAAACTCAGACAAACCTGGTTTTCGAAATTGTTTAAGATATTGTTGTGAAAGATCAATATACCAAATATGGATGAAATTGGTTGATGATTGTTCGAGTTAACAGACATAACATTTCCTAAAATTTCTAAAAATAGACAAACTAAGGGCTGTAACTCAAGTAAAAACGATTGAACAAATCTGGTTTTCGAAAAAATTTCAGATATTGTTGTAAAAAATCCATAGACCAAATATGAATGAAATTGGTTGATGTTGATGATGTTGATGAAATTGGTTCAAGTTATCGGGCTAACAGATATAAAATTTCCTAAAATTGCCCTAAAAATAGATGAACTAAGAGCCGTAACACAGATAAAAGAAATTGGACAAAACTGATTTTCGAACTTGATCGAGATATTGTTGTGAAAGATCCATATACCAAATATGAATTAAATGTTGATGTTTGTTCAAGTTATCGTGCTAAAGGACATCAAATTTCTATAAACAGAAACAAGTGGCATAACTCTGTTTAGAAAGTCTGGGCAGACCTGAATTTCTGTGTACAGCCGTTGCACATGACAATTAAATCACATACCAAAAATTGTAAGAATCCATCAATAAACGGGTATGTTGTTTTGTTGCCGGCCACCACCTGTCCCACGCCAAAACAATAGTTGAGTTATGATAAAAAAATTGACTAAAAATAACATTAGTTAGACCTCAAGTCTTAGAAACCTTTGACGGATTCCGGATAGTGGGACAAGAAGCCCCGATCTCTGTTCATGCCTGTCTCAATTGTGTTTAATTAATAACTTTCAGCTTGGCAGTTTTCCTTTAACCTGATCGAGACTCATACAGCTACACATAAACATCAGCATTATGAATAAATTTGTGAGAAAAATCAGTCGCATCAACATTCTAAATATTATATATCCAAACTTATGCCAAATTGATGGTTTGTGAAAGTTCAATCTCCATAATTTTCAAGTAACATGACTAAAACCTTCATCATAGGCAAAATATACAAGAAAAAATTTGAGGAATAATTTACACTAACTTTCAATCAAAGGAAGGGAATTATTACAATCATACTTCACATTTCCATATTTTGTAGATTAGACTCAAAAATGTTCAGATTCCAGCTTTTGAAATTTTGAGTATAGGGTGGGGTGGGGTAACTTAACCCTTTCATACGGGAGCTATATAAAAACCCTGTGCCAGTGCTCTCTCTTATCTTTGCGAGTCTCCCATAGCCAGCCTCGCATATATAAAATGCACTGGCTTACAAGGTCAAGGTAAATAATGTTAGGCCAATGTATTCTCTTATATATGTGAGGCTCCCTATGGGAGACTCGAATATATAAGAGAATGCATTGGCTTGGAGTTTTCGCAAAAAATCAGGAAGCTCCAGCCATGGAAGGGTTAAAAGTAACTTAAAACCCTTCTCTCCTTAACTATGACAAATCACATGAAGTAACATGCACCACAAACATAATATAGGAATAGGCATAGAATGTCAGGAGGGCCGATACTTACGATATAGTTAGCTGGGATAAGCTGCCCCATCACAGGCTGGTTCTTCACTTGATAGCTACAAAAGGAAATTTAAGTTTTGTCATGAAAAATGCAATATTTTACAGCGAACTTCTGTATCATAATGGATACAATGAGGATGATGATGAGGTGTAAATATTTCTAATACAATTTCAGTTGAAAAAGATGTTATGTTCCAAGGCTTTTCCCAGAACTGGAGACCGTTTTATGAAATTCCGAAGACTTTCTAGGATTTCAGATGAAGATATGTTTTGAACTAAAAGCGAGAGTAGTATTTGTGAACTGTTATCAGAGATACCAGCAAAGACCCGAAAGTTTGACAAGAAAACAACTGTAAAGATGTAGTCAGGGTTCCAGGCTGTACTGAACCTGCTTTGTATTTTTATTTAGATTCTAGTCTGTGCAATAACATGTCTTGGCCAAGATGTTCCATCTGAAAGATATTATCTTAAAGATGCATAACCCGAATTAACGCTCCCAAATTACTAATTCTTTGTCTTTGGGGGTAAAAATTATTTGATTTGAGTCGAGGAACCCACCCATCAAAGCTCAGAGTGATCAGATATTGATTTTAGAAATTTACTAAGATGTGTACTTATTTGTGGCCTGGAAAAAAAGTTGTCAAACAGACGGTCTTGGATAAAATTGCAGATGAAGATGGATAACTCTAATATCAAGTGGTAATACGGCCAAATTTTGTGATACTCAAGTGATAATACGGCCATATTTCGTTGACCAACATGTTGATAAATAACACGTTTTGGGACATTTTATACCATAGTTAATAACAGCGGTTGGCATTATTTTGTTGTAATTAATCGATTCTGATAACTAAAGAGTATTTTGAAGAAATGTTGTTGTTGTAGCTTGATGATATGGGGACTGTCTGATCAGATTGAGTACCTTTAATTAATATCAACTTATTTTATTAATTTAAATGTTTTTGAGCGACAGCAAAATAATTATCGCATTAACTTTTCAATAACAAAATGGTATTGTTTGGTGATCCTAAAATTATAATTTGTATGTTGTTGTAAATTGAGATTTGAAACCCTGAATAAATCTTAAAGCATTCAATTTATTAACCCTTCCATGACTGGAGATCTGAAATTTTGCGAATTTCAATGCCATTCGTGTAAACCTGAATTTATCATGAAGACTTTGTGTGATTTTAAACAACATTTTGCAGTTCCATAACCCTGTAATGGCACTCACTCATCAATGGTGTCTTTAATCAAAGTACGGAGTTTCTTCAGGTTGGAATTCTCTCTAGTGCAATCTACAGCCATCGATCCATTGATCCAAGGAAATGCTGAAAGTAAAACAGAAGTGATTTAATTTGACTATATTTGGAATCACCAAGGCTCATGCAGTAAAACTTTTGTAATCATCAGGGTTCGCGCTGCCACTTGCCAAATTTGCCAATGGCAAAAATAATTCACATTTGGCAAAAAATATTTTCATTTGGCAAAAGTTTTGGCAAGTCACTTTTTGATTCCTCAAGCAATTTGAAAAATACTGGTCAATCAATACCATTAATTTCAGGAAACTCTTATACAACATAATTATATTAGTGGTGTTTTATAAGGTTTATGGAAAGTTACACCTCTATTAAGATGCAGTTAATCTCATAGCGTTAGTATTGATAGTTGGAGGGATTACTAATCCTCCTACAGATGGAGAACCCCTTCTACCATTGTATTGTTCGGTGATCGGCTTATTGTTGCATGATAAACCACAATAGAGATGCGAATATATATAATTAATTATTAACTAACTGCTTTTCTATCGATATCAAAAGTCGTTCAAACTGCGAGTGTCGAAACATAAGACTTAAGGTTGCAGAAAATGATACTATCGGGGATAGCATTTGGCAATTGCTAAAATAATTTGGCAAAAAATATTTTCATTTGGCAAAAGTAAATTTCAGTCCAGCGCGGACCCTGATTATCGTATAACGTTAAGCACAATTAACAGATGATCTATCTCATCCTGCACCACTTCCGACAACAACACAGTTTCCATGGAACTCGTTTTGAAAATATGTTTACATTATTGTACCATACACACACACGAGAAACATCTGGTTTTACAAATTATTTCAACTGAAAGGTTTCTGTCTCAGTTTGTCAAAAATAATTTTGAAAAACAATATTTCCTACTGACAGAAGCTCCTGTTGACTGTTCTCTTTAATTCAAAAGTGTTATTTTATACCCGTGAATCAACACAGAGTTCAGGGAAAAGACACACCATCTTTAATATTATAGATATTAGACTGCAAATAAATAAAATAGAAATATATTAAGATATTGATATTTATCACATAATTAGCCCCTAAACCAGGCCTCATACTGTATAGAGTGGGGTTAACCCTTTCATGACGGGAGCAATAGAAAGACCCTTTGCCAGTGCTCTCTCTTATATATGCGAGTCTCCCATAGGCAGCCTCGCATTTATAAGACAATGCATTGGCTTACAAAGTCATGGTAAATATTGTTAGGCCACTGTATCCTTTTATATATGCGAGGCTTGATAAATTTATCACATAATTAGCCCCTAAGCCAGGCCTCATACTTTTTAGTAAGATAAATGTGTATTATCGGCAGGCGTAGTGACCAAAGAGTTTAGCGCAATGATGTCGATCCCAATTCTGGAAATTTATTATTATGTTAATTAGAATATAATTATGATATTCAATTTGTGTTGGGTTATTTAGTGTTGACTGTGAGATAAACATGGGTGATAAGGATGGTTGAACAATTTTGTCAACACGAAAAGACACATTTAAAATGGAAATATACTTTTTCTTGAAGGTGTCTTTACTTCCACTTTGGTTGTGATAAGGAAATCAATATTAATATTTTTAACCCAAGCTCCTTGCTAAAATGTGATTATGTGATAATAAAATGGATTTTAGTGAACCTGGTTAATAAAATTTTGATATAATTGTAACTCAATAGGGATCCTTTATTTCTAGAGGAAAAACAATGAAAGTGTCAATGACACTGTAGCTCAACTTGGAAAGGAGTTAATTTTTTGGTGAGCAACGAATAGAATGATAAAGCAGAAGGAAAGTGAATCAGAGGTCACATATGAACTTTGGTAAAGATCAGATAAGTGATGCAGCCTGTAGGGCATGCCAAAGGAAATTGTTGACGCATGCACGAGGGACACCAACCCATGGCAATGGCTCAAACTTTACATTGTAAAGTTGAGCAAAAAATTAAGGACAGGATGAGGGTTTTATTTTTAGTTTTGAGATTTCACATGGTTTTCAATAGGTGAATTTCGTTTATCAGATGCGAGTAGAAAATGTCAAGAACCAAACCAAATTCTTATATAAAATCATTGAAATTGAAATTGAAATGAAGTGTCAATTACACTATAGCTCAACTTGAATAATTTTGATATAATCGAGTTTCGGGTCAATGAATGAAATGTTTATATTGGATGTTAGAGAGTAATAGTGAAGAAACGTCTCACATTATTTATATAAGGCTGTCATGAATTTGTAAACCTGAGATTTTAAACAACCCAAAGGGTTTCCAAATTGAACTTTACCAGCATTCCGAGATAAATCCTGGAGTTTTCTCTGGAAGTCTTCAGCAAGTACTACTAGTGACCCTCTATTATCTATAAAAAAAACATAATTTCATATAAAAATATAATTTAACTGACAGTGGATGACTACATTAAATGTTATAGATGAAATTATAATTTTAACATATGGCATGGACTGTATGTATAATTGTTGAATATTTTGTCAACAAGAAATGCAAGAATTGCATGTGGCTAGCAATTTATTGTTAAACAAAAGTATGTTATTCCAGCAGTAGGGTCAGCTGATACATGGACTAATGAATGGTTTTATGTCAAGTTGACGTTGGGCCTGGTACACGGTTCCACGGACTCGGTGCACTGGGATTTCGATCCCACAAATTTTGGAAACAGCATTTTCCACCCAGCATACTTGTACTTTAATTTTAATACTAGGCCAACTAAATCAATTTAATTTTCGTGTGTGCATGTAATTGTGACTAACAAAAATTAAATACATTGAAACAAATTGTTTACCTTAATCACAGAGCCGCAAACAAAAAGTAATGAAACTGAAACCATAGATTACATTTAGAAAGACGGAAATAGCATACCAGGTTTTTCCAGGAAATACTGTAAATACTATCATTTTCTATCGACATAAATTTTTTTGCCAATCGCTTTGTGTAATCATTTCAAATCCCGTGATAATAATGGAATGCCAACTATTCAAGGATTTTCCAACATTTCAAGGATTTATACATGGCTATTATTTAAGGGTTTTCAAGGAGTTAGGTGAAATCCGAGGGTATTCAAGAGCCTTGAAATATTATCATATTCAAGGGTGTTCATGGAAATTCAAGGAGTCGCGGGAAACATGTTTTAGGTAATGTCATGTTTTCATTTTGATCCAGATGCAGAGACATGGTTTGAAATGAATACACAATCTGTTGAGCCACCTGCTTTTGTTAGCGAAAGATCAAGCAAGTGTTGTATCTGGCACAGTAAACAACTGGGCGGAAATGATTCATAAAGGTTATAGTCTCTATACTGATATATAGCTTTACTAACTTGTGCTAGTCTTATCAAGGTGTGTTCCAACAACGATAACCGGGCAACCTGGCGATCTGGCTTTTATGTTAGACAACCACGGCTTGAGGGTGTCAATCTCATCCAGCCCTCTCGCCATATCATACACAACCTGGAGAAGATTCATCAAAATTAGCGATGATTGGGTTGACTTTTTGAACCAGAGAAGTCACATCAATATTTTGTATTATCTTGCAATTAGCTTTTTTTACCTCATGAGGAAACAACTCGGTGGTTTAATTACAATTCCATATCCTGGATAGAAGCAAGTTGTATCATCGATGAGGAAAACTTAAAATTTGACTTAACATGTCAAATGGTATTAATGATTTCTATTCTCTTTAATTTATCAGACATATGCATACATAATTTCCAACCGACTGAATATTTCTGATGGCAATGGTAAAAATGCTTGATTCAATTATTTCATCCTACGAAAACTGAAATGTTTCGAATTAGCAGATATGGACTATTTTGACACAGTGAATCGTTGAAGAAGCAATGCCTTCACGTGATGCCATAATGAAATTGATGCGATAACTTAAATTTATCTATCATATTATCACTAGCATTTGTATGACTATATGGCTTAGTGATGTTTCCGGCACACCAGAAATGTTTTGTTTTCTGGTTCCGAAGTGGAGAGTGACTGAGGACATATTCGCTGTTCACTTTTGTATCTGCTTGTGACCCTTGAACAAGGTCGCTTGTACTGTGACTGCAGCACACCAATCACGTGCTGATGGAGTACTGCCAGTCAGGTGTCTATAGATCCTGTCAGTATGCTAACCTTTATATGAATCAGGCCTCAAAATATGGTGCTGGACATTAAATTCACCCTCTGGGGACCTCATTCTGCTTAGGCCTCATCTTCTCTGGAAAGTATCTCTATTTTCAAATGAACAAGTTTTTTAGTTTCTATAGAAACTTCTTTTGTAAGTTTCTTTTTCAGTTTAGTTTCTCTACATCTCCAAATTAGCAAAGGACACAATGCATAATCAAAGTGCCCAATGGGTGCACAACACCATCTTCACCATCTCAGAATTTAAACCTGTATCTAGGTCTCCCATATCAGATGAGCATGCAGAATGAGGTCCACAGAGGATGAATTTGGTGATGCTAGCCCACCACAGCGGGTTAGCGTCACTAAATTCACCCTCTGGGGACCTCGTTCTGCAAATGTCCAGCATGATATTTTGAGGCCTGATATTCAAACAAATTTGCTGCAGATGAGGTTAATTCAGTGTATAATGCAGTACACAGATGGATCGATTATTATTAATAGAAGTTGCCAGAATAAGGTAAGTGTTGAAATATTTTATTATTTGTACACGAAAAGAGGAAACTATATTCACTTAATAAGAGTAGTCAAACTTTGATAAATTACATTTAACTATTTTCAGAGAAGCTTACCAGATAGAGAGCTCTATTAGAGAGAAAGCATTGGTGAGAACTATAGAATTCCTCTTGACCAGCGAAATCCCATGTGTTGAGGGTGTACTTCACAGTGGAATTGAATCGTTGCCTCTCGTAGCTTAAAATAACAATATCAATGTGAATATGTAGATATTAATGATAATTAAAATTTAAAACAAAAAAACAGAAAAGTTCTGACTAGTGGATATCAGTCTTTAAAAGCCCTGAGTTTTGCCCATACTAATCTCTGAAACTACAGAATAATGAAAGAAATCAGGTGTCGTGGCATCCAAGAAACCAAGCCTGACATAGCATAGTGTAACAGTGAGCTAACAGATTTTAGTATTAGTCCAGTGTATTTATGGTTTACCCAGAACTAATTGCAACAGAATTTTTTTTTGCTGGAATTGGTACATATACCCTCCATAAAAAACATAATAAAAATCAGCAAAAATCGGAAAAAGGGAAATTGGTGAATTTCGTGGGGGAAAATTTGGTCAAATCATCAATTTATGGATTTTCATGGATGTATATAAAACAATCAAATTCACAAATCTTACAAATATCACGTGTATTGTGTCAACCACATTTTCCTGAATCCAGAACTGGAAACAATTCCCAGATTCCTTAAGTATTTTTCGAGTTGTGTGTATTCACAAACGCAAGTTTACCTGATTTCGGAGCCTTAATTTCGCAGAATGAGCCAAATGCCGCATAATATGGTTAATTATTTTAAAAACTGGAACAAAATTAATGACTTTTTCACTGTTTTAGTAATTTTCTCACTAGATAAAACACAAATTACGTTTAATATGTGCATCTATGAATAAGGAGAATAAATTATTATCAAACAAAATGTGTGTTCCAAATTTGCCTTGACACAGAACTCTTGTGATGAAATGCCATATATGAGGTCATGTAACTCAATAAATTAATATCCATATGCTCTGCTTTTCTCATAACATTTTGAGAATACTAGATTGAACAAATTGTGAAAGACTTTCCAAATACATTGGTGAAGAAAATTAAATTATGGTCCTATGAACTCTTAGTCTAGCCTCTTTTCCGAAAATGCTATTGTGGGGCGTTTTTGTAAATTTTGTAAAGGTTTTTAGGTATATTCAGAAAAATTAACGAAAGTTTATTGTGTAAAATTATTTGATCTGTCCTCTTAAATAATTTTTTTGTTGAGAAAATAGCATTTCAATGGTTATACCAATGAATGTCACTGGATTTCACTCATCATTGTGGAAACTTACTCCAAATTTGAACGGCAGAAAAATGGGGTAGGGGAAAGCATATCAACAAAAACATCAAAATTATGCATCTTGAAGCATAAAACTTTATATTAACAGCTTCTGTTTACATTTTTCTTTCATAATAATTTCATATTTCCTTGGTTTATGTTTATTGGTAGAGCTATAATATTTTTTGTCATAATTTGGCAGTGAAATGTCAAATTGGCATTTTGAGATTGTTTTTATACAACATAAGCCATACAATTCTAAATCAACGTCCGATAGCGTATTAACCCTTTACCCAACAGTAATATGTCTAACGTCATTATCCACACCAATACTGATAGGAGAGAACGTCGTCACCCCAGCCAACATAACTTTCTGGTAACGTCAAAGTTATAGGAAAAAATGTATTATTAAATCTTATGGTGGCTCTTGTTTATCTGCAAGGATGGTTTTTTTTATTTTAATTAATTGGTAACAATTGATTTTCATATTAATGAAAGTCAAGTCCCCCCCCCCCCCCCCCCCCCCCCCCCCCCATTGGCAATGTGCAATTTTTTTTTATTTAATTCATACTACATCCTTAGTATGGGAAGAGCAGGTAAGATGATTTGTTTGATCATATATTCCATCTGGCGATGGAGAACAAGGAGACACTATGGAGTTGGTAGGTATCTTTCCAGATTTTTCTTGACCCTGATTCGTTGCATAGAATTAAAATCAATTTCACAATTTTATTGCTGTCATTTCAGCTGGTAATTTCCGAAAATTTATCTTATTATTGTGTTCAATTTATCAACAGAAATATTGCAAAACAAAAAAATCCGGAGATCTGGTTGTGTACGGTACTGCGTGAGACAACACAGTCGCCATAATTTCTTTACTGTTAGCAATCACTTTCAAATAAAAAAAATGAGATCGTTTTGCAGTGCATTCCTTTAAATTTTCACATCTACATGTGCACCAATCACTCTAGTTCATGTCCACATGAATGCGTACCATAATTTGACATCGTTAAACAAAATTATCCCCCATTATATATTGCATATATAAATTTGCAAAACAGAAAACGTCGTCGATTGAGTTGTGTATTACGTAAGACGGCAAGGCAACACAGTTGCCGTACTTTCTTTACTGTTAGCAATCACTTACTAATAAAATAATGAGATCGTTTTACGTGTGCATTCCTTTAAATTTTCACATCTACATGTGCACCAATCACTCTAGTTCATGTCCATATGAATGCGTACCATACTTTGACATCGTTTAATAAAATTATCCCCAATATTGTATCAACAAAAACACCGCGAAGATTTTGTATGAAGTTTGACGTTGTAACCTCGATTTCCAGAATTACCTTCACTTTTCCACAATCACTAGCAAAGTGTTAACCAACTTCTATTTATTTGCATTTAATAATGTACCAACGAAATTCAATAAAATGTGGAAATGCATTGTGAAATTGATTCCAGTATTGTAAAAATCTGATTAACTGTTGTTGACACGTGATCACAAATAGTAACCAATGTAAACAAAACACAAGCCATGATCGTGAGGATACAGAAATAAGATGCAACGTCGACGTAAATACTTGGACAATTACTCCGTGTGTCATGTATAAAAAAAGACATAAAAACAGCATTAATAGACTAAAATTTCAATTTTTTAAATCATAGGTTAGAAGTTGAAATGCTATTCAGTAACAATATAATGTTTAATATGTCGGAATTGAAATATATATCGCAAGAACTATATATTCAGCGCTGACAACAACTCCTTCTGTGTACCTCACGAACGTAATGCGTACGTACTTCGAACTTGACCCAGTTTATTACGATATATCTTGTCACATTTACATGCGTAGATCATGTCCATCACATATTGTCATTTGAAAAAGATTGAATGGCCATTAAGGTCGATAACAGTGCTTTTCTCTTCGTGAATATATGAGATGCCAAACTAAATAATAGTTAGCAAGACATCGTATTGAATAAGGATGACGAAATATACTAAAAATAAATCACATTGAGACACAGGCGTTACCTTGACCTTGATGTAATGATGATGCAATGTATATCACAGTTAGTGCCAAAACACAAGGTGTGTACACAGTTAAACTACCGGTAATCGATATATTGTTTGGCCTATGTTCAACTTGTAACAAAGGACATACTAATAGTGCAATTTTGTTCGATTAAATGATAAATATCTCTTGAAAAATTATTGATAACTATAAGA
Organism: Siphonodentalium dalli; assembly: GCA_032622095.1. Classification (NCBI taxonomy): domain Eukaryota; kingdom Metazoa; phylum Mollusca; class Scaphopoda; order Gadilida; family Siphonodentaliidae; genus Siphonodentalium; species Siphonodentalium dalli. The sequence goes on from CP136061.1 coordinate 73,225,007, forward strand.
TTGAAATTCGCGCCCAGCTTGGATGGAAGCCACGTGTTCAGAAATTGGTAAACGCGAACGCGCTGTTTGCTGGAAGCTTCTAATTAGTTCCTCGCATTGCTATTCAATACATTTTATACACTCTATAAAAAATATAATATTGTCAATATGATCATGTGAAGAATTAGGAAAAATAAAATAATAATTGGAAACAGTTTTATTTGGGAATAGGCCTACACAGCAGTAAGAACAAACACGGCGTCCTTAGTAACAAAAACTAACATCAGCATGTCGTCTTGCTCTTATCGTAGCTTCGTTAGTCAAATTAATGGTAGTGATTGTTTTATATTTGGATGCATATGATATAAAAACATAAACAAGTCAAGTAAATATTTTATTGGAAATAAAAATAAAGTTCGAAAATAAATAAATGTCAGTTAGACGACCGTACACAGTTGCCCGAGTACGCTGATTTCTCTAGTCGACTTCAAAAAATAGCACCGCCGCATTCCACTTTTCGTTTTATTGCGATTTTATTGACAACTATTGATTAAATTGTACAAAATCTGCCACAAAACCCCACAAAAACGTAACAATTAATAATGTAACATATATTTTATTATTTACATTAAGAATGAAAGCAATTTGTTGTGTTATAATGCAATAGTTTTGTTGTAAACTATGACTGAAAAAAACGCAAAACTCCGGGCTCTCTGGACGCTACGCGGCAGGGCGCTCTAGGGCTTTATGGACGCTACACGGCAGGGCGCTCTGGGGTGTTCTGAACGCTAAAGGGTTAAGCAGTTTTATAATGCAACAGGAATGTACACAAACTGAAAGAAAACAACATTGTGTCTGAAATGGCTGTTATTTGGTGATAAGATTGCATTTTGTGATTTTTCCTACCCCTATACCAACGCTAAAATTTGGAGTAAGTTTCCTGAAAAATGAAAGAAATCAAGTGACATACGATGGCATAACAAATGTAAGGCTAATTTTTAAACATCAAGTGTTGTGGGAGGAAAGTTCAAATAATTTTACACATTAAAACAATAAGTTATATGACCTCAAATATTGCATTTCATCACACAAGTTCAGTGTCAGAGGCAAAATTGGCTAAGTCCATACAATGGAACACACATTTTGTTTGAGAATATAATCTTCTTCTTAATTATAGATGCACATATTAATAATTTGGCATTTTTTCTCATAAATGCACTGGACTATATAGGCTCGACAGTGAATTTGGAAAAATATCACAGTAAAATTATTTTCTATATCCCCTGCTGCTTTTAAAACAAATATATAATAAGAGATGTGAGAGTATTGAGGCTATCGGTAAAAGTCGATATCCGATATTTTTCTCCCATATATCAGCCCGATACCGATATACCCCGTTCAATTCCTGTATACAGAGTTCAAACAAAAGTTGATACTCCATAGTGTATACTCAATTCAAACCAAACAGACATATATATTTGTGAACATAAACAGGCTGTTCCCACAAGAGTACAAATGTCACACTTTCTTGAAAGTTGAATCAAATAGAAAGGATAGCACTCAAAAGGCAAGTAACTTACAGCCGACAAAGACAAGGATTAGTATCTTTATGAAAATCTCATTAATCTGAAATCATTTCTGGAGATCACATGGATGTTATTGGAGCTATGTTTTATGTGACTTTGGCTGCGTAAGTTACCTAAAAAATCTACATATATATCGGATTGTCGAAACATCATATTTCTCCTGATACCAATATCCAACCGATAAGCAGCTTATCTCTATATATAAGGTACTAGCAGGTGGACCCGACTTCGTCCGGGCTGTTTCCCCTCTGCTTTTCGGCGAATTGCGCGATTTGACCTTGAATTGTCCATTTTGAAGGTCAAGGTCAGGTGGGGTCACGATTTGACCCGTCCAAAACACTGCCCGGACAAAAGTACCCGATTCCCCTCTGCTTTTCGGCGAATTGCGCGATTTGACAATGAATTGTCCATTTTGAAGGTCAAGGTCAGGTGGGGTCACTATTTTACCCGTCCAAAACACTGCCCGGACAAAGGTACCCGACAAAAGTACCAAAAATACCACCACATACCAAGTTTCATTGAAATCGGGTCGGCCGTTTTTGAGTTCATCGCGATCACACACACAGACACACACACACAGATCTTCCAAAATATATAATAGACTAGCAGGTTAGCCCGCCACCGGCGGCTTGTCCGAAACATGACATTTTTTTAATATTTTTTTTTAATTTTTAGCTCCACGCGTTTCAATAAGAAAAATTTGTACCCGGTAGCTCCACCCGTTTCCGAGATCTGGTCTGCGCATGCGCGAAGCTGGCGTCGCACGCACTCGGCGACCCGATAAAATTTGTACCCGGCGCAAGATACATTCACATAGCAAATTTCAAGTCGATAGCTCCACCCGTTTCCGATATCTCGTCTGCGCATGCGCTGCACGGGCGTCGCACGGGCTCGCCAATACGACAGCGACGACCACCTGGTCAAACTACACTCACGTACCAAGTTTCGTCCCGATCGGTCGAGGTGTTGGTATCTGATGCAAAAGACGAAATTGTGAGTGTTGGTCAATAGTCCCCGCCGTGAACCTCATCGTCGCAAAGAGCGGACAGTCAATTAACCCCGTTGTGAACCTCAATCACCAACGCGACGTAAACATGTGTTGCGTTCTAAAAATAGGAAAGCATTTTCTCTCTGCATAATTCTGCAGATGCTAATAACGTTGCTCCCCGTAGGTAGCAATATCGTTGTTGTTGATATTTACGGCTTGGGGGCTATTTTCTTATTTAGCAAGTTTGAGCTCAATCGGTTCGAGTCTATAAAGGACACACTCATATATATGACACTTCCCGTGGGTAGCAAGTTTGAGCTCAAAGGGCATTCCCTGGAATTTCCCGTAGATTGGCAGATTCCAGTAGCTTTTTATAATGGTATATCTGGGGAGAAATCTGATGCTATATTCGTGATTATCTGGGATGATTTCGGTATATAACTATATACTGTAAAAACAAAGCGCGCCATCCGTGCTCGCAGGGTTGGTCAGAAACAAATGTTTTTTAAATTTAATGTATGTTCCGTATATCTCTCTGCAGATGCAAATAGCGTTGAATGGCAAACAGACGCTCTTTATAGAGATGCGTCAAAAACAAACGCTCATTAAATAATCAGTTGATTAACCTACGCCGTGCCTTTGCGGTGATTTGAGATTGGAGAACGGGTGCTCTGAGCTTTTCTAAACTGCGACCACGGTCGTGTCGGTGGGATTTGACACTTACATAGGAAGTTTGAGCTCAATCTGTACACGCGTTTTGGATTCTATGAAGTACACACATACACACATATATACGAAGTCTCAAAATATATAGTATAGACTAGCCGATGAGCCCGACGTTGTCCGGGCTATTCAAAAACCAAATTTCAAGTCGATAGTTCTACCCAGCCCGACGTTGTCCGGGCTATTCAAAAACCAAATTTCAAGTCGATAGCTCTACCCGTTTCCGAGATCTGGTCTGCGCATGCGCGAAGCTGGCGTCGCACGGGCTCGGCGACCCGATAAAATTCGTATCCGGGGCAAGATACAATCACATACCAAATTTCAAGTCGATAGCTCCTCCCGTTTCCGAGATCTCGTCTGCGCATGCGCGAAGCTGGCGTCGCACGGGCTCGGCGACCCGATAAAATTCGTATCCGGGGCAAGATACAATCACATACCAAATTTCAAGTCGATAGCTCCACCCGTTTCCGAGATCTCGTCTGCGCATGCGCGAAGTGGGCGCCGCACGGGCTCGCCAATACGACAACGTCGACCGCCTGGTCAAACTACACACACGTACCAAGTTTCGTCCCGATCGGTCGAGAATAGTAGATTTGTATAAATGACATACATACAGACAGACAAACAAACAGAGGTCTTCAAAATATATATGAGATTAAAAGTAAAATATATTTACCACCAGTCATCGACAACCACACCGACAGTAACATGACTGCAACCAGGGGTGTATGGTTTCTTCATTATGGCTCTTAATAGTGTTGTTTTACCCCGCCGACCATAGCCAACGACCATCAGCTTCATTCTGTAGTATCGCATAGCCTGAAAAACAGCAACAAAATCATTGGTTCCTGTCGTCTCTTTCATCCATTTAATTCCTGAATGCATTCTCCCATTCAGTTGCAGAAGTATACGTCAGGTGATAAAAAGTATACAACCTTCACATAATGAACTACAACTGATAAAAATTACGAATAGGTTACTACGTCACTAGAATTTGTGTTCTTTCTATCAGTTATCATTGTGCCATATCCGTAGTTACAATCAAGTTTTGAAAATTTCAACAAAACTCACAAATACGTCATAGATCATTTCTCTGGTCCTCAATCTGGGAGTGGACTCGGAGATTGTGTCCTTAAATTGCAAATTCCATGTGGCCTTAATTTCTATCTTTTGGTGGAAATGAAATCATTCGTGTATAGAATAATAAGACAATAATAATATAAACTACTAGCATGTGCGTAATTATTAGTACTTGTATATAAATAGAAGATCTCAACGAGTTATGCTGGGATATAAGATTTTATGGAACTCGTTTGATAAATCTGATTCACAATGAGTCGTAGACGAGTTGTGAATCAAATTTATCAAACAAGTTTCATAAAATCTTATATCCCAATATAACGAATTGAAGATCTTTTATATCACATGAATAAAACTAGAGATTTATGCCTTTCAAACAAATCAAAATCTTGGGCTTGGGTAAGGGATACTGCTGAAGCTGAAGCTGAAAGAAGCTGAAAAATGCATACATGCACGGCATACAACTGAAAACGACAGTATTGTGTTCTCTGACATGCCAACAAAATTTGTCTCTTTATTTTTGTGCCTATTTTCGTTTGTGAAATGAAGTTAATGAACAAAGCAATCATTTTGCAATGTCTGGTGTTGGTTTTAATTTAATTACTTTTTTGCTGGGGCATTCGCCAATGAAGCAATCCATCTCTGTATCAGCTCTGGGTTTAATTTCAGTTTCCTGCGACCATTCTTTCCCAAACAGATGTCCATAAAAAATTAGGTGATAGATTTTATCTCAATATTATGGGAATTCCCATCCAATGATAGATAATTTTAGCAACATGCATCATTATATTGGTGAGCAGGCATCAATTACCGAAGTAGTAAAGATATACTTTCATATTACATACACTGCTCAATGTTATTATCGAGAACTAAAATGACCATCGAATTCCAAGTCAAAAACAGGCATAACCCTGGTCACAATTCATAGTATCAAACCCTTAACATATATTACTAAATAAGATTCCGAGATATCAAGGGCTGTAAATGACACACTTACATTATCAAGCTTATTTTTGAGGTACTCTATCAAATTTGTGGCTCTTCCTTTGGCGATGGACTCATAAAACTCCAAGTTTGTACCATGTCGTGGCATCTGCAAAAAATTTAACAATAAATTAACAGTTCTGCCTTGAAACAATAGAGATGTAGAGCCAATACTTGGTTTGTGATTATCGCAATGCGCCAGGGGAACACCGTGTGCGGTGAAACTTAGGCCAGGCAAGTGAGGTACAAAAAATAATGAAATCTGAATACAAATGTAGGAGTGTTCCCCTATCGTATTGCGATAATCGCCAACCCCAGTACTTGAAGTATTACAAACACTGTCTTGCATAGGCTACATGCAGGGTTTCCGGTAGAGGCGCAGTATCCCTTTCCCAAGCCCAAATATCCCCTCCAACAAATTATCCTATCCCATCCTTCGATTAATTCCTACATCACATGTGTATCTCCACAAAATAAAACCAGTAGGAAATCAAAAAACAAAGATAACTTATATACAAGCTAATGCTGACCAATATCGATCCATTTTACAGAAAATAATTCTCTTCAAGAATACACACATTGACAATTATTGCCTTATTCTGAAAAATGTCGAAGTGGGCATTGCTACAATTACATTGGCAAATAACATATGTCAATATCCCATGTCAGGGATGGGGTAATTGTAATTTGTAATTGTAATTGATTGTAATTAATTACATTTTTTCAAGTAATTGCATGTAATTGGTAATTGAGTTTATTCTCAATTACATGTAATTGCAATTGTAATTGGTTAGTATGTAATTGTAATTGTAATTAGGGTTTAATTTCAATTACTTCAAAATCACAGGTACTTGTTTCTTCTCAAAGTTCTCTTTCATGATTCATCCAATGGTTTTTTTTCCAAAATTTCAAAGTGTAAGACTGGTGGCTGGCTATCACTATGTTGTCACAACACTGAGTTTTTATCCACTGTGTCTCAATGGTGAATTATGTTGACACCTCCTGTTTGTTTGCTTAAGCATTGGTTAACCTTTGAGGTAGAAGGATTGTTTTGATAAATACAATGAGAAACCAACTTCAAATAATAGACAATAGATCACTATAATATATCACTCTTATGATAATGTTTCATTATCTCCATCTGTTATGGTATATATGCTATGGTAGAAATTCATACCAACCATTGCTAATGCTATCAACATGTCTACAAAAAAATCTGGCAGCATTTTAATTTGCAGAAAGACACATCGTGTCCTATGAAAGCGAAGTGCAAACTTTGCCCAACTACAATATCCAGTTCCAAAAAAGTTACCTCCAATTTTGTGACAGATCTGAAGGTAAGTTTCCATTTCTATGTATTAGTTTTGTTTAATTCCATTGACATATAACTTCAGTCATATGGTGGTATTGGTAATTTAATTTATTTTTGTAATTCTTTTTCACCATTTGTACCACGATTGTGGTTTATGTGAATAAACAATTTGATTTGATTTGATTTGATTTGGTATATGCATTGTATCTTGTCCCTTCTAATTTGCAACTGAATGACAAAGTGGGGACAACTATCTGCCTCAGTAATCCCCCAATTAGCACTGTCTAGTGGAGGCATTGTGTTACCAATAAGCTGGTGGTCACAAAGGCTAATTAAGATTATGACTCTAATTAACAATCAGAGTGTTGATTATCTCATTGTCCTTTACAATTGGCCTGGCTGTGTGTCTGAATTACTGAGATAGTCTTATTCCCTTAATAATTAAATGATGGATACATGTGTGTTACTAAAATACTTTATTATTTTCAATTTATAGCGAAAGCATCAAGATGTCTATGAATCAACAGTCACACAAGCACCATCAGCAAGTGATCAACAACCTATTAGGATATATCAGTATGCAAAAACATCGGTCAAGAATGCCAAAGCATTGAAGATAGTTAGCAAAGTTCATAAATGTCTGATATCATTCCAATTTTTAGAAGATCAACCCCGACTACAATCTGCCAATGCAACACGCTAGAATTGCCAGCTATAAATCATGATTCGCTCAGTTCTACGAACACCTATACTGGACTCAGTACATTGGCTGCTCTGTACCAAGTGTGCTTCACCATGTATTTCATCTTGCTTGTATTAAATTTATGTTTTGTTATCAAATAAAGTTTATATAAATAAACAGTATTCCTACATCAATTATGTGCTGAAATGTAATTGTAATTGTAATTGAATTACATTTCAAAGTAATTGTAATTGTAATTAATTACATTGTGAAATAGGTGTAATGGGAATTGTAATTGCAATTGAAAAATGTTGAAGTAATTGTAATTGTAATTAATTACATTCACAAGTAATTGCCCCAAGCCTGTCCCATGTGTGCTGATTATGTAGACTCAACATTAGCCATTGAAGGGTGATAAGGAATATTTTGTACTTTAATTTTTGCCAGATGAAAATAATTATGCTAAAGTGTAATTGGGTTTCTACTTTTCTTATCTTGGATAAAATGGTATGATCTAAAATTACTAGTAAATCATTGTGCGCGGTACTTTACTTCAAGAATTATTTTGAGTCAATGACTGAGATAGGTCAAAGGTTTCACCAATTTCGACCTTATGAGAGTTTTGAGAGAGGGTGTCTGAATTACGCTTAAATGTAATTCTGAAAATCATTGCACTTAAAGGGGAACTGTACACTAAATCTGGCCATTTATGGGACCATCTACTTTTATATTCAACAGAATATATGCAACAAATGAATGAATTTGAGCCATGGATAAGTGCAAAATACACTCATGTGCTCTATGAACGATACAAACAATATGGTAATTATAATGAAAATGAATTTATGACTAGAGTCATAAATAAATTTTCGTTATAATTACCATGTTGTTTTTATTATTTTATTACTTTATTATTAAAGGTACTCAATCCGATCAGGCGCTCCTATATTACTATTTCTTTGGCTTCGGGGGTAAAAAATATTTGATTCGAGTCGAGGAACCCACCCATCAAAGCTCAAAGTGATTAGATATCGATGTTTGAAGTTTGCCATTTCTGTTGTTTTTGGGCCAGAACTTGCCAGAATAACCAATTGATTTTAGAGTTATCCATCTTTATCTGCAAGACCGTCCATTTGACATCTCGCTTCTGTCAAGTTCTGGCCCAAAAACAACAGAAATGGCAAACTTCAAACATCGATATCTAATCACTCTGAGCTTTGATGGGTGGGTTCCGCGACTCGAATCAAATATTTTTTACCCCCGAAGTCAAAGAAATAGTAATTTAGGAGCGCCTGATCGGATTGAGTACCTTTAATGCTTAAGCATAATGGAATTACGCTTAAGCAAGCATAATGGAATTACGCTTAAGCGTAATTAGCTAATAAATGTGAAATTAGCCTCTCATACACATGTAAAATACACAAGATTTTATACTTCTCACCACTTGTTGTTGATTGTGTTGGCATGAATAAATTGATTGTGTATACTCACATCATGTAACTTTACACATTTCCCCATCTGATCGGGTAAGTTTAAATTGATTGTGAATGTTCACATCACGTAACTTTTCACATTTCCCTATCTGATCGGGTGTGTCGACATGATTAAATTAATTGCGTACTCACATCACGTAACTTTTCACATTTCCCCATCTGATCGGGTAAGTTTGTCAGCTCTTTGTTATGGCTGATATCCAGTGTATATAATAACGCCAACTCTCCGATCTCCTCCGGAAGCTGCAGATAGAAAGGGTGAGTCAAGACTAAGGGTCCATTCCTGGAAGCTCATGCATGTAGATGCGTTGACTTTTAATGTTGACGTTAAGAGTCAAAATTATTTTTGCCCTCATGGAGGGTGCTAATAAGATAGTGTTCTCCTTCTTACAATGTGCCGAATGTTTCTGCAGGTCGCCTGTTCTAAAAATAGCTACTTTTACTGTCCCGATAGAAGGTATGTATTATATGAGGGAATTGTTAATAAAATTGAAATTAATTGATAGAAGCTTTTTCTGGACAGGTGTCGTCGATTCATATCTACTATTGTATACCCCAGAATCCTGCGGAATCTGTATAAAACTTACTAGAGATACATTATATTTAAGGCTAAATGTCCTGATGCCTGTATCAATGATTACCTCAGATATCTTGTTGTGAGAGATATCAAGATGTTCTAGTCTTGACCAATTTCTGTAACCTTCAAGATTCAACTGAAAAAAAAAAGTTGAAACATTATTGTAAAGCGCCTTGGTCAAAACTGCTTAAAGTCTCATCCTGATTGGTCACTAGCCTATGTTCCCATGGATATTTTGCTTACTTTTTGTGGTTTAGTAAATCTATCCAAACCGAACTCCCTTCAGACTGACTTTTTATTCGGTTTAGAGAGGTGTTCAGTTTATAGAAAATTGTACCATCACCAAACATGCAGCTGCCATTACAAAGTGAGATCAAGATGTAACTTAATTGATGTAACTTTGATAAACAACATAATAATACATAAAACTAACGATGCAAATATATAGATAAAAATATTTAAAAAATATAACACCAACTTTATGATATCATGTTGTTGCAGTCTTTAATTATGTCACTGATAAATTATTTGCTGATTCCATATCTTATACTATTAAGCCTGAAATAAAAATATGTTTACACAAACTAACCTGATCAATTAGGTTGTGAGAGAACTTAAGTGTTTTGATAACAGACGACTTCCACAGCTTTGGAGGTGGGATTCCCTCTAAACCATTTTCAGATAAATCACAACGTCTCAGTCTGGAAGAAAAGGAAGGAAAACAAATTCCTAATCGTTTTGACTAGATTAGATGCAGATTTCTGATTATTCTCCTGACAAAATGACCCGATCAGTGGCCTACTAACTTGGGAGTATGCTAGCACATCATTCTGGTATCACATTAACCTATTCCCTACTTACAGTTAGGGGGCCACAATAGGTCAGTTTATTAAGCGGCACACCAACTACTGCAAAGGAACAGTTAATTGGAAATATCTCTGCAATCGTTTCCAACTATGACTCTGTATATAATAGTGGTATCTGAAGAAGAATTGAGCATATATTTCAATAAAAAAAATTATAACTCTGGGAATGGAATGTTCACAACGGTGTGACCTTTAGGCATAAATAAAGGCTCACTTCTATTTTATGTATTTGATGCTGAATTTGTAAGTATGGTTAACGCAACCCAACAATAAAAGAGGTGAAAATTGTGCAGTGAAGAAAATAATGACACTCCCCCCACCCCCATGTTAAAATAGAAATTTCTTAGAGAATACTAGAGATGTATTTTTGTGCGACACTTTTCTCGTAACAACTTACCCACTCCATTACTATCAATAACAATGTGACTGAATATCTATCCTCCTTGATAATGTGGACAAATAATAGAATTACTTTGAAATTAGCTCCATTTTGTGCTGAAATTTGGCAATGCACACTAAGAACGGGACATATAACTGGGAATGTGATGTGACACCAAACAGGCATTCAGGTGATTACAGAGTGTGAAAGTCTCACAAACGCACGCACCTCAATGGATTTTTCCATTCAGTTATATAATTGTGCATTGTAATAGATGTTGTCCAGGATAAGATATGTCTTGTTTTCACAATGAATAATAACACACCTTAGAGCACAATTCCATTGTTACAATCTTTCCCTGATTTTTGGTAAAGCACACCAATTCCCAAATCTGGCGAAGGAATAGTTCAGTGATTATCCAATTGTTAGGCACACGCAACTCATAACAGACAAATCGCACCGGTGCTTTAAAGTGGGACCAGTTCGTGTTTCGGACATATCTATTCGCATTCAATCAGTGCATGTTAATCACGTTTTTGGGAATGGCTAACCGGCTATGGTGTCCAATCGCACGGATTGTGTGTCGTGGTCAAAACGCGCTCAATGGCACATTTCCAGTTGATTGCATTGCATCAATTGTGCTCTAAGTCAGTCAAAGCACGCGAATAGTTCTTTACCAGAATAAATCTCTTCTTGGACTCAATTTATTCTGGTAAAGAACAATTCTTGTACTCTAACCCTTGTATCTGAAGCTTACATTTTCAAGTTAAACAGTACAAACATCCTCAATATGTAGTACATACGGTTACCATAGATACTGACAAAAGCCAAGGTGCTGAAAGCTTCAGATACAGAGAGCAATATTAACCCTTTCTATACTAAATACTCATGGATGAGTAGTTACCCCTCAGGAAATGTTCAGATAATAAGTTCAACAAATAACCATAGGTCATTTTTTGAACTTATTAATCTGATTATTTCCCTCAAATAAATAGGACTCCTTCTGTATATTTACCTGTTGTCATCTCATGTTTCTGAAAACCCCTCCAGGTGAATAATAGAGCATTCCAATGTACACGTTTATAACTTAGTGGCAAAATTCATTTAGCATAGAAAGGGTTAAATATATCATGTCATCAAAGAAATAGTAATTTAAGGGTATTAAATCGGACAATATATATTTAAACATCCTAGAACTGTTTGTTGAAATTTTTAGAATTGATGAAAGAAACAGTACTCACTTTGGAAGCTCTAGTAGAAATTTTGGAAGAAAGAATGGTGCCTTCTCTTTCAGTTGATTCTCTCGTAATGTGACTTTAGTGAGCCACGTCAGATTTTCAGAGTTCTTCTCACTGGGAAGTCTCTCTGTCAGACGGCAAATATCAATTGTAACAATGAGGTCTCATAGTATAGCTTTGTCATATATTATATCTCAAGAGCATGTCTGCAAATAATGTGTCTGTCATTGCAGAATGAGGTCCCCAGAGGATAAATTTAGTGATGCTATGCCCCACAGCGGTTTAGAATCGCCAAATTCACCCTCAGGGGACCTCATTCTGCTTAGGAAACATCTTCTGGGAAATATCTATTGTCTCAATTTAACAGTTTTAGTTACATTTTCCCTTCTGGGAAGTTTCTATGTCCCCCAATTTGCAGAAGATAAAATGCATAATCATGAGTTCACTTTGAATCGAATCTCAAATGTTTGCAGAAGCCTATTGCACACTGCTATGTTATTTCTGATAGAATCCTACATCCCTACTATCGATGAATAGTAAACATGTGACTACTATTTTTCTATTTACAGTAACAGACTCACTTCATGCAATCAGATTCAGGGATGCAGGAGAAGGGGGGCATGCGGGGGCACTTGGCCCCCTTGCTCTGACCCAGGGGGAGTCCAGTGGGTACCAGAAAAGTGCCCTCCTGACTGGTTTGCCCCCCTTGCCCTTTGGTGCTTCCGGCATCCCTGATCAGATTAACACCTGGAAACCGTTTTTTTTTTAAGGTTTTGCTTCTCAAATTTTGCCGACATGTATTTGTTATCCATGGATTTACAGAAATGAATGCATGAATCATGAGATGTTAGTTGTAGCTACTAAACAAAATAGCTATACTCCCCTGCTATTACCAGAAGGTTAACTTAAATTGTAAAATCTGAGACGAACTTCCAAAATTCACAACAAATAAAAAAGTGACAAAATCAGACAGAAATTTTATGACAATTTGCAGCAGTGTTTGATATAATATAATAAATAAAGCATGTCTTGTCACTGACTATGCCAAGATAGTGGTCTTCGAGGAGGAATAGTATAGCTCTCCTCTTTGGCATAGTCAAATCCAAGTCATGCATTATCTATATAGTAGACATTGATTCTACAGATTGCTTTAAAAGTTGTTTCTAATTCCATAAATATTATATAAACTACTCTCAGGTGCCTAATAATCATGATGGTCTAATAATGGTGATGGGTGGTGATTTATACTGAAATTAATAATAGTGATGGAAATTTAAATCAATGTCTCAATGTCAAATAATAGTGATCATTGGGAATTTTCTCCAAAATGAATAATCATGCTGACACTATTATTAGGCACCTGAGAGTAATGTCTAGAATTCTTAGAAAAAATATAATGAAAAGCCTCGCTCCTTTATCCAATTTTCCATATGCTTGTCTGAGGGAACACATATATTTTAGTGGCCTGCTCCTTCTTTTATGCATTGTTATTTCCCAAAGAGATTTGCATCTAATTCCTAAAAATCAACAAACCATTACACATGAATGAAGACTGTTTCATGAAGAAAAGTTATATGATGTCAGTAAAATATTTTTTGAAAAATGAACAACTCTTATTTAACTTCGAATTCAATTTAAATATCTTGTCTGTCTTCTAATTTATACAATTAATTCCAAAATCTAAAAACTTAATTGAGGTGGCAGTTCATCATCCAGCATAAAAATACTGCTTGATTAGTATAGTTAACCCTTTCATGATGGGAGCAGAGCTGGTGCAGCACTAAAGATCCTGTGCCAGTGCATTCTCTTATATATGCGAGTCACCCATATGGAGCCTCGCAAATCTAAGAGAATGCACTGGCTTACAAGGTCAAGGTAAATATTGTTAGGCCAATGTATTGTCTTATATATGCGAGGCTCCCTATGGGAGACTATCATACATAAGAGAATACATTGGCTCAGGTATTTTGGCAAATTCAGGAAGCTCCAGGAAGGGATATACATGTATAGCCTTTTTCAATTTTCAAATGTCTCCATTTGTGAACTGATGTTTGCTCACCTAATCCATTGCAGTTCATTTCCAATGTCTCTAAAACAAGAAGTTTGGCCAGGAATTCATCAGGAATAGATTTTATTTTGTTGTGGGATAAATCCAATGTTTTGAGCCGTCTCAAGTCAAGTGACATGTCTGGAAGCTCTTCTATTTCATTTCTGAAAAATACAAAAGCAAGCCTGCAAATAGTGTGTCTTTCATTTGCAGAATGATGTCCACAGAGGGTGAATTTGCACAGTGGGCTAGCATCACCAAATTTACCCCTCTGGGGACCTCATTCTGCTTAGGCCTCATCTTCTGAGAAGTATCTATAGTCTCAAATTAACATTGTTTTAGTTACTTTTTCCCTTCTGTGAAGTTTCTATATCCCCTAACATCACAATCTTCAACTAGGGAACTTCAACCTTATCCTAGGTCTCCCATAGCAGTTGAGGCCTAAGCAGAATGAAGTTCCCAGAGGGTAGATTTGGTGATGCTAGCCTGCCGTGCGGGAAAGCGTCACTAATTTCATCCTCTAGAGACCTCATTCTACAAATGACAGACACACTACTTGCAGGTTTGTACATAAGATAACTGTTGAAGGGAGAAGAAGTCCTGATATTATTAGCAAGCTAATGTCGTAATCACAGATGCACAAAATGGCATAATGATAACAACCTGTGTAACAGAACATTGTTTCCCTGGACTCTGTCTGGTTCATTTTATGTTTAACCTTTTCTTTACTAAATGGATTCTCTCACCCAGTTATAACTGTATAGATTTGATTAACCTATTTTTCATTTGAAGGGATATTTTGGAAGACAGAGAGACCAAAAAAAATAATACAAGAGCAGAATGATTCCTATTCATTGGTGGAAAATGTTCAAGTAATAAGCTCAACAAATGACCTATGGCTGTTTATTGAACTTATTATTTGAATATTTCCTAAGGGAACTACTCTTAAATGTGTACTGAGTGTTGAAAGGTTTAACTGGCAAACAGCTGGGAGTGTGATATAACTACCGTACTGACCCGGTTCAAAGCCCATGCCCGTGTTTAAGCCCACCCATATATTTTGGCCAAATTCCATGCACAGGGGTATATTCGTGTTTAAGCCCACCCCAAATTTTGTTCAATTTCAGCAGTGGTAAGTAAGTATTTGCTAATGATACTCCCCAAATAAATAATTCCAAGAAGTATTATTCACAAACGATCGGTGACGGCGAGAATGCCACGAAAAATGGAAAGTTATAATTCGTAGGTAAGTGATAATATTAAATGAAATAAAATAAAGTGAATCTTAAATTCACATTTCTTTATTCAATTATACTTCCCTGGGGAAACCAAACGTTTAACAGACATACAATACAATAGAACCCACTTGCTAACAGCGTATAGCTTTAAAAGCCATGTACGGCTATGCGCGTGCAATACTTTTAAGTTTAATCAAAGCGCACCTGTTCCAACTACAGTACCGGTACTGTAAAAACATATTTTTCGTGTTCAGTGACAACGTAGACCTGTGTGTTCCTACATGTGGCCAAACACAAAGAACTGGCCTCTTGGTTATGTAAACACACAGTGGGTATCATAATGGAGCAGAAGGGGGAACTTGTCAATTAACAAAAATGTCTTCCAAACTGCGTCAACTTTATTCACTCGAAACCAAAATATTCAAACACGTGCTTTTGTATACGTTTTAGCATTCGGCAAACCTCGTATCTCCAATAATCCAAATGGGAATGGTTATTGTTGTCATGAAAATGAGAACCGTCATTCATAATAACACAGTGTAAACCATTCTAGTTCATAACTGCCCAGTTATTATAGCGCATAAGGAAATATAATGAAAACAAAAATAGGAAGTAAAAATCAGTTTTTCAAGAGATATATAGCTTTGCATCTACATGCAAATTACTCTCAGATAAAAAAGGGAGATTATTAGAAATGCAATGTCTTCAAATTGTGTGTAAGCCAGCCAAAGTTCATGCATAAACTGTATTGCCCAATTTTAATTTAAATATGAGAGATTACATGTGATATATGCTATTTCTGTGATTCCATCACTAAAGTGAAGAGGTTAACTTACCCAAGTAGTGTCAAAATCTCCAGATTGGGGAAGTGAGCGCTGAATTGATCAGGAAATGTTGATAAACTGTTATGAGATAAGTCAATCTGTGTCATTTTACTGTGGATATGGGTTGAGAAATCACACATATTAACAATCTGAAATGGATATAATGTGACAACCTGTTATATAAGGATTAACTGTCATGTGGACTGTTTTATGGAGATGTAACCGTGAGGTAAGTGGACATAACTTGTGTAAAACCCGAAGGGTTTTACATACAAGTTATGACCACTTACCTCATGGTTACATCTCCATAAAAATAGTCCACATGACAGTTAATCCTTATATTTATATACATTTAGCGAAAAAGCCACTTTTGTAAATGTATTTAAATCGAAAAGTGTATCTTGACAAAAACAGCCCAAAATACCCAATAGCACCCTTGGCAAAAGTTAATAGGAACAAATTCTCTTCATATTGAAACCCGATGATGTATTAAGTCAATCCTGAGCGAGTCCAAATGCGCCCAAAACATTACGCGTTCGTCTTTCCAAACCCAATGACGTATCGATGGTGTTATGAGCTTGGTGTTATGAGCCGTTGCGCATTCACCGAGAAATAACTGCAACTAGCCACGTGGGCGCCGACCAATCAGAATGCTGGATTTAGTGATGACAACACTTAGTATGTAAATATATATGTATAATTAGCTAATATGGCAGCAGGATTAGGGTGATGTGGCATGAAAGTACAAGAAATGATAAATGTGTACCTTAGGCATACAAATCGATAATGTATCTATTTTAAACTAACAAGGCCAGCATAAATGTTGATGCTAATCTTTTAGATAAATAACTTTAGAATTTTCATTTGGAATTTTCTCTAAACTGCATGAAATCCTTTCATAAGAAATTATCAAGGCATGGCTTGAGAGATCCTGTCTTTGAATTTTAATTGTAGCCCTAGCTATGTGCCCATACTAAATATTTAAATTCTATTTCAGTATTCATATTTAAATTCATGCAGTACTGTTTTTCAAACTGAGAAGTACAAATTCCATTGTTGACGGCGACCAACACAATGTAATGCCCAAATGGCAGCAAGCAGGATTTGAATGCATGACATCTTCATGTCATAACGTTATATGACATGATAATAATTTAGTTTTATAGAGTACTTAATCCACAAATGTGCTCAAACACTCTACATGTGATTACCCCAGGCGTCGGGAACTATGACATGAGTATATAGTCAAGCATCCTAACAACTAGAACTACTATCCATAAACATTTTGGAATTTAACAGAAATCAAACATTTAATTGACATTGGAATTTTGGGACACTTGAAGCTACATCTTTGACAAACCCTATGTAAATTGATGTATTATTTATTATTACATTGTGACTTACCTGATTGTGTGACATATCAAGTGTATTGAGCTGACTACAATAAAGGATTGAACATGGGAATTCTCTAAACTTATTCCCTTTCAAATCTAGGTGCTTCAAGCTCGATAAATTCTGGAAAAGATGAAATAAAAGCACATTGAAAGATTATTTGCATTAGTTTAGATAATACAGATGAAGAGTGTGGGACAAGCAGCTATTCTAGCAACATACAATTGGACAAGTCCTGTCAAACGATATCAAAAGCATCTATTGTTAGTTAGCTAGCCCAATATGAAGAAAAGTTTCAATTCTGAGGTGGTACATTCTGTGTAAACATACACTCCAAAGTCTGCAAATAATGTGTCTGTCATTTGCAGAATTAGGTCCCCAGAGGGTGAATTTAGTGCTGCTACCCCACACAGCGGGCTAGCATTACCAAATTCATTCTCTGGGAACCTCATTCTGCTTAGGCCTCAACTGCTATGGGAGATCAAGGATCAGATTGAAGTTCCCCAGTTGAAGTGGGTGATATTCACCCATTAGTCACCTTTTGGACACTTTTATCTTGGGGCTACTAAAGGTGAGTTCTGATTGAAGCAACTGAAGTGGACTTCTGCAGTTCAGGAAATAGAAAGTCTACGACAACTGATCAGACCCGCTATTTATATGTGATTCTGTTGTTAACTGGTTTGGAGCCTCAAGTGAATTATACAAAGTAATTCTCACTTTTGTCACATTCTTACTGACTTACTCTGTTTCAGGGATTTAAATAGGCCCTTCTCTTATATATGCGAGTCGACCATAGGTCGCCTCACATATATAAGAGAATGCATTGGCCTAAAAAAAAAAAAATTCTTACATTCTTTAACAATTTTATAATGTTTTCTTACATTTTTTAACAATTTTTATAATATTTTTCTACATTCTTCAACCCTGATAATTAGGAAAAATGTCCTAGGCAAAAAAAATGCCTAGGAGAAATATTTCTCCTAGGCAAAAACAGCATTCTCTTAGGCTTTTTTTTTTAACTAACTAAATGTACTTAAAATGATTAACAAATAACATTCATTGACATATTGAATGATGATTGAATAGATTCGGTGAATATTTCTGTTAAGTTTCCACATTTTGAAATACTCAGTTACCTATTTCTTGATTTCTGCATTCAAAGGCACACCCTTTCAGTAGTTTCACAGTTTAGTACAGCTATGATCTATGCACAATTAACGGCCTTGACACCGACCGATTACCGAGTGTCTCTAATTTCTAAAATTACTGAATCATTGGGAATAAAATTACGATTTTTCGGTTGGATCACGCTTTATTTCCATCAAGCCAAAATACACGATTAAAAATATATTTGCACACGATAAAATGGTGCTCTCTGGTGCTCTCGGATAATTTTGTCGCCAAATATATTCAGCAACATCGGTGAATTTAAGAGAATACGCATGGACAGAATTGTTTGAGGTCTGTTCGATTTGCGGTCTCACGGTTATTGCGTATATAAAACACGGAATACCACAAAGACGGAAACGGAACTAAATCAAACAAAGTTTAAATCAGGATTATAAATTTTATATCTATCTATATACTTTAATATTTATCCATCTATACTATATTAACTATACATGCTAGCCATAAAAACTTCAAATACTATTATATTAAACAAGCATACACATCGCCAATATGCACCATATTTCTTTCCGGTTTGCGTTCCCGAAAATGATATTTTTAAAAATATAATATATATTTCCTTAAAGAAAGCCTGAACACTGAACTATATGGATAGATGTCCTGCGTTTGTAAACCATAGCAGAAAAGGGTTAACTTTTTGGTCGCCTACGGTAACTAATGGTCAGTGGCTTGCCTCGGTATCAGTCACGCATGCGCAGTCCCAATATAATTCACTGTACAGATTGAATTAGCCAGTTTATTTTCAACTCAATCAGAAGATTGGCGAGTCGCGGGGTTGGGAAAGGTACTCTTCTAAAACAGATTGTACCATATATGAACACTTTAATGAATCTGTTAGGATTATTTACGTGAAATAACTCATATAGTTAGAGTGCTATATTGCTCAAATGTGTACCGCCCCCCCTTGTTTTGAAACAAACATCCCATGAGGTGCCATCCAATGCATAGTTGCGAGCGAACCGAGCAAGTATAACGTTAGAAGAAACTCTTCGTTCCTCTCTGTGTCGTCTTCTTCAGCTGTCTGTTCTAAGGTCCCACCCGTCAAGGTCCCATGATGCAGGATCATGAAGGAAGGAGACTAACTCACTCTCCGCCTTAGCGACAGAACGACCTGCAGACGGAGGCCCACTCCATCGATGGCGAGACAACCTAAGTTAACTAACTGCTATTCGCCAAAGAAAAAGCCAGAGAACCTGATGCCAAATTATTGACACAGGGATTGAGTTGAGAACCCATTAGGCCAAACAGGTTGTACAACGATAATGGAGTCAAGCCATCTGAACAGAGGGAGCCCTCTCTGAGGTACCTATGCATCACAGGATATCCGACAGAAATCCTGTGATACAAATCTTACGAGTATATAAACAGTCCTTCCCATGAGGAAAACACACCGAGAGCATTTATTTGCTCCCGTAATGCAGAAGACGGGTGTAATATGGCACCCATACGATATCATAATTGTACATGTAAGTTTGGTTTTTGCTCAAACCAAAAGTCATTGTGGAATAGACCTATGTCTAGTTACACTTTAATATGCCATAGTTGCACTGAGATGGTAAAGCATCTAAATAAACCTTAAAATAGTTCAATATTGAACCAACAATTACAGTCTCCATTAGTATTTTGTGAAGAAGGACGGGTGCGAATTTTAGCACACGTGAATTGAAAATTACGAGTGCATACGGGTTAGAGAGCAATCACTCCCGTCTCCTGGGAAGGACTGATATAAATATATAAAAATGATATAAAAATTATATATCAAGGTGATCTATAAGTCACAATGAGATCATTGCAGAAGGCCCTTTGGCTCTTTGACAACTGAAATCAGTTCAAATGATGTACAATGTAATCAGATGATAACCACGGGTAAATTGTCACCATGCGGAATATTCAGTTCTGAGCCTCTGCCCAGAACATCATGTCACTTTCCCCCCCAAACATGCAGCAGAACGACCTAGGTGTGTGATATGTTAGTGTGAGGCATGCAGCAAACTAGGGGAAGACCCCCTCCAAAAAGGCTCGCTGATTAAGGAAACAAATGAAAATTTTTATCCTCCTAGTAAAGGACACACATCCCTTTATAATGTTGTTACTTATTGAATTTTAAGAGCCATGATGGAGAGGAGCTCCCCCGACCTAAGTGGTCCTGTTGAAGGCAGGTTTAAGGAAAATAGGACAAATCCAGCATAGACCGAAGCGAGCAGAGTTGTCAGCATGATCTCAGGCCCTTATGATTGGGCGGCTGGTGCCATGTGGTTGGGATCCCCTCATATGGGTTGGTCCCTGCCTGCAAGGAAAGGTTTGATGGCTAGTCAAAGAGCTTTCTCGAAAGCTGAGCTGGACAGCGCAAACGTCTTTGCCTGTTTTTATTGTCGAATGTTGATAGGACAATTCCGGCATATACCGAAGCGCGCAGAGTTGGCAGCATGGTTTCAGGCCCGTATGATCGGGTGCCATGGGGTTGGGATCCACTCGGACTGGGTGGTCCCCTGCCTGCAAAGAAAGGTCTATAACGCTAGTCAATGAGCTTCCTAGAAAGCTGAGATGGACAGTGCAAACGTCTTTGCCCGCGTTATTGTCTATTGTCTATAGGCGTGCAGTGCCCTGTTAATTTTATTACCATGTGCCAGATAATCAAATTGATATTGGTAATAGTAGTATGAAGAGCCATGAGATGTACTCTGTCGGCCAGGCCATTGGCAGGGTCGTTGTGGCACGTGACAAGAGAAATGCTTTCCATGTAAATGTGCTTCATTCATGTGTGAAGTCTATTGACCAGTGTGTCAGTCGCGGGTCGTGTCACTTACCTATGAAATGTATATCACAGGTAAGATAGATCGAGTTCTCGATGCATTTTGAAGACGGTGGTACGATTGCGCAGGGCGTGCCAGGAGGGCTTGAGAGTTCATAGTTCAGTAGGAAGAAGCCTATAGATGAGATAATCCGTGGATAGGAAATCACGATCCGAAGCTTCTGCCTTACCGATGCCAGACTGTGACGACCGAAAAGACCCACAGTCTGACGTATTGTGCGCAGACGGGTCGTCATCGAAAGCCTCAGACGCCTTGGGGTGTAAGGATAGCATGTCGCTCTCTGCCCTAGCGTCGGAACGACCTGCAATAATGGACGACAAAACACTAGAGGGAGGCCCATTCCGGCGATGGCTCAATCGAGGAGTAAATACCTCCCATGGAATTTTAAGGCTGATAAACTGAGTTCCAATTTTGGAGTCCAGTGTCGAAATGAAGAATCCCATAGCCAAAACTGGTTCCTTCTGATAACCGGAAGGAGGTGGAGCCATCGGACCGGGGTGAGCCCCCCCCCCCCCCCCCAAATGCAGGTGGTCCCGACCAAGCTGAATGTCCTGTCCAAGCAGAACGATGGGTAGAGGCCATTGCAGCAGAAACCCCAAGACGGCTGAGAGGCAGGCAAGGCCGTGTCTTTATATAGATCGTGACCAAGGGGACCGGGCTTGCTACCTCATGGGTAGGGCCACTGCCCTATGCCGAAGTCGCCGTAGGCCGCCCAGCCGGTGTCGTTACGTTCGCACGCGATTTTGGCAACTTCAGCACACAGAACCGCTTGCGCCGGTGTGGGACCAAATGTCCTGGGGGTCCCAAGTACCCCTGCATCGCCAACGGTCACTTCCCCACTAATTGATTTAATGCCGCGGCATAATCGGGGGAGCGTGAACTGTTCCTGCCCGAGAAGAGATCCGACCGAGAAATACTACCTGGGAAGGATCCAGAGATGGTGCAAATAAAGGCTCTATATCATACTAGTAGACTATCTCATCCGATTTTCATGTTTAGTTGTTGAATTATTCTTCTCTTA